>CAWUFW010006726.1:0-600000 GCA_963921515.1 Calotriton arnoldi | reverse complement strand
ACTCCTTGACTTGTGCTCGACGGAGACTGCGCCCTCCTTAACTTTGATCTTATGCTTAAAACCTATGATTTTTCCTAGATCTCCTGAAAATACTTTGGGATAGTTGTTCAGCAACTCTTCGACCTGAGAGGAATCACGTATGGCCAACACTTGTTCTTTAGCTCCCAGACATTACATCATATCAAACAGACCTTGGTGAAACCACCCAAGTATGTTCAGTCCTTTGATGGCTACAAAGATTTTGCCTTGGATACGTTGCCCCTTAAATTCCATGACATCTTCAAAGTATCCAAGAAGATCAATTTTACGCCCTTTGTAGGATACTGGTGCACGATCGGGGGGTATCAACTGTCTCGCACCCCAATTGGCGGTAAAAAGGTATTGAGTTCTCATGGTGATGCGTGCACCTGAATCCACTAAAAGTCGTAAACTTTTTCCCCCCAACAAGAATATTGACATAGGGATCCACGCAATCTGCTGGATCACCAGATCTAACTTGCTTCTCACTGACAACTAGTCCCATGTCTTACATTTCTGACATAAGGTCTTCAGCATCACTGTCACTAGTGTCCTTAACATAACCGACCCTGACATGGTCTTTCTTCTGCCCTTGGCAGACTTTTGAGAAATGAAGTACTTTGCCGCAAAACATACATACCACATTCTTCGCAGGGCATGGTCTGCTATTTTTGTTGTGCGTAGTGTTACCGCACCGGAAGCAAATGTCAGACCTTTTGAAAAAACTGTTTTGAAATGGTTCCCTTTTCTTTTTGGGATTGTTAATACGTACAGGTGTTACTACTTCCACGGTGTTGTTCTCTAATTCCTTTACAGACTGTTGGGCTGTTTCAATACTTTTAGCAATTCTGATGGATTCTTCTAGTGTGGGATTACCTAAAGACAAAAGTTTTTGGCGAATAGTTCTATCAGTGCAGTGATTGATAAATTGGTCACGCTCCAATTGCTCACTAAAGTTTTCAAATTCGCAATCAGCTATTAATTTCCTTAACGCACTTATATACGTGCCAACATCTTCATCACTTTTCTGTATTCTTTTGAAGAATTTGTGCCTTACAACTACTATACTTGGCTGGACATCATACCTACAAGCTAGTTTCTTTATGGTTTCTTTGTATTCGTCTAAATCCTCCTGCGCACCCCCCACAGGGTCTGGAAGATGTTTTAGAGTTGCCCTCCCTTCAAATCCTAGCGAATGCAACCGGAGAAACTTTTTCCTTTCTGACCTAAATCTATGTGCTCCTATTGCTCCAAGATACGTTTCAAAGGCATCGAGCCGGTGGCGCCAAACAATTGGTGGTTCTCCTGGTGAGTCTAGAAAAGGTGGTGGTGGGTTGACAGCTTGCATATTTGTTTTATACTTTTAAATAGATTGACACTTTAGAAATACAGTTCCACCCCACAGCAATGGCTTAAAGAGTAAATGAAAAAGCAGACACAGCAAAAAAAACACTCTTGTAAAAAAATAGTCCAATAGGGTGTGCGCATCACCGCGCTGTCTCATGTAAGAGGAACTATCTTCTTTAGAAAAAAAAATGCCAAAAATTCCCCACAAAATAATGAAGAAAGACGTGAGCAACAGGTACACATATTTCACAATCTTACTGTTATTGGAGATGATGTGTTGCTCGTGCGGTTAAGGAGGGATCCTGTTGTGCTTCAATATGTTAGCGAAGCAGTCGGTGTTCTAGGATGACAGCCGGAAATTTGTTTGACGGCGTTTCTCACTGTAGAGAACAAAAACAAACAAAGCAAATAAATCCCACCGCACGCTCACCAGCCGATGCTGGGAACGTCACAACGAGATTCCTCCTCACATGTTGGATGAGGGAAACTCCTCCTCACGTCAATGGTGCGTGGACTGGGATCAGCTGGACCGCTCCGGAGCAAGTTCTGTTCAAGTAGATGACGCAGTGAGGGAGGAAGTCTCCACCTCACGGGGTTGGGAGGGAGTCGCTGAAACCACCAGATACGTCAGGGCTCCTCCTCTTCCTCAGCTTCCCTCAGGTCGGCGAAAGGACGCTAGCTGGTGCGTGGAAACCACCTGGTACGTCAGGGCTCCTCCTCTTCCTTTGTCTTCCTCAGTTTGATGAAGAGACGCCGGCTGGGCCAAACCGGAGGGAGACACCGCCACTTTCTTTCCAATGTGGCTTGCGCAGACTTCTGTGCCTTCACTGCCAAACTGCACACATCGTAGGGAATGCACTTTGCAGGTCGAGCGCAGGAGAAATCCATCAGCGTATGTTTGCTGGATCGTAGTCAACTGTATATGTGTGCGTTCACCATTGCACCGGACACCATGTCACCATAGCACTTGACACAGGTACCGCACAGAATGAGCACCACAGCGTGAGATAGGTGAGTAAACTTGAATCCACGAGTGTTCTTTGTGGGATCCCATCCTTGTCGCCACGAAGAGTGTAGTAATGACAAGATCTGTGTATTCAAACAAGCAGGGTTTATTGTAGTCGATACGACATAGATCCCACAGACAGGAACAGCAGTGCATGCAAGCACAGCGCCAATGATCTCACCATGCAACTGTCAAACCCCAACTGTTAACATTCCATGTGTGTCACAGTGCAGCCAAGGAATAGCGTGAGCTGTGACATCATGGAGTGTCCACGCGCAGGAGGCCGCGTGGACAGAGTACTACAAACTACCCTCTTGAAAGTGCCCATAAATATTTTGACTACAGCATTGGTGCACCCCTTTGGTGTTTGACGTTGATTCGTAAAAGAACCTCTTTGAAATCTTTGCTGTTGAAGTGCGGGCCATTATTGGATTTGAGGATCTTGGGATACTACTAACCAAAGAGTATCCCTTCTGGAGTTCAGGTGCCTCCACAAGGAAGAGGAGGTGGGGGGAATCTGTTATGTGCCACACCTATGCACCACTCCTACTGGAGTAGGGAAGGGAAAGAAACCCTTTTTTATAAATAACCCTCACTCACTCTAAAAGTGGCATGCTTCATTATCGGGTTCACCCTGACTCCTTAAGGTCATGGTGGGCTCGACCATATTTCAGGGAGCTCTTATGAGGATAGTTAGATAAGGGGGGTAACTTTAAAGATAACAATTTCTCATCCACTTTGAAGGTATCCCTTTATTAGTGGGGTGGATGGGAAGGTAAAAAAAAAAAACTTAGGATGCAATGGTCCTATGATCCTAAGTCACAAACATGTTTCAGCCCTATACTCACAGCCTAACAAGGTCCTGGGCTTTCATTAGGGTGTATTCGTAAATATGTCACTCCCCCAATGACTTGTCTTACGTGTCTTTTTTGTGCAGCATGCAAAGTACTCAAAGCATGCTTAGAGCGTGTAATACTTGCCACTCAAAGTTATACCTACAAATCAAAATATAAATGGCATGAGGATCTTAGCCATCATGTGATTCACCATCCATGATACTCATTTATCCTCTCTTTGCGTGCAAACTTCACATGCTAGAGAATGTGCACTCATTTCTGTTCCACTCATTAGTATCTTATTCAGTATCATGCACACACAAACTGGCATCAAAATCAGGCATGTGGTGAATGACGTGGTGAAAGTGCACCACTATTACACCTCTTGTGTCAAACAGAAGTGTCTACACCTCTATTCCATACAGTACTCCTGTGGAAAGTTGTGTAGTGCTTTTAGAGATTTATATATATATATATTCACTGAAAAAACCATAGGTTTTAGGGACAGTTATAGTTAGTTGGACATTTCACTCGTACAAAACCATAGAAATTCCCCCGTTATAGTTAGTTCAGCTAACTATAACTCGCGCTCCGCAATGCACTGCTGATGACGTCACATATTACATCACTCATGACATGGTCAGTGACATCACTGATGACATCACTGATGACATCTCAAATGACATCACTGATGACATCACTGATGGCATCATCCAGTGACTGTGTGTTTCTGTAAAGTTTAAATATGTTTAATATATATAGGCCAAGGCGTATTGAAGAATGAGTGGGTGTATAAGTGTCTGAATGGATGATTTAGTAGGTGCGTGACTGACTCTATAAGTGAGTGATTAAACGTATCTTACTGAATGCATGGGTTAGTGACTAAACTGTGTGAATGTCTGTATCCGTCTGTCTGTTGCTGTGTAAGCGGCTGCATGGGTTTGTGAATAGCTACATGAGTGTCTATATGGGTTATTGATTGGGTGTCTGAGTATCTGTATGGGTGCCTGAGTGTTTGTGTGGGTGGGGTGTGTGTGACTCTGTGCATAGATGTGTGAGTGGGTGATTCACTGGGTGCATGGTTTCAAGAGTGCATCTGTGATGGACTGTATGGGTGGGTGAGTGAGTGAATGTATATCTCAGTGGTACATGTGTGAGTAACTACATATGTGAAAGGCAGTATATATGTGTGCTGGAGTATATAAATGGCTATAAGTGAGAGTGTGTGATTGTGAGAGTGGCTGTATGGATGAGTGTGTGCTTGTATCAGTGATTGTATAAGAGCGTAAGAATGTGCTAGTATCTGTATGAGTAAGTGAGCTGGTGTGTGTATAACTGTATAGGTGAGTAAATGGGAGTGTGATTAATTATTTGCATGACTGACTGGGTGTGTGAGTACCTCTATGGATGAGTGGCGGTGTGTGAGTGTCTATGTAGGTGTATGAGTGCATATGATAGTCCTGTACTGAGTGACCATAAGTATGAGTGACTGTACGGGTGAGTGAGTGGATGTGTGTGTAGACCTAAGAATCAGTGAGTGGGTATGTAGTTATTGGTGTTGAAGTGTCTATGGTTTTGAGAATGGCAGTCTGTAATTTAGAGTGGGTGTATCAAAGGTTATATTAGGGTGTGAGGAGGTGCATCAGATTTTCACGTGGATGATGTCATCAGTGATGTCATCAGTGATGTCATTTGAGATGTCATCAGTGATGTCACTGACCATGTCATGAGTGATGTAATATGTGACGTCATCAGCAGTGCATTGCGGGGGCGCGAGTTATAGTTAGCTGAACTAACTATAACGGGGGAATTTCTATGGTTTTGTACAAGTGAAATGTCCAACTAACTATAACTGTCCCTAAAACCTATGGTTTTTCAGTGAATTTCTAAGGTTTTTAAAATGCTAATTTCTAACTATAACGTGCCTGAAACCTATGTTTTTTTCAGTGAATTTCAAAGGTTTTTTAAATGCTAATTTCTAACTATAACGTGCCTGAAACCTATTGTTTTTTAAGTGAATTTCAAAGGTTTTTTAAATGCTAGTTTCTAACTATGCCTAAGGAGGTAGGACATGTGAGGAAAGAAGAAAAAACGCACAGAAAGAAGCAAAAGAAATGCAGAAAGAAGCAACAGAAGTCCACAAAGACGAAGAAAAGAGCAGGAAGAAGCAAGACATGTGCAGAAAGAACCAACAGAGGAGCAGAAAGAGGCCTTGTTGCAAAATCATCCTGTGCCCACAACTTTTTCAGACGGGTACTGGTGGTAACTGACTCGGACTAACCAGGCCTAGAACCAGTGCTATGCTAAAAGACACTTAGAATACAGTGAAAATACCTACATACACTAGGGAACACTATGCGTTGGGGTACCCCTGTGATTAGCATGACCTCCTCTGTAAGGCCCTAGTACATAATAGGGCAGGGGGATTGAAACTTCCTCTTAAAACGCGCCCCGGGGCGCGTTTGCACAGTGGTGAAGGGAGGGGGGGGCCTGAGGTGACATCTGTGCAAACAAGCCCTGTGGCCGTTTTAAGTTGAGAGATTAAGTCCCCTTGAATCCTGAGGTCCCCTGGGTCCAACTAGCCCACTAGGTACCTCCAGTAAGCGCCACAGAGCTGCGTTGCACAGAGGTGTAAAAAGGGGCGTGGCCTGGACCACCTCTCTGCAACGCAGCCCTGTGGCGTGCACTGGAGGTACCTGGTGGGCTAGTTGGCCCCCAGGGTCCCTCAGGATTCAAGGGGAATTAATTCCCCAACTTAAAACGCGCCACAGGGCGCGTTTGCAGAGTGGTGAAGGGAGGGGGCGGGGCCTGAGGCACGATCGCGTCTTTTTTTTTGTTTTGATTTTTTAGAAGGGGGGCTGTGTGGCCCCCTTCTTTTTCCTTTTTGGGCCCCATCCCCCAGGGCCTGACCCCTTTTTTTATAAAAAAAAAACTGAACGGGAAGGGGGCCGCGTGGCCCCCTCCCATGGCCAATTCCGGCCCCGGGGACCCCATCCCCGGGGCATGGCCACATTTTGTAAATTTTTTAAGGAGGGGGGCTGCGTGGCCTCCCTCCTGAGGCCTCTATTGGCCCCGGGGACCCCATCCCCCGGGGCCGGCCTTTTTTTTTGTTTTAAAAAAAAGAAATTGGGGAGGGGGGCCGCGTGGCCCCCCTCCAGGGCCACTACTAGCCCCGGGGACCCCATCCCCCGGGGCAGGCCCTATCCATTGGGGACCGTGGGGGGAGCCCCAATGCCCCCACGGTCCCGCCGGCTCCCCGCGTCCTGCAGGAGCCGGCATTGCTTTTCCACATGGGGAGCTGCTAACATGCAGCTCCCCTTGTGGAAAAGCAATCTGCTTTAGATTTTGGAAGAGAGAGCAGGTTTCCTGCTCTCTCTTCCAAAAGCCATAGCAAACAGCAGTGTCCCGGGGGTGGGCACCCCGGGACACTGCAGGAGCCGGCCCTGGGGGGTGGTGGTCCCCAGGGCCCCCTCCCTTCACTTGCACAGCCCCGGGGAGGTGGTGGGGAGGTGGTGGTCCCCGGGGCTCGGGGGTCCATTACGGACCCCCAAATTTACATTCTTAGTGCTCCAGGGAGGTGGCGGTCCCCGGTGCGTGTGGGGAGGCTCGAGCCCTCCCACACAGGTTATTTTCTATTTTTTTTAAAAAGCCCCGGGGGTGGCTGTCCCCGGGGCTGCGGGGGGGCCGTGTGCCCCCGCAAATATTCATGTAAAGCCCCGGGGTGGCAGTCCCCGGGCTTGGGAGCCTTGGAGGCCCCCTCTCAGTAAAAGAAGCCCCGGGGGTGGCGGTCCTCGGGGCTGCGTGGGGGCTGCGTGCCCCCCGCAACTCATAATAGAAGCCCCAGGGAGGTGGCAGTCCCCGGGGCAGTGTGGGGGGGATTGGGGCCCCCACCACACATTTTTTTTGTCACTGCCCCCGGGACTTGGCCCACCCGGGGGCTAAATAATAACAAAGCGCGGGAGGCCGCGCTTCGTTTTTTTTAGTTTCGCGGCCGGATCCGCGGATCCGGTGCGCATTTTGCCGATTTTCTTTTTTTAAAGAAAAATGCTTTTTTGGGCCCTGGGGGTCCATGTGGGACCCCCTAAGCAGGCCTAGGGGTTCAGGGTGTTTCTACCCTGCCCCCTTTTCTTGTTTTTCACATTTGTTTTTCTGTTTTCTTGTGACTCGGTTCTACCGAGTCACAAGATGGCTGCCAACACTTCCTGGTTTGGAGTGTTGACAGCCAATTAGAATAAAGCTCGTGGTCGGGAGGGTCCGCGGATCCTCCGTGCCTCTAAATATCGAAACTTTTATTTTTGATTTTCTCAGCAACTACTGAACGGATTTACACCATTTAAAAAAAGGGCGCTTTCTGAACCAAGCACTACCTTTTTGCCAAATTTGGTGTAATTCCGTTCAGCAGTTTTGGCTGTAACCGTGTCTAAAGTTTCCTATGGGAAATTGATTTTTTGACCTCTATTTTTTTATTTTCTCGCAACTACTGAATGGATTTACACCATTTAAAAAAAAGGGCGCTTTCTGAACCAAGCACTACCATTTTGCCAAATTTGGTGTAATTCCGTTCAGCAGTTCGGGCTGTAGCCGTGTCTAAAGTTTCCTATGGGAATTAACATGGAGAAAACACGTTTTGGGACCCCCCTTTTTTCTCGGCCCGCTTGCCGAATCACCCCGAAACTTTCAAGACAGGAGCTAACCGGAGCGCCCCACTACTTTTGAAAAGTTATTGGGAAAACAAAAAACGCTTTTCCTATGGAAACTAGGTCCTAACTATAACTACCTACTGGCGACCGCCAGTAGGTAATGTGTATATATATATATATATATATATATATATATATATATATATATATATATATATATATATATTCACTGAAAAAACCATAGGTTTCAGGGATGTTATAGTTAGAAATTAGCATTTAAAAAACCATTGAAATTCACTGAAAAAACCATAGGTTTCAAGTACGTTATAGTTAGAAATTAGCATTTAAAAACCTTAGAAATTCACTGAAAAAACCATAGGTTTCAAGGACGTTATAGTTAGTTGGACATTTCACTCGTACAAAACCAGAGAAATTCCGCCGTTATAGTTAGTTCCCCACTGAGCATGCATACAACAAGCGGCCGTCCTGCCGCTGAGTTTGCACCACCCCAGAGTCAGGGGGCCACGGAGCCTTAGGATTGAGGAGCTCAACGTGGGGCGCTGGTCATGGATTGAGGAAAGATATGCCTATCGGGGCTCATGTTGAGCTTTGAATTAGCATTTTATTTTAAGAGAGCATCCATCTGAGGACATATCATGAACTCCATCTCCCGGAATGCTACGTATAGACTCATACAGAGCTGTCCAATCAGGACATACGATATTGCTATAAAGGAAGGTGAAGCTCGCAATGCTCTCTGCGACTGCATGGCCTTTGAAGAAGGGAGTATCCCGAAATGCGTCAGGCTGCGGTCGGATGCTGTAACTGCTGTAAGGTGTTCCTTCCATGCCAATAAAGTGCTTTTGGCGAAAGCAGACCCGCGTTCCAGTGCAGCTCGTTCTTTGGACACTCCCCACTGAGCCTGCATATATTTATATATATATATATATACACATATATATATTTATATATGTATACATTGCCAAAATGAAAGATCTATCACATCACTGAGGACGGATGGTGGGCTTGTTTGCATTTTCCTAGAGGTGGAGTGCAAGTTTCGTTTGGAAACAAGCATAGCAACCACCTAGAGATGTACATCTGTAAAGTAAAACTAGCTACAGCGCTGTTTAGAAATCACTTACCGAAAGTGCTGGAGATAAATGTCCCCACGGGGGCAAGAGTGCATGGCCCTAAAGTCAAAAAGGAGGGCAATAAAAACTACTGCCTGGCAGAGCAAAGTCATATAAACACACAGGAGACCATAGTCTTAAACATTAACATGAGAGAAATATTTGAAGTATAACAGCCAAGGCAGGCTATTCAGTAAAATGAGCCACCCCCATCTTCAAGGGTCCCAAGTCATTATGAGACCTACTTGGCTCCGCTCCCCTGCTTGTGGCAAGTAGGTGCTGCTGGAGACCGGTATATGTAGTTGCCAGGGCCCGGCTGGTGTGGTCGGATTTCTCAAATCATTGGTTAATTGGAGGCAGGGGATGCAGCTGATCTAAACGGGGGGGCAAGATCAGGTGGAACAGCCCTTCTCTGTGCCGGTGCAGAGGAGTGAATAGTACTCCTTTGGTACAGCTCGTTGATATTACATCAGAACTGGTTTATTTGCACGTGTCAACCCGAGAATCAAGGGAGACATAGCCTCCATTCACCGCTACCTCATAGGGCAGTGTTTAAAGGGGCTCAATATATCTTTGTGCCTACAGATAACGGATCATGCTATAAATTGATCCCTAAGGTGAAAAACAAACTAGCAGGAGAAAATAATGTATGGTAATAATCCCCCAAGTTTGCGTGGTGGTACACTATTAATACTGGGAGATGTAGTCTCCCTGCATCAACAATAACAGTGAATTTCACAATGGTAGAGGGATGTTTATGGCCTAAAATGATGATGTGTTCAATAACAGGCCAACATAGTGATGTAATTTATACAGTTGAGACATCAGGTCAGTGTGTAATTACACTAGGGTGGCACATGATCCCAGCCAGAAATCATGGGTGATATGCTCTCCACACTCCTCTGTGTGGAAAAACCTATACAGTAATAAATAGGGCTGAGGGGGGGGGGTGGCTAGCAGGGCCAAGATGGCAGACGCGCCCTAACGCTGCTCTGCCACTCATCCCTGCTATCCGTCATTTTTCTTCCTCCAAGGAGCGGCATCCATACACCACTGATGCCTTGTCGCTTTACTTAAGTGACCCCACCCACATACCTGTTGGATGGTGGACTGGGTCGGATTGCCTGCTGCCGCTGTGATCTGGAGGCCTGCTGCAGACGGCGTAGAGAAGCGGAGGGGCCGTACATCATGGCTGGAGGTGACTGGCCTATGGATCCTCTGGTGTCCGATACGGTCGGTGGCCGAGGGGCAGCGAGGATAGGAGCTGCTGCAAGGTCCCTAGAGTGCTGGCTGTGTGACGTCCTGCCTGCTGCCGCTGTGGAACGGGGGCCTGCTGCGAGCAGCGCTGAGGAATGGAGGGGGCTGCACATTGCGGCCGGAAGAGTCTGGCCTGCTGACTTGCTGGCGCCTGGTGCTTCTGGCGACAGACGAACAGCAAGGACTGCAACTACTGTGGAGTCCTTGGGGTGCCGTCTGTGATGCATCCCGCCTGCTGTCACTGTGGTCTGGAGGCCTGCTGCCGGTGGTGCGGAGGGGTGGAGAGGCCATGCATCACGGCTGGAGGCACTTGGCCTATGGGCCTGCTGGTGACTGGCGCTGCTGGCGGCCGATGGGTAGCAAAGATAAGAACTGCTGTGGGGCCTCTGAGATGCTAGCTGTGAGACGCGTCCTGGACAGGCTGAAGTTATAATAGCCACATCAAATCAGAGGAGACTCGCAACTCATGATTGGATTCCGGGTGTCCCAGAGCAAAACACATTAAGTCAGTGCTTGAGTCCCTCTCCCGCCCAATCCTTGCATAAGTGTGTGCTGTTGGGCTTTGGCGGTACTCTGTCTTGTTGCCCACAGCACCTTTCCCTACTAGGCTATGAAGTCGCGGGGCTCTCCTGATGCACTGTTGGTGCCCCATAAGCAGCTGCTGCCACCCTGTGACATAGGGTGGAGCTCTCCATGCACTGGACAGGAGGAGCCTGGATTGTTTTTCCCCCTCCCTACGGAACAATGAGAGGGCTTCTTTCCTTAGGCCTACCAGCACACTTCCCTAATTCTGTATGCTGCTCGACATGTTATTTCCCATCTGGGATTGCATTGACTTTGCTCCAAGTGATGCCTGCCATGGATGTGCTCAATTGTCAATACTTGACGTTCTAGGGTGATGTGGCTGTTATTGGTAGCTATATTGTGGCTTTTCCTGACTGGCACTACTTGCAGCCTTCTGACTCTCTGCTGATAGCGTGACTGCAGTGCACTGCCTAAACTCACCCCCATAGTTTGTATTTCTCTGGGTACTGTAATTTCCTGGCTGTTGCAGCCTTTGAAACCTTTGGGGTCATATGCACTGCATTGTGCCATGATACGCTGGTGAGCAATCATAAGCGGATCTACACACTGTTACATACCTGCCCCATCCTACTTGCTTCTTGTACCCGAGAGCTGCTGTCACGCCTGGCTATGCACAGTTATAATAGTACCGCCGAGATGGGCAGCACTCATAATACTAACTCCAGTGCCTCCTCATGTTCGTCATCAACTGCGGGAGTTGATCAACTGGACTCCTTGAGTCAGCCTTCTCCCCTCGGAGACAGATTTGACACAGTACTGTCGGAAATAGAGCGCTCTTGTGTATCACTGGAATCTAAAATATATAATGTGGAGGCAGATCACACATTACTTCACGCAGATCATATAAAACTAGCTGAGTAAGTAGTGGCCATGGAACAGGCTCTTTAAGAGGTCCAACCCGCCACTAAATTACTGGAGAGGCAACTACAAGAGTATGACATCAGGATCCAGCACCTGCAGTCCAGGGTAGAGGATGCAGAAGGTCAGTCCTGGTGCAACAATATCCGCCTTATTGGACTTCCGAAGACTGCAAGGAGCCTACTCGGATCATGCTGGCGGCGCAGGAAATGCCGTCCTCCCATGCCGATGACAGTGCCAAATCTGGATCAAATTATCATGAAACGCAGGCAGGCAGTTCCAGAGGCAGCATGGATTTCTGATCCCGTCAACAGTTCTGACTGGGATGTGGCATCTGCCTGAACATCTGGGGACGAGGAGTCCCCTGTGGCCTGCCCATCAGATACCAATTCGACAATCCTGCAAGGTGTCACACCACAGATATCTGATGACATTATTTGATTCATAATCTGTTTTTCAGATGTCTAATGTATTATGTTGATTTCACAGTATGCCTACCCTGTATCTTCTCGATTTATTGCCTACGGATGTTGTTTTTGAAGGTTGCCGTGGGCAGGTTCCCAGAGTGACGGGGGAGGTTCTATCTGTTCCCCCTCATTTCTGGGTGGACGTATCTGGGCTGTGTTTGGTGGCTGGTTAACGCTTGATATGCTACCTGGGACTATACTTTCTCCCTGCACTGATAGGGGATGCTGATTTATTTGATCTGTGAAGCTACTCACCCCCCACCCACATATATGAGGGTTCATTTAGATAGACATAGTTGGTGTCTTAGTTCGGGCAGCCTTTCCTGAGGTCCAATGTTTTGGTATTGACGCCACGCCACATTGGCACCAAGTTTAAGTATCATGTTGTTTGGTTCTACCTCACACACTCTTTGCAGACGTTCGACCTTGCCCTTCAATATAGTCACATGTTCACATTCAGATTTCCGTTTTACGTACTTTACCACCTAGACATCACATGGCACCCCAATGCATTATCATCTGGAATGTTCGAGGTATGCGCCTGGAGATGACACACATCCCCCCAAGTCCTACTCGTCCCCCAGCACCACCAATATTCCTACTGTTCCAATCACACCTCACACCCTTATCTCCTCTCATCCCGCCTTCCCACCCACCCCCCTCTCCCCTCACCAATACTCCCTCTGTGCCACTCATACCCCACATCCATACCTCTTCACATCCTCGAGATAACACACATCTCCCCAATTCCGTCTCCGCCCCCAGCACCACCAATATTCACACTGTTCCAATTTCACCCCACACCATTACCTCCTCTCATCCCGTCTTCCCACCCGCCCCTTCTCCTCTCACCACTAATCCCACTGTCCCATACATAACCCATATCCATACCTCCTCACATCCCGCATCTACACCCCCCCTCTCTTTTGATAACCACACAGGAAGATTGCAATACAACAAACCAGACTACGATTCCCCCCCAAACTACATACATGGCTCAACCACACTTCCCTTAACCACAGTCCCTACATTAAATATGTTACCTCCGACACCAGACCCCAGACTCGATGAGATATTACTATCTCTACAACAAGTCAAAGAGGACCTCCAAACTCTACATGACCTGATTATACAACAACCCAAGTTCACGCGCTCCAAACTAGAATCCAGGACATACCACCACATCAACCATTCGAAACTCACCCAGCAGATAAACGCAAGCTCCCCGAAACATGAGCTCCTAAGGTGGAGAACAGTGCCCTACCCCAATGCCTTATCCCATCCGGTCTGGAAGAAAAACTCTCTATCAGCTAAAGACTTAACCTCCCTACTCCGTTCCTATGAGCTACCGTCTCGCCCCCTTAATACTGCGCACTCAGATAACTTGCACAAACTTTCCCTAATCCAATCCATTCCCTCCAATACCCATAGAGTTACAAGACACACTTCTAGAGGTATAGTGGAAAACAACCTCATGCGAGTCCCCATCTTACACGAACCCACCACAACACCCATCAAGACTCGGCTAAAATGTATACTTCTAAACTGTAGGTCGGCCTCAAGACACGCAGCCGATATAGCTGACCTCATACTCACTAATGAACCTGACCTACTAATTTTGACCGAAACATGGCTAAATGAAGCATCTACGCCCATCCTTGACATACTAGTACCCCCAAACCATGACATCACAAGACTTGATAGAACTGATAGGCCAGGTGGGGGTATTGCTTGCATACATCGGAGAAATCTCTCAGTGAACCGCTCCCACTCCCCGGTATTATCATCCTGTGAATACCTTTGTTTAGACATCACTAGTAATAATAAACCAATATGTTCACTACACACATTCTACCATCTGCCAGGGGATAACCTCACCTTCATCGAACACCTCATGGATATTCTAGCTACAAATGACGGACCACAAAATACTCAAATATTCCTTGGTGACTTCAATCTCCACTGGGATGACCTTGACGACCCAGGAGTCAATAGCCTAAAAGCTTTCCTATCAGACCTTAACCTTACTCAAATCTGTGACAGCCCCACACATGATAAAGGCTCAATCCTCGACCTAGTAATTTCCAAATCTGACTCCACACAGCTAGATTCGATCCGCCCCTGTGACTGGTCTGACCACCAGATCATTACATTCCACATCAATGAATCAGTTAAATTACTTTCTACCCAACCCATGAGAACGAAAATTTGGAAGAGGAATCTAAAAAATGTCGGCTCCGACTTACTCACAACCTCCAGTCCTAACATCCTGCTTCCCCCTGAAGGCTTATTTGATGTACAAGGTCTGACTAACCATTACTTCCACTCCATGAACACGTTACTAGACAAACTAGCTCCCTTACAACTGAAAAGAGTCGCCACAAAAGACTCAAAACCCTGGTATGATGGTAGGCTAAATGAAGACAGACGATCCCTAAGATTAATTGAACGACGATGGAGATCGGCACCATCCTCTGACCACCTCAAGTTGCTAAGAAGCACGAGAAACTCCTACTACAGAAAGATCAGACGATCAAAAGCAGACTACTTCAGTAAGCAATTAGACAAAGCCAAGAACCGTCCCAAAAAGCTATTCGAATTAATCAAATCGCAATCTAAGGGTTTACCCCACTGCCCCCAAGCTAACCCAGACACACTATCCAATTGCGAGGAATTTGCCTCCTTCTTTACTATGAAGACAGAAAACATAAAGACGGACCTGCTCAACGACCTACTATCCCATACCGACTCTCACATGGACATTTCATTGCCCCCGCTAGGAGCTCCACTCATATGCTCCGCAAAGTTCGATCTCAAAAACAACGCATCATGGTCCTCCTTCAACACCTACAGTGAAGAAACCATATTAAAAACGCTCACGGACCTGAATCCCTCCAGTCACTTCACTGACCCTCTACCCGCAAACTACATAAAAGACTTAATTCCACTGTTATTGCCTCTATGTACCAAGATTATAAACACCTCTCTCCTTCAAGGAACCATCCCAGAAATCCTTAAAGCAGGGCAGGTATCCCCTATCTTAAAGAAACCATCTGCGGGCCCGTTGGACTTAAACAACTATCGCCCAATATCCAACATCCCCACTCTGGCCAAACTCTTAGAAAAATGTGTTCACACGCAGCTTGGCAAACACATAGATCAATTCAACCTGCTCAACCAATCAATACCAATCCGGCTTCCGTGCTGGTCACAGTACTGAATCAGCCATGATCCACATAATAGATGACGCATTAAAAATCCTGGACCAAAACGAAGCCTGTTTACTAATCTTGCTTGACCTATCTTCGGCCTTTGAGACCGTCAAACACGACAATCTGATAGATCTCTTGAAATACAGAATGGGATTATCTGGATCTGTTCTAAATTGGTTCACCTCTTTCCTCCAAAATAGATCACAAAGATTCAAGATTAATCAATCCTTATCCAAGCCCATCCCAGTCACTTTAGGAGTACCACAGGGATCATCTCTTTCACCTACACTTTTCAACCTTTTTATGGAACCACTCACCGAACTTCTCAGCTCCTCGAATGTCCACTATCACATGTACGCAGATGACACACAACTCTACATAAAGATTCACTCACTGGAGGACATCAAATCTCTCAATTCAACGCTTCAAAAAATGCAGACCTGGCTGGCCGAAAACCATTTGAAACTAAACACCCTCAAAACTGAATTCCTCTTAATCGCTCCCCCCAACCAATCGACCACCATCCTCGATTGGATGAATCACCTAACAGCACTCAAAGGTCAACCTCTCATTATCGACTCAGCGAAATCGTTGGGAGTGACGCTGGACAGAAATCTAAACATGCAGAAACACATCAGCGCCTCTACAAAAGGAGCAAATTTGCAGATGAACACCTTGAGAAGACTGAAACCCTTCCTGCCCGCAAATGACTTCAAACAGGAAGTTCAAGCTCTAGTAATCCCTAGCCTAGAGTTGAATATGGGAGTGTCACTCTCTGCGGCCTTCCCAAATTGACGACGGCCCCTCTAAAAGCTTCAATCAACGCAGCTGCTAGACTCATCACAGGCTCCAAAAGAAACAGTCACATCTCCCCTGACCTTCGAGCCCTCAACTGGCTACCTTTCGAGGCTAGAATTCATCTGAAAATCGCTTGTATGACGCACAAGGCATTACATCACAATACTCCAAGTTATATAGCTCAGAAACTGGTGCTCTCTTGTGGTAACAGATCCACCAGGAGCTCCAGTAAGCTTCTACTGAAACCACAACGATTTGTCAAGAAGAAAACATACAACCGGACCTTCTCAGGAATGGCTCCCAGGATTTGGAATGCTTTGCCCCCAGAAACGGGAAAAAATCCTTCTACTGCATTCTTCAAAAAAGAAGTGAAAGCTATTCACATGGCTAAATTTACTTGAACTATTTATATTTACTATATAATATATTTGCTAGTTTGTATTAGTCACTAGTTTGTATTAGACTCACCTACATTTTTCTATGCTTGTTTTTTGTTACTTACATCTGCCCTTTTAAAGCGCTCTGATACACGCAAGGGTCTTGTTCGCGCTATACAAAACTTTCAAAATAAATGCATACACCATCTCACCAATATGTATATTCATATCTCAAGCGGCACCATATCCAAACTGCTTTACTGCAAGAGTCACATTTGGCACATCCAGACTGGAGGTGACTAAATTGCAAAGTAGATGGAGGGGGTGAGTTTTTGCCACAAATTACTTCTGCTTTCCAAATGGTGCAACCTCCCGTGGTTGATGGGTGGGGAATTTAATAGTGTTCTGGACACAAGCCTAGACTGCTCCTTCCCCCCTTTACAGTGTAAAGCGGCCTCCACTAATGCATCGCTGCTTAGGGATTGGATACACCAGTGGGCATATGGAGGTCCAGCAACCCGTCGACAAGGGTATATTCCTTTTTACTCTCACCCACATAAATTACATCTTCGCATAGATAGGATACTATGCACATCCAATCTACTACCTTCAGTCACCAATGCCAACTATTTAGGCGGCACTCATTCTGACCACAATCCGCATTATATCAATGTTACCTGGGACACAAGGCCTTCCTCGATCCCCAATTGGCGCTTGTCACCAGCCATGCTGGAAGACCCCCTTTTCCGCAATTCCCTACACACTGCTATTTCCAAGTATTTTGACCACAATACAGACACAGCCTCATCGGCTCTGATAGAATGTGATGCACTGAAAGTGACCCTATGTGGTTGCTGTCTGGGACTGGGATAAGGCATGCGAAGACAAGTGGAGGATGAGTTGTCCAAGATTGAACGCACACTTCAAAGCGTTACACACAACATGAAATCCACGGGGAACTGATTCTTCATTACACTTCACTTTACCAATCAACGTTTGTGGTGCCTCTATCAGATATTGACTCAATTTTGTTGGAGCTACCCTTCCTCACACTGACTCCAGACCAGCGTCTGGACCTTAATGTCCCAGTTACCTCTGCTGAGATCCGGGATGCGATGCGGACCCTTGCCACTGGGAAGGTGCCGGTTCTGATGGCTTTCCATCTGAATTTTATAAGGCGTAGGTGGACCTTCTAGCTCCACATCCACAATGGGTCAATGATGAGGCACTCATCTCCTCCCACCTCCCTGACTCTCTCTGTGAGGCAACGCTTGTCTGCCTACTGAAGCCCAAATAGATATCCTACACATCTGGGCTCCTATCATCTGCTGTGTTATTAAACACAGACTATAAAATACTGGCCAGGGTGTTAGCGAAGAGGCTGACTCCACTAGTGCCCTCCCTGATACATGCAGATCAGAATGGGTTTGTTCCAGCGTGTACTACCTCTTGTAATTTACGCTGCCTCTTCTAACTAAAGCGATATGCCCCCATACCTGGCCGCAGTCGAGCTGTCTCACCCTCAATCTAGAGAAGGCGTTTGACACTATTGAGTGGCCTCATCTTTTTGAGGTCCTTCCATAATTTGGCATTGGATCTAGATATAAACGTTTGGTGAAACTTCTCTATGATAACCGGACCCTGAAGGTCCGAACGGGAGGCTTCATCTCAGCACCGCTAAGAGTCTTCAGAGGCACTAGACAGGGCTGCTCCCTTTCTCCCCTCCTTTTCTCTTTAGCTATAGAGCCCTTAGATCTAGCCATGCGTACTTCAGCGGGATCATGGGGTATACCACTGGGTGGGGAAGTACATGCAATATCATTTTATGCAGACGATCTGCTACCATATATTAGGGATACCTGCTCTGTCCCTGATGTCATACCTGACCTCCTTACTCTATCTGGACTGAATGTCAATTTGGGAAAGTCCTGCTTGTTTCCATTCGTTCCCAGGATGCCTGACCCGGCACTCATAATTGGTGACCGACTATGTTCCGTTATTTGGGCATTCGGATTTACCACACTGATCGGAACCTACTTGATGGCAACCTCACAAGGGCACTCACTTCCTTAACGGCACAGATATCTTTTTGAAAGACCCTTACTCTCTCGGTCGCCAGGAGAGTTGCTCTCACGAAAATGGTGAAACTCCTGCGTCTTCTTTACTTTTTCATTAATCTGCTGCTGTACCGCACTCCGTCCTTCTTCGGTTCACTCAAACGCATGCTAAGAGACCCTATATGGAACAGAACTCATTGCAGGGTGGCGCTTTCAAAGATGTATCTACCAATGGCCCAAGGAGGATTTGCAGTACTTAACTTGGAGCATTATTACTTAGCATCTCAGATGCAGTGGGTGGTCTGTTGGATGGCAGGTCTACACCTCTCGGACACGGTGGCAGATGGACCTCCCTGCCGACTGGATGGCCTTCTTTATTTGCTCCACCTCTGTTCTAAGACATCCCAACCTCGTCCTCTACTGCTACAGGTGGCCTATTATTGCTTCCGCCGCTGCTTATTTCTCACCAAACATGTTACGCCTTATGCCCCTGCAATTCCACTGTTAGGTATGCCCAGGGGCAGCAGGATAACATCGCTGACTGAGCTCTCAGTGTGGCATGCAGCAGGTTTGAATACACTGGGGGACCTGTATCATGATGGTATATTCACTTGTACCATATGAGACACTGACACAGGAGGAGGGGTTGCCCCTGGAACATTTCATAAGTCATGTCTCTTGGATTGGCACATTACAGTGTCACTGGGGGATGTTGCACAGGAACCACCAATGCACCTCATACTTAAATACTTACACATCATGGGAGAGGGGCGGCATCTCACGCGGTGGCTGGTGGGCATGCTTCGGCTGCAAACTGCCACAACATTGACCTCACTGCAACATCGCTGGGAGACGGACCTTACCCGTCCTTGCACCTCTAAGGAATGGAACATGATTCTGGCAGGTCCCACATACGTCCCTCGCAATGCCAGGTTCCAGCTGCTACAATTCTACATCATACATGAGGGGCGCATCTTACCCCCGAGATCAATTGTTATTTTCATAGATTAGATGTGGCCTGTCCCCGCTGCAGCCACCCTGACGCAGATATTTTACATATGTTATGGTCATGAACCTTGTTACAGCAGTACTGGGGGGTAATACGACATCTGTTGACCTGCACCGACCGGCAGTTTGCGTGCACATGGAAGGTCTGTATAGTGGGCATCCTCTCGAGAGATAAGAAGCAAAGGGCACCTACATGCTTTCTGGGCCTCGGTTTCATAGTAGCCAGGCGCCTCATTATGAGGCACTGGAGGTTCAGTGAACCACCGTCTATAATGGCCTGGTCACCCTCCATCCTCACCTGGGCTAGAGCGGAAGGGCTTTCTTTTTGTAAAGAGGACACTTTAGGAATATGCAAATACCCCATCTGATCAACTGGGATGCGGTCCTGACTGCTCTCCAGACTGCATCATGTCCTGAGGAGGATGTCGGTGTCACCACTGTAACGTAGATCGTACCTGAACAAATATATCCATGCAAGCTGTGATAGCACTGTCAATGATCTTCCACTGTATATATAATGAGATGTGTACCACATGATGCCAGACTTTTATTAGGAAGATAGTAACTTACCCAATGCGAATTTGGAACTGCTTTGAGAGACTGTGAACCCTTCCAGTTTTCCCCTTGTCCCCAAACCCATTACCCCACCCCCCTACCCATGATGTTCATCTTTGTTCTCTTCGAGCTAACTGGTTGCTTACAGTAAAGTAGCTTACATATGTTTGATGTCATTGCCATAGAATGTCACGGACAACATGACTGCACACTGACTATTTGCCTTGGAGGGCACCTCTCGTCCCTGTGTAGTGCTGTATACTCCAGCATTTTCTGGACCTGCAGGGATGCATGTACCAGACTAGCTATAACATGCTCTTCCACATGTCTCATGTCCTGACACTCAGTCAGATATTAAGGCCCTTGTATTTTTATTATGCCTGCAATTGAATTGTAACTGTACCAGGAAAACTGAATAAACTGATCAAACAAAAAAAGTCATCAATAGGGCTGAGGCAAGAGAGGAGTGTAACTCAAATACCCCCTGTGTGTTATATCTGTGTAATGATTCAACTTAACATTGGGGCAATATGCAACTATGCTAACATTTTAGAATAATCACTATCTGATTATGTCCTAACCAGGGTATGTTCAAGCTTCCATTTCCTCTGTCTGTAAGTATGTGATTTGAGATGACTCCTAGGGCCTGATTACAACTTTGGCGTGCTGCTCTGGGTCCGCCCTGCTTCTGCACCACCAAAGCCGCGGTCAGATCGCACACCAGATTATGAGTGTAGCTCGTGTCTGGTGGGCTTTTGTTTTGACATTCCCTTGGTGGTGCCCTGAAAATGGGCACCATAATGGTAATGCCAAAACCTGTTTCTGCACGGCATGGACTGAAAAGTCCATGTCATGCAGGAACTAGTGTGCATCCACATGCGGAGGAGGCACAGGGGGCCCTGCAGGGCCCCCTTTGTTTCCTCTCCGCAACAGTGTTCATGGCGCCCATGACACCGCTGCCGGACAGGAAACTCGTAATATGCTTGGGGGGACCGTGGCAATTAACACATTAGATGACAAGATTACAAAATGAGTTGCTTACCTACTGCAACTCCACAAACTACAGAGCTGCCAAAGCTGCACCCTGCAAACATGATTCACCACCAAGACAAAGGAAACAATTGGAGTTACATTAAAAAAAGAAAATTAAAACAAAAATAAAAATGATACACTATCAATCAAAAGACGCTGATATAACCCCAAAAAGAGATGTGACAGAGGCAAAAAAGACACCACCAGATAAAAGAAAACCTTACCCAAGAAGCAGATCCCCCATTACATACATAACCTTATTCCCAGGTGACTCAAGGGTTACCACCCATCAAGAGGCCCAATCCACACAAAAATATGTCCCCCCCAAGGAGAGTGATCCTTGCCTAAGGGGACGCTCACATACAAAATCCGTGGTATATAGTGGGCTTCCATCACCCGCCAGCAGGAAGATGAGCTTAAAAACGCCCAATCTGCCACTAGGGGACTAGGGGGAGAGCAGAATAAAAACAAATATGGTCCCCAATGGGCACTTCCCTTCAGAGTACAATCCCTGGTGTCTAGTGGGCTTCTGCCCCCCCCCCGAGAGCAAAGAGGCCTAAAAACAGCTTAAATACCCTCAGGAGAATGAAAATGAATGGCCCCAAGGGAAGCGACTCTTACCCAAGGGACAGCTCCCCTTCTAAACACATTTCCCTGGTGTCTAGTGGGCTTCCATGTCCCCAGAGGGCAGATCAGCCTAAAAATGGGCAATCTGCCCTCTGGAGGGAGGGGGCAGCTGAATTAAAGAAATGGCCCCCAAGGAGAGCACCCTTGCCCAAGGGGTCGCCCCCTTCTAAACACATTTCCCTGGTGTCTAGTGGACTTCCGCCCCACCCTTTATTCAGTATCTGTATCTGCATTGGTGTTAAGGTTTTCAATTAGACACTTGGGACCATTATATCCTAATATAGTGTCACTTTTCATACTTTTAATCTAGCCCCTAAACCTACGCCATTAAATAACTTTTTAGGTTTTGGAGGTTATTTTAAACTCACCAAGATCCCCTGCCTTCACTCACAGTTATCACAGAACTCCGCTTACAAACACATCAAGTCCACTCACACACCTTATGTGTGTGAGTGAGGGTCCAATGATGAAGCAAGCCACAGGTGGTACCTGTGGCTGAGGACCCTAATAAATAAATAACTAAATATATATATATATATATATATATATATATACGCCCAGGTATATATCCATAAAAACTCTTCTTTAATCTCACACAAGTCCGAGACAAATGTAAGGTGAGCACCGATTTACCTGGGTGCCGTTACTTACCGGTCTCGGATAGACCATATACATGCACTTTATGATATTCAAGATATTTCCTCCTTTAGTTTGTTGAAGCATTTTGTTTGGGAAGATGAGGATATATCTTCTGTAAAGACTTCTCACTCCTTCTTAAGTTTTGGTGTCCACTACAGACAGACATAAGGGGAAAGGAAAAACTCTTTAGTATCCCCCTGTGTCTGTTCTCCCCCCCCAAAAAACAGAAGAAGGACTCACTGTTAGGAGCTCCTTTCTCATGATGTGCTGGAAGCAAATGACTTCCAGCACATCCCCTGCAGTATTTGATGACGTTGGTGTGCCATGCGTGCATTGATGTCATCGGATTGCCAAGGGGGAGTTTGGGGGGTTGTTGCAGGAGCACTTTTGCTGACAACACCAATGGAGGCATGTTGCGGGGGCTCATGGGGGGAGCGCCAGCAATTCCAACAAGTGTCGGTGCCAGGACAGCCTGGAGCCTTACTAAACACATGCCCACCTGTTAGAATTGAAATGTATTATTACCATATTACTCGTATTTTATCTGATACAATGTTAGCATTCATGTAGCTAATTCCTTATATATTCTCTCTGTATGCATACGTAACTAGAAAGTGCAGATGTTATGTTAGTTAGGTTGACATCTGTGCCACCATTTTAGCTCTCGAAGACGCCATTTTGTATTATAATCGAAACTGTTACTTGATCATTTACGAGAAATGGTCCTTGGTAAGTTTCGTTTCTCCAATGTCGAATCCTGCTCATTAACGCATGCCTTTTCTGTTACATAGAGGCCTTCTCCCACCTGTCTAGTAGGGAGGATAAGCCAGACGACCTTGGGCAGTAGATAGCTTGTGCCAGGCTGTGGAATTGAAACTTGTGCTCTGTACCCTCATTGTGTACGACAGCTACCAGTGTTTTTCCATAGTAGGCGGGTCTTTCTGGGCTCCGCAACCTACATAATGTAACTTTATGTTTGTTAGAGTCAGTCCCTCGTCAGCCGTCATAGGAGGCTGGTCAGATTGGACTCAACTGCAGTGTACTTTGTGAATAAACTAGTTTGCTTGTATTCTCTACTGCGTCATCGACTCTTCATTGAATGGAAGGCTAGAGGAGGTCGAGAGTGACCCGGGTGGCCCTAATCGGGTCACTTCCTTCAGTTGGCGCCCGAACAGGGACCCCACCAGGTGGCCCATCCCGCCCGTAGTTGGGTTGTGGGGTCGGGGTTGTGTCCGGTTGGATGGGCAGATCGGGGATCCCCATATGATAGAGCCTAGTTCTCGTGGCTGCCCCGCCTGTCTGATCGGGCAGTTCCTCGTCTAGTGATCATCTCGGCTGGGGTCCTGAAAAGGCGAAACCCTTGGATCTGACTGTTTGGTCCGAAGAGTCGGCAGTGGAGAATAAACTTGTTTGACCTGTGTGCACCAGGTGAGTTCATCGTGATTTTTGGTAAGAGCGGCGCCGTCTTGTTTAACTTGGTGGGTCTGTGCACCCTTGTGATACGGAGCGTTTGTGAACGTTCTGCCAGGCCACTTGTAGAATTTGGTTTATTCTTGAAAAGGCCTGGGGCTGGAGCCTATCTCGTCTTGGTGCAGTCTGAGGACTGCTTTTGAGAGCTCTTTTGTGTGTGTGTGTTGATTGAGTGGATAGTGAATGTGTCTGATGCTAGGATGCCTTGTTGAGTAAAATGTGGTGCTTGGGGTGTCGCTGTTGCTCTGTTGAGCTTCGGCTGGAGGAACGGCAGCCTGCGCCTCCAGAAGGTACTTCGAGTTTCGAGATGTATGTGAAGCACGGTATTGGCCCTATTATGTTTCGTACATTATGGCATAAGTATACGAGGGACAATGCTGAGCTTCAGTGGCCACTGGATGGCAACTTTTGATGAACAAAAATTGAATTATTTGCAGGACAAATTATTTGCTAGAAGAAGTAGGCAGTCTATGTTTGACACTTTGCAGGTATGGCAGAAAGAAGCTAAGCAGAGGCGTATACGAGCCGAGAAGGAGTCTAGGAAGAAGGCAATGCAAACAGTGGTTCAGAAAGCTGTAGCTTATGATAGAGAACAAACAGAAAAGGGTATTGAGTGTTCAGATAGGAAGTTTCGATTACAATGTAATAAGTCTTATGTTGTTCGAGAGGATGAGGATCCTTTTGTGGAGGATCTGCTGGAAACTCGCCCCCCACCTCCCTATGCCCCGCAGAGAATATATCCTGTTGTTCCATCGTCTCAGTCTTCCGTTGTGCCTTCACCTTCCTCTGGTCTTTCTGCAGACTCAACGGCTTCGGCTCCAGCCCTATCCGTCTCCTCCCTGGTTTTGCAACCTGCGAGTGTGGTGACTGCAGGCACCCCGCAGTGTCTGCTGTTTCTGTTCATGTTTCTCCTCCTTCTCTTACACCTACCACACATTCATTACTGACATTGTCACCTGCGTCGGTATCCCTTGTGTCTTCCCTAGATATTTCATCTGTAGTGTTGTCTAGTGTTGGGACACCGGCGCGAGGGTCGGATGGAGGGAATTGGGAGGCAGCACGGGAGCAAATGGAGCGGGTATTGATTCGATCTGATGTAGGTGACGAGGAGAAAAGGATGGTTGCAAATCAGGCAGCACAATGGGCTCGGAGCCCGATTTATAGTGTGGAGGATATATGGAGTGTGATGAAAGATTTTTATCTGTTTGTCCAACAGCATGCCCTTCAGCATATGTTGGCTACATTGATTGGTTTGTGGGAACAGTGTATTGGAGGCACAGCTCAAATTATTTATGACATTCGAGATCGTGTATATTCAGCTGGTATGGCCCCTACAGAAGTTCTTAGTAATGTTGGGACGCTACTCGGTTATCGAGCAAGATTACATCACTGTACTCCGACTAGTGTGTCCCAATTTCCAATGAGGGAGGTGCATCCTATTTTTCATCCTGAGATCCCAGAGCAGCGTAACCAGAGGGGAGATGTGGTTCAACAACGGGTGGCGGCTCATTTCCAGGAACAGTGGGTTTATACCCCGTGGAAGAGAAGTGAGGTGCTAGCTCTTAAGAGTCAGTTACCGGATCCTAGGAAAAACCCTACGGCATATTATAAAGAGTTAACAGAGGCCGCCTCCTCGTCAGTTATGACCCTAGCAGATATTGAGATGTTTTTTGGGCTGTTGGTGCCGGTGGATATATGGAGGCAGGTGCATACTCAGGATCACAGGGTGGAATTGGGTGGCTCTTGGGATGAGATTAAGGCATGAGATAAGGAGCGAAAGCCCGGTGAGAAACCTAGGGCTGAGATTCTGGCTTTGCCAAGTCGTATTATTACTTATATGCATTCTCTTATCCCACCTAGATGAGTAGATTGGGACAAGCTGACGGCATGTCTACAAAAGAAGGAGGAGAGTGTGTCTGATTTTTTTACTCGGTTTGAAGGGGTGTTTTTGGATTTCAGTGGACAGGATTTGTCAGTTGAAGGTGGTGTTCGTTTGTTTGTTAACAGGTTTGTCACGAATTTGCTTCCGGAGATTGCAGCTCGGTTGCAGGCTTCAGAGAGCACTTGGACTACCTCTTCCCCTTCGGTGATATTGAGTATGGCTCAGTACTATGAGCATCGAGAAAATGAGGAAAAGGACAAGGTGGAAAAGAAGAGTAAGGATTTGAAAACAAGGGTGTTGCTACAGCAGGTTGCAAGAGGGTCCGGGAGGGGGCGAGGCGCTGGTCCGGCTCAGAGGGCACGGGGTGCTGGTAGAGGTGGTGCACCCCTAGGGCCGAATCAGTGTGCATATTGCAAAAAGGAGGGACATTGGCGAAGCGAGTGTCCAGATTTGTTACAGAAAATTGCAGTACCTAGAGGGCGGGGTTCGAGTGGAAGGGGCCGTTATGAGGTTGGTCGGGATGAGGTTCAAGCAGATGCATCCTCGGGGGGTCGTTCTGATCAGAACTATTTTGATGACCCCCGGGGAAGACAGTATTATCATGATGATTATGATATGGATGAAGCTGCAGGGATGTCCTATGGTTAGGACAGCCAGGGAAAGGGACCAGTCCAAATTTCTGTGGATCAGCGTGGTCCTTATGTTACAGCAGATTTGTATGGTTCGGCACAGAAATTTTTGATGGATACAGGTGCAATGAATAGCTCTGTTTCTCGTTCGCTGGTCCCCGGGGCAACCCTGTCTGGCCGTAATAATGTTTCGGTATATTTTTCAGGCGTACCGGTTGTGAGCCCCATTTCCAAACCTCTTGCTTTGACTGTTGGTGCTTTTACTGTGGACTCTCCATTTTTGTTAACGGCGAATTGTGGGGAAAATTTATTAGGATTGGATTTGTTGAAAAAGTTACATGCTACCATATATTGTTCCCCGGATGGTGTTCACATGACTCTTGGACCTAATGTGGTTAGTGCAAAACAGTGTTTGGCAAATGATGCGCCGCTTCCTGTTGAATTTAAAGATGTGCCGTCCTCATTGTGGGCCACAGGGGATACGGATGTGGGGTTGTTACAGATACCACCAGTTTCCGTAAGAGTCAAGGAGAACACTGTGCTCCCTCGTATTCCCCAGTATAAAATATCACAAGCTGGGGAACAGGCTTTGATGCAGATCATACAGGACCTGATCAAATCGGGGGTGGTTGAGGAGACAGTAGCGAATGTATGCAATAGCCCCATTCTCCCTATTCTTAAAAAGGCACCTTTGGATTCCCCTGATGCACATACTGATGTTTATCGTTTTGTGATTGATCTCCGGGAAATTAATAAGATAGTAGTTCCTCAGTTCCCGGTGGTCCCAGACATTACTGTTCTCTTGACGATGATTCCTTCCACAGCCAAATTCTCTTCTGTGATTGATTTGAAAAATGCTTTCTTTAGTATTCCTATTCATCCAGACAGTAGGTATCTGTTTGTATTTGCCTTGGCTGGTAGGAGCTTCCAATTCTGTCGAGCTCCTCAGGGGTATAGTGAAAGTCCCAGTATTTACAGTCAGGCTTTGAAAAGTCAATTGGACTCTCTCTCTCTTCCCGCAGGTAATGTATTACTGCAGTACGTGGATGACATTTTGATAGCCTCCGATACCGAAGAGGGTTGTCGGGATGCTACGGTTAAATTATTGAAGCATTTGGCAAACAAAGGGCATAAACTGTCCCTTTCCAAATTCCAATATTGTCAACAGCAGGTCACCTATTTAGGTCACCTGCTGTCGAAGGAGGGTCGGAGGCTAACACCTGAACGAGTTGATGCCATTGTTAAGATGCCTATCCCTGTGACTCAGAGGGATGTACGTGCTTTCATAGGCATCACCTTGTATTGTCGACACTGGATACCCGCTTATTCTTTATTAATACAGCCCTTGCTTCGCCTAACAACTAAAGATGTGCATGAACCTTTGCCCTGGACGCATGAATGTCAGCATGCTTTTGAGCAATTAAAAGTTGCGCTTTGTTCTGCACCTGTGCTTGGTAAGCCTGATTATAAGAAGCCTTTTGTGTTGTATGTACACGAAACGGCTGTGTGTGCGCTTTCGGTGTTAACACAGCCTTTGGAGGTAAGCAGAGGCCATGTGCTTATTTTTCTGCTACGCTTGACCCTGTCGCCAGAGCTCTCCCGAGTTGTTTAGGAGCCACCGCGGCTGCGGCGGTCTCTATTCGACAATCGGCAGGGCTCTTTCTTAATAATGATCTCACAGTAATGGTACCCCATGCTGTGGATGTACTTTTGTACAAGACAAAGACGCAGCACCTTACCAGTGCTCGTCTGACCGGTTATGAATTGACTTTATTTGCACCCCATATTACTATTAAAAGATGTGCCATTCTGAACCCAGCCACGTTACTACCCCTCCCTTCGGAAGATGAGGACAAAGATGTCCATGATTGTTTGTTCAGCACTGAAGAAGAGACGAAGGGATGGGTAGACTTGACTGATGTTCCCTTATCTGACCCACAAGGGGAACTATATGTCGATGGTTCTTGTTTCAAACTGTCAGATGGCACCACTACAGTGGCGTATGCTATTACCACGCTGCGCACTGTAGTTGAGACATTACGTATTCCTTACCAATCTGCGCAAGCTGCCGAGTTGATAGCTCTTTTGCGAGCATGTGAATTGAGTGAAGGACTGACTGTCAATATCTACACTGACAGCCAGTATGCCTTCGGGTGGCCCATAATTTTGGACGCCTCTGGGCAGAGAGAGGATTCTTGACTTGACATGGTACTAAGATTCAGAACGGTCAGCTGATAGAAAGGCTTTTGACAGCTTTGACCCTTCCCAAACAATTGGCAATAGTGAAGTGTAGTGCCCATAAAGCAATCACTGACGATGTAGGGAAGGGAAATGCCTTTGCAGATCAGATAGCAAAAGAGACAGCCAGGTCAAAAATGACGAAAATGTTCGTGGCAGGACCTGCTAGATGGGTACCAGATGTTACCATGTTTGAAAATTCACTAGAGAGTGTTAGGGAAATACAGAGTGAGGCAACAGTTGAGGAGTTGGCAGTGTGGCAGGAAAGCACAGGGCGTTTAAGAGAAGAAGGGTGCTGGACTGATAAAACAGAGAAGGAGAGATGAATGTTACCTGATGCATATGTATTTCCCGTAGTTACAATGGCACATGGACCGGCTCATATTAGCGCAAAGGGAATCTATAGGCTGTTGGATCCTGTGTGGCAAAATGGCAATATCCCAAAGGTTGCTGCTCATCTAGTGAAACACTGTATGATTTGTATGAAGCACAATCCTGGAAAAGGTACCCCTACACCTTCTGGTAATTTTGCGTCACCTTCTCTCCCTTTTGAGGTACTCCAGATGGATTATATTGAAATGCAACGAGTTAACAATTTGAAATATGTGCTAGTGGTTGTTTGTGCATTTAGTAAATGGATTGAGGCCTACCCAACGAAAGAAAACACAGCCATGGCGACGGCGAAGGCTTGCCCCGTTTGATTTGGAGTGACAACGTAAGTCACTTTGATGCAAAGGTGATCCAATTGGTGTGCGATGGCTTGCAAATCAAGCAAAAATTTCATGCAACAAATCATCCCCAGTCAGCAGATTTAGTTAAGAAGTACAATGGTACTCTCAAGCTAAAGTTGGCTAAGATTAAGGAAAGTACTGGGTTGCTATGGCCAGATGCATTACCCCTTGCTCTATTGTCCACCAGAATGACAGCCCATTCTAGAACAGGATTATCGCCATATGAGGTGGTCTTTGGCTGTCCCGCAAATGTGTGGGGCGTCCCTAGACCAAAAAAGTTTTCTGAAATTGATTATCCTTTGTTAGTTGATTATTTATATGTTCTTACTAAAAGTCTACGTTCTATTCATCAACAGATACATGAAGCTTTCCCTCCAGCATCAGAGGGGCCAGGGCACACCATACAGCCTGGAGACTTCGTCCTCATTAAGAATTTCCAGAGGCGAGACAGCTTGGAACCCAGATGGAAAGGACCATATGTGGTCCTCATCACAACAAGGACGGCAGTGAGAGTGGACGGCCGGAAGCATTGGGCCCATACCTCTCATTGCCGACGAGTGCCGCTTCCCCTCCCCTATGATGGATGGGTTCGCGAGGGGATAGGGGACCACGAGACGGAGAAGGTTCCACATTTTGTTCCCTTTTCTGACGCCAAGCTGATTTGGGCGCAGATGGAGGAAGAGAGTGAGGCAGTGTTGAACGAGGCAGTTCCCCCAGAAATTAGGGCTGCCCAGGCTTCTTCTTCATTTGACCCACAGGAGCCTGAGCCTCGCTCTCCGACACCCCCTGAATTTCAGATTCTTCTTTGTGAGGAGACAGTACCTGGAGTAGTAAGGTACAATTTGCGTCCTCGACGGAAGGATAGTGCACCAAAAGAGAAGTGAAAGTAGCAGGGATGAACTTTGTGGATAAGATAGTAAAATGCCCCTTGTTTCTGCTTTTTCCTATTAGACTAGGGATCAGAAGATTGGTGCACTGCCTGTGATGCAGGACAGGGTAAGTTGAGGGTATTTTCCAAGGAGGGAGAGTGCCCTATCCTGAGGACAGTGAACATTTGCTGATGAGCTGCAACAGTGTGGCTCCACCGTACAGTGCTCAATAGCACCACTGAGGATTGAACAATAGAAGCCTGCCAGGGAGGCTTGTAACAGACCCTGAATTTTTTCTCAATGTTTTTATATTTTTTCCTATTTTTGTGTCCTTTCCATCATTGGTTCCATTACGTGACGTGTCTTTCTCTGGTGATTCTATTTGAAAAAATCATTAGTAAAAATGTATCTGTTTGGTCGTCCCATTGTAGAAGATGAACAGCCTTTTGTTGCCTTGCAACCGGGGCAGCCCGGTTTTGATTGGTTGCTCAGAAAGAAGGTGTTCTGTGTTATTTTCATATTACTGTTCTTATTGGTGGGAGTGGGGATGTTGTGGAGTGTTCTGGTGATACACCATCGTGTGCTTTATATCGGATTGTCTCTTCAGATCGCAGTAAAAGAGACATACGAAGTAATGTTTTCTTAGATATGCACAGAAAGTTTTTCGGAGATAACACAGCTTGTTATCCCACTGATTCTGTTACAGGTTTATGGACTGCTTACCCATTATCATTGGTGAATTATACATATGTTCGTCCCCCCCATTTGTAGTTGCAAGGGGTGAATTTTGTATGGGATATCCTGGCCCTTGTTTGTATTATAGAAAACCCAGAGGGACAGGGTACCCAGGTTGCATGCCTGAAATGTATTGCGATAATTTGTAAATTGATAAAAGAAATGTCACTCTGACAGGTTGGCATTATCAAGATCTGACAGTCACTCAAGAGGAAGGTAGTTATCCTGCGTGTTGCCCAATAATAAATAGTACTGATGCTTATTTGTACCTCAATTGTTCCGGATCAATAGTGTACAAAAATATATTGCGTTTAGGAAAAAAGGATGACCCTAGTATGAAGGGCATGAATACTAGATATGCTCCATTGGATTATCAAAGTCCGCTTTATGCACACCCAGGTTTCTATTTTTTGTCAAACGGTACCTATTCTAATATGTATAACGGCACAGAGGATGTGGCCCTGGGAATGGTGTTACCTCTTGGAGTACCTTGCAAGTATAGTAAGCCACATACAAGATGGGTGAAAAGAACGTTGACCAAGGAATTTTGTGAGGGAGTTACCGATTTGGAAGTCAACAATTACAGTAATGGTTTCACTTTTGGATATATACTTTCCTCTATTATCACATTTGGTGGCACTGCCATGGCCAGGGGTGAACGAGCTAGAGAATATTTTGGGTGTAAACTGAGATTCTGTCCAATTCTACAGTGGCAGCTCTACGTGACATCACCACCCAGTTTGAAAGTATGCGCATATACTCTGAGCAAATGAGATATGCGGTCGATTTTATTTTAGCTAAGAGCGGTGGTGCATGCGCAATAATAGGAGAGCAGTGTGTGGTCCGTATTACAAATATGGAAAGAAATATCACTCAACATATTTTAGACATTTTGGAAAATGTTCTAGGAATGGAGAGCTGTAACTGGAGCTGGTCTTTATTTGGTGGTTGTGGTTGGATTCTAGAAAAGGTGATATATTTCATTGTCCTTTTAATTTGTTGCTGTGTTTTGATTTAGTGTCTTCCCTTATGCTGCTCATACTGTGCTACTTATCTCTCTCCCAAAAGGATTTCAGTTCATGACACTAATGCAACAATAATGCTTCAAAAGGAGCTTGATACTATTATGCAAATAGATGAAGGTGTTTTTGGTTCAACTACTTCTCTTGCAGGTACAGTTTCTGATGTTCCTTGTACTGCTAACGTCTAGTGCTATTTCCTTCCATATGTTTTGTTATGCGTATATACGTATATACATCTGCACTTGACATGTTATTATCTGTATCTCTATATTCTCTCTACTTTTAGAATTGTAAAGATCTTTACCTGATAGCACGAATAAAGGTGTCTGTATTAGCTTATAAATGCTAAAAGGAGGGTCTGTTAGAATTGAAATGTATTATTACCATATTACTCGTATTTTATCTGATACAATGTTAGCATTTATGTAGCGAATTCCTTATATATTCTCTTCGTATGCATACGTAACTAGAAAGTGCAGATGTTATGTTAGTTAGGTTGACACCTGTGCCACCATTTTAGCTCTCGAAGACGCCATTTTGTATTATAATCGAAATTGTTACTTGATCATTTACGAGAAATTGTCCTTGGTAAGTTTCGTTTCTCCAATGTCGAATCCTGCTCATTAACGCATGCCTTTTCTGTTACATAGAGGCCTTCTCCCACCTGTCTAGTAGGGAGGGTAAGCCAGACGACCTTGGGCAGTAGATAGCTTGTGCCAGGCTGTGGAATTGAAACTTGTGCCCTGTACCCCCATTGTATTACGAGAGCTACCAGTGTTTTTCCATAGTAGGCGGGTCTTTCTGGGCTCCGCAACCTACATAATGTAACTTTATGTTTGTTAGAGTCAGTCCCTCGTCAGCCATCATAGGAGGCTGGTCAGATTGGACTCCACTGCAGTGTACTTTGTGAATAAACTAGTTTGCTTGTATTCTCTACTGCGTCATCGACTCTTCATTGAATGGAAGGCTAGAGGAGGTTGAGAGTGACCCGGGTGGCCCTAATCGGGTCACTTCCTTCACACCGTGGCCGAGTATGGCTCCAGGCCATCCTCAGCATTGATGGAGTTAAAGAAACACATGCTGCCATAAACAAAAAAGTTTCTCATTTGAGAATGTGAACACAGTGTTTGAGGTCTGCAGTACCTTGTAAACCTAACCTCACTATTTTGGTAGCCATTAGCACTGGGTCACAAATGAAGACTTACTAATTAATATTTATTAGGAAAACCAAATCCTTTGCAAATGGTTCAGTTTGTGATGCAACCTATTAGTACATAGGTCTCATAGAGAAATGACAAGCAGTTTGCAAAAATATGGAGCAAAATACGTACATACCCATACTGTCCTTTCCTGGTTTGCTACCTTTAGATCAGCCTGAATATGGTGGCCTACAGGAGTGCCCAATTGACATTTGCCCCAGTTGGACTCTTACAACAGGACCCTAAGTACTATTGACTCATGTGCAAATGGGGTGCACCTAAAATAGAAATAACTGGTGTGCAACCATTTATCATATCATATCAATCATTTACCCAGCATGCTGGAGCCTTTGGAGGCCAGTTTTAAGCCCCATTACAACGTCAGTGGCAGCTAGTTCATGGTGGCGTGCACAGCGGTGGTGAGGAGAGAGAAAAATGGGAAGAGAGAGGTGGGACAGACAGAGAAAAACATAGAAATAACAACAAAAGTAGAGATGGTTTGAATATGTTTGCCCGATTTCTATTGTTACATAGTTTGGCCCTGCTGGGCAAGCTCTGCCTGCTTTTTCCAGCACAAACATCTCCAGGTTTTACCTGGCAAATTTTGTGCAGGGAAAGTCTGCACAATTCTGGGTTTTGCAGCTCAAAAAGTGATGGAGGGATTTTGCAGTGCTACTAAATGTCTCCCTTTCTGACTTGTCTACATGCAATAAGGAAGTATTTCCATATCAGGCAAAAATCAAACCCAGCAGTATGAGTATTCCTCAAGCTAGTTTTAACTTCAGGGTTACAACGACTCCTTTGATGTGGGTCTTAGTGCCTCATTCTGAGTTCTCCACTACAAGGAATATCATCAATTTCGATGCGGTCCCCTAATTTTTTCCTGTCTGATTCTGCTGGCTTTAGATCTCTGTGTGCTTAACCACTCCTAAACAGAAAAGTAAAATCTTTTTGCTTTCACCCTGAAACATGCGCTGTGCAATTGGAAATCCCTGTATGGCATATTTAACTTCCCTATGTGTCCATGGTATACAATGCCTAAAATGCACCTATAGCATGAAAGGTAAATGTCATATATGGGCTGCAGTGTATATTTACACCACCCACATATATGAAAAAATATGTTTCTGTGGAGCACCACTGTGTTCTGGATGAGCTGTAGCTTAAAGACACTGCAGTAAAACATGGCAAGGAAAAGTGCCTTCGCCATGTAATAAAATATGTATTTACATATTGATAAGTTGCCCCTAAAGAGTACCTCTTAACCCACAAGATAGGGTGATTTTATATAATGGTGGGTCACATGTATAATACTCCCAGAACTGCGTTGCTCATCCTAGACTGGAAGGGTTAACCACCCTGGCTCAAAAGACAAAACCTCTGAGCCAAGGAAAGACAGAGAGGTATTAATTGCTAACTACTTAGCAGTGATCACTACTTGGAAGTGGAAAAGAAAAGTTGACAAAGCAAAATTCAGCCTTTGTACTGCCTTTTTTTGCCCTGGAGATGCCAGAGAGGTCTTCTCCCATGCATTCTCAGGACCTCCCAGACAGCCACGTTCTGGTCACAATAGGGTTGTACACATGTATGATATAAAAGAACTTAAAGAATCTCTAGAACCCAAAGGCTAATTAATTAAACTAACTCTTATTCTTGCAATTATATGCATGAGTGAAAAATAAGCTTACTCATTTCTAGCTGTTGACAAATATCGTTAATCTATATTCTTAATAAATTCCATATAATACATAGATAACACTGTCCCGAAAAATATCAGATCATTGCAGAAAAGCCCCCAACCAAAAGCCAATATACAGAGAAACACCATCATTAAATGTTAAAAACAAGGGGGCATATTAGCAAGAACATCGTTAAAACTATCGCCATTTTAGCGGCAGGAAACTGCCGCTAAAACGGCGATAATTTTAACTTGCTAATATGCCCCCCGGTCCCTGTTGCAATAACAAAATTCTTCATATAGTCGGTGGTATCAGCCCAATTTACGAGTCTCCTCTGAACAGTGGACAGTAAAAACTTTGACACATGCACAAAGATATTTGTTTACGGTTGGAATCGAGTAAGATTATTTTTCACTGATGCATAGAAATGCAAAAGGAAAACAAATAAGGTATCTCTTTTATTAGAGTTGTTTAATTAATTATCTATTGGAGTCTAGAGGTTCTTTAAGTTGTTTTGCAGTAATTGTGGGCATTTTTTAAACCGTATGCCCACTCCCTGTGTTGTACAAATAATATTGAACTAGTTTATACCAAGTAAAAAAGGAGGAGAGCCCCTCAAAAGAGGGAGGTATTAATGAGTTGAAGACAGGCCTCTGTGGTAGCAGAAGGATAAAGCCATATTAAAAAATAGCCTTTTGGGTAATTTTAGAGAAAGGCAAACAAGAAGTGCTGCATAAGGAGGTGGAGGACTCTGAGAAAATAGTTAGGATTTGGTGACAGAATTTCTCCAATCACCGGCTTGTGCACTGGATACATTTGGCACCTAAACCACCATCTTCTCAAAACATTCATGGACAGACTCCACCTGAAGAAAGAGACCCTGCTGGAAGAAGACTCCGGACTACTGACTCCTGCTAGAAGAAAATGAGTCACCTGGGAACTCTAGGACTCATGGATTCCTAAATCCTGCTTGCACCCAAGGAATAGAACGGCTCTCTAAGTGTTAAGTGATTGGCCTACTATTTGCCTGCTTCATGGACACAAAAAGTAGAAGTACTCCTACCTATAAGAGTGCCCAGCTGACCACTGAGGACTGGATCTTGTAGGAGAAATGGCTGAAGAGAGATCTGGTACCCAGATCTCTACCAGAGGCTGCAGGACTGACAAGAAAGAAGTTTTCCAGCAGTTGGAGAAAAGTGGGACTTTTTTCCACCTCACAAGGATCGAAACAAGATGTACCTGTGAAGGTCTCACCCTAGGTCGGGCAAGAAAACTAAGTCTGTCTCACTGACAACTTTTTGCCACACTGAAAACAGGTTCAGCGGGTACTTGCAATAAAGATATTTGGCTTCTTTGAGCTCTGCCAGTCTACAGCTTCCTGCCTTGCCCCACTAAAAATATTGATCTCCAAAAAGTGACTAAGGGCCTGATCACGATCTTGGCAGATAGGATACTCCGTCACAAACATGACGGATATCTTGTCTGCCATATTACAAGTTCCATTATATCCTATTGAAATTGTAATATGGCACACAGGATATCGGTCACGTTTGTGATGGAGTATCCCATCCGCCAAGATAGTAATCAGGCCCTAAGTCCAAAGGTAAAACCTTGGACAGGAGGCAACGTGGTTAATATATCCGACTAATAGACTAGAGTTGGAGACCAAGAAACCTGGCTTCGCCCTGCTCAAGACCTCGGGCACCAAAATCAGTCAGTTGAGTGGGTGCTCAACAATTGCATATCTGACTTTAAGGGAACTTCACTGGCCACAGTTATGGACTTTGCCCCACAAGAAGATTTTGACTTTCATTTCATAAACTAAGGGCCTGATTTACTGAATTTAGAGATGCCCGGCAGCCCAGCGTTCATCTCTTTATATTCAAAGGAACTGCTGTCAGAACAGTTTATTTCAATGTACAAAAAGTCTGGTGGACATCTGCCATCGGATTTGATGGCTGTTCACCAAACATAACATTACTTTGTTTTTCAGAAACAAACTCCCATCCCACAAACTAATGATCCCAACCCCCTCAAGAGTTTTCTTCCAGAGTGTTTGGCCATTATTTTTTTTACTGTCCCACACCTCCAGGTTTTTCACCTGGTGGTGATGGACAGGAAAAGAAAGACATGGCACCATCCATCCTCAGGGCCTTATTTATGAAGTCCTGCGTCACATTTACGTCGCTGTTGTGTCATTTATTGTGACGGTGTGGAGGCGTAAACAATGCACCACGTGGCGCCATATTTACGAAGTGACGCATCTAGGCAGGTACGTCACTTCGTAAACCCCTGCGCTACATTATACCAGCGTCAGGTATAATGTATGCAGGGTGGGCGTTCCCCTGCATCAAAGCCTCGTAGAAGTGGCACATTGAAATCTATAAGATTTCAGTGCACCACTTCTAGGACGCCGTTGCGTCAAAACCTTGCGCCTGCCTAATGGCAGGCGTAAGGGTGACGCAGGCCCTAGAGGAAGTTTTCCATTGACTGAGCCAACAAGGGCTTAGTTGGAGTAAAATTTAAAGTCCACCAATCTCTAAATGAGATGGACGGACCGCTGTATTGGTGGACATGGTACATAATTGCCTTTGCCACAGAGTACCCTGCCTGCCAAACTCTTAATCAGGGGTCCCCAACTTTCTGCGTAATATGAGCTAAGTATGTTCAATGAAAATCATTGTGAGTTGCTAATATTATTAGTTTTGTAATACTGACCACATCAGGCAATATTACATTAGTGACCACAATTTCCAAGACTACCAGCAGTGATCACCTCAGTGCTTCAGAAGAGTTGCCAGCAGTAATGTAAAAAAGGCTTAGTCAATTTGGAATGCCTATACTTAGGTCAAAAGTCAAAGTCAAAATTAACTTTATTTTGGCAGCTAGGACCATAAAAGTACACAACACACATATATACATAATAAACAAATACATTCACATAAAAACAGCAATAAAATACATAATAAGCGGTATTGGTCTAGAGTGTGGGCAATAGAGCAGGAGCTTAACATGCATACAATCGGACAGAGGCCCCTTAAGCCTGCTGAGAGGAAATACACTTCCTTCTTAGCAACCACGTACCCCCTATACTTAGGTATTATATGCCAGCCACAGCTTAATGCATCTGGCACAAAATAAATCATATTAGTAATAAGTCTGCCCTCAAGATTCCTCACTCAAAAATCAGCTTTGAATATATTTTAGAAATTCAGGCATTTTTCTCGAAACATCAGTTCTTGAGTTCTGAAAATACACACATTTTCATCATAGAATACACAATTTTGTCATATATATGTTAATTCAGTCAAGCAAATGGTTTGGTTCCAATTTAGAATACTGGGATGCACACAGGAGAGCTACTGGCAGATAGGTTGATAGCTGCCAGTATCTCACAAGGTACTCGTTGGAGAAGCCTGCTCTAAATGGAGCCTTTGGTCTAAAGGTAAATACTTTGACCGGGACCCCTAGCTTGATGTATCTGACCTCAGCTCCATCGTGGTCAGCCAGAAATCGCAAGTATGTCCAGGTCAATGGTGAATTGCTGTTTTCAATGACACTTTAATTAATATAGGTGCCTTTTCTAACATATTTTGTTTTTAATTCACATCTACGGTTCCCCTTAAACTATTTTAATGAGCTCAATGTCCTTTACATTGTTCTCTATTTTATTAAATTAACTTGGATATGTTATTGTGTTGCGTTCTTTACTTTAAATGTTTTACTACTCTTTGCAATTAACATGCAAAACTCTGTGTACTGGCGCATCTTGTGCCAATAGAAGCCAGGAGTTGATCAGAGATGATTTCAGAATTGTATTTTGAGTGAACAAGATTTTATTTGTTAACATAGTAGGGGTCATCCTCTTCCAAATCAATAAACCAATTTCTGTCAATCGCTAACCTCGAGTCAGGCACAAACAACACCGTGTCTTGTTAGAAATGGGGGTCTCAAATTGGCAGGTTGTTACCCTGTCCAAGTAGGGACCCTTCTTCTTAGTCAGGATAAGGGAGTTACACTTCCAAAATAGCCCCTGCTCACCCCCTTGATAGCTTTGTGCGAGCAGTCAGGCTTATCTCAGAGGCAGTGTGTAAAGCATTTGCACATAACATACAGTAATAAAGTGAAAACACTACAAAAGGACACCACACCAGTTTTTGAAAAATAGCCAATATTTATCTGTGTAAAACAAGATCAAAATGATAAAAATCCATCATAAAGTTATTCAAGAATATCAATAATCAAAAATAGACTTCAGAAATACTTCCTTAAGGGGGATAGCTCTGTCCGGTACTACCATGGTGGTGTGGACCAATAAATCCCACAGTTCCGGCTGACCGAGGCGGTGCGGTCCTGCTGCGGTATCCGAAGACCCATAAACAGTGCCTTTTGTTCTGGCTGACCATGGCAGTGCAGGCCGGCTGCAACGGGCATCAAGGCTGCGTGTGAAGTGTAGCAGTGCGGCGTGAGGTGCCCTCAGGTCACGGCGTTGGTGAAACCAGGGCTGCGTGCAAAGTGGGGCGGTGCTCGTCACGGTGCTGACAGTCACAATGAAAGCAACAGCATCCGTTGAGGATCCGCGGTCGATGGGGTGGCGTCGGTGGGCTGAGACTGTGGTGTGGGATGGGGCGGTGCTTCGTGTAACTTACAAGTGGTGCCCCCAAACCACAATGCAGACATCGTTGGCGATGTCAGCTGACAGCGTTGGTGTCGGTGAGACCGGGGAGGCGGAGTGAAGCGAGGCGGTGCCCAAAGGTTGCAGTACCCAGAGGAAGGCATAGTGTTTGCTGTTCCTGAGACTTCTTGAACAGGGGGCAAGCTCTACTTCAAGCCCTTGGAGATACTCAGCAGAAGAAGGTGTAGAAAGTTCAATCCATTCCTTTCACTGCCCAAGACAGAAGCAGCCACTGTAGGCCAACAGAGCAAAGTACACAGCAAAGTGGTAGTCCCTCCTCACAGCTTCTCCAGCTCTTGTTCTTGGCAGGTTTCTTTATCACAAAGAGTTCCAAAGTTCTGGGGTCAGAGCCCCAATATGTATACCACATTTCCCTTTGAAGGGTCAGGTACACTACAGGAGGTGGAGACAGCTTTGTGGAAGGCAGCCACAGTCCATACAGGTGTAAGTGACAACTCCTCCCACTACTTTACATGCAGTCAGGTCTATTCAGTCTGGCTATGAGTCACCCATGAAAGGCAGGACACACCTCACCCTGTGTCTGTCTAGTGTGAATGCACATCCCCACTTTCTAAAAGGTATTTTCAAACACATAATATAAGATTCATCTTTACTAAAAGATGCAAATTCTGATTTCAGGAAGCCTAAACTCCATTTCACTATCTTGTCCCAATGGAAAGTTATGCTTGTAAGAGGATACAAAGCAACTCCCTGTTAGCCTATGGGATAGATATCCTTGCAATAGTAGAATCCGAAATGCCCAGTATTTCACAATCAGGACATGTAATAAACACCAGTACATGTCCTACCTTTCACATACGATGCACCCTACTCATAGGGGTACCTTAGGCCTACCTGAAGGGTGCCTTACATGTAAGAAAAGGGAAGGTTTAGGCCTGACAAGTGGGTCTACTTGCCAGGTCGACATGGCAGTAAAAACTGTGCACAGACACTGCAGTAGCAGGTCTGAGGCACCTTTGGAAGGCTACTTGTGTGGGTGGCACAACCAGTGCTGCATGCCCACTAGTAGCATTTGATTGACAGGCCCTGGGCACACACAGTGCACTGTACTAGGGACTTAGGGGCATATCATCAAGGGCATTATCGCCGCTTTAGCTGCACTTTTTGCCGCTAAAGCGGCGATATTCCTATCGCCCTATAAACAAGGCGGCGCTAACATGCATTAGCGCATGTTAGCTGCCGAATTCCCAACACCTGGCATCTCAGCGATAAACATCGCTAATGAGATGCAAAGTAGGCGTGACTGGGAAAACTAAATGGGAAATTATCGCTAAGGCAGCTTTGCGATATTAGCAAAGAGCCTTAGCGATAATAATCATCGCGCTAACTCTGCCTTAATGCAGGAATTTAACGTCTGTTAAATTCCTGACTAAGGCATTCCTAACATGGGAGGTGGATTATGGTGATACGACCACAGGGTCGTATCACCAAGGCTATCGCCGTTTTGAGTGCAACATCGCTGGTTTTCCAGCGATGTTGGCCCATTTCCCTGGTTAGCGCTGGAATATTATCGCCCTGGAGTAACGCGTTGTTGATAACGCGCTAACCGGGCGATAAATTCCAGCGATAGACGGCGATAAATATAAAAGCGCTAAGCGCGCTTTGCGATATTTATCGCCGTCTGTTGCTGATATGCCCCTTACTCGTATATCAAATATCCCAATCATGGACACAGCAATTCATAAACACAATTTACAGCAGGCGCACTTGCACTTTAACACTGAACAGCAGTGAGAAAGTACGCAGAGACACTAAACCAGAAAAAAACTAAGTCCAGCACACCATCCAAACCAGGAGGTCAGAAAGCAAAAAGACTGGGGAAACACGCCAAAAGAAGCCAGGTCTAACATGCCTGAATCAGGATCGAAAGACGTGTGCAAGTTTTGCACACAGCTGTATTTTCCAGACACAAATTCCATGGAAAAAACACACATCTTTACTTCTACAGCTTAGAATAGGGGAAAACCTTACTATTAAGACAATATTCCGCATTCTGTCCGCACCTACTTCCTGGTTTTGGTCCTGTCCATGAGGTGGGAGCACCTCACAAGTAATTGACTGTGAAGAGGACATAAGACGTAGGTATAAAGGCCTGTCAAGCGGGCAGAGAGAGCTTTGGAGGGATGCAGGTGACTTGGGGCTAGCGTCTGGAGAATAGACCTGAAAACCTTTATGATTAATGAACATGTTAGAATGATAGCATACATGTTGCAATCATGGATGTGTTCCATGGATGTGTGTAAGCCCAGGTGGGAGCTATATGGGGATTCTCTTAAGGGATGTACGACTGACAAGGTGTGTCCAGGACACGAGTAATCCTGTTGTCAACGGCTTCCCCCCTTTAGTTATAACAGGGACTATCAATCTGGGCCCGTAATACTGGGGTCTGCTGACAGGCATGCACTCAGTAATTAATCAAAAATATAATCTTTGGCCTGTTCAATGAATCAATGTGCTAATAAGATCATAAAACATAAAATGTAATGTGTATGTCAGTCAGAAACGGATTGACATGAAATTTGAAAATACAATGCATACATACCCAATATCTCACAACTGCATGTTGCAGACCAAATCAGGATGGGCCAACATGTTTCAGTTCAGTTCAGTTCAGAAAAGCTTTATTCGGTTATAAGAAACAACCATAAAAGCGAATGTACATACACATATATATAATGACATCCTATTACAAAAAAGTTACTTTAAAATGATTCAGCAATACGAGAATATAATTCCATTAAAATACTTTAAAAACCATGCTTTTCCGTGCATAAATTGACTTTAAAATGAATGTTGCTACAAAAAAACAGATATCCGGCTCTTTAAGTGTAAACATTAGACTCATAGCTGCATTAAAAGTTGTAACATTATATTTCTTAAACAATGGTTTTAAGTATACAAATCTATAATTAGAATACAATTCACAAAAACGTAAAAAGTGCAGAGTGCTTTGCTTTGTGCGATTATCACACGGGCAAGGAGTGACTGGGTGCTGTTTCATTTCTGGGAACGCCACTAAGTGATGTACAAGACCCAATCTCATCCTTGTCAGTACAAATCGGTGGGATGATCTTGATACTAATGTTAAGTAGCTTTGAAACCCAATGGTGTCTATGTGCAGTTGGTATTGCTGGTAAGTAGATTGTAACTCCACTTGTCTCAACCTGCCCTCCTTCCTTTGTGCCAAAAATATATTCCTCATCTCCTGTTTAGAGAAATCTAAAACCTCCATTGGGTTGTCCAAGGTTCTTAACTTAAATAGTTCTCTAGTGGTATTTACTATGTATTTTAACCAAGGGATCTTGAGACAGTTATCCAGTCGCATGCAGTCCTTAATAATTGTTTGTGTAAACAGGGTTTCTTCTTTCGCCCAAATAGACCTCCAAAATAAAAGGGGTCTCAATGCAATCAAATCTGTCAAATATTCGATCCCTGCCTCCCGATGGACTATCTCAGTGGACGCTGATTTAGGGAGGCATAATAATTTTTTAGGAAGGTATTTTCCTCTGTTTGCAGATCTGGACAGGGGTAGTAGCCCCATAACCCTGCTCCGTATAATGCAATGGAAACACATCGGGCTTTATAAATATCAATCATGTCTTTAATACGTCGGTCCCCTAATTTGGCAGCAAATCTAAAGACCCCATATATACTTTTGGTCATTTTCATTTGTACATTAGATGTTTCACATGACCACTTGCCATTAGCAGATAGGGTTATCCCTAGGTAACAGAAGGTATCAACATTTTCCACTCTTGAGCCCTCTATAAAGAAGTGTTTCATTTTCTTTGGTTTTTTCCACAGACCATAGTATATGTTTTGGCCTTGTTTATTAACAACTTCCTCCCCTTGATAAAATCAGTAAACCCATCCAATAGTCGTTGTAGACCTAGCGGTGTCCGGGATAGGAGCACTGCATCGTCTGCATAAAGCAGTACTGGTATATTCTGTCCATCTACTTGAGGAGCATCTGCCGGTATTGACTTAAGGGCTGCGTCTACTTCATTAATGAATAGAGTAAAAAGTAATGGCGCTAAGACGCAGCCTTGGCGAATTCCTCGTTTGACCTTGAAATTCGGGGTACATACACCCTGTTGGCCATACCGGACTCTGCTTGATAATTTTTCATACAATCTGGCAAGGAAGTAGATAATGGACTCTGGGGCCCCTAGATTGAGTAGAACTGGCCATAGCAAAGTATGGTCCACAAGATCAAAAGCGCTGCTCAGGTCAGCAAAACATAAGTAAAGTCCCCCTTGCTTTGCGCTTGTTTATTTTCCAATTAAAAATTCCAAATTAATACACTGTTCTAACGTACCCAGCCCCTTTCTAAAACCATATTGTGATTTAGCTAAAATATCGTTATCCTTGACCCATTCATCCAGTCTTACCAAAAGGACCCTGCTCATAACCTTCACTGAAGAGTCCAGTAAGGAAATGGGTCGGTAATTTTTAGCTTCCAATTTATCTCCTTTTTTATAAATAGGGATTATGACAGATTGACCCCATGACCTTGGAGGACCCTCTGTGATTGCTGCATTAAAAACTCTCGTAAGTATCGGACCCCATAATTCTGGTACTGATTTGTAAACATCTATGGGTACCCCGTCCGGGCCTGGTGCTTTGCCCCCTTTACTTCCTCTGATACCTAACTCAACCTCGCTAAGTGTGATATTTAACGGAATAGTGGGCCATTTGGTATAATCTGTGGGCTCATCCAATAGTTCATTACATGGGTTAAAAATGTTAGAGAAATGTGCCACCCATTCTTCACAATTTACATGGCAAGTAATTTCTGGGTACGAGTCATCTTTCAGAAATGTTGAATTAACAGTATCCCAGAACAACTTATTGTTGGATGTTGCAGCTGCCATAGAGAGGTTACCCCAGGCTTCCTCTTGGATTTCCTTCTTCCTCTGTTTTAGAGCTAGTTTATAATCCAATCTTAAATTCTTCACTAGCACTTTGTCCCTTGGTCTGCTAGTGAGTGCTATTTTTAACATGTTCAGTGAGTTAGTACAAGAATGATTAAACGAGCCTCTGTTCTGCTTTTGTGTCCCATTTACCTGGGCGGTAAAACACTTATCAATAAAAACATTAATTGTACAGAAATTTGTTAACATCAGAGTTGGTTCTACCTCCACTTCAAGACTATCGAATATCTCCTTACCACATCCTAAGATAATCTTTTTAGAATAGTAGTAGAATTAGCACCTTTCCATCTAATTCTAGTACCATTAGGTCTGCACAACATAATGTTATCAATAGCAGTTTGTTTGGTTACAACTTTTTTACCCCACACAGCCAAAGACATTGTGATACAGTTATGGTCACTAAGTAGCAGTTCAACTATGGAGGGAATAGAACATAAGTGTAGGATATTTGCCGATACTAGGATGTGGTCAATAGTGGTGTTAGCATTTCTTCCAATAAAAGTAGGTGTCCTATCTCCATACTCATTCTGCCCACTCTGCATCACTTCAAGGTCGTATTTCACCAGAACCTGGTTTAGGGTAGTACCATAAATATTGTGAGGGAAGTGTAAGAGATCATCCCCTACGTCACTCCTATACCCACAGACTTTGGTCATAGTCTGTGTACAGGTTGAAATATTAAAATCACCGAGCCATAAAATAGCAAAGTTAACATTTACAGTTGTGACCAGCTTATCTATTTCTTTTTCTATAGCAGCAATTACAATATGACGTGAAGGGTCAAATATATTATTATAAAAGTTAATCAATAAAACATCCCAACCATCTTTGTGATGCAACCATAATAGCTGCGAGTGATAGTCCACATTAATGACCCTTTTTACTACCAGCGGTAATTTGTTTGACAGAAGTATTAGCAAACCACCTTTTGCTCTTCCGGCCATGGAGGGTTTAGCTAGTAAATTGTAAGAAGTAAACCCTTCAATGTAAGTGGGAGCGGTACTCCAGGTTTCTTGTAGGCAGAGTATGTCAAGTTTGCTAATAAAATCCGACCAACCCAGTGTATCCAGTTTATTTACCAAGCCAGCTATATTCCATGTGACAATTGTAAAACCCTTCTCTATCGGATTCTCCCCGTCATTGGTGGATCGTTCGTTTATACACGTACCAGGGTCGCCCTCAATATTAGATGGGATTGAGGGTAACGAATTTATAGCTATTTCAGTAGAATGCCCTTTATTTTCATCTGGGTGTATCACTTGTGTGGCTACATTATCTACATGTAATGTACAGCGCCCATACGATCTGATGCCCTCAGGACATGTCATTGGCATAGTTAAATTAGGTGTAAAGGGTATAGACTCACTTTCTAAATTGGACCCTATCATCATTGGGACCTTTCCTTGCTGGCCCTTCTGTTTTTCCGCCCCACTCATCCTCACCCCAATGGTTTGTCAATCATTAACATCCACGGAACTAAGTGGTAGAAATCTGTTAAAAGTGGGTAAAGCCCATTGTGGGGGTGCCGGCCTTGCTGGGTGTGCTCAAGTGCTCCTCATCTCTTACTCTAATGTATATCGGTCTTAGGTGGCTATAAAAGAAGCCTAATGGTAGGAGCGATATGATAGAATCATTGAGGTTATTAGAGGCCCCTCTCTCTAAGGAGGTCCTAGCCCAGTCTGGGTTTCTAAAATTAATAATAATACAATCTCCTTGTAGTGACTTTCTTTGAGATCCAATCCAATTTACCCTTCGGGTTAGGAGGATCTGCTCGGTTTGCTCCACCGGGTACCCACAGTTCTTGCCTAACCAATTGACCACTTTATTTTTTAAGGCGTGGTCCGTCTCTTTTTGGCCTAGCTCCAGTTGGGGTATATTCACCAGAACTGCAACATATGGGCAGCATTCTGGGGGTAGATTAATGGGTATTTCAGTTCTTCCGGTTCTTTCCCTGTTCCCTCTTAATTCTTCAGGGGCCTTGATCTGCTCTACCCTATCTGATCTTTCACCTCTGGTGGTGCAAGGTTGATTACTCCTGATCTCAGTCTTTCTAGGGCCCTTTTGTGGCTGGTCATTGCTTAAGTTAGACACAGCCTCATTACTTCCTCCAACACAGGTACCAGCTGATAGTTTTGGGCCCATTGTACCTTGTTCTTCTCGGTTTGGTATGCCCCCTTGGGCTTCATTAATGTTCACCCTTTGATTAGTACTAAATTGAATTATTAGGTCACTGAGTCTACTAACCTCTCCATTGAGGTGATCTATTTTAGCAAGAAGTGGTCCAATACAGGCCTCTAGTTTTTGGTTAAGCTGGGTAACTATATGGTCTATTTGTTCTATTGGTAAGGGTTGAGGATCAGCACGGTTTCCTTGTGTCTTAGCTGTTGTATTTCTTACGTGTCCCTTTTTACTTATATTAGTAGTCACTATTTTAGCCTGGCTGGTTCTGCATCCCCTTTTCCTTTTCGGGGTCGGCGAACCAGTTGGTGAGTTTTGCCGTGGTCCACTAGATACTAATACTAAATCTTTATCAGGGATTCCCACGTTCCCGTTTCCCTCAAAATTAGATGTTTGCTCGGTATTAGAGGTATCTTCAATTACGTGAGTAGTCCCAGGATCATGGCCACCTATTTCCTCGTTCGCTGACCCTATACCTAGTGAGAGGCGGCGTTCTGTCCTGTCTATCTCATCATTAATCACGCTTACTGCCCGTACTAGGTAGGATTCAATGGTGGTAGGTGGAGGATCAACCGCGTTTTTGTAATGTTTTTGTAGTTTACGTTTCGACATCTTAGTTGTAAATGATGATTATATTTTATTCACACTTCAGGGTAGGAGGTAATGCAAATACAAAATACAAATCTAAAAGTGCTAAGTGCAATATATAAAATTTGTAATGGGGATTCGTAGCAGAGTGCAGGATAATATCAGTAAAAATAGGAAAATAAAATCATATGTATCACAAAACTGAGTCTTAAAAATGGGCCTGGGTATAAATAAAATTATACGGCCAAATTTCAAAGTGCAAAGTGCAAAACCACAGAGAGTATCATATAAAGTGTAATAGATGGGACAATGGGCTGATAAAATGCAGAGTACAAGTATAAAATCACCATCTGTAAATTTAAAAAGAGTCCGGAAATATCATATGTATGTCAGTAAGAAATACCACAGCCATATGCCAGTTCACTGGCTGATGACGGCTGAAATGCCAGAAACCGGTCCTAGGATGCTTGTTTCCGGTCCAGGGAAGACATGGCTTGGCAGTTCGGGCTGGACTGTTCCCATGAGGCACAGGGTCAGACTGATTTGCATATGGCCATGTCTGAACTGGGGTGGTGGAGTGAGCTAAAGAATGATGATGGATTAAACCCAGATCAGTTGACTGGGGGTGAGTGTTTGATTGGCTCAAACGTTCCGTCCATCATCCCCTTTTGTATCAGTTCACAATAAGGGGCAGCACAGGCTTAAGTACTCACGGCCAGCTCAATAGTGCATCGCTTTGTAAACGGCTGCAGTCTCCCAATAAATCCGCATGTGCGAATGCCTCTGTGTAAACAGTGCGAATGGTTGGGACCAAGGGGGTGGCCCTGCCCTGCCTCTTCCTGGCGATGATGGGCCAGGATGGGCCTGCCCTTGGCCCGGGCTTTGCCCGGGCGCGGCCCACACGCGTCCCGTGCTGCTGGAGGCTGGGGGCATAGATATGGCGCCTCCTGGCGCGCTACGCAGTGTCAGAGGCAGGCGACAGGCAAAGAATGCTGGGTTTTGTAGTTCCGGTCGGCCGTTCCCCTCACGGCTGGTGAGACCGGGTTGTAATGCTGTCAGCCGTTGCCCTCACGGCGGGAATGCAGCGGGAATGCAGCGGAGCCTGAAGAGTGTCCCCTTTGCTTACTGGAGGCCCCAGGTAGGTTAAAGACTGCAGCGAGCGTCCCCAACATGTTTCATTGCCTGTTGATTTAGCGGCAATTTCGTCAGGGCTCGAGGTCATCAATCACCTTACTAGGCTTCAATTTTGTATTCGAAGTGACAGGTGGTAGCCGAGGCCTCTCGTACCAGCTAATCACCTTGCCACAGGAAAATTCATTCGACTGTAACACCCTGTTAACGGCACATTTGTTGCCAAAAATCGCACACGCCAGACGGGCAAGCTTTTCCTCATTCCGGAATGAAACATGTTGGCCCATCCTGATTTGGTCTGCAACATGCAGTTGTTTTTTAATCTTGAGTAAACTCACGAGATTTGAATAAAAGCATCTTGTGGTATACGTGAGTTATAACTCAATTTTAATTATAGAAATATTTTCTATTTCATGGGGTCTGTTCTTTTTGTGATATATACACAAAACACTCTTTTCACCTTTACTGCTCGTATTAGACACTTTTTTTGTTTTCACAGTCGAGATGGCCACCAATGATGAGAAACGTGGGCATAGCTGGTGAGAACCAACCAGTAAGCTCCTTTGGTGTTGCGCACGTGAGGTACCATCTCTTCTTCACACAATTTTTTAACACACCTGATTATTTGGGGTATATTTCGGGTGAAGTGACGGATAAACCCAAGAGTGAATTTGTTTTTAAATATTGAGAATAGGGCAATGAGGATTGATAAAAGTGAAACTTTTCGAAATGGGGACAACAAGTTGTAGACCCATGTTCAATACTTTACATTTAAAGTGAGTTTAGCCCTGATCGGTCAGGTCTTGTTTTTGATTGTGACTTTTTGAAATCGGCCAGGTTAACGCTGCCTAGGTGGACAGGTAGACGTAATTTCTTGAGAGAAATTCTCGCATGTTTGTTTTGCCATAAGAATTTTGTTAAAACTTTGTCCAGTTTGTGATGGAACTCCTCCGATGCAACAAGGGGTAGCATACTAATCAGATAGTTGACAATTGGTGTGATCATCATTTTGATGGTCTCGATACGGCCCCACGAAGTGATACATTTGGGATTCCATCCCTCCAACAGCGATTCAATTTTTTTTAGTGTTAGTTTTTCATTGTGGCGGAGCGATTCTAACAAGTCCGCATTGAATTCTAGACCAAGGTATTTAATGTAGTGGGGCGGCCAAGCTAGACCCGTGAATTTGAACCAATCCCTAGTACAAAGGTTGTTCAGACCCATGATTTCAGACTTGTCTTTATTAAGTTTATATCCGGACACCCGGGTATAATCTTCTATTGACTTTAGTAGGGCCGGGATTGAGTGAGATGCGTCTTCGGACAGGATCAATATATCGTCCGCATATGCAGTCACTTTTATTTTCAAGTTATTGAAAGAAACTCCAGCAATATCTGTGTTGGCTATGATCCTGAGCAGTAAGGGCTCTAGTGTCAAAATGAAAAGTGATGGAAAAAGGGGGCAACCCTGTCGGGTCGCTCTCTCCAAATTAAAGGCAGAGGATAAGAGACCATCCGAACTGGCTGAGGGGGCACTATATAATGCCATGACCATTCTTGTAAAGGTGTCACCGAGGTTATATTTCAACAGGGTCTCTCGGAGAAAGGACCAGGAGACCCTATCGAAAGCCTTCTCTGCGTCAAGGGTGATGGCTACAGTGTCTGAGGTTGCGAGTTTTGCTTTCTCAATGATGTGACAAAGAAGGCGGGTGTTATCACTTGAGAGTCTGTGTTTCATGAAGCTCACTTGAGAGTGATTAATTAAAGACGGCAACAACGGTTCCAGTCTTTTACACAGTATTTGGTGTAGATTTTAGCATCTAAGTTTATTAATGAAATCGGTCTATAGTTTTTCACCAACAGAGGGTCCTTGCCCTCTTTTGGGATAACCACGATAGTGGCCTCGCTGGTTGAACCCGTAATGGATCCTGAGTCTGAGAAGTGTCGGAATAGGGCAAGGAGAGTAGGTGAAAGTGCAGGGGCAAATGTTTTGTAGAACTTAGCATTGAAACCATCTGGCCCTGGCGCCTTGTTAAGTTTAAGTGAGTCAATAGCACTATTCACCTCCTCCAGCGTTATTGGTGCGCTCAGTAACAGTTTGTCCTGGTCCAAGATAGATGGGAGGGCTGATTCCTCAAGGTAAGATCTACCTCCATCTGCCGTGGACACAGAGTCTTCTTTGTAAAGAGATGTGTAGAAATCCGTAAGGATTTCAATTATTTTGTCAGGGTCGGAGTGAGGAATGTTATTCTCGTCTTTGAGTGAGTTAATACCCTTACGATTCTGTTTGTGTTTTAGGTATGAAGCTAGAATTTTCCCTGCCTTATTGGCTTCACACAGTTTTAAAGATTTGTATTTATTGATCCAGACCCCTGCTCTTTCGCTCAGTAATCTAATGTATTCATATTTCTTTTTTGTTAAAATAGAGAGAGTATGTGCATCATAACCGGAGATGAGGACGGCTTCTAGTGCTTTAATCTCATTTTCTAGAGTGTCTAGCTCTTTGGAATGGGCTTTATTTAATTTGGCTTGGATTTCGATTAAGGAGCCCCTTACCGTAGCTTTAAGTGCATCCCAATGTGTAGTAGGAGAAGTCTCCAACACCAAGTTTTCCCTCAGATAGTTCTTTATCACTGTTTCAATAGTAGTTCTAGAAGCTGTGTCTTTGATAGATTCATCATTAAATTTCCAAATGTTTTTAGAAACTCTTGCTTTGCTACCCGAGAGGGACAGGGTGATAGTCGAGTGGTCTGAAAGTAGTCTGGGTAAGATGTCTGTCTGGTCTAGAAGGTGTGTGTGTGATTTGGAAATCAATAGGTAGTCGATCCTGGAATTAGATTTATGGGGGTTAGAGTAAAAAGTATAGTCTCTAGTGTCTGGGTGTTGTAATCCCCACAAGTCAAGGAGGTTGAATCTGTCACAAAGTTTGAGAAATGTTTTATGTGACCTAGAGGAGTGCAGTACTGAGTTGGACTGCCGGTCTAGTGTTAAGTCCATTGGGAGATTGAGATCACCACCTAAGATGATAAGAGAGTTGGATGGTATTTGGTGTAAATGTGGAATTAGGGAATCCCAGAAATCTGGATCATCATTTTTAGGACCGTACACATTTAGAATGTGAAGGCACTCATTATTCCTAGACAGTTTTGTTAGGACCCATCTACCCTTGCCATCTGTGGTGTGAGAGTCGACAGAGAGGCCAGATTTTTTTGTGACTAACGTAATTACCCCACCCTTCTTATTAATGGCCGGGGAGCACAGGACGTCAGAGAGCCAGCTGTTCCCAAATGAGGACACTTCCCTATTGGATACTTTCGTTTCCTGAAGGAGGAGCACATCTGCTTTGAGTTTGTACAGATAGTTTTCAATTTTCTTCCGCTTGACTGGATGGTTAAGACCCCTAACATTGAGAGATGCGCTTTTCAGATTCATATCAGTATGTGTGGATACTCATAATGAGGATGTCTACCTATGAGAATATAGTGTTGGAGTAAGTCAACATGTATGAGAGTGAGAGAAGGCCCAGTACGGAGCCCCTGTGGAACTGAGGGCATCCCGAGACACAGAACCCGGAAGTTAATGAAGATGGACTGACCAGAGGAGCTACGGTATAGAGGTATTGCTCGTCTGTAGAGGCGGACGTGAACCAGAGAAAAACATGAGATGTATAAGCAAGAAGTCACTGAACGCAACAAGCAAAAATAAATACAAATGCAAATTAGGATAAAGAATAATAATAATAATCCCCTCGCAAACCCAATTCCTCTCCTCCCCTCCCTACCCACCCCAGAACCTGTCTGTGAGGCAGGCGACAGCGTTCCGGAGCTAGCCCCGCGGTACACAGCAGAGCTGTTATATTTGTAATAACGAAAAGAATTCAACTCTGAGTATTAGATCACAAGCTTCTCCAATACACCAGGAAAGGATTCTAGATAGAGGCTTAGTATCGAGCACACTTATATGTCTATATCTCGCTCGATGATTGATGTAGCGATGAATACTAAACCAGACCTGCGATATAGAAACCCTGCATCACTAAAATAGAAAAGTATGGCTAATGAGCCCACTCAATGCGTACAAATCAGCAAATCAGAGAACAGAGGGGCCGTAACAGCATATAGTAGTGGGACAGAAGTTAACAGCAGATTGATGGAACAGAGCGCTATGTAGCGCCAAGCAAAGAACAGTAATTGATCCATAATGGCTAACAAGCCTACTCAAGTTACAATTGATGACACAGATAGGCGGAACAGAGCGGTATATAGCGCCAAGCAAAGAACACTAATTGATCCAAAATCAAAGTCAAAATTACCTTTATTCGGTGCAAGTAAAAGAAAACACCATAAAAGCATACTAATACACATATAATTGATCCATAATGGTTAGCAAGCCTACTCATATTACAAATGGCGACACAGATAGGCTGAATACAGCACATAGCAAATCGCTGCAGTGTACCAAACAAGACTCCAGAGTCAAACAATCAACCCCACCAAAACAAAAGGATATGGGCGAAGACAATGAGAACCATTTTGGTCAATACTTGGACTAATCAGCGTTGCTGGGTCGACGGTGCCCGATGTGTGTCCATTACAGAACCTCCGCTCTCACCCTCACGTTCATTTAGGAAAATCTGTAGGTCTCTGTGGTCACTGAAGATATGGTGTCTTCCATCTACCAGAATTTTGAATTTAGCCGGAGCGATGAACGAAAACTGTATGTTGAAGTTTTTCAGTCTGGGTCGCAGGGCTAGGAAGCCTTTTCTGGTCTCCATCGTAGATTTCGAATAATCTTGCGAGATGAAGATTTTTGGGCCGTTCCATAAAATATGGTTGTTCCTGCAGACATAGTTGAGGATTCATTCTGTGTGTTGATATCTTAGTGGACGGCAGACAATCTGACGGATTTGGCTCCTGCTTGTAGACTTGAAGGAGGGAACACGGTGTGCTCTTTCCAGCTCGAATTCCTTTTTTAAAAGAGATTCCTGTCATTTGCGGGATCCACTTCTCCAAGAAGCTAATACAGGAGTCTGCTGAGTCCTCTGAACCTTCCGGTAGGTTAAAGATGCGCAGGTTCCCTCTGCGATTCCTGCCTTCAAGATCAGAAACTTCTCTTTGAAGGGATCTAGTGGTAGACAAAAGGTTGTTTACGACTCTGGATGAAGCAGTAGAGTTGTCTTCCAGGGTGCTGATGCGAGATTCTGCCTCCGATGTTCTAGCATTGATGCTAGTTATGTCAGATCTGATCGCGGACAGTTCCAGTTGCATCGTATCAGTATTGATTTTGGTGGATTTGGCGAGGTCATGTACCTCCTCTAACTTTTTAAGGATCATGTTCATGATGTTATTGAATTCCAACCATTTTGTTAATAATCCACACAATGAGGAGTTCAATCCGAGCAGGTTTTATTTAACAAAACCCTGCTCCATCACCGGTAAGTAACTGGAGCATTTACTCCATGCATGGGCTGCGTGGACTGACTCCTGCAAGATCTGAAAGTCTCAGCGGGCATTTTTTGCTCCGGTGCCTATAAAACCCCCACTCTTTCGATCCCGATGCTTTGCATTGAGGATCCTACGGGAGAGGTAGGATTAAGGCAGGACTCCAACAGCCGGAATGCATCTGGCTACATCTACATCTGGCATCACATCCAGAACAAGGAGGTCGATACCTCAAGCAAGTTGGCACTTAGAGTCCGTTTTTCTGGTGGTTCTCCGGTTTCCAGCAATAATGTAATCTTCGAACCTTTTGTTATCCTTAATTGACGACACAAGTGAAATTCCACTCTAACGAACTCCTGTTTGCACCATACTAGTATTGGGACACAACCATATGAAACAGTACTAAGTTGTCTCTCGAGGAGAACCATTACGTGTGAATGCACTATTGAACTTTGGTGACGAAACCTTTTACCCTTAGGTAGGGAGAGAACTTGTTATGTCCAAAAAGTGTTCAGAGTGAAAAATCCGCCCAGACCTGTGTGATGGAACAAAGTTGTGGGCATAATTGAGACATTGATACCTAATGAGTTTTGGAGATCAAAGTGGACCCAGTGAGTGAACTGAGCTGCTTTAGCCATCTTTTTCCCATTTAGTCAAGGAACTGTTGTTGACGCTGCGAGAAGTAAGTGACCCCCTGGGAACTACAATCTGCCCTAATGGGCTTTCCAGCTTGACCTCTTCCAGGTAAGGATATTTGTTTACTTGGGAGGAATAAGTGGGGAATTACAAAGTATATTAACCCAGGATACTAATATCAGGTCTTTTCTTTACAGCCAGAGGTGAAAGAGCTGTTTCCATTTGTTATTTTAGTTTGTTATTTCGTACTGACCCCCCCCCCCCCTTTCCCTTGGGTCCATACCCCGCCACCGAGTAATATAGATCTTTGATGACGGTTGCGTGTGCACGAGGGGCCATGCTGCCTCCGTAATTCGAGATCTGGAATAAAATGTGTCAAAGAAAGCAGATGACGTGACAATGCCAGATACTCCTGTTCTCCTCCTCTAAACGTCAAATACAAAACATTCCATACAATTCAGACAGTAAGGTCACTCGCACCCAAATTGAATTAATGCACAGACGCAATTCACATTTTATTGTAAGAAATTGGAAGCATAGACATTTCATGATTACTAAGAAACTGAGCAATTAGAGTAAACAGTTGAAAATGTAAATTTTCGGTTCAACATTTACAATGGAACTGTTCTTTCCGCTCTTATGTTACTGTATTCTTGTGAACGTGCCACTGCTTGTTTGGAGGAATGCAGATGTCAGATATGCAGAAAGATTTGTGAAGTGTTGTAATTGAAAAATAAATTACTTTGACTTTTTCTTATCATGGGGGCATTAAGGCAATTGTTGCTCAGCTAAATGATAAGGTATTCTGAGAAGTCACTGTGGATTTGGTTGATTGGTGCTGGAATGCGATAGGGGAAATATACTGAAAAATAAAATCGCTTTATGGAAGGGAACCTTTTCACATAATACATAATGCATCTCAATTTTCAGGCAGTTATTGAGAGGGAAATAATAACTAAGTTTCAAAGGAACTGAACAATTACACTGTAATCAGCATGTAATACCTATTTTCCAAAGAAAGTTGTGATTGTGTTTTAGCTGCTACAAAGGGGCCGCAGGAGTAGCTAACTTTAAACAAACAAGACAGTCTTTTGATTTGCACTGGGTTCTTTACCTATATTTCCATGCCGTGTAGCCTGGAGATGCTATGCTGCACAGTCCTGGATAGAAAGGAATACAGCTCCAAATTAGCCAGCAGTAAGCAAGACTTAGGAATGCTCAAACTTAGTGGTACACAACATTTATGGAAACTTTAAAGGCCAGCCACTTGATTCAGGACCATCTTTGTATAGTTGCATAATGATAAGTCTTTTGGCACCAGCCGCGGCCCGTGCAGGTAAGAGCGGTGGGGCGGTGAGGCCGGGTGGGGGGGGGGGGATTCAATAGATGACCAGGAGGGAAAATTAAATAAATAATTAATTTTCCCTCGTCGTCGTCTGTCGAAATCCCCCCCACCCAGCCCCACCGCCCCACTGCTCTTACCTGCATGGGCCGCAGCTGCTTGGCACCATTTGCCAGGAAAATCGTTACTTTTCCTCCACAAATATTTTCGTATTACAGCAATGGTAGCAGGGCCCCTTCACCTATTATGGATTGGAAGGGTTCCAAACAGGCACTCATTAACTCCCTGACGGGTGTTTTTGCCAGTAAGATAGTTGAGTAGATTAAAGTGTGAATTCTAGTTTCCTCATGTAACCTGAATGTCACAGGGTTAGGTCCTGTAGGGTTAACTAAGTCATTATCTTTCCAAGGTTGATAAAATAATACTATTGAGTAGACCTGAGCGAAATTTAAATTATGCTGGCGTAATTCACTTAATTTTGTGATTTTCGCATTACACTTGTTACAAGAAATTCCCCAAATTATGCCATTATGTCACCTCAAGTAATTATGCCCCATTTGCAGTAAACATTTTCCACGAATGTGCAGGAATAGCAGAATACGAGCAACTGTTCATCACAGTGCTTTTGTTAAACTGGATCCATGTGCTAAAAATTGACACAAGGAAGCATTTCACACTAAATTATAGTGCAAAATGGCACATTTGTATTTTGCGTATTTATTCATAATTTCATGTAATTTTGAAGAAAATGTAATGTAACTATGCGAAAATAAATTACTCAAATGTTGTACACCCCTACCATTGAACTTTACAATTAAGCCTTCATAACTTCTTTCCGCAAAAGAATTTGAGAACCTATTTCACACTTGTTGAGGAGTCTAAAGGTAACTAGGCTTTGTGGATCTTCCTGGACAGAACTGAGGAAATACCCAAAATATCACATTTTCTTTTTTTTTAGAAAACCAGGAAAAAGTGCTGCCCAAGAAAGCGTGTTTTTTTCTTCTAAAAATTGCATCAACAAATGTTTTGCTGTGCTAAGGGTAGCATCTGTCTAGCTCTCAGGAACAAGCAGAGTTAATTTTTTACCATTGTCTTTGCATTTTTCTAAGCGTTAGCCTCTTTCTCTACTTATTTTGGTTTCTACTTAATTGCTATCTGTGGTGGAAAAGGACAGGATAGAAAAAAAAGTTATGTTTTCATCTGTATTTTTTTTTGTGCCGAAATGGCAAATTTAAAAAGTAGTATATTGATACATCCGTAACTCCATTCAGGTCAAAAGGGTGTACAGTGTTTGTTGGTTTTACAAGAACAAGCCAAAGCCAGTTACTGAGCTGCAGCTTATAATGATATATAATTCAGTTGGTAATAACACAAATTCTACTATTCTGTATTTTCACACTCCTGCTAAACACAGTACCCTTGAACGTCTGGGTCAACCGCCTGTGACAGACAAGGGCACAAAATGCAACATAGAGACATCAAAACCCACAGTGACAATGGGGATAGCTGCTGTATTTTTTCCAGGCTCAGCTGCCACCAAGGCAGATCAACTAAATACAGGCATTCCTAAGCAACCTTAGGGGCAGATTTGCCAAAAAGTCATGCAACGCTACAAGTCAACTTTCTGTTCTGTGTTGCGGGACAGGGAGAGAGCGGAAATGTACCATATCTACTAAGATATGACTCATTCTTACACTCTTTCTGCGCTGGCGTACTAAAGACACCTGAGTTGGCAGACTGCATTGCTCTGGACACATATTCCAACCCAAATTCCAAATACCATGGTGGAATGTCTATGACAGCACCTTGGCACAGGAAGCCAAAAACAAACAAGGCAGTGAAAAGATGGCAAAATGTATTCAAAACCACACTAGGCAGAGCCCAATCTACTCTCTATACATTTATAGAAGCATTACAAAAAGAGTAAGGCTACCAAATACTGCGAATGGAGCAATCTGGAACTTAAACTTAGCAAACAAACCAAAATAATGTACGGCATGCTACAATTTAAAGTAAAGTTCTTCATAAACAACAAAGGAGTAGATTACTTGGAAATATTAGCCAAAAGCATACTATAAAATAAATACTAACCTACAAAACTCCCCAAAAAGTATAGAATATTTTTAACCAGCATTACGAATAATTTTTTCGATAAACAATAAACATAATATTTTGTTACATCAAACTCAACATTAAATAAAACTCCAATGTTAAATAAGACTCAGATAATAAAATAATATATCAATTATTTCCATGAAAAATATAAACCTCATCACCAAAAAGCTCAAAGAACAAACTCAATCACATAAAATAAATACATGTAGACCACACATTTCCAAATAACAGTCGTATAATGTTTACACTAACGATAAAATAAATCATTTCCCACCCAAAACAAATAAAATAAATATGACTTACTTCTCTGTAGCTGCAGACCTCTGTATCCACAGTCAAAAAATAATAACCCACCAAAGATGGGAAAAGGATTGTTATATGGCCGTTAGGGTCATTGTTGACATTGCTAAATTGACATGAGTACGGCTGCCATGATGCTGCTTTTGCGCACGTTACTACTAGACTTTGTTTTGCAAGACTCTGTTTGTGCCTTTCACATGAGAACTGTCTGCTTTCTGCATTCTCTGACTGCTCTTGGAGTTTAGTCTGAACACGATGTGCAAGGTAGATAAACAATGCCCCTTGTTATTCTGTTCTGGTCAGTCCCTAGCATCTAGACAAAGCATGCTAACACAGCTGCGCTACTGGAAACTCGTGCTTTGATATTCCTGGGATGCATATTATTCTGACACACACTTGGAGAGGGTACTTTCCAGGGAGAAGAGCTATGCGGTTTCTATGATGTAAAGCTTCCATCTAGGCACTAAGGTAGGGGGTCTGCTGATAAAGCCCAGAGATCTTCTTTTACATAATAGTCACCTTACCAAGGGAAGGGTGGTCGGTCCTTATAGTCCTTGTTCCAATGTCTATATATATAATGACATCCCCCTTTATATTCTATGGAATTGTAACAATGCTAATTGTTCTAAGTTTATGCATTTCGCTGCTGGTAGTGGCTCGTATACTGCATTATAGAGCACAATAGTTAAAATAAACATTTTGAACTATAACAGTGACTCTGACCATTCTTATTGTGGACAAGTACGAGTGAGCGAGCGAAAGGGTATGTCTTGCTACCGCGACTCCTGAGAGAGTCGGGAGTGTTGTGTTCTGGGTTGTCTAATCATTTGTAGCTTTGTGATTTTGGAGAAGAACGAATGAGACACTAAGGCTAGTCGGTTTGGGGATTTTGGGTACTAAGGTGGTAGGTTGGTACACCCCTATACACCGAGGTCCTGTTTTCCTGCGCATAGTTCTGTGTAGGTGCAGAATCCCCGCAACATGGCTCCGCCAACGTTTGGTCTGGTTCTTATCTGCGAGTCTCCTGAGTAGTACTTGTGCTTGTCCACAAATCCCTCACATCTGATTCCGGAGACGGTTGTGACGTTGTAGCCTCTTATATTGATGTTTTATAGGTTATTCAAGCTTGGATTTTAAAAGGTTCTTTCTCTTTCTCAGTAACCCGTTATTGCGCTGCCACACATAGGTTGTTATTCTTTGCTATTCCTTATGGCAGTTGCTATTACACCGCCTAATCGGGTGGCAGTCACAGCTTATTTGACTCAACATGGAGTCCCTAATGCTGGTGTTGCCCTCATTTTTGTTGTAGAAGCGGATGCAGCTTACTGCTTCGAGGTCTTTTATTCTTGGGTCACCTTTCCGGCAGTAGATGGAACAGATAATTTGTTTCACGAATATACTGCCACGGCCCTACCTCAGAATTATCAGACTTATAGGTCTCTTGAAGATCCGCTAAGGGCTTGGCAACACTAAATATGGGTTAATGGCGCCCTTCCTCACCCAATAACGCCTGTCCGTTTAGGCCCTTTATGGATTGATGGGGTCACGTGGCCCATTTTGGCTGGGTATACCCCACACCCGCGTTATCTAACAACTGCAACACTCGCAGAACTCTGTGTATTACATACTTCCTTAATACGTATACATAGAGCTGTTATACAGTTCATGTCGCGCAACTTCCAGGTGGGACCACCTGGCGTTGCTGCGCAACCCGTTGGACCTGGTGGTGCAACCATCAGTCCTCTTATGGTTAATTCAGTAATGGGCAAGCGTCCACAGAATAAGGATGAATTTCCTTATTGGCTTGCTGAAAAATTTGGACAAATTGAGGCTGTTTTTCCAAATACCACTCCTGTGGAGAAACACAGGATCCTAACCATAAGTTTACCTAAAGACTTAGTTCCCGAATTAGTTGATTGTAACACTTGGGGTAAAGTGTTTGCAGCAGTATATTCGATGTGTTTCAGCACCCCCTCCATGACCGTACTCCCTTCCATGATAAAGCGTGTTCAGGATGAACACAGAGCCGAAGGGGCTCTGGAATTGGGGATGAGGCTGGTGGGGGTGTTCGACGTTGTTGCTGATATGATCCTTGCTAATGTTAAGGGTGATGCTGTCAGCTTACAAGTGGCTAACCGCTTGGAGGCTGTGGCGGACGCAGACAAGCCTCGCGAATTACCAAAGATTATTGCCAAGGCTTATAAAACCTTAGGCAGCAATAGTCTGGGAGTTAAGCCTTTTACTCAAACGCAGATGCGATCACAAACTCAACAAAAAGCTCAGACTGATAAAGATGGGTGCCCGTTCTTTCCTAAAAAGAACTGGCGAAATAAAAAACAGGGGCAGCAACAGCAGAAGCAAGGTTTGCGTGCTGGTTCACCGACACCTGAGTCTTCTGAGCGTACTTATGACTTGCGCGACCACGCGAAACTTAAGACACCTGATAGATTTCAAGTCCCTGATCAGTGCTCTCCTCGTTCTTTACAGGACACATCGGACTCTCAAGTCGGTGGTGGGGAACGCCAGGATCGTGCCAATGGTCCGACCACACAACAGGGACGGGATCAACCTCGACAGTTTGACATTAAAGCCAAACAGGAGGATCTGCCTCGTTTTAGACCCCCATTTCAGAAGAAGAAAGTTGCCGCTTTAACTGCAAAGTTTGCCTCAGATGGTGAGAATGCGACTCCTTGACTGGACATGGGAAGTGACTCTGCTTGACAGCACGGCGGAGGTTACCATAGTGCGGGAGGCACTGCGTCCCTGTCTGGAGGTGACAGCAACTGATACCTTCATTACAGTAGAAACAGCAGATACCCGGGTAGCCCCCCCGGATAGACTCTATGAGATTATCATCCAAATTGAAGGTGATATACAGCGTCCAATCAAAGCGGTTTTCTGGTAAAATCTCACCTCCTCATACGACATTTTGTTGGCAGAGGCAGATTGGCCTCCACCTTTTGTGCTAGCCGCTTCGAGAGGGGAGGACGTGATACTTCCGAGTTTTTCGTGTTACGTCCCTGAGGAACATGCAAAGGCTTACGCAGCTGAGTGGGCTTTGGCCCTTGCCCCAGCGGTGTACCGTAATCAGGTGGGCTGGGATATTGATTCATCGGCACATGAAATACCATTACGGTCTATGCCACAACCACAACCACAGTATCCAATCAGACGTGAGGTTAAGGCTCACGTTTGTGACATTCTGACTCAGTTGGAGTATCAAGGCGTGATTGAATCCTGTGTATCACCGATGAATAATCCTCTTTTTCCGGTATCGAAGCCTGACGGTTCATACCGCATTGTGTTGTATTATCGAAATTTGAATAGTCATTGTCGCACTTTTGCGGTGCAAAACACGCACAGCTCTGCACTGGTGAACAACCTGGTTCGTAAAAAATACAAAACTACACTGGACATATCCAATGGTTTCTACAGTCATAATCTGGCTCCTGAGAGCCGTGACTTAACAGCATTCACCGCCGTCGGAAATCAGAAAAAATGTACTCGCTTGCCTATGGGGTATAAGAACAGCCCCAGGGCTTTTGCTGCTCGTGTTGTGTCTTTGTTGCACGACATAGATCCAGATGCGTTCTCGTACATTGATGATATTTATCGGAAGGACGATGAGCTAATGCCACATCTTGTCTGAGTCGACCGCATCATTTTATTGTTTGCCGACTACGGATGCAAGTTCAATTTTGCAAAATCACACATCGCTCATTATGCAGTGCTCTATTTGGGGTATGAGCTCAATAATGAGGGTCGGGAGTTAGCCCCCCACTTTCTGGAGAAGTGTGCACAATTGCAACCTCCCTCTACGCTGAAGAAACTTCAGTCTTTGCTGGGATTTTTTAATTTTGGGAGGACATACATTCCCGATTATGCCCAGCGTATCAAACCACTTTATGCCTTGATGCAACCAACATATTCTTCTGCCAGCTGGCTTCCGGAACATACCACTATCCTACAATCTTTGCAATCTGATATGCTTGCAACTACCTACTTATTGACGCATGATAACACCACGAACCTGGTAATACGTATAGTGCCGGGGAAGGTGGGTTTCACCTATTTGACGTTCAATGAGGGGGACACAGTACCAATTGCATACAAATCACATTTGTACACTGCGGCAGAAATGCGTTTTTCGAATGTTGAAAACATTTTGACGGCAGTCCAAATGGCGATTCCGAAAGAACGCTCGCGGGCGCAAGGAAAACGCATTCTAATGGTCACGCCTTTCCCTGCCTTAGAAGCAGTGACTAAGGCAAGTGTACCTATCTCTAAGGCACTACATCCCCGTTGGTTACAATGGGCTACTTCTTTGACATCGTCTGATGTCACGTTTATCTTTGACCCTGCACTTCAGACACAGGAGTTTTTACAGTATGAACACGTTCATCCTCCACCGTTGTCATTGCTTCCAATGGATGAGTACCAATGTATCATTTATACCGATGCCTCGGCTCAACCGGCCACCGGTTCCAAACACGCTTATTCAGCGGCTTGCGCTATTATGGCTGGTTCGATTGTCACTGGAGAATTTAAGTCTTCCATAGTGCATACTCAGACACTTGGGGACTGTACAGCACAATTGGCGGAGCTGCGTGCTCTTGTTCTTGCCCTTGAGTTTGCCGATCCTAATGTGAATACTCTCATTGTATGCGATTCTTACTACTGTGTTCAATCTTTTAATGACAACTTATTCTTTTGGTCTCAGAATGACTATCGAGACTCTAAAGGCAGCGCAATCAAGCATAAAACGCTTTGGGTTCGAGTGGCAGGCCTTAAACAACATCTGCCTCTCACGCAAGTTATCCATACTCTTGGCCATCAGCGTGTGGGAGCACATGCTCTTGGTAATTCTTTGGCTGACGAAGTGGCCAAATCTGCAGTAGCCATGTGTTCCGTAGCAGCAGTTACAAGGTCCATGACTAAAATAGATAATGATATTCTGGCAGAGGTAGCTGCTACGAAGGAGGGAACTGCTTATCCTCAGGGTTTCCCTTCGAAATACTCTTATCATATATCTCCTGAACAAGTTCCTTATGCTAAGATTCCATCTGTTGGGGATCGGCTGATTCCCAACATGGACTGCAGGTTTTCTTTGATCATAGCCGCACACGAGGGCATGGCTTCTGCACATGCCGGGGTGTCTGCGCTAGTCTTGATTTTACAGCAACGTTATTGGTGGCATGGTTTATATAAACAAACCCGTAACTATGTGCTTTCCTGTGACCTTTGTCGACAAATTAAACTGTCTACGGTCACACGCCCACCACAAACACAGCTAAGTATTTCTAATCGACTGTTTGGCTGTGTATATCTTGATCACTGCGGTCCTTTCTCTTCTGATGCTGCGTATAAATACATTTTTGTTGCAGTTGATTCGTGAACTCGATTCCTTTGGGTTTGGCCACAACGCAGTGCTGACTCAAAATGTCATCAGGGATTTGCATGTCTTTGTCAGGATGTTTGCCTGTGGCACCTTTCATTCAGACCAATGTCCGGCGTTCGCCTCTAAGGCGTACAAGGATGCGATAAAGTCGATGGGGGTGCTGGTGCAGTTTTCGTCTCTATACAGGCCTGAGGGCAACTCTATTGTGGAGCGAATGAACCGCGACTTAAAGCAATCTTTGACAGCTAGAGTCTTAGGTACTGGCAGGAACTGGCTGGCCCATTTGTATGGGGTTCAACGTGCACTTAATAATCTCCCTAGAAGATCTCTGGGTGGGCGTCCCCCCTATGAACTGCTCTTTGGCATTAAAATGCTTGTGCCAGACCTTGACGGTCTAGACGTTGTGGCGGCGGCCGCAACCTTTGACATAGATTATCATTCTACTATGTTACAGGACCTACAAAAGACCCATGACAGCTACGCAACTGGACATTAACCCTCTTCCAATGACACATCGATGCTGATTCCGGTCACCAGCTGGCTTCCTAAGATTGGAGATTTGGTACGAGAAAAGCTGGAGAACGAGAAAGAATTTGATCCCTCTTATCATGCACCAGTCCCGGTTCTTGGATTGAAGGGTACTCGTACAGTAATACTACCACCTTTACCTGGTCGCAAAGACAACAGATATATTTCAGTGGACAATGTCAAGTTACACCGTCTGGCCGATTATGAATAGTGTAACTCCTGCTATTTCATGCCACGCTATCTCAATGAATCCGGTGCATTCGTCCACTTCGAATCATCCTCGTATGGCAGGGGGTGAAACGGAAACAATTATTGACCTTTTACCTATCCCCACACCTCCCTGTTCCACTGCAGAGGTCAGTATACTTATCCTGTGGAGGAGTCCCACACTGAAGTGCCGATCAGTCCACGTCAACACCAAACTGATGTCACCCAACCGCCTTTGATGAATATGAGTGCAAGCTGTTATTTTGGGGACTGTCCGAGCTTCTCCTATGACTCTTCCTCCTCGTCTTCTACGTTGGCACTTCCACCGACAAAAATAAGTATTTTCATCTCTTGGTTTAAAAAGACTTACTTGGTCCCACCCTGGACCTAAATCTGGCTGGTACTTATCCTGATTTTCCTCTTCATGTCAATAGGATTTGTGACTGTCTTTTTCTTACTCATCAATGGTCATTACCTGCCAGAACGCTCTGTTCTGAAATTGGTCGATGGAATTCTGGCCCCTCATACATCGTCCCGTATAATGAAACGAGATCAAGCCCTTGTGAACATTTCAGCTTTCCCGGTTGCAGATGGCATTGTTTGGGATGAAGTAGCTTTCGAATTCCATGGTCCGATAGAAGTCCTCAACGTACCATACGTGTTTCGCATTTCTTTAGGAGACGTGGTGACACCGGACATACATTCAGATGATTGGGATGTACAAGCAGAACATTCATTGTTTTCAGATTTAAAGTATTATGCTGCTTTTGATGTACTTGAATTCTGCCAATTATGCTGATCTCTTTTGTTATCAACATTATGGGCATCATTACTTACACAAAACAAACACGTTACGTCCTGTTTTTAATTACACGCAGTGGGAACATTGCCCAACTCCTTTACAGGGGAGTTCTAAAACACTTAGGGATAAGTTCACCTATTTCACGGGTTATGACATGTCCAATCCTGAATCCTATTTCTTTAAATTACAGTTTTCGTCGCAATCTAAGTTTATCCTGACCCACACTAAATTGATCTATTCCAATTCCTTTAGATCTGAATTGGCCTCGCAGGGTTATGATCATTGGAGTGCTACCATTGATTTAAAAACAATATGGGGCACTAAGGATTGGCAGCTTCGGGGGACTGAAGCTTTACATCGTGCCTGCCTCATACCTGCACAAATGTTATTTTTAAATGATACAGTATATCAAACCACCTGCATTGGCCTGGCGACTGCAAAAAATTTAAATAATTCGTCAATTCCATCCCTGGCTGAGTATGATAATTGGCGCACACTCACGAATTATTCAATCGATATTTTGCAAACTCTCATTCGAAATGGTACTTTCAATGTTTCTAATGTTGACCCTAGTGGGTGGTTGCTGTGGCAAACCAGTTCAAATTCATGCCAGCTGCGTTTTTATAATATAACACCAGGTTTTACACAGGCTAGACCAGATCCACGTTTTCGCACTCACATTCGGTCACAACATATTCGATTGGTAAACTGTGCCAACAATGGTTGGAACACTCTACGTTGTCCTCAGTTAAACAACACTTGTCTCGCTTGTCGAGTGACATCAATTTGGCTGATTTTCTTCCGGGTTCTAGGACCCCGAGGACGAAAAGATTTTTCTATGCTGAGTACAATGAAATATGAAAATTATCGCAGATGGAGGCAGCATTTCGTCTGCGACAAATTGACAAAGCTAACTTGGAAAAAGTCCTTGCAATGGTCAACAATAGCATTAACACACTGTCTTCACAAATTTATACCTTGGATAATATTGTTTCATCTGTTATTGATATTGTTCAGACTGATGTATCTGTGTTATATCATGGTTCTGAATCAATTACGATCAGTAATGCAGTTTGCATGGACACTACAGACTCTTAAAATGGGTAAAGTACCTTGGGATTATTTGAATGCTTCTGCTTTGTTTTTGCCATTTAATTTAACTGATAAAAAACGGTTTATGTCCATGAAAGATGCTACATACACATTATTACACATTGAACAGTTAGAACATTTGCTGTTCTCTGTGGTGGAGACAGATTCAGCTGTGTGGTTAATACACAGGGTTATCTCTCCCCCTTTCTCGCTGTTTCAGTTTAAATCTTGCATGAAACATTTCCCGATTCGCCGCTTTGAACCCCTGGGTAGTACGTTTCTACATGAGTTATGGTCCCTACCTTTCACTTATAGATGTCATTGTGACGATAAGGAAGTTTTCCTAACACGGGAGGATTGCGATTCCACAGTGGGACACTCCTTAGTTTGCAAACACGTTAAATTGCACGGCGCTTGTAATATATCCGCACCTAATCTTGCTTGATTTTTGAAAGGAAGTCCCGTCACAGCGATAATTCCCGCTTTTACATTGCTTACTAATGGCAGTTATCTTATTTTGAATAACCACGACTGCTGTGGTTTACAGGCAGGAAAGCTGTATATAGTAACAGTTTCACAACGTGTTACTTGTTGTAGCAATGTGCTTTTTCCGCCCCCGCATGAGAAAGTAGATATTTCCATTTGGCCTTCCATTCCAACTTTGAAAACAGATTTCAACAAATTAAGCAGGCTCAAAGCGCTATTGTTTCAACAAGAAGTGGCTCTCACTTCAGCTCGAGAGACCTTCGAATTACAGGTGGCCAGAACTTCGAGTGAGATTTATTCACTTCTGAACACAAATATCCCACTACATTTTGGGGAGTTGTTACACCAAGGGCCTGATTCACAGAACTAACTTACGTCAAAAACGTAAACGTAAACGTAAAGTTAGTACTATTCTGTGAATACCAAAATCAATAAGTTCATTCTGTGAATACCAAAATGAGTAAGTGTATTCTGTGAATACCTAAAAAGTACTAACTTTACGTTTACGTTTTTGACGTAAGTTAGTTCTGTGAATCAGGCCCCAAATATTTAATGCGTCTGACACCAAAGGCCTTGCTCATTTTTTTAAACTGGTCGGGTCTGGCCTTGTGACTTCTTTTCAGATGATATTTGGTGTAATACCGGCCTTTATTCATTCTATTTTTTCCAACGTCTTCGGAAGATTCCCTTTATTACTGGCGCTAGCTGGTGGAATCCTGCTTCTTCTGTTCCGGCTGCGCAATGGCTGCTCATCTTGTGGTAATGCAGAGACCAGGCCAATTGCAACTGTACCGTGATCGAATGCAACAAGTTTTTGGATGCTTGCCATTAGCGACACTTAGGGGTCGATTCCGATTCGGGCCGGAAAAAGCACCGACCGACTCGGATCCGGAAAAAATACCGACTGACACGCACCCGTTGCGCCCGACACGCCAAGTACGATGCAAGGCGCGAAAAATCCGACCGACACGTAACAAAACCAAGCCGACCGACCGAGCCGCACGGAAAACAGCAATCCGGCCGGAAAAACACGCGAATCCAACCGACCGACACGCACCCGGAACAAATCCGACCGAAACGTACACGCGAACTCCAAACCGCTAAGTACGATGCAAGGCGCGAAACCACGAGCGAGTCGGACGGAGGACAAGCCGTACGACCGACACGCATACAAAACCGAGCCGAAGCAACACAATACACCGCGACCGACGCGTACGCAGCATAGAAAACTGCACAAACACAGCGTGAACGAAACGGAAAACACCGTACGAGACCAATGCAGGGTCCGACTCGGTCACAAGAACGTTTCCAACATACACAAACAGCACAAAGGAAAAATCAACCAAAAAAAGGCCAAACATGCAATTACCAAGCCAATAAATACTGGGGGGGGTGGGGACAGAGAACAAGGACACACCCACAACTCCACCTATATAAAAAACACAAATCACAACCATGAGCCTTTGCAAATGCCATTCCACTGCCAGCACCCAAGAGAAAGCAACCACACACCCACAGCTCATCCCTCACACATGCCACACACCATCAGCACACCAACAAATACCTACCTCACATACACCCAGCACAACACACACCCACACACCCTCACCTGCACACCAACACACACATCACCCACCATCACCACCCATCACCATGCCCCCCAAGAAGAATCCCAAGTTCCTAGATAGTGAATTGGAAGTCATGGTAGACGAGATCCTCAGGGTGGAGCCACAGCTGTTTGGCACTCTGGTCCAACAGACCCCCATGTCGCAGAAAACCAAGATGTGGGAGAGGATCATCAACAGGGTGAACGCCCAATCACCATGTCGGCGCACAAAGACGGACATCCAGAACAGGTGGTATGACGTGTGCAGGAGGGTACGGGACATGCTGAAGAAAGACTACATCAACAGCCAACACACCGGCAGTGGCCCTCCTGCCAAGCCAATATACCTCAGGCCCTGGGAGGAGAAGGTGCGGGCCATCCTTCCGCCAGTGAGCGTATATGGACTAGAGGACATCCCAGAGCCTGGTGAGTACACAACAAATGTACACAATAAACTGCCACAAAACACACACATCACTGTCAAGGGGAGAGTCAAACCATGCACTCATAGCAATTACACAGCAACTAGAACAGAATCATCCCAAAATGTGTATGTCAGTCAGATAAACACAACACATGCCATCAAAAAAGTCACATCCAACTGTGCCAACACATGTACAAACACAACCACAACTACAGCTAGGCAGTGGCACAAATAGAACTAACACACACATCCACACATGTAGCCACCACAACAACACCAACACACAGTGAAGACCACTCAAAGGAAGGAATTCTGTGTATGCTGGCCAAGTCAGTGTAGCCAATAGCATCATGGGAGTCGCAGTCACAGATATTGCCCGCCCCAAAACTGTCCCATCAACACCACCATGAACCATGCGCACATCACAGGGAGTGGAGAAGGACTCACAAGATGGCTGACACTGGCTACTGCTGTGGGGAGCACAAGGCCCTGCTGGCAACTGTGCACCAACAAACAGCAGGACACCACTGACTGACATCCTGAGAGACAACTTACACTCCCTGCAATGCAAGCACGTTCCATGGTGGGATATCTGGCTGGCTGGGTGGGAAGGGGGACTTGCAGCACTGACTATAGTCACCAGCACCTCCCCTCACACCCTCCCCAACACAAACTCCACAGTACCCACCTGGTGGAATGCAATGCCCTCCATCCTAACACAAGATCCCACAAAGCACCACCACCCTGGGTTATGTTGTGTGAAGCACAGGGACACTCCTGGGACTCTTAGCCAAACAACTGCCAGGACAACACTCCCAGCCATCCTGTCAGCACAGCCAGCCCACCCCACAGGGAAGCAGAGTCAAAAGGAAGGAAGCATGGGCATGCTGGGAAGGGGGTGGAGGCAATAGCATGATGGGAGTTGTAGTCACAGACATTGCTCAGCCTCACAACTGGCCCATCAACACCACCCTGAACCATGCTCACATCACAGGGAGTGGAGAAGGACTCACAAGATGGCTGACACTGGCTACTGCTGTGGGGAGCACAATGCCCTGCTGCCAACTGTGCACCAACAAACAGCAGGACACCACTGACTGACATCCTGAGAGACAACTTACACTCCCTGCAATGCAAGCACGTTCCATGGTGGGATATCTGGCTGGCTGGGTGGGAAGGGGGACTTGCAGCACTGACTATAGTCACCAGCACCTCCCGTCACACCCTCCCCAACACAAACTCCACAGTACCCACTTGGTGGAATGCAATGCCCTCCATCCTAACACAAGATCCCACAAAGCACCACCACCCTGGGTTATGTTGTGTGAAGCACACGGACACTCCTGGGACTCTTAGCCAAACAACTGCCAGGACAACACTCCCAGCCATCCTGTCAGCACAGCCAGCCCACCCCACAGGGAAGCAGAGTCAAAAGGAAGGAAGCATGGGCATGCTGGGAAGGGGGGTGGAGGCAATAGCATGATGGGAGTCGTAGTCACAGACATTGCTCAGCCTCACAACTGGCCCATCAACACCACCCTGAACCATGCTCACATCACAGGGAGTGGAGAAGGACTCACAAGATGGCTGACACTGGCTACTGCTGTGGGGAGCACAAGGCCCTGCTGCCAACTGTGCACCAACAAACAGCAGGACACCACTGACTGACATCCTGAGAGACAACTTACACTCCCTGCAATGCAAGCACGTTCCATGGTGGGATATCTGGCTGGCTGGGTGGGAAGGGGGACTTGCAGCACTGACTATAGTCACCAGCACCTCCCCTCACACCCTCCCCAACACAAACTCCACAGTACCCACCTGGTGGAATGCAATGCCCTCCATCCTAACACAAGATCCCACAAAGCACCACCACCCTGGGTTATGTTGTGTGAAGCACAGGGACACTCCTGGGACTCTTAGCCAAACAACTGCCAGGACAACACTCCCAGCCATCCTGTCAGCACAGCCAGCCCACCCCACAGGGAAGCAGAGTCAAAAGGAAGGAAGCATGGGCATGCTGGGAAGGGGGTGGAGGCAATAGCATGATGGGAGTTGTAGTCACAGACATTGCTCAGCCTCACAACTGGCCCATCAACACCACCCTGAACCATGCTCACATCACAGGGAGTGGAGAAGGACTCACAAGATGGCTGACACTGGCTACTGCTGTGGGGAGCACAAGGCCCTGCTGCCAACTGTGCACCAACAAACAGCAGGACACCACTGACTGACATCCTGAGAGACAACTTACACTCCCTGCAATGCAAGCACGTTCCATGGTGGGATATCTGGCTGGCTGGGTGGGAAGGGGGACTTGCAGCACTGACTATAGTCACCAGCACCTCCCCTCACACCCTCCCCAACACAAACTCCACAGTACCCACCTGGTGGAATGCAATGCCCTCCATCCTAACACAAGATCCCACAAAGCACCACCACCCTGGGTTATGTTGTGTGAAGCACAGGGACACTCCTGGGACTCTTAGCCAAACAACTGCCAGGACAACACTCCCAGCCATCCTGTCAGCACAGCCAGCCCACCCCACAGGGAAGCAGAGTCAAAAGGAAGGAAGCATGGGCATGCTGGGAAGGGGGTGGAGGCAATAGCATGATGGGAGTCGTAGTCACAGACATTGCTCAGCCTCACAACTGGCCCATCAACACCACCCTGAACCATGCTCACATCACAGGGAGTGGAGAAGGACTCACAAGATGGCTGACACTGGCTACTGCTGTGGGGAGCACAAGGCCCTGCTGCCAACTGTGCACCAACAAACAGCAGGACACCACTGACTGACATCCTGAGAGACAACTTACACTCCCTGCAATGCAAGCACGTTCAATGGTGGGATATCTGGCTGGCTGGGTGGGAAGGGGGACTTGCAGCACTGACTATAGTCACCAGCACCTCCCCTCACACCCTCCCCAACACAAACTCCACAGTACCCACCTGGTGGAATGCAATGCCCTCCATCCTAACACAAGATCCCACAAAGCACCACCACCCTGGGTTATGTTGTGTGAAGCACAGGGACACTCCTGGGACTCTTAGCCAAACAACTGCCAGGACAACACTCCCAGCCATCCTGTCAGCACAGCCAGCCGACCCCACAGGGAAGCAGAGTCAAAAGGAAGGAAGCATGGGCATGCTGGGAAGGGGGTGGAGGCAATAGCATGATGGGAGTTGTAGTCACAGCCCTACATCCCCCACCACATGGCCCAGCAAGCTCACACTCACGCATGCACATCCCACAGAGAGTGGAAAGGCCCATCAAAGATGTCTGACACTGTTGCTGTGTCGTGGGGAGCACAAGGGCATGCTGGGTACTGCACACCAACCAACAGCAGGACACCACTGTCAGCCATCTTGCCATTGCCCTCACACCCACACCCACTGAACTCCACACAAAAGCAAGTAAGTATGGGAATGCTGGCAAGTGGGGTGGAGGCAATGGCATGATGGGAGTCGTAGTCACAGACATAGCTCACCCCCACAACTGTCCCATCAACACCACCCTGAACCATGCTCACATCACAGGGAGTGGAGAAGGACTCACAAGATGGCTGACACTGGCTACTGCTGTGGGGAGCACAAGGCCCTGCTGCCAACTGTGCACCAACAAACAGCAGGACACCACTGACTGACATCCTGAGAGACAACTTACACTCCCTGCAACGCAAGCACGTTCCATGGTGGGATAACTGACTGGCTGGCTGGGTGGGAAGGAGGTCTGGCTGTCAACCAAACACAAGCAATGCAGACCATGTTCACACCCCAGAAAATACATAGAAATGCCCAAATAATGCAGGACAATGTGCCACACCAATATCAACCCCTGACTGTGACGACTTAGGACAATGCAATGTACAGGCCCGCACCCAGAGGCACAGTCACAACTGTCATGTGTGTCAACCACTGATGCCTGCAGAAACATGACATACATTGTTTGTGTCTCCCAAAAACAGGTGATGATGGGGACACAGCAGCAGACGCTGAGGAGTCCCAGTCCCAGGCTCAAGAGGATGCCGAGCTCACTGGCGTCGTACAGCCTCTGTCCTCCTCGGACGATGAAGAACAACCTGGCACATCCGGTGCAAGTCAACATGCAGCACCAGCAGGACCACCAGCTGCAGCACCAGCAGGACCACCAGCTGCACCCCTGCACCCACCCCTACAACGACTGTCACCACGAATACCATCCCTGCCGACATGGACAGAATAAGGAGCAACACCAGCACAGTGACCCTGGACCAACCTGGGGCCATGGACACCACCACCACCACCAACCCCCAAGGTGGACCAGGGTTATCTGTGCGTGCCACTGCACACACTGCACATGTCAGCAGGGGTGGTGGGAGGGGTGGGAGACAGAGGTCGCTGCTTGCAGACGTTGCTGGTGTGCATGACGACCCACAACTGGTACGCATAGCTGATGCGTACCAGTCCAGCACCGGAGAGCTCAGCCAGGTAGTGGGGCTCCTCAGAGACATTAAACAGCAGCAGGCTGCCCATCATGCCCGCTTGGACTCCCACATGTCCCACGTGGAGTCACACATGTCCCGTGTGGACTCACACATGTCCCGCGTGGAGTCCAAGTGGGATGCACTGCATGAGATGACGGCGGTGCACAGGGACATTTTACAATGCCTCCGCCAGATGAACAGCAACCAGTCCACACCTCCCTGTGTGCCAACAACATCTGGTGCCGAACAAACTGCAACTGCCACAGGGAGGGAGGAGGACTCTGGCGGAGAGTCCCCTGCACCGCAGCAGCCTGCACTTGAGGGCCCCCCCCCAAGAAGAGGGGTCGTCCGAGGAGGGAAAAGTGAGAGGCCGATGGCCAAGCGCAACTCCCAGGAAGCCTGAACCTGTTCTGGATGTTCGCCTTTGTGCACAGACTGTTCACCCTGTTGACGGCAACACTACTCCCACACATTGCATGGGGAGTACAAGTTGGACCAATGTGTCAGACAACTGTGGCCCCGATACTGGGGATCCTGTCTACCCGGACTTTCAATTCACCTAGGAACTTGGGATTGCAAGATTCATGTACAGCACAACCCATCCTATGCACTATTAACACAAATGTATCACAATAAACACACTAATACACCATACTTGCCTCTGTCGTGATTCCAACGTGGGTGCTGTTATGGGGATGATGAACTGCAAAATTACACTGTGTATGCGAACTGCAACAGCAAGGACAACACAGGTATGTGAGTACAGGCAACGTGACACACATGAGGGAGACACACCACCAGGGCTACACGACACATACACACCTAGGCCATCTGACTCATTGCCTACACTGATGTTGCCAGGGAAGACGGTGCAATGCACAGACACCACACCCATTCCCAGTTGTAGTCAAGTAGCCCACAGGTGCAGTAAGCAAATGGCAGTCAAATGTGTGACCACAGACAACGCACATCACTAAGTGAAGCACAGGTTTATTACACAGTAGCAACATGCCGTAACCACTACAGATGCAAGGTAACCCCACCTGGTAGCGGGCACACAGTCAACAACTGTAGACGGAAGGAAGTCCATGGGTGTGGCGCACATCACCTGTAGGGACACAACAGCTACCAGCCTGGATGTGCAATCACGTCGTCGGTGGACACAGTTGACCAAACGAATCTGAAAGTACCCTGTGAAGGACAGAAATGACACACAGTCAAAAGCAATGGAGTACAGGACAGAACAGCAAAACTCATGCACAATACATGTTACAAGATACCCACCCAGAACCAAGTTAGCATGTCAACACTGTTGGGGAGTACAGCCCACCTGTAAGCACACATCGCAACACACATCCAGTCAAGTAGCCCATGGACACACTCCAACAGCACCAGAGCACCACCCACACATCATGCCAACTCACATCATTGACATGACACCTCAGGATACTCACATTCAGCTAAAGAAGTTGGTGATGAGCTGTGTGCGGACATCACCATCACCATCATCATCATCATCGTCACTGGCATCGTGGTCCAGGCCAGGATCCTCCACAGGTGGCGGATGTTGGTCATCGTCATCCTGGATGAGAGGCAACTCCTTCCGCACTGCCATGTTGTGGAGCATGCAGCAGACGATGATAATCTTGCACACTTTCGCAGGGGCATATGGGAGGGACCCTCCGGTCTTGTCCAGGCAGCGGAAGCGGCTCTTCAGGAGACCAAAGGTCCGCTCAATCACTCTCCTGGTCCGACCATGTGCCTCATTGTAGCGCATCTGGGCAGGTGTCACAGGGTTCCTGAGGGGTGTCAGCAACCACGGCATGTTGGGGTATCCCGAGTCACCTACGGCCAGACAAGTGCACATTAGCTGACTTGGAAAAGTGGGCGGAATACTACAGATCAGATCACACACAATGGCACAAAGTCAGTACACACCGACAAGCCAGGCACGCTGGTTCTGCATCTGTGCCATCATCCTGGGGATGCGACTACTCCTCATCACAAAGGCATCGTGTGCTGAACCAGGGAAACGGGCACACACGTGTGTGATGGTCATGTCTGCAAGACACACCACCAGTGCATTGACCGAGTGGTAGTGCTTGCGGTTCCTGTAGGCCTGCTCCTGGGCCTGTGGTGGTACCAAAGCCACATGTGTCCCATCAATGGAGCCAATGACATGCGGCATCCTCCCCAGGGCATAAAAGTCACTCTTCACGTCAGTGAGTCGTCGCAGTCTAGGGAAATAGATGTACCGGTTCAGGAAGAGCAACATTGCCGCCAAAACATCGCGGAGCACACGGCTGAACATGGTCTGTGACATCCCACCAGCAGACGCCACAGTATGTTGGAAGGTACCGGTGGCAAAGAAGTGTAGGGCTGCCATCACCTTCACCTTGGGGGTCAGCGCTGTAGGATACGGCCGGCCAGGCTGCAAATGTGGGGACAACTGCACTGCCAAATCCTCAATCAGCTGCCTGGTGAAGCGGTACCGTCGGATGCTGTCCCGTTCCACCATCGTTGCCAGGTCTGGGAATGGCCGATGGACAGCAGGAGCCCTGCAGTGCAGAGGAGAAGTAAGCAAGATCGTAAGTCACCCCACATATGCGGCATTGAACACACTCAAGATCCCAACATACATCATCATGAGGCACAACTACATGAAGTGTGCAGTACCGGAAGGACATGTATGGTACATACATGGCCAACATCTGTCAACACGGTCCTACAGGTGGCATCAATTTGTCCCAGGTTGGCCCATTGGATATCATGATGCCGTGTCACAGTCACCCCCCACAGTGACATGTGAGGACAGATGTGCCCCAGGCACCACAGCTCAACGACAGGTACATTCCCAGGGACCCTGTAATGCCACATGGACACTGGCATCACCTGGAGTATCATGTGTACACCACAGCAAAACAAACATGACCCCCACAGGTAGTGGCCACACTTGCCATGGCAGGACAGACATGGACGTCTGTGACACACACGCACAACATCAGAGTCCATGCACACACAACGTGGATGTGGAGACTGTCTCCCATTGTGCACATGAAATCAGAGACATTGTAAACACTACATGCACAAAGACTGTGGAGGTCCATCACTATTGTGCCACTGGGACACCCTGGCTCAAACATACCGTCCCACATGGGACTCACGGGGTATGTGACATGACATACACAAACACCACTGTGAAATGTGACCATGACACATGCACAGATATGAACAGTTGCACATCACAGTGGTCACGTACACGTAACACCCAGGATCCTGTCCCCATGAACACGTGCACAGCCTGGGGGTGGCTGCCCACAGGTGACACCCACAGGACAACATGTACACCAACATACACACAATAGGAAATGCAGCCTTACATGCCTTATGATAAGGTTTGGACAGGCTGTCGTGATGTAGGTGTGCCCCTCACTCCCTGGGAGCTATCTGTGTCTGGCATATGTCCATCTGAGACAGGCATGCTGACCTATGCCAGTCACATGTACAGTGATGCGTTGTACTGCAATGGACCGATCGGTGCCTCCGGCCGGCCCATTGCCTTCAATGTGTGCGGGTACGCGTTGTACCCCTGTGCGCGTTGAACTGCAATGGACCGATCGGTGCCTCCGGCCGGCCCATTGCCTTCAATGTGTGCGGGTACGCGTTGTACCCCTGTGCGCGTTGAACTGCAATGGACCGATCGGTGCCTCCGGCCGGCCCATTGCCTTCAATGTGTGCGGGTACGCGTTGTACCCCTGTGCGCGTTGAACCGCAATGGACCGATCGGTGCCTCCGGCCGGCCCATTGCCTTCAATGTGTGCGGGTACGCGTTGTACCCCTGTGCGCGTTGTACCGCAATGGACCGATCGGTGCCTCCGGCCGGCCCATTGCCTTCAATGTGTGCGGGTACGCGTTGTACCCCTGTGCGCGTTGAACTGCAATGGACCGATCGGTGCCACCGGCCGGCCCATTGCCTTCAATGTGTGCGGGTACGCGTTGTACCCCTGTGCGCGTTGTACCGCAATGGACCGATCGGTGCCTCCGGCCGGCCCATTGCCTTCAATGTGTGCGGGTACGCGTTGTACCCCTGTCAGCGTTGAACTGCAATGGACCGATCGGTGCCTCCGGCCGGCCCATTGACTTCAATGTGTGCGGGTACGCGTTGTACCCCTGTGCGCGTTGTACAGCAATGGACCGATCGGTGCCTCCGGCCGGCCCATTGCCTTCAATGTGTGCGGGTACGTGTTGTACCCCTGTGCGCGTTGTACCGCAATGGACCGATCGGTGCCTCCGGCCGGCCCATTGCCTTCAATGTGTGCGGGTACGCGTTGTACCCCTGTGCGCGTTGTACCGCAATGGACCGATCGGTGCGCACCCATTGACAATGGGCTTGCCTGGCAACGGACGCGTTTTCGAATTTCGAACGAGTCGGTTGCTGGAAATTCAGTTGGTCACCCACAACAATGTTGCAAAATCATGTATGTCATGAAGTTGAAGATTTGAAGGATGCTGTGGGCGTGTTTAGGTGCTGCTATTCCATGGATTGGCCAGATTCAGAAGATGCAAACGACTTGGACCTATCACTTTGGACACAAGGGACAGTATCTGCCTCTCCAGCACATATATATTGCTGGCTGTTCCCCTGAGAGCCCACTTGCCTGCACTACATGCTCCAAGACGACATCTGCCACTGCACTGCTGCTGTCTCTGCCCCTCTGGACCCTGCAATGGCACGTACTGTGGAGAGAGCCCCAGCCTTCAGCCTTGAAGAGAACCAGGCCCTGCTGGACAGCCTACTTCCACAGTACAGCAAGCTGTATGGGACACCAGGGGAGCAGGTGAGTGTCCTGTGCACTGCCTTTCTGAATGTGCATTTTGTCAGACTAGCAAGGCTGAGAGTCTGCACGCCACTGGCTAGCAGGCTCACTGAGTAGTTGTCACCCCCCATAGTGTGTAGTGACTTGCACTGGACAGGTATGGTGCAGTGACAGTGCTTCTGAACAGGGTTTTACTCCCCATGCAATGATACCATGTAGTGACTTCTGGAAAACTGTCCATGGGCAGCCGTGCACTGCCTGTGTACACCATGTGCCCCTGTGATTGCGACATGTATATGCAACTGTGTCATGCACGGATATGTTGCATGTGTAGTAATGGCCTTATCACTTTGTCATCCTGACAGGCTTCTGCCCATCGGAAGCAGGAGATATGGAAGGACATCGTCCGGGCTGTCCGGTCCGTGGGGGTCTACAAGCGCCGGATCCGCAACTGCCAAAAGAGGTGGCAGGACCTTCGGGGCTGGACCCGGAGGATTGCACGGGTCCAGCTGAAGCTGTCGCCTCCTCGCAGGAGGGGCGGAACACGGACCCTGACCCCCCACATGCTCAGGATCCTGGCGGTGGTCTTTCCAGACCTGGATGGGCAGCTGAAGGCCAGAGAGCAGCAAGGAGGGGGTGAGTCAAAGACTGCACTGTGAACTCTGTCTAACATGCTATGTGCCCTCCTCGGGCCTGGTTAAACTGCCACAGTACAGCAGTCATGTTGTCCAGGAGCCATGTCCCTCTATTGTGCACTGCCCACTCCTCATCTGATACCCAGGTGTGGCCCTTACATGCAGGGGATTCTGTCACTTAGGACTGTGTCCTTGCAGTTTGCTTGACTCAAGGTGGGAGACAGCATCTGTTTCCCTGACTCTGTGGTGGGCATCATGGGTGGGTCCATTGCTTACACAATGCCTGTATTCTGACATGTATTCAGCGTGTTACTTTGATCTGTGGTCCAATTGCTGAGCTGATCCACCACATGTGGCTGGGGTATCTGGCACACACCCATGCTGCGGGTGGGAACAATGTTTGGGCCCCAGGAGTATGTATATGACGTGTGTCACACATACTTAGCCAGCTGCCTACAGTCCAGGGCTCATCCCTCATTCATGTGGGGCTGGACAGTCATGCCTACTCCAGGCCATACAATACACTCTGTACTCCCACTCCCGTGTATCAGCTGACACATTGTGCGCAGTGATTTGACCCCTCAGGTGTCTGCCTCTGTGTCAGTGTGCTGTGGATTAGTCGCCAGGACTGCTGTGGAGTTTCTTGGTAGGGGCTCAGCATGCCACTGGAGATGTGACCATAGGAGACGATACTTGTGTGACACATAGGTGTCTGATCAGCTGCCCATGCAGACTGGGGCATGTGAATGTGAAGTTCAGGCAGCTGTTCCCCATGCACAGCAGAGTGTGAGGGGCTCAGGTTCAGAGGGTAGTGTCACAGGTCTACCATATGTCCAATAGGTATGACCTGGACAGATGAGGGTTAAGAGGATGTGTTGTGGGGGGATGTACATGTGCACTTGTGCAGCTCCAGGACTTGCATTCCCCATGACCTACTATTGTGACACAGTGCAGAGTGTTGTTGCCTGGCTGCAAAGTCATACATCACTGAGACAGTGATGTATGACTTTGCAGTCATGCCTCCGCCATGGCATGTGTCTACTGATTGGTGAGCCTGCAGGGGAGTGACATGTGCTACATGCACACCATAGTGGCGCTGGCTATCAGGACATGGGTGCATCATGGTGTCTGTCGCTGGTATGCATCACATGCATTTCCTATTTGACTCTGGGCATCCCTTTCATCCGGAAACCTGTACTGACTCAGTGGCAAGAGCTGTGATGTGTGCATGTCCACATGCCACACCGTGTCCTCTGCACTGTCCAACTACTGTGTACTTGGTGCATGTGTCAACACTGGGGTGTTGCAATCCAACAGACACCAGACAGATGGGTGCAAGGCCATGTGGGATGTGAGTGCCATGCTTGGCATCAGACTGACAATTGGCTTCTCCTGTTCAGTTAGGGCACTTTTAGCTATGTACAACTAATGATGCCAGGGCTTGCTCTGTGATGTGCTGTGCTCACAGTGGTGTGTGCGTTATGTGCAGGTGACTGATGTCTGTCTGTTTCCCCATTGTTTGCAGATACATCCACGGCCACGGAAGGGGACAGCTCCACGGACCAGGAGGAGCCAGAGAGCCAGACTGGGTCAGCAGCCGAGGAGTGGTCGGAGGGACCCAGTGGCACGGAGGGCGAGGGGAGCCACACCGAGGAGTCCTCAGCAGCATCCACCTCAGCTGAGGACCAGAGCAACTCGGAGGATGACTCCCTTGTGGAGGCGGGTGTCAGCAGCCACCACACCCCAGCTAGTGTTGCTGTCCCCGCCACCACCAGCACCACCACCGCCCTCCCATCGGCTCCCATTCCCCAGGTCCGTGGAGGCTCCCATGTCCGGGAGCGTGTCTCCTTTGGGCCAGGCACCGCAGCCCCTGCCCCTGTGTCCCCTGCTGCCCTGAGTGAGGAGTCTGTGTACCTCCTTCGCCAGCTCCATGTAGGGCAGACAGCCATGCTGAGTGTCCTCCATGCGCACACCGCGCTGTTGACTCAGCTGGTGTCGTTCATGGAGGGCATCTCATCGGGCATGTCTGACCTACAGAGGGGCAATAGGTCCATGGACTCCTCCCTGACGGCAGCAGTGTCCCTCCTCAAACGGTCCCTCACCCCTCCTGCCTCTGCTCCATCCACACTCCCCAGCACCTTACCCATCCCAAGCACACACACACTGGCACAGGCACACACCAGCACACACACATCCAGCACACTGACACACACGCCAATGACAAAACGCACACGCACGCACATTCAGGGGACTGAAGCCAGACTCACAGGGGATGGGGCCCTGGAACACACACACGCATCCACATGCACTGCGCAGTCCTCAGTTCCCTCTCCCTCCAAAGCACCCTCCCTTGCCTCACCTGCAACCCCAAAGTCACAGCAGCTCTTCCTCTGTGACCTCGGCCTCTTCCCCACCGATGAAGCTGCTCCAGCATCCCGGGGGAAGAGGAAGCCCACCCACACGGAGCAGAGTGCCCCTCGCCCCCGGACACCCTCCCCCAGGCGCAGACGGACTGAGGCCCCCACCCGCAAGTCCCCCCGGAGTCCTAAGAGCAAGACCCCGCCACCGCTCTGCAGCTCAGGCACAAGGTCTCCGTCCTCCATCCCTCAGGCCCCCACTGCACAGGTGCCCCCACCACACCCTGCCCCAGGTTCCCCCACCCACAGATATACCATCCCCAAGAGGATCAGGCCTTCTCCCCCTGCCACTTGCTCTCCCAGCACCACACCCCCGCTGCGCTTGTCTGTGCCACTGATGTGGTGAGGGTGTCCTCCCCCTCTGTCCAACCCACCTTGCCTGTTCCCCATTCTCCTCCCCTGGAGGTAGGCACTGCAGTGGAGTCCACTACCGCCCTGTCTGACTTGGGCACTGCAGTGGCGGACCTGTCCACTCCATCTGCAGGGGTCCACTGCAGTTGTGCCGGCACCCACGACATCTGAGTCATGCCCCCCAGTTGTGCCGGCACACACCATGTCAGACACCTCCACTGCAGTTGTCAGTGGCTCTCCAGCACCCACCACCCCTTCCCTGACTCCCCCTGGTGAGCCCTGATCCTGTCCCTGCGGTGCCTGGCCTGCCCCCCGGTTGCCCCTCCTAGTGGATTGTCCCTGGTTTTGTGCAGGCATGCGTAGGGTGACATCTGCCAGTGTCACCCTGTTTGAACTTTGACAATGGACTGGCCATTGGCCTTTGCTCTATTTTTTCTGGACGTCGTTTTCATTCAACACATATGCTGAATAAAGCAACTTTCTTTTCTCTAGTGCTCATGCTTCAGATGTACATGTTGTTGGTGCTGCTAACCATGCCCTTGCTGCAGTGATGGTGATATCTGGTCTCATGATTATGAAGTGTTACTGTGCAGGAACCCAAGTGGTCCAGGGGGAATGTGTCCTATCATGTGGTGTATCCATGTCATCCATAGCAGCATCTGAAGGTGTCATGTGTTCAGTATTTGGCAATGGGATTTCCTACTTACATTAGCAATTTCATATCTGTGGCTTCCACCCCTGCACATCTGTTGTGCCTGCCATCGTTGCATTTGTCTACTTCCCTGACCGTGTTGCCATCTCCACTGGACATGCAGGTTTGGGCATCAATGGGGAAGGACTCATCCGTGTAGTCAGTGCAACATTGCTATACAAGTGTGTTGGATCTGTGCTGATGATTCCGTTGGCACATCCATGACCAGGCTGATGTGATGGGAGCCCTCATTTGGTGCTAATTGTTGATTGTGTGACCAAGTGCTCAGCTGACATGATGGGGCCCTACTGAGGCAACATATGGCACAGCTTTCCTCACACAGGAGTGGAGTCCCCTCATGGCAGTGTGTACACGTGTGACATTGCCTGCGCCCAAGGTGTGTGTTGTATGTGCATGTCTGTGTGTTCACTTCCATTTATCTGCGCATGCTGTGATCCCTAGTGTTGTACCTGTTTGTGATGCTTGCTGACTTGAGCTATGTTCCCCCAAAGTCTTCTCCCTGTGTTCTCTGTGATGTGGGTGCATGGCACATTACTGGTCATCAGGGTGTCACCCATAGGTGTGTTTGCTGTCAGGGCTGAGTTTGTGTGCAGACGCAGATGGGTCACAGTCAGGTTTCCCCTTGGCACTTGTTGTTTGCCCCTGTCATGTGATTTTCAGTTCGTGTTATCTTTCAGTGATTGTGACACGTTGTGTGTGTGACTGCTGGCACTCCTCAGGGTCCGGGCTGCAATGTTGGTTGTTGTCTATGTGTGTTCTTTGTGGGTGACCTTGGCTTCTTCATTGGTGTGTGACTGTGGCTGGGATCCCATTGGTTGGTGTGGTATCGCCGTCATGTCCATGTACAGTGTAGTGTGCAGTGTGTCAGACATTCAGGAGTCTTGTTGAGTGGCCATGTGTGATGTGTTTCTGCACCTTGGTTCCCACCCACCACCCTGGAATAGTCATGGGTGCATGTGCAATGTCACCAGTGCATGTGTACTTCACTGCTGCACATTGTTGGAGGTCGAGGGGTGTGGTCTTGAGTGTGTGCAGATGGGAGTCGTTGCCCAGCTAGTCCCCTGCCTCCATGTTGGCCTTGGCTTACTGGCCATGCTGATTGATTTGTGCTTGTGTAGGTGTGATGGTAGTTTGTTGCTCAGGACACCTGACTGTGGTTCACAGTGTGAACGACATTTAGCTTTGTCATCACAGTGGGATTTTTATTCAGCCCAGGGTCACCACATTGTGGGGGCCCTGGGGGTGGTGCTGTGGTGTGTCTGTGTCTTGCTGTGTCAGTTGTTGTTCCTACGTGCCTGTGTGACATGTGTGTTTTGTGCTCCCTCTCATCTGACAATGCCTGCTTGCCCACATAGGGGATTTGGATCCATGAGTTACCTTAGTGTGGCAGTGTATGCACATCTGTATGATTGGTATTCAGCTCTCCTCATGTGTTGTGTGGTTGCCTGGGGACACTGGCACCCCCACCCCTCACCTGCTGTGTATGATGACAGTGTTGGTCTGCCTGTTTGTGTTTGTGCATCTGCACCACTGCATTGGCATATCTTGGGTGTGCCATTGGCTGTATGTTGTTTGGTGTGTTTCCCCTGCTGTCCCTGGGACTCCTAGGTCATCGGTCAGCACAGTGATCATGGTTTGTGTGTCCCATTGCTGCCATGGTATGGTATCTGTTCACCTCACATCTGCTGTCTCCACAGGATATCTGCATTTGTGTGCCCATTGGTGCAAATATGTGGTTCTGCATTCTGATGGTCACTTCTGTCATTGTGTCATTGATGAATGTTGACGGTGTCAGCCCCCATGGGTGTTGTTTGTCTGCACATGGCCAAAGGAATGTCTCATTTGCACTGCAGTATTTGGCTCACCCAATTTAGGTTGCAATGGGACACATACACTACTTTGCCACAGATGAGTTTTTGGTTCTGTGACCAGGAATGATCCATGCAGTTTGGCAGTTGCAGCTCTTTCTTTGTCAACACTTACCTTTTGGTCACTGTGATGATGGGGGTGTAGACCCCATTGCCACAATGGTCAAAATGTGCTTCAGCTATGGACCCCACACTTGCCTTTTGGTCACTGTGATGATGGGGGTTTAGACCCCATTGCCACAATGGTCAAAATGTGCTTCAGCTGTGGACCCCACACTTGCCTTTTGGCCACTGTGATGATGGGGGTTTAGACCCCATTGCCACAATGGTCAAAATGTGCTTCGGCTATGGACCCCACACTTACCTTTTGGTCACTGTGATGATGGGGGTTTAGACCCCATTGCCACAATGGTCAAAATGTGCTTCGGCTATGGACCCCACACTTACCTTTTGGTCACTGTGATGATGGGGGTTTAGGCCCCATTGCCACAATGGTCATGGGCTGCTTGCATTGTGGGTGCCACACACATATATGTGTGGCACATGTGCTAGGGGGTCACATTGTATGTTCAAAGTCATGTTCGGTGTTGTAGGCATTTGACACAGCCTACACACGCTTGTCATGGTGGTGGGGGGATGTCTTTATCTTGCATTCCCTAGGTTGTGGTGTGCTTGTTGTGTCATGCATTGTCCATCCTATGAGTGGGGGTGGTAGTAGTGGTAGGCATCAAGCCCCCCTGGCTAAGGGTGGTAGTAGTGGTAGGCATCCTGCCCCCCTGGCTAAGGGTGGTAGTAGTGGTAGGCATCCAGCCCCCCTGGCTAAGGGTGGTAGTAGTGGTGGGCATCAAGCCCCCCTGGCTAAGGGTGGTAGTAGTGGTAGGCATCCTGCCCCCTGGCTAAGGGTGGTAGTAGTGGTAGGCATCCTGCCCCCCTGGCTAAGGGTGGTAGTAGTGGTAGGCATCAAGCCCCCCTGGCTAAGGGTGGTAGTAGTGGTAGGCATCCTGCCCCCCTGGCTAAGGGTGGTAGTCGTGGTAGGCATCCTGCCCCCCTGGCTAAGGGTGGTAGTAGTGGTAGGCATCCAGCCCCCCTGGCTAAGGGTGGTAGTAGTGGTAGGCATCAAGCCCCCCTGGCTAAGGGTGGTAGTAGTGGTAGGCATCCTGCCCCCCTGGCTAAGGGTGGTAGTAGTGGTAGGCATCCTGCCCCCCTGGCTAAGGGTGGTAGTAGTGGTAAGCATCAAGCCCCCCTGGCTAAGGGTGGTAGTAGTGGTAGGCATCCTGCCCCCCTGGCTAAGGGTGGTAGTAGTGGTAGGCATCCTGCCCCCCTGGCTAAGGGTGGTAGTAGTGGTAGGCATCCAGCCCCCCTGGCTAAGGGTGGTAGTAGTGGTAGGCATCCAGCCCCCCTGGCTAAGGGTGGTAGTAGTGGTAGGCATCCAGCCCCCCTGGCTAAGGGTGGTAGTAGTGGTAGGCATCCAGCCCCCCTGGCTAAGGGTGGTAGTAGTGGTAGGCATCAAGCCCCCCTGGCTAAGGGTGGTAGTAGTGGTAGGCATCCTGCCCCCCTGGCTAAGGGTGGTAGTAGTGGTAGGCATCCTGCCCCCCTGGCTAAGGGTGGTAGTAGTGGTAGGCATCAAGCCCCCCTGGCTAACGGTGGTAGTAGTGGTAGGCATCCTGCCCCCCTGGCTAAGGGTGGTAGTAGTGGTAGGCATCAAGCCCCCCTGGCTAAGGGTGGTAGTAGTGGTAGGCATCAAGCCCCCCTGGCTAAGGGTGGTAGTAGTGGTAGGCATCCTGCCCCCCTGGCTAAGGGTGGTAGTAGTGGTAGGCATCCTGCCCCCCTGGCTAAGGGTGGTAGTAGTGGTAGGCATCCAGCCCCCCTGGCTAAGGGTGGTAGTAGTGGTAGGCATCAAGCCCCCCTGGCTAAGGGTGGTAGTAGTGGTAGGCATCCAGCCCCCCTGGCTAAGGGTGGTAGTAGTGGTAGGCATCAAGCCCCCCTGGCTAAGGGTGGTAGTAGTGGTAGGCATCCAGCCCCCCTGGGTGAGGGTGGTAGTAGTGGTAGGCATCCAGCCCCCCTGGGTGAGGGTGGTAGTGGTGGTAGGCATCCAGCCCCCTGGGTAGGGGTGGTGGTGCGCATTCAGGCCCCTGTGTGCATATGTGGCATTGGTGATGGCCATCCCGCCCCTATGGTGCTGCTGTTGCTGGTGTAAGTATATTCAGCATCCCCGTGTGTGTGTGTGATGTGTCGTGTACGTGTTGTATGTGTTTTGTGGTTGGTGTCTGGCTTACCTTCTGCGCCGTACGCGTCCGTGCCTGTTCCGGTAGTAGATGTAGAATATTGGTATGATCGGGACGAAGGGATTCATGGTTGGTTCGTGTCGTTCGTCCTTCTCGTTGCTTCGCGTCGTCCTCGTCACTTCGCCTCGTCCTCGTCGGTGCCGTGTTCGTCTCGTAGCCGTGGATCGTGTTGTGGTGCGAATCGGAGCTTATGTGCGCCTCTCCCGGATGCTTTGACGTGCCGTGCGTAGCGACGGGTTCGGCGCGTACGGGAAGCGCATCGTACTTGTCCGGCCGGACGGGGCTGCATTTTTCCTTCCGGACCTGGTTTGGGTGAGTACGGCTCGGCCGGATTTTTTGCTGTTGTGCGCATCGTACTTGCTCGTTCGGTGTACTGTACGGATCGGTCGGGAAACAGGCTTTCGCATGGCTTTTTTCCCGACCGAATGGTGTTGGGTACGCCTCCGACCGAGATCGGAATCGGCCCCTTAGTGTGAGTTATGGATTAACTTTTCGCTTTGCCTACTTCACTTGCGTGCAACCTGTATTCTACTGTCAACGGTGCCCCTTCTATTGGGCTATGGATTTATGCCTCTCCAATACGTCATCTCCTGTCCCGGATTTTAACCAGTTAATGGGTCCCTTAGAGGCCCATGACCAGGCTTGTTCTGGGAATGGCCGTATGGCGTGTGCTGCTGCACTTGGAGTCTTGGCTGAATGGGATATCTGTGCGGCTGCGCAGAACCTATTGCAACGGAGCTTTATTGAATATCACGTAAGTTGCCCGGATTTGCTCTTGGAGGCATCGGATTACGAGGAGCATGTTTGTTCCTTCGACCTACTTGATTGGATGGCATCCCTCTTGCTGCTAACGATAGGGATTTCCTTTTGGAACGCATTGCATTGACAGGATCACGTGCTTTCATGGATACACCACCTCCATGTTAGACACGTTCTTCGTGCAACGATATATTTTTAACAACGTAAAAATTATATATTTATTTATTTTGACATTTTTTCCAATTTGTTTTTTTCATGCGTATTTGAACCCTGCTTACCCTTGAAATCTGTTTTGGTCCTTTGCCTATATACTATGACCTTTCCAAGGAGAGGGTGTTATATGGCCGTTAGGGTCATTGTCGACATTGCTAAATTGACATGAGCACGGCTGCCATGATGCTGCTTTTGCGCACGTTACTACTAGACTTTGTTTTGCAAGACTCTGTTTGTGCCTTTCACATGAGAACTGTCTGCTTTCTGCGTTCTCTGCCTGCTCTTGGAGTTTAGTCTGAACACAATGTGCAAGGTCGATAAACAATGCCCCTTGTTATTCTGTTCTGGTCAGTCCCTAGCATCTAGACAAAGCATGCTAACACAGCTGCGCTACTGGACACTCGTGCTTTGATATTACAGGGATGCATGTTATTCTGGCACACACTTGGAGAGGGTCCTTTCCAGGGAGAAGAGCTATGCGGTTCCTATGATGTAAAGTTTCCATCTAGGCACTAAGGTAGGGGGTCTGCTGACAAAGCCCAGAGATCTTCTTTAACATAATAGTCACCTTACCAAGGGGAGGGTGGTCGGTCCTTATAGTCCTTGTTCCACTGTCTATATATATAATGACGTCCCCCTTTATATTCTATGGAATTGTAACAATGCAAATTGTTCTAAGTTTATGCATTTCGCTGCTGGTAGTGGCTCGTATACTGCATTATAGAGCACAATAGTTAAAATAAACATTTTGAACTATAACAGTGACTCTGGCCATTCTTATTGTGGACAAGTACGAGTGAGCGAGCGAAAGGGTATGTCTTGCTACCACGATTCTTGAGGGAGTCGGGAGTGTTGTGTTCTGGGTTGTCTAATCATTTGTAGCTTTGTGATTTTGGAGAAGAACGAATGAGACACTATAGCTAGTCGGTTTTGGGATTTTGGGTACTAAGGTGGTAGGTTGGTACACCCCTATACACCGAGGTCCTGTTTTCCTGTGCATAGCTCTGTGTAGGTGCAGAATCCCTGCATCAGGATTTTCCAAAAAGCTCCCAAAAAAATAAAAAAATAAAATGAATCCAATAGAGATTCTTAAAAATAGTCCAAAGTATCTAGGAACCAGTAAAAAAACCAAAAACCTGTTTAAAAAAGAAATGCGCCTGAAAACAAGTAAATCAAAATTAAACATTTTGGTTTATTATAAACTAAAAGTGAATTCCTTAAACAAAATTTAAAAAAACAGAAGTTAGGGGGTCATTACGATGGCGGGTGGAAACACTACCGCCGTGCCGTCGGAGGTAAAAACCGCTAGTTACCGTCCGCCAGCAACTGCCCGCCCTCCCGCCAAATTAGGATGTGAAAAGTCAGGCAAATACCGCCCGCAAGCCTGCGACGCTGCCCGGCATCAAAGTGCGCCCGTTTACGTAGCGGCGCCAGCCAACGGAGGCACACCGTCCGACGAAATGACGTACCGCCCGGCATACAAATTACGATGACACAACCAAACAGCCTCACCGGCAAAGAGACACCGCACGAGAACAGGAGGCGGAAACCACATTGTCGACCACAGAAACACCAACCCGGCCTACTCCGACATGAATCCTGCTCTCCAGGCCATCCCAATGCTGTACCTGATGCAGCCCCTAGGAGTGAACGCGCAACGACGACGCAGGTAGGCAGACACACAACAAGGGCATGCAAATACCGCACACAATGCAAGGGCGGAAAAACTGTACATGGGCCCCCTAGACACCCCTGTGGGGACAGGACACATCCAACACTGTACCCACACATATCCCACCTGTAAAATATAATCAACCCGCAACATCCTGGGCACCCAATACCCCGGACCAGGAGGTGACGTTCCCGGCACGGCACCGCAGCGCCCGGCGATGACGCACATGCGCACAACGCAGAGGCCAACGACAGCGCCACGCATGGGCTGCACACAAACACCGCAGGGTCACAACAACACACCATACACACCAGCCCCACCCTGAAGGCACATGTCACGTGGTCCCCCTGCGTAAATCATGCCCACAACTGACAACTCACAGTTGCCAAAACATAGTCACACAAGTGTGCCGAACAGGGGAGCAAAGTGACGTCGAAAGAGGACACACAGCTGTGTGCAAAGCATGGAGAAGCACACGGCAGCTGCTACAGAACAGCACAAACAATGGACATTGACCGCAAAAGGCATGCCAGTCACAACAAACAATACCTATACCATCCTGCACGCAATAACAAGCCATGCAATGTCCAAAACAGAGAAACCCTGCTGCCTGAGAACAGGTGTTCATAATCACGACGCCCACACACAAGTCCCAATGTACAGCGGGAAAGAAGTGACCCACCCACACACGGGAGAGCAGATAGCAGTGAATGTCCTTCCATTCCCACACCCAAATCACATTGCAACATATCCTGCAGGAGAACGGAGCCATTGGAACAACCACAACCCAAACATAGCCATGCTGAGTCAACCATCCACTGGTAGATAACGCTGAACATGAAAGAAAGATAAAACCACAAAATACAATTATACCACTGCTCCTTGTGGCTCAAATGCAAGTAATCAGGAAGGAGTCAGACACCACTGGCCTTGACCATTCATAGGAGCATGTGGGATGAGGGCCTGTGTCCGCCTCCCAAGCCATACACAAAGTCCTGCCGCCTAACATCCATTCAAGAACACCCAGCACCGTCGGAGGTTGCACTCAGCAGACAGCCCAGGCAGCCGGAGCACGCCATCACAGCACCCTGCAGCAAAATGGACGGTGCACCAGTACTATACACCTACGCCAGACAGATGCAGCTGTACAGCAATAGCTTGCTACAGATAGTGGGCTGTGCAAATCTGGCTATGCTGAATGTAAGTTATCGAGTAACTTACCTCATTGAAATGTTCAGCTGCGTCATCCCCGTTTTCTACTGTCGGAGGTGCCCGTACCACTGGCCTGTGGATTTATGTCTCTCCAACCCGGCATGTCCAATTGGGGACCTGGTACACCTGTTCTCACCCCTGGACGCCCACGACAGGAACTGTTCAGTATATGGGGGCATGGCGTTTGTGGCTGCAATAGGACACACACTGCAATGGGACCAGTGTGCCTCCGCACAACGTATGCTGGATTACAGTTTCATCGAATGTCACCCGACATGTCCCATCAGGATTCTACAAGGGACAACCTACGAGGAACACGTTGCAACCCACCATCCGCTTCATTGGATGTCAACCACAAATACCACCAATGCGAGGGATGCTCTGCAGGAAGGTATCGCATACCTGACAACCTGTCAATTCATGGGTCCCCAAATCAATACCCACAATTGAACATTCATGTGCAACACCGTACCCATGCTTGCCGTCCACACGCAGTGGCCAGTCAGCTGTGCAACAACTATACCATGCACACGGAAACAAACACCTTACCATCAACTCCACCGTCATGACACCTGACATTACCGGGACATGCACCCTGTCCATCACCATAACCCGTGTCCCTGCATGAACACGGGGAGGCTGAGGAATGGGACCTGTGTACAGTGACCACATGGCCAACATTGCATGAACCACATTGCTACAATATGCATGCCGCGCACCTGAACACATGCTCCTGTAAGTGCACGCTTATCTGTCTGCTGAATAACTTGAGAACTGTCATCTCACCTTCTTCTGAACTTCCGTGCAAGGACATTTGCATGGACAACAAATGCAACACCCTACAACATGTCCCCGGGCATTGAGTCATGTACAGTAGCCACCATATCGCAACAACATGTGAGACTATGCTGCATGCATGTAGGCTCATGCTCTGATGTCACCTCTGACGCAGGTGTGTCGGAGTCACTATTGTCGTAAACCTGTACCATGGGACTTAGATGTACTGTGCTCATGATGTCAAGCTGTCTGGTAGGGTAAACCAATACTGTCTGTGTCACAGCCTAGGGCACCTCAGTAATGAGCTAATGTACTGTAGCATAGCAAGGGCAGGGCATTCTTAACTCTGAAGCCTTATTTCCACAATTAACGACTTATCACATCTACCTGTACCCCCTTTTGTATGTGTAATCATGCTAAGTATATCCTCCACATGCATTACGCTGCCAGTAGTGTCCACATCCTGCATCACAGAGGAAGTAAGCTCAAATACATGCCTTAAAGCTAATATCTGACTCTGGAGAATTATTGATCGTAGAGAAGTACGAATGAGAGAGGATGAGAGTGTGTGAAGTACACAGGACTCGTCAGATTACCATGTAGTCAAGTTACATTGGATGTCAATGCACATGAGTTGCTGCCACTGTGGACCCAGTAAAATACCACAGGTCGTGGGCCTTGGCATGTCAGTGTCTGACGTGGCCCAACATATCATCACATTCACACTGACGGCCTGGTCACTACAAAGCACAGTCCTACATATGTGTACAATCACCTTCACAGTCTGACATCACACTCAACAAGCAAATATAGGAGCCACGCCAGTTGCACGCCACATCAATGCATGCCAAAACACACACGATATCAGTGTGGGTGGGCAGGGCTGCACAGTGAGTACGAACCGCCGAATTGTGCGTACATGCTCAATTGAACAAGGCACAATCTTCACATTCACACACCCTGCAGACGCACAATGGCCAATACATATCAAGTAGGAGTCATCCTGAACTGCAAGGACACACCCACACACTGTGCAACAGACAATACACACATGTGCTCACATTAACAGACCCGAACAAGGATACAAACACTGACCATGCCCCTGGGTAACACATGTGTGTAGTCGACATTGCCAGAGCGCACACACACACACCAACACTACCCCAAAGTCACACCACACACACCACACACACCTACACCTCCCAAATGCACACATTGAAAGTAAGCCATGTGCCCTGGCTCGATTATCATCACAAGATACACATACACCTACACTGCTGGCCAGCCAGAAAGTAAGCTCACACATACCCGCACACTCTGCACATGCTACCTGTCATCCTGTGGCTAGACACACACCCTGTGCTTTGCATGCACGCAAACATGACACGTACACATTAACACCGAAATACCACCAAATACATGCAGACAATCCGTGTTACAGACACACGTCTTCATCACACACACAAGTAGCAGAGTCTGAAAGAAGTGAAGTCCCAGCCACGTATCATACACATAGGAATGTGAGACCAGACATTGCAATTGTTGAGGTACCATTCACGGCATGTGCCTCACTTAACTATGCACACACAGTAACAACTGCAAACAGCAACTGCACAGACACAACCCACTACAGGAACAACAGCATCCAGTCACAGAATACATAGACAGGCGGCAACAATGTACAACACCAGGGACAGTGGCCAGTCCGATGTGCAAAGTACTGATACAAAAAGCTACGTATGCATTGTGTGTGAGTGTACCCTGCCATGGACAGCAACACTGCCATGGCAGTCACGATAGCCAGCACAGCCACCACTGTGGCACAGGTAGTTGTGTGAGGGTGCCTAACATTCAAACAGGATGCCAGTCCGACTGGGTGCAGTCTGTATGCTACGGGACAGTTGGATGTCCGCCCCTGAGAGAGAAGCACAACTGTGGAATACACACATGTGGCATGTGAAGCGGGAGGGCTCCTTGGCACAGGTGGGTCTGTGGCACGGGTGGGTGCACACATGCAGTGTCGATACAGACTGTGTGGGGACGAACCCGGCGGGGTAGATTACCACTGTTCTGGGTATGTGGAAAGACCAGCTGTCTGGGGATGAATGTGGACTAGTGTGTGCACAACAGGCGGGCACACGACCTATGCTGCATCAGGTGTGGACATTGGCCCTCCCTCTGGGGACATGCTGGATACTGCTGGGCGTCAGCCAGGCCCTTGCCAAGACATTTACACCCCTGGCCTTCAGGTGTACCCCCTACATCGTCCACCTGCACAGGCTACCCAGGGCATGGGATGGCAGTGGAGCTTGGTGGGTGGGAGGTCATGGCACCCTGCTCCTGGTCACATCTCGCAGGCAATACATTCTCAGGGTGCAGCAGGGCACAAGTCCCGAACAAGACGTGGGGGACGCAGACGTCATGACAGGTAGTGACGTCACGGAAGATGGCTTGCACCATCAGACCCACTGCCTCCCCTCGCTCACCCCACTGATGCGATTGCATCATAGGAGCACGCGCATGAGCAGCAGCTCCATTCTCACCCCAGAGAGGCTAAAGAGTGAATGTGTGGCTCCATTCGCTCCAGTCACCGAGCTCACGGTAAAATAAGTGGTGGGACGCCGTACACCCGCATGGTACCCGGACTCGAGCCCTGGTGTGCAGGCAAAGCTACCTAATGTTTTAGCGAAGTGTGTGAGTCGCATGACACCCATTGGCGGTGGATGGCTTGGAGGCTCTTCACCAGGAGGCCCATATCACACACCATGGGTCCCTTGCCAATGGCAGCGGATGCTATGACATTGCGCACCGGGGTGTGTCGACATGTCGTCTGGGATGGTGTTTGCGGCATGGCCCGCTAGGGCAGCTACAGCTACTGTGTGTTGCATGTGGTGTATCCGGACTCCGGAGACAGCCATGCTTCGTCACTGTTGTCCAGGGCACGAGTCGGGGTACCATGCGGCTGTACGGCGTCCCCCCACCTATTTTACCGTGAGCTCGATGACTGAAGCGAATGGAGCCACACATAGACTATTTGGCCTCTCTGGGGAGAGATTGGAGCTGCTGCACATGCGCATGCTCCCATGATGCAATCGCATCAGTGGGGTGAGCGAGGGGAGGGAATGAGTCTGATGGTGCAAGCCATCTTCCGTGACGTCACTACCTGTCATGACGTATGCGTGCCACCACCTCTTCTGTCAGGACTCGTGCCCTGCTGTTGTCAGATGCGCCACTTTCTGGGGGTGGGGGAAGGTCAGGTATGTCAGCCTGACAGTGGCCCAGTTCAAGGACCACCTTGACTGGGGGGACCACTATTGGACATACTGGTGTAGCCCACCCACGCGTTAATGTAGGCCCTCCATGAACTATGTCAACTGCGGAAAGGTGTTGGCATGGGCAATGAAGTCATTGAGGAGAGCTGTCTGACCCACACACAGATGCCGCACATGCTCAACAGACCCGGCACTGAGTGCAGCAGGGGTCGCAGGGGCAGCTGTGCCTGGTGTGAAAGACACTCTATCCATCATCCTTGTGCCGACACGTGTTGCACCAGTGGAAGTAGTTGGGAGGGCGGGCATTGGCCTCCGCGTGGCTGCAGAGGAGCTAGAGTGCACGTCCCCTGTGCTAGCAAACATGGATACATGACATCTGTACTCAGATGACGCAGCAATTGTCGTATGGGCCTGTGAGTCATCCAGCACACCTCTGCCCCCTCCAATGCGCCGGTCACATTAGTCTCACCCAGCTCCTGTGCAGCTGCACCATCCGATGCCTCACCACTGTTGACCTTCCCCTGTCCCTCAGCACACATGGTAGATGACACATGAGGGAGAGCGAGGTGGCCTCACTCATTTGGCATCAAATCCACAGACATGTGCAAGGGAGCCAGCACAGAACATTCCCAAGTGCACATGTTGCATGATACCTGTGCAAATGTATACAGCAACCACAATCAACACGTAATGGCTGGCGTACAGGTAATGAACCCGCCAATAAGTGACACATGTGTTGTGCACATGGAACAACACCCGGACTGTCACCCTGCGGCCATAGCCACTCATCGCTGTGTACACACCCACTCTCCTGATGGTGTTAATGATGACCACTACATAATTAGGCCAAGGACATACCTGCATGGAGCAGAATGTGTCACCACACACACTGACTGCAACATGACAGTCCACAATGGTTATGAGCCCATGCCAGACAACTGTCCATCGCACGAGCACAACTACTGTTGCACAGTGTGCCGGATGTGTGAGTATCAGGAATATGAGGTGAGGCATCGCACACATGTGTTTAGGACGAAATCAGAGTATGCACAGTGCCACAAACATACATGTGAAGTGCCACACCAGCTGACTACAGGCTGTCCCTGAGGCCTACGACTCTGAACGCATTGACTATGCAGAGTGCCCAAATTACATCTTGACCCTCAGGAATCGCATATGCATGTAAGATGCACCCAGCACAGAGTACACTCACAACCCACTGCATCACACAACTAACATCACATTACCCAGAACATGGGTAGGTTGTGGACACATGCTGCCTCTCGCAGCAAAAGACACAATCCCACAGTACTGTACACCTGCCTGCAGCTGATGCCCCTACAAACGTGCATCCGCCACAGGCTGTGTGACTGTCAATTGCAGACCATTAGTGGTGAAATGCAGCGCCGTGCCAACCTGAGAATACGAGGGAGCATCCCCCGATTAGTCGCCGCAACATGGTCACACATCCGGCAGATGACGTCACCCTCTTCATGGTATTGGCTGCACTGTCGGTTACACATACACAGAAGCATCAACTTGGATGCAATGGCTCATCACAAGGCCTTGGGCTGGTGGACTTCCAACTGCAGGGATGGTACACATGAGGGTTTGAATATCACACATACTCTTCTCAGTATCACCCACATCCACCAATAACAGTGGCATGATGCTGACCCATCCTAAATTATCAGAGACGTGTAACAGAGCCAAGACGGTATGGGACATGGCATAACAGCATGTGTACACCACACGTGAATGCATGCTGGTGGGAGTGTGTACACAGTACCTGTCCATCCCATTCTATTCAGGATGCCAGCACTTTGAGCAATGTGTAGTCTGCCCACATCTACTGTCCATTGTCAGGTAGACCGACACATAGCTCACAAGGCTACACATCTTTGTGGGTGGACTCACTGTGTCCAACACTGCGCAGCCCTCAACGTACTCGCCCTGTGAATGGCTCACCCCGCAATGGAGGTCACATTCAGTGCCACCATCTCTCACACACATCCCTATCACAAGGCCTGGAGTGTTCAATCGACAGGGCTGAGTTAGCGCATTTCCTGAGAGTTGTGAGATAATGACACATGTAACCCACTGTACAGTCAGTGTAGTTTCCTTCTAGGATTGGGCGGTCAATGTGCAGCCCAGGTCTGCCGAGACTGAGAAGGCCAGCAGGGAGCCAGCCAGCCATTCACACAAGCAATAGCTGCCCAGATTCATGCATTGCCAAGTGTCTGCGTCACTGGGTGTCTGACATGAAAATGCCATGTACCACCACTCGGGAGGGACATGCATGGGGAAACACCAGAGAGCCTACATGCCCCTTCCACCTGTTGTTAGCATGGTAAGCGGTGCATGTTGGAACCCCACAGGCGCAGACTCATAGTGCTGTGGATGAACGACATGTGTGTCCCCCACATGCACTCCCACACACACTGTAGTTGTCTTACACACACATGACTTTTGCCGGTATTCGCCTTGGGCAGTGTGCGTGGAGCTCGGAATCCAGGAACTGCAGCTCCTCGCCGGTGAGTGGACCTGGACATATCATCAGAGTCGTCGACATTAAGGTGGACAGGTGGCAGCAGCAGCAGGTGTTGTTGAGGGGTGGCAGTCAGCAGTCCCTGGAAGCTGTGGTAAAGCCTGTCACCCTCCCACACTGATATAGCCCCCTTGGGGCTGTTTCTGTGTGTCCAAGCTGCTGCGATTGGTGTACCGCTCAGCCTGTGTACGTTGTGTTGTTGGTGTGTGCCATACTCACCCAGCCTCAGAAGCGGTGTCAGGCACAGCAGCTAGGTATATTGCCATGGTGTTGCCGCTACCCACATATGCAGTCTGAATCCATCATCATGCCTATCAAGCTAATATGGCCTTAATCCCCATGTGCATGCTCATAGCAATGGTATGTGTCAGTGGTCCTTGCTATTGGTAAGGGGACCTGTGTAAGAGTAATGTTGCTGTGCTGTCCCTACTTGTCAGCTGTTCGTTGATACTATTGCTTTGTCAGTGATCTTTGTTTTGTGTATGTGTAAATGCCATGTTGTGTGTTGCATTGACATGTGTCCACTTCCATCTGTCCTAGGAGGAGACCAAACATACATCGCCCCTACCAATTGCTGGCAGACATGGAGGATGTGGAGGTCATAAGGAAGTTCCGTCTGGACCGGCCCACCCTGCATCGCCTATGTGCCATGTTGGAACCCCACCTTCGTCCTCGCAGGGTGTATCCTACTGCATTCACCCCCACGGCCAAGGTGATGGCTGCACTGCATTTCTTCGCTACCGGTTCATTCCAACACACGGTGGGCAGTGGAGGTGGGATGTCCCAGCCCATGTTCAGCAAGGTGCTACGGGATGTCCTGTCAGCTATGATGCTGTACAGGAACCGGTACATCCGATTCCCCAGGGCCCGTGATTTGCCTGCGGTGAAGGGTGCTTTCTATGCACTTGGACGCATCCCCCAGGTTGTTGGTGCAATTGATTGCACCCATGTTGGCCTTGTTGCACCACAGGCCATGGAGCACATCTTCCGTAACCGGAAACATTTCCACTCCCTGAATGTGCAAGTGGTGTGCCTGGCGGACATGATAATCACACACGTGTGTGCGAAGTTTCCCGGTTCCACCCATGACTCGCACATCATGCGCCACAGCATCCTCCCACGTCTGATGACCAATCTGCAACCGGACCGTGCATGGATTGTTGGTGACTCTACATATCCTAATGGGCCTTGGCTGTTGAGTCCACTACGCAATCCTCGTACACCAGCTGATGTCAGGTACAATGCGGCACATGGGAGGACCAGACGTGTGGTGGAGCGGACATTTGGACTCCTGAAGTCCAGATTCAGGTGCCTGGACCGCACCGGGGGTGCACTGGCATACTCCCCACAGAAGGTGTGCCAGATTGTTGTGGCATGCTGCATGCTGCACAACCTCGCTATTCGCAGGCGGATCCCCCTGATAGTGGATGACAGTGATCAGCCAGGGCCCCCGCCTGCAGGCCAAACCGTGTCCAGTGACGAGGACAGTGAAGAGGAGGAAGCAGTGAATGAGCGTCAGCAGCTCATCGCCCGCTACTTCACTTGACGGTGAGTGACCATGTACGACGGCTGATGTTGCTGTAGTTGTGTATGTGTATGTGTGCATTGTCAGGGCGGCCTATTGTTCACTGAGTGCTGTGTGGCAATGGTCCATGTCCAGGGTAGTATGCCACTGAGAGTGGCTGTGACATTGTGCCATGTTGCTCTGTGAGATGTGTGTACATTGCTTAGGCCTGATGACAAGTACTGTGTGATGAGTGTGTGACACACACAGTCAATGGACTCTTGTTCTGTTTGTCACCCCTAGGCTCTCCTGGCCTATCGACAGAACACACTACAGATGAATTTCTGAACATGCTGACGTTTGTGCACCATTGATAATAAACATAGCAGATGACATAGGATGTGATACAGGTGTATTTATTTTAAAGGTGACATGTGATTGTGGGAAAGGTGATCAAGAAGGTGTAGCATTCTGTACAATGAGTTGACGGACCTGTCAGCGTGATGGTCAAGGTGTACCCATGTTGTCCTGGGTCCGCAGTCCAACAGACATTTGCCACTCGACTGGCTGTGTGGGGTAGGATGGTAGTCCAAGTGAATGCAGGGGGTGGCCACCATGGCTGTCTGACTCACTGGCGTTTGGAGCGTGCAAAGTCCTCCCTGGACATCTGTTTCCTCTTCGGACGGCCCCTTCCACGTTTGAGAGGAGGGGGTTGTGTTTGTGGACTGCTGGTGGTGGCTGAGGATTGCCCACTCGCTGTGGACGCAGGGGAACTGGATGTTGCACGTCCCTGCGCCACAGCAGGTGATGGCGTAGGTGGTCTGGTTGGCCTTGAGTGGGCCCTCTCCCCCACCACTAGCTGGCCCATGAGGTCCACAAGTCGGCCCATGTGGGCGTCCATGGACCTCAACACCCCAAGGACTTCCCTCGTGTCAGAAGCTGACCTGGCCCATTGTCCCTGGGCCTCTTCATAGGCCGCAAGGACTCTGGCTATTTGCGGCAGGGCTTGGCTCCCAGGCTCTGTTGGCCTTGGCCTGACCCTGCTCCTCCCACCTGGACTGCTTCCACCGACCTGCCCACTCGCCACATTGGTCACCCGGGGCCTCCTCCTGGCTCCCAGGGTAGATGTTGAGGTTTGTGCCACCTCTTGGGATGGCTGAGTGGTCAGGGAGGCCGTGGTGGTGGTGATGGTGTTGGTGGTGGTGGTTGCGGCGGTGGTGTTGGCCGCAATGACCGTGGCAGCAGGGGCCTGGGACTGGTCACCAGCCCTGTGAGATGGGTTGGTGGGTAGGAGGGGTCCTGGGGTGCTGTTGCGCCCTGCCACGCCAGATGTGCCAGGTTGGGTGTCCTCGTCCGTAGAGGTGTCCAGGCTTTCCACATCCGTGAGTCTGTGTGGGGGGCTTGTGGACTGGCTGTGATGGCTGGTGTCTCCATCCGCAGCATCATGCTGTTCGTCACCTGTGGGGCGGAGACGAAAAGTTATTGTGTTGCACCTTGCAAGATTTGTGTTAGTTGTCTGACATGCACAGTTTGTGCACAGTTGTGCACTGATTTGCCGGATGCGTGTGTATGTCTCTACAATGTGTGTGCGTGATCAAGGCAATGGAATAGTGTGATGGGTGCATCTGGCATGGGACGGATTTGTAATGCCAATTGGTGTGTGTTGCAGTACCCCTACATTTTGTGGCTTTGGTGGGAACGGGGTATTGCCCCATGAACGCTTTGGTGTTGAAATATGGTACTGTGGTACATACTGTGACATATGGGTGCAGAAGGGGACATGTGTTTTGGCCACACAACACTACAGAGACGAAGGTGTGTGTATGTCTGACTTAGCCAGCATATCTGCTCACTGTTGTCATTTATGGGCATTCCACAGCAACCATTGTGGTGAGTGAGTAATGGTTGTATGCCACACGACGTATTGCAGATGGTACAATTCCTTGGTGTGCGTGCTACTCTCACCCATGTGCAGCAATGCAGTGCTCTTGGGGTGTTGACTACATTTTGTTTGTTGTTACTCACAGTGTGACGTGCGCTTCAGACACAGCAGACTCATTATTGGTCATCGGCAGGACCCTTTGCTGTACTACTGTCTATGGGGCAACTGTTTAGATGATATACCTTTCATGACACTGGGGCTGGATGATGAGATGGATGAGATTTTGAATGTGCATTGTGTAGCTGTGTGGTTCATGGGTCCAGTGGTGTATGTGACATTACTGGGGTTACACTATGTTTCATTCGGACGATATAGACTTACATGGGTGATGTTGTACTATGTCAAGGGTAGAAGCAGACACGACTACATGGACAAGACTTGGATGGTGTTGCTGATGTGTGTGATGACTGGCACAGTGCACGCCATGTGGGTCAGTGCTCCAGTTAGGCTTGTGCATGCTGACGTGACTCGTTACGTGTTACTGCATTTGAGATGGCTCATGTGGGATATGACTCTGTAATTGATGTCCGGGTGCACATTGGTCACATGTTTGTGACAGGGAGCAGTGCTACCTGTTCCTCTGCTAAGTGACATGTCCCACATGTTAGTCGTAGTACAGTCCTCATGCCTACGGACACCCCGCCCTGTACAGTGGTCTACCTAATTGTTGGTTTTGAGGGTGAAATGCAATGGCTACCACATGGTTATGAGAGGGAGGGGTGCTCCATCTTGCTGGTCTGTGGGTGTGGGGGCCGTGTTGTGAGTCGTGGTGATGGTTTACCATCCACAGACAGCCCTCCATGTAGGGTAACATATCTACCTGTCGGGTGTAGGTGTGCACTGCAAAGGCTGACACATGGGTGTGGGGAGTGCTCCATCTTGCTGCGCTGTAGGAGTGGGGGCCTGGGGGGTACTTCTGCAGTCCCCCTCCGATACATGGGCCTTGTGGTAAGGCTGCTCACCTGTTACTTGTTGGTTGGTGCAGCTATGGCTGACACATGGGTGTGGGTGTGGGGAGTGCTCCTTCCGGCACATCTGGGGTACAGAGGGGCCTGGTGGGAGTTGTGGTGCTGGCTGACTGTACACATGCCCCCATGGTTTTCTTTGTTGGTGCCTATGGGCTGAGTGTGTGTGAGTGTCTGTTGCATATGTGAGGGATGTCTTGTGAATTGGGTACTGGACATGGGGGTGTTCGGCCCTCGGAGCTATGGCATTGTGTTAGTGCATGTCTGTACATGGCGGTGTGCTGGTATACATTTGTTTGTACTTACCAGCCTCCACTCCCCCTGGTATTCCGATGAGACTCTCCGGATGTAGTATGCCTCGCACCTTCTCCTCCCACGCCTTGAAGGTCTTGAATGGCGCGGGAGTTCCGCTTCCAGACCTGTCAGCCAGCTCACGGTTCTTGACCTCCTTCTTCCTGACCACGCTTTTCATGTCCTGCCACCTCTTGGTTGTGTGGCACGTTCCCAACTGCATTCACCTGGTCTACGATCCTTTTCCACATCCAGTTTCTGGTGGATACTGGTGTCTGTTGGACCTGGTTCCCATAGATTTGTGGGTACACCTTGATGACCTCGTCGACCATGACCGTCAACTCTGTGGCAGTGAACTTGGGCATTAGTTGTGTTGCCATGGTGCGTAGTGTAGTTTTTGTGGTGCTGGTGTGGTGTGTTTGGTGTGTGATGTGCAGGGGGTTTGTGGTGCCGGTGTTTAGGTGGTGGTGGTGGTTGTGGTGATGGATGTGATGTGTGAGTGCCTGTGGTATACTGCTTTCCTCTGTGGCTCTCCGTGTTCTCTGCTGTGGTGTTGGCTTTGTCGTGGTGCAAGGGTTTGTGGGCTGTGAGGGGCTGCTTTTGTACTCACCTATGTGGGTGTGTCATGATGGTCTATCGTTTTCAGGTGTGTTGGGCGTGGTGTCCAGGGATTTATACAAATTATATTTTTTGGCAGGGGGATGTGTCTTTGGGATGGGTTCTGTGTCTGGGTATTTTTGCGTCGTTTACTGTGTGGACTTGTTGGCCGTGTTGTGTGTATTTGTTTGTGCCGCCACTGATTTCCGTGCACGGACGTGGCTGCCAGGCCTTCCGCCTTGTCAGTTATTCATTTCTGTTGTTCACCGTTGCGGGCGGGAAATGTGTTGGTTTCCCGCCCTCATGTTGGGGGGATCATAATTTGACGGCTGGTGTGTAGTCCGTCCGCGCGGTAGTATTTGGCTTTTTCGGGCGGTATTGCGTCCGTGGCGGACGGATTGTCTTGGACTCTGACATGGACGGGCGGTATTCTGTTATTTTTTTCCGCTGCGGGCGGTGGTTGCTTAGCGTCATCATAATTGCTCGTTCGGTATTTCAAACAGCCACAATCTCTTGCAGGGTGAAGCACAAAAAGTCACTAAATTAACCTGTGTGTAACCCTGGGTAGCTTGGCACAAAAATCAATGTGGCAATGTGTAAAGTATTTATGCAGCACACAAACAGTAATAAAGTAAAAATACAACATGGGAAAATTCCCAAAACAATTCAGAAAAATAGAGTACATTTTAATAAATGATTTGACAACAAAATGACAACATCCTATCAGTAGAACTGGAGTTAGGAATTTATAAACCTTTAGTGAAAACTAGCTCCTTAAAGATCAAAGCGCCAACCGCGGGCATCCTGTCTTGCGAGTCTAAAAACATTGCCGACTGCGATGGAGCACGCTTTGAATACACAAAGTGGATTGGGCCCAGTCAACATTTGCTTTCGGACTTAGAGACCGATTACGAGTTTTGGTGGTGCCGTAGCAGGCGGTACGCCACACCGCGTCCCCGCACTGGGGAGTCTCGCTGCCGCCTGCCTGCCATATTACAACTTAAAAGTGGTCTGGCAGGTGGGCAGCGTGGCCATCCCATGGCAGTGCCTCTTTCAAAGGCGGCAGTGCCTTTGAAAAAGGCACCACAATGGAACCGCACAATATTCCTGCACAGCATTAACTCAAAAGTCCATGCCATGAAGGAACTTGTGTGCATACACACAGGGGGGCACTTGTTATGCACCCCTGTGTGCATTCACATGCAGAGGAGGTACAGGGGGATCTGTAGGGCCCCTTTGTTTCTTCTCCATCATGGTGTACATGGAGGAGGAACCTTCATGATGCTGCCGGCGGAGAGGAAACTCATAATATGCTTGCCGGCACCGCAGTGGTCCCGCTAAGCAGTTTGCAGGTCTGACCGCCGTTCCACCTTCAGCAAATGGCGATTCCCTAGTGGCGGTCCAACCGTCCAACTCGTAATGAGAAGTTCAGACCGCTGATGCGGCGGTGGCTTGACTGCCACAGCCGAGCCCGCCAGACTCATAAGGGGGCCCTTATAGAGATAATTCTGACAAAAAGTGTCTGAGAAGATAAAGTTTAGCGGGGCAAGGCTGCAGGAGGTGTCCAGGTTGGGAGCATCATCATCAGATAACCTTGGGTCAAACCCGCAGTGATGATTTATACATTTGGAATTAGTCTCTGAAATGGAAGTAGAAAATCTCTGGGCAGGATGAGGCAGAGGGCTGTAGCCGAAGACAATTCCATGAGGCCGGATATCCCTTTGGCGAAAGACAGCTGAAAAAGATTTGCTGCTGCAGAGAAGAAGGTATAGGGAGAAGCCGCAAAATCAATCTGACGGCGATGCACCTCGGGCAGATAGGCAAGCAGGTTGGTCCCGGTCTCCTCCTAGTTCTCAGATCACCTTTGGGCCAAAATTTGTCTAAGTCCTCAGTTTTGAATTTTGGCCATCTGGTCACCTTTAGCACCACTTCCAATGGTCCACGACTGGAGGGGGACTGCTTGGAGGGTCAGGTGCGCATTCAAGATGGAGGGAGCCTTTTGTGTCCTGGTGGCTTGAACAGGAGGCCAGCAAGCTAGCCAATGTGAGTCACTCTGGATATCCTGGGAGAGATGAAGATACAGTCCTTGACCCAGGCAGAAGGCAGCAGAACAGCATGGCAACATGGCAGCAATCCAGCAGGGTAGCAGTCCTTCAGAGGAGGAGTCCACCATGATGGCAGCCCTTCCTACAGCACAGCAGTCCTTCCTGAGAGAGCATCCACAGGTCCAGAAGTGTACTGAAGAGTTGGTGTCTGAGGTCCTACCCTGGTGCCCGACTTTTCTAAATTTCAGAATTGTAATGAAAAATCTGACTTTACCAATAAAGAGGGTTTGTCATTACAATTTCATAGACACCAAATATGACATAGGCACCTGCTCACAATTGGGAATTACAGCTTATTACATGAAACAAGGAATCCCCTATGTTATTTTATGGGAGGGGTAGGCCTCACAGTATATAAAAACGTGTTTAAGGCTTGGCAAGGGGGTTTACATGCCAAGTTGACATGGCAGTTTAAAACATTCAGGCTGCAATGGGAAGACTGGGGCATGTTTTAAAGGGCTAGCTAAGTGGATGGCACAATAAGTGCTTTAGGCCCACTAGTAGCATTTAATTTACAGGCCCTGGGTACATGGTATACTACTCTAACAGGGACTTACAGGTTAATTACATTTGCCATTTGAAAATTAGCCAATTTGACCATGTTTTAGAGTGAGAGCACAGGCACTTTAGCACTGGTTAGCAGTGGTAAAGTGCACAGAGTCCTAATGCCAAGAAAAACAATTTCAGCATAAAGAGGAGGGTAGAAGGCTAAATGCCTGGGGGTGACCCTGCAGAGAGGGCCAGGACCAACAGAAATGAATGGGAAATAATTTAAAAATGGTGAATAAATGTACTAAAAATGTATAAAAGTATTAACATGTAAAGCATGCCAACATTATTTTCAAAAAAAGGAAATAATAATATGGTTTCCCACTATCTCCTAAGCATGTATATTTTCATTATAGCAATTGTTAATGGTTTTATACTATTCATGCCATATTTTATACCATTATTATATATTTTGGATATTATCTTTGTTAATTTGATGTATTGTTTCACTGTCATAAGATTTCAATATTTTTTTTCTCTTTTCCTCTCTCTATCTTTTTTTCTGTCCTCTCTTCTTCATAAACCTCTCTTCTCCTACTTGATCATTGATATGGTGTTCATATGCCTTCATTTGTATTGTGCTACATGATTATTGATATATATTGCACTCTGTGCTATTTTGGATAATTAATACAAACATTTAACTAAAACATAAAAAATGTAATAAAACACATTTATTACACTTTGAAAACATAAATGAAATTCGAAAAATGTATTACATGTCTTTATTCTATAAAATATGTAATTAATAATATTACAACTAACTTCTTAAATTATATTTCTAAACACCAACAGTACTTATTAAATAACATAAACTGGACGGCACTAAGGGCCAGGAACCCTGCTCGTTTGGGGTCTTCCAGCAGGCATTACACCTCTGTGGAGCTATTGCAATTGATTCCTACTATTTCGAGAGATTGCTATCACTCTCTGGACCTATTTCAAGGGATACTGGGTTGCGGTAATTGTGGGTTTATGTTCATGGCCCCTATGATAGCTATAATTTTTAAACAGACTATCCCTTGTACATTTACAGAGTTAACACTTGTATGCAGTAAGGCAGCCTCTTTCACTCTCGCTCTATCCAACAATTTTAGCAGGGATTCTTATCTATTTCCCTTCGGGTACAGCTTCTAATTTCGCAACCGCTTTGGCAGACATTTTGCCTTTGCTCTTTCTATGATATGCCTATGTTATTGTTATAGGTGATATAAACCTTCAGTTCACTGATAGAATATCGATGCCCAAGATATCCCCATACTCAAATATTGAGTCATAAATATCGATGTCAAAAATATCGACATCCTATATTTATAATGGTAAGTATAAAAATATCGAAAAAGAAATATCGATGTTAAAAATATTGATGTACAAAATATTGATTTTTTTATATATGTAAAAAATAATGTTAAATATATTAAATAATAAAATTAACTTTAAAAAAATTATTTGGATTTAATATACATTTTAACACATATAAGAAATGCATTTAAATTTAAAAAAAATGAAAACATACATATATAAAATGTAATATATATATATTTACTTTAAAATAAATAAACTATTAATTTTAATTTATTTTTTTACATTTTTAAATATATAAAATTTACAAATAAATATGTATATATACATACACCTATAACATAAAAATCTAATAAAAAACATTATATTATAAATTAAAACATTAAGGGGCTCATTACGATGTCGGGCGGAAGCACAACCGCCGTGCTGGCGGATGCAAAAACCACCAGTTACCGCCGGCACGCAGCAGTCCACACGCCCGCCCAATTACGATGCGAAAAGTAGGCCAAACACCGCCGGCAAGCCAGCAACACCGTCTGCCATCAAAGTGCGCCCGTACACGTAGCGGCGCAGCCCAATTGACACACACCGTCCGACGAAACACGTCCCGCCCGGCGTATAAATTACGATGCCGCAAACAAACGGCTCCCACGGCCAAGAGATACCATACGACAAACCGAAGCGGTAACACGGACGCCGAGCACGGACAACGAAGAAGCGGCTCCCCCGAGCATGAATCCAGCACTGCAGGCCCTCCCCATGCTCCTGCTGATGCACCACCAAGGACGCAACGTACCGCGGAGACACAGGTAGGCACACACACAACAAGTGCACACAAACAGCGCACACAGTGCAAGGGCGGAAAAAGCGGACAACCCCCCACCAGCGTGTGTACACTACACATCCACCATTGCATCCACATATGACACACAGGCCAAATCGTAACATCGCGTAACACATGTGTACACACCACCTGGGACTAGGAACCAACCACCCCGTCACGGCCCCAAAGCGCCGATGACGCCGCCACACATGCGCACAACGCAGAGGCCAACCGCAGCGCCATGCATGCGTCGCACACAGACACAGGGACACAACCAAGCAGCACACACATCAGCCCCACCCCGAACGCACATGACACGTGACAGGCCTGCCACAGACATGTCCCCAATGCCCAATCCACGGACAACACCCAACGCCACACAACCGACGCACACATGTCAGTGAAGTCACGCAACAGCAGGACACACCCCAGTGTAACAAACATGGCGTAGCACACAGCGGCGGCAACACCAACTAGGAGAAGCAGGGCTCCCTTCGGGAAGAGGAACGCCAGTACCACACTGAAACACCCATACCACCCTGCACATATGAACAAGACATATAAAACGGAACACCAAAGAGCCCGGGGACCGACAACAGGTGGCCCAAGAATAACATCCACACACAAGGCCCAACGCAGAGCGGAAAGGCAGCCTGCCGCCCACACAAGGGAGAGCAGACAGCACTGAATGACCTTCCATTCCAACTCCGAAACCACAGCCCTACGACAGAAGCCGGTGAATACAGCCATTGTCCAAGAATAGACCAACACAGGCATGCCGAGGAGACCGACCACAGGGCAGATAGCGCATATCACAGAAGCACACAACGGACGGGGAAGAAAAAAGAAAACACTCCCCCATGTCGGCCACATGCAAGTTAATTGGAAGGAGTCATACATCACTGACCTTGAACTGTCTGAGAAGCATGTGGGATGAGGGCCCGTGTCCTCCAAACAAGCCAACAGAACACAAGTCCTGTCTCCCTACGACTACACAGAGCTCACAGCAACCTCGGAGCGTGCACATTGCAGACTGCACACACAGCCGGAGCACGCCACCACAACGCACCGCTGCGAAATGGCAACCGCAACACACCTACCCAACTACGCCGGACAGCTCAAGCTGTACAAAACCAACCTGTTACATACATTGGGATGCGATCTCCTGTCCCTGCTGAACGTAAGTTACCGACTGACTTACCGCATCACATTGTTCAGCTGCGTCATGCCCGTCTTCTACTGTCGGAGGTGTCCCTACCAGCATCCAGTGGAGATATGCCTCTCCAACCCGGCATGTCTGAAGGCGGACCTGCTAGCACTACTCCTCCCTCTGGACGCACACGACAGGGCCTGCTCTGCCTATGGGGGCATGGCGTATGTGGCCAACATCGCACCCGCACTGAAATGGGACCACTGTGCCTCCACACGACGGATCATCGAGAACAGCTACATCGAATGTCACCCAGCATGCCCCATCATGGTCCTCCAAGGGACAACTTACGAACAACACCTTGACAGCCACCATCCGCTACATTGGCTGGCAAACATGTACACCACCAATGACATGGAAGCCCTGCTGGACGGCATCGCATACCTGACAACCTGTAAATTCGTCGGACCACAACGCAGGTTCCCCGATTGACCTATGATGTCCAACCCCGCACCCATGCTTAGCTTCCGCATGGACTGGCCAGTCACCACCACAACAGCCATACCAAACGACCGGCAACTGTAACCACACCATCAACGACATCGCCATGACATCGGATATGACCGGGACATGCACACTGTTCCCCATCACATCCAGGAACACCGCATGCATCGTGGGAGGCAGTGGCATGGGGTCTGTGTATCGCACCCACATGGACGGAACTGCACGAACAACCAGGACACAACATGGATCCAGCGCCCATGGACACACACACCGCTCAGTGGACATGAATAGGTCGCCTGGAGTCTGTGGGTGCTGCACCCCTCCCACCCCCACCCCGGGAAACCCATACCAGGACCTTTGCATGGAAGACAAGTGCATACAACAACAACACGACCCCAGTGACTGTGACATGTCCAGTAACCACCACATTGCAACAACAAGTGGCACGCCGCTGCATGCACGCAAGCCCATGCCCTGATGTCATCTCACATGCACGCGTGCATGAGGAACAACCGCAGCAAACCTGTCACATGGAACTGAGATGGACTGTGCCCATGATGCCAAGCGGTCTGGTAGGCTACATGTATACCGTCTGTGTCAAAGTCCGCAGCTCCGCAGCTATACGTAAATGTACATTAGCACAGCCTTGGCCAAGCAGATGTAACTCTGAAGCCCACATCCCACATGCAACAGCCAATCACATGTAACCCCACACCCTATCCCATTTGCAATCATGCTCAGTATATCCTCAACATGTATTCCGCTGCCAGTAGTGTCCACTATACTGCATCACAGAGGACAGAAGACTCAATATAATGTTTGAAACCAAAACTGTCTCCGCTGACTCATTTCACAAGTACGAATGAGAGAGGATGGGAGTATATGAAGTACACGGCAGTCGTGACATGACCATGTAGTCCACTGGTATTGGATGTCAATGCAAATGAGTAGCACAACTGTGGAAGACACACATGTGTCGTGTGAAGTCGTTTGGACGCAGTGCTCAGGTGGGTGGGTGTGACGGGTAGATGCGCACATGCCAAGTTGGAGCACGCCGTGTTGGGAGGGGTCATGAACAGTACACCACCGCTTCCCTGGGCATTGTGAGAGGACACCTGTCGGGGGGAGTGAACACGTGTGTGCACAGCAGCCGGGCACACGTACAAAGCGGTACCAGGCGCACCTCAGCCCACCCTCTGTGGACAAGCTGGATCCTGTTATGCGCCCGCCATGCCCCTTGACAAGGCACACACAGCCCCAGTCGACCAGGTGTAACCCCAACATAGTCAATCCGCACAGGCGATACAGGGCACGGGATGGCAGTGGAGCATGGTGTGTGAGAGGTCTCCTCGCGCTCCTCCTGGTCATATCACGCAGGCAATAGAACCTCAACGTCTAGCATGGCACAAGTCAGATGGAAGTGTAGGGGGACGCACCACAGCACGAGCAGCACTGACGTCATGGGAGGTGGCTCGCACCATCCCATCCATTGCCCATCATACCAACCACGACACATGCCATTGTGACTAAGTGCAAGCGCGTGCGCCACCACCCCCGAGCCCTCCCCAGAGAGGCCAAAGAGTGAATGTGTGGGCCATCAGTCACAGACGGACGCGGCCTGGCCGCAAGGGCAGCCACAGCCACTGGGTGTCGCAGGTGGCGGATCCGGAAGGCGAAGACTGTGATGCATAGTCCATGCAGGCCGGGTCTCCATTTGGGGCACCACGCAGGTGGACGGCGTCCCGTAACACATCATACCCTGAGACAGCCCACTTGTGCAACTGGACCCACACATACACTCCTTGCCCTCTCTGGTGCGAGCTTGGGGCTGCCTGTGCAAGCGCTAGCCTCGCAGGTGCACATGCATATTGGGGGAGCGAGGGGAGGACATGAGGGCTGGGGCGAAGATGACTGTATCACTGTCAGTGAGTACAAGGGATGACCCAGATGTGGAAAGGAAGAGACGTGTCCCGTGTGTACTGCAACTAGTCGCCAATCCAACTACCCCCCATGTCCGGAATGTAAGCCCGCACCTAGGCCCGCCCATCCGCCACATCGAATATACCACCAGCACGACAACCTTCCCATTCGGAACACTGACTGGGGGTGGCGACCAGTGAACAATCATGTGTAGCCTACCCACGCGTACATGTGGTCCCTCCATGATCCATGTCAACTGCGGCAAAGTCATGACATGCGCAATGAGGGAAGTGAGGAGAGCTGTCCGCCCCACGCACAGAAGGTGCATCAGCTCCACAGACCCAGCAGCGAGTCCAGCAGGGGTCACATGTGCAGGGGCAGCTGTGCCTGGTGTGAAGGCACATGCATATAGACAGCACATCGACCAATGTGTAGTCTGCCCACATCTACAGTCCATCATCATGCGGACATAGGAATTGAACACAGGGCAACACATCTTAGTGGGTGCACCCACCGTGACCAACAATGCGCAATCATCGACGTACCCGCCCTGTGCATGGCCCCCCACCCAACGGAGGCACATCCAGTGCCACCATCCCACACACAAGCCTTCCACGGAACATGCTGTGTCCAATGCTCAGTACAGAGTCAGCGCCCATCTGGTGGATCCTGAACAGGAGACACATGCACACACATGCCAGCTCCCACTATGTACGTCTGCCACCTGGCACGTGCAATGTAACCTCTCACCTGTGACGTGTGACTGCAAGCACACAGCCGTCTTGGCATGGGGCTGTCAATGTGGACACCTGTCAATGTTTCGGGAGGTGTGATCCGTACAGTGCTGTACATAGGGTGCAGTGCTGACACCTACTGTCATAAGGTTTCTGCACATACACAGAGCTATGCACAGGAAAATGGGACCCCGGAATACAGTGGTTTGCCACCATATACCGTAGCACCCAAATACCCCAACCCAACTAGCTTAGCATCCCATTAGCACCCAAGTACTAATGTTTGGACAACCCAGAACACGGTATCTTTAACTCAGGACTCGCAGAAGCAAGAACACTCTTTCATCACTCACTCGTACTTGTACACAAGGTGCGTAGGAAGAGACACTGGATAGGTTAAAATGTTTATTCCAACTTACGTGCTCTAATGTACAGTACACGTGTCAGTACTAATAGCATAATGCATATGACTAATATAAGCAGCATGGTTACAATTCCATAGAATACAAACGGGGAAAGCATCTCAGAGCTCAGTGGATAAACGTATAAATAACATTACCACCCTCCCCTTGCAGTAAGATAGTTTATTATAATAATAGAAGACCTCTGGGCTTTGACTAGCGAACCCCCATACCTCAGTCTCTAGATGCAGAATTACATCAGCAGGACATCATAGCTCTTCTCACTGAAAGGGATTTCTCCGAGTGTGTTAAGCGCTAGTAAACCACAGTATTAAAAGCATACCAAATTCTTCATGGCAATTGCACCTAATGTTATGTCTGGGTGCGCGAGACTGGCCATATCAGGAAGAACCAAAATACATTGTTATGCGACCTTGTACATGTTTGTGCAGACTGAGCCCAAAAGGTGAACAACAGAAAATGCAGACAGTGCAAAAGAACTTGGCACGAGCAAAGGGCGAGGGAGGCCCGGCTCAGTGTAACGTGCGCAAAGAAAAGCAGCATGGCAGCCAGGCCTAGGCCAACATAACAAGGCAGGTAACAATCCACAAGACACCCTCCCCTGGTCAGTCCAGCGGCCAGGACAGAGGCCCATTAGAGGAAAAACAGAGCCGTTGGAGCACAGGGAGCGCCCAAACGGCGAAGGGTAGGTCAATCCATGAACGTGTAAGTGCAGAGGAAAGCCATACCCTCCAGGAGTTCATCATTGGAATTGTCAAAAAACACAGATGCCATCCAATCCATGAGATCAAAAGAGCAGGAATGCTCCTCAACTAAGGGAGCATCCAGAAGCAATGCGGGACAGCTTGCGTGATAATTGAAACAGCTTCGTTGTAGGAGATCCTGGGCAGCCGCCCAGATATCCCATTGCGCCAAAATCCCCAGTGCAGCCGCACGCGCCATACAGCCAGCAACGGAACAGTCCTGCTCATGGGCCTCTAAGGGACCCATCAACTGAACAAAATCCAGAACAGACAATGACGAATTGGAGAGGCAATAATCCAGAGTCCAGGTGAAAGGACAGCGGACACAAGTCATCACAGGTTGCACGCAAGTGAAATACGCAAAGCGAAATGAAAGAGTATATGACACACTCAGTGTCGCCAATGGCAAGACACCAAAACCGGCCAAAAGGCGCTCACGGAGCAGCTGGAGGCGTTCTGGATCGAGCAGGTCCCATCGGGGAGCAGCCATTACGCAGAAAGCAAATTAAGAGCAAGATACCAGCCGCCAAAGCGAGGATCAATGGGAAACCGCCAAAGACACTGGAAAAAATAGAATGTATGAAAGCCGGGATGGCACCAAAAATAGTTTGGAAGGAGGACACCAAGCCCGACCCCACGACCTTAAAAAAGTGTACTAGGCCTTCAGTGTTAGATGCGTTAAAAATACGATGTATTAACTCCCCAAAATGTTGGGGGAGATTAGTGTTTAAAAGGGCCTGTATTTCACTGTGGGTACTCGCCACCTGGAGAATGAATGTCTCCCGGGCGGACGTGAGCATAACTTCCTCGTTTAATAATAGTGCCTTTATTCTGCTCAGTCTATTGAAATCTGCTTCCATGGTAGGGATGGAAGGCCAAATAGAGATATCAACCTTGCCATGAGGGGAGGATAAAGCACATTTTTGCAGCAGACAACCCTGTGCGAAACTGTTACAATGTAAGGAATGCCAGCCTGCAGGCCACAACAGTTTTCGTTATTTTAAAAGTAAATAACTACCATTGGAAAGGAGAGTGAAAGTAGGAGAAATAACAGGAGCAGGAATACCTTTCAGCACACAAGCAAGATTAGGAGCGGAAACGCTACATGAGCCATGCAATTTAATGTGTTTACAAATAAGCGAATGACCCATAGTCGAGTCGCAGTACTCCCCCGTGAGAAAGACTTCCTTGCCGTCCCGAAGGCATTTATACATGAAAGGCAAGGACCAGAGTTCATGCAGGAAAGCACTGCCCAAGGGCCGGTAACGGCCCACAGGATAATGTTTCATGCACGAGTCAAATTCAAATAAGGAAAAAGGTAAAGCGATAACCCCATGAACTAGCCACACAGCAGAATCGAGTTCTGCAACAGAGAACGGCAAAGGATCCATCTTTTCGATATGTAATAAAGTGTAAGTTGCATCTTTCATGGACATGAATTGCTGTTTGTCAGTTAAGTTAAAAGGTAGAAACAAGGCAGAGGTGTTTAAAAAATGCCAAGGCACTTTACCTAACTTAAGCGTTTGTAAAGTCCATGCAAACTGCATAACCGAACGCAATTGATTCTGACCATGATATAACACAGAAACATCATCTTGTACAATATCAACAACAGAGGACACAATATTCTCTAAAGTGTAAATGCGAGAAGACAGGGTATTAATACTATTGTCAACAACAGCAAGCACCTTTTCCAAATTTGCTTGATCTATTTCCCGAAGACGGGAAGCAGCTTCCATTTGTGATAGCTTCCAGAGTTCATTATATGTTTCATAAATGAATCTTTTAGGTCGGGGACCACGAGTATGTATATGACGTGTGTCACACATACTTAGCCAGCTGCCTACAGTCCAGGGCTCATCCCTCATTCATGTGGGGCTGGACAGTCATGCCTACTCCAGGCCATACAATACACTCTGTACTCCCACTCCCGTGTATCAGCTGACACATTGTGCGCAGTGATTTGACCCCTCAGGTGTCTGCCTCTGTGTCAGTGTGCTGTGGATTAGTCGCCAGGACTGCTGTGGAGTTTCTTGGTAGGGGCTCAGCATGCCACTGGAGATGTGACCATAGGAGACGATACTTGTGTGACACATAGGTGTCTGATCAGCTGCCCATGCAGACTGGGGCATGTGAATGTGAAGTTCAGGCAGCTGTTCCCCATGCACAGCAGAGTGTGAGGGGCTCAGGTTCAGAGGGTAGTGTCACAGGTCTACCATATGTCCAATAGGTATGACCTGGACAGATGAGGGTTAAGAGGATGTGTTGTGGGGGGATGTACATGTGCACTTGTGCAGCTCCAGGACTTGCATTCCCCATGACCTACTATTGTGACACAGTGCAGAGTGTTGTTGCCTGGCTGCAAAGTCATACATCACTGAGACAGTGATGTATGACTTTGCAGTCATGCCTCCGCCATGGCATGTGTCTACTGATTGGTGAGCCTGCAGGGGAGTGACATGTGCTACATGCACACCATAGTGGCGCTGGCTATCAGGACATGGGTGCATCATGGTGTCTGTCGCTGGTATGCATCACATGCATTTCCTATTTGACTCTGGGCATCCCTTTCATCCGGAAACCTGTACTGACTCAGTGGCAAGAGCTGTGATGTGTGCATGTCCACATGCCACACCGTGTCCTCTGCACTGTCCAACTACTGTGTACTTGGTGCATGTGTCAACACTGGGGTGTTGCAATCCAACAGACACCAGACAGATGGGTGCAAGGCCATGTGGGATGTGAGTGCCATGCTTGGCATCAGACTGACAATTGGCTTCTCCTGTTCAGTTAGGGCACTTTTAGCTATGTACAACTAATGATGCCAGGGCTTGCTCTGTGATGTGCTGTGCTCACAGTGGTGTGTGCGTTATGTGCAGGTGACTGATGTCTGTCTGTTTCCCCATTGTTTGCAGATACATCCACGGCCACGGAAGGGGACAGCTCCACGGACCAGGAGGAGCCAGAGAGCCAGACTGGGTCAGCAGCCGAGGAGTGGTCGGAGGGACCCAGTGGCACGGAGGGCGAGGGGAGCCACACCGAGGAGTCCTCAGCAGCATCCACCTCAGCTGAGGACCAGAGCAACTCGGAGGATGACTCCCTTGTGGAGGCGGGTGTCAGCAGCCACCACACCCCAGCTAGTGTTGCTGTCCCCGCCACCACCAGCACCACCACCGCCCTCCCATCGGCTCCCATTCCCCAGGTCCGTGGAGGCTCCCATGTCCGGGAGCGTGTCTCCTTTGGGCCAGGCACCGCAGCCCCTGCCCCTGTGTCCCCTGCTGCCCTGAGTGAGGAGTCTGTGTACCTCCTTCGCCAGCTCCATGTAGGGCAGACAGCCATGCTGAGTGTCCTCCATGCGCACACCGCGCTGTTGACTCAGCTGGTGTCGTTCATGGAGGGCATCTCATCGGGCATGTCTGACCTACAGAGGGGCAATAGGTCCATGGACTCCTCCCTGACGGCAGCAGTGTCCCTCCTCAAACGGTCCCTCACCCCTCCTGCCTCTGCTCCATCCACACTCCCCAGCACCTTACCCATCCCAAGCACACACACACTGGCACAGGCACACACCAGCACACACACATCCAGCACACTGACACACACGCCAATGAAAAAACGCACACGCACGCACATTCATGGGACTGAAGCCAGACTCACAGGGGATGGGGCCCTGGAACACACACACGCATCCACATGCACTGCGCAGTCCTCAGTTCCCTCTCCCTCCAAAGCACCCTCCCTTGCCTCACCTGCAACCCCAAAGTCACAGCAGCTCTTCCTCTGTGACCTCGGCCTCTTCCCCACCGATGAAGCTGCTCCAGCATCCCGGGGGAAGAGGAAGCCCACCCACACGGAGCAGAGTGCCCCTCGCCCCCGGACACCCTCCCCCAGGCGCAGACGGACTGAGGCCCCCACCCGCAAGTCCCCCCGGAGTCCTAAGAGCAAGACCCCGCCACCGCTCTGCAGCTCAGGCACAAGGTCTCCGTCCTCCATCCCTCAGGCCCCCACTGCACAGGTGCCCCCACCACACCCTGCCCCAGGTTCCCCCACCCACAGATATACCATCCCCAAGAGGATCAGGCCTTCTCCCCTGCCACTTGCTCTCCCAGCACCACACCCCCGCTGCGCTTGTCTGTGCCACTGATGTGGTGAGGGTGTCCTCCCCTCTGTCCAACCCACCTTGCCTGTTCCCCATTCTCCTCCCCTGGAGGTAGGCACTGCAGTGGAGTCCACTACCGCCCTGTCTGACTTGGGCACTGCAGTGGCGGACCTGTCCACTCCATCTGCAGGGGTCCACTGCAGTTGTGCCGGCACCCACGACATCTGAGTCATGCCCCCCAGTTGTGCCGGCACACACCATGTCAGACACCTCCACTGCAGTTGTCAGTGGCTCTCCAGCACCCACCACCCCTTCCCTGACTCCCCCTGGTGAGCCCTGATCCTGTCCCTGCGGTGCCTGGCCTGCCCCCCGGTTGCCCCTCCTAGTGGATTGTCCCTGGTTTTGTGCAGGCATGCGTAGGGTGACATCTGCCAGTGTCACCCTGTTTGAACTTTGACAATGGACTGGCCATTGGCCTTTGCTCTATTTTTTCTGGACGTCGTTTTCATTCAACACATATGCTGAATAAAGCAACTTTCTTTTCTCTAGTGCTCATGCTTCAGATGTACATGTTGTTGGTGCTGCTAACCATGCCCTTGCTGCAGTGATGGTGATATCTGGTCTCATGATTATGAAGTGTTACTGTGCAGGAACCCAAGTGGTCCAGGGGGAATGTGTCCTATCATGTGGTGTATCCATGTCATCCATAGCAGCATCTGAAGGTGTCATTTGTTCAGTATTTGGCAATGGGATTTCCTACTTACATTAGCAATTTCATATCTGTGGCTTCCACCCCTGCACATCTGTTGTGCCTGCCATCGTTGCATTTGTCTACTTCCCTGACCGTGTTGCCATCTCCACTGGACATGCAGGTTTGGGCATCAATGGGGAAGGACTCATCCGTGTAGTCAGTGCAACATTGCTATACAAGTGTGTTGGATCTGTGCTGATGATTCCGTTGGCACATCCATGACCAGGCTGATGTGATGGGAGCCCTCATTTGGTGCTAATTGTTGATTGTGTGACCAAGTGCTCAGCTGACATGATGGGGCCCTACTGAGGCAACATATGGCACAGCTTTCCTCACACAGGAGTGGAGTCCCCTCATGGCAGTGTGTACACGTGTGACATTGCCTGCGCCCAAGGTGTGTGTTGTATGTGCATGTCTGTGTGTTCACTTCCATTTATCTGCGCATGCTGTGATCCCTAGTGTTGTACCTGTTTGTGATGCTTGCTGACTTGAGCTATGTTCCCCCAAAGTCTTCTCCCTGTGTTCTCTGTGATGTGGGTGCATGGCACATTACTGGTCATCAGGGTGTCACCCATAGGTGTGTTTGCTGTCAGGGCTGAGTTTGTGTGCAGACGCAGATGGGTCACAGTCAGGTTTCCCCTTGGCACTTGTTGTTTGCCCCTGTCATGTGATTTTCAGTTCGTGTTATCTTTCAGTGATTGTGACACGTTGTGTGTGTGACTGCTGGCACTCCTCAGGGTCCGGGCTGCAATGTTGGTTGTTGTCTATGTGTGTTCTTTGTGGGTGACCTTGGCTTCTTCATTGGTGTGTGACTGTGGCTGGGATCCCATTGGTTGGTGTGGTATCGCCGTCATGTCCATGTACAGTGTAGTGTGCAGTGTGTCAGACATTCAGGAGTCTTGTTGAGTGGCCATGTGTGATGTGTTTCTGCACCTTGGTTCCCACCCACCACCCTGGAATAGTCATGAGTGCATGTGCAATGTCACCAGTGCATGTGTACTTCACTGCTGCACATTGTTGGAGGTCGAGGGGTGTGGTCTTGAGTGTGTGCAGATGGGAGTCGTTGCCCAGCTAGTCCCCTGCCTCCATGTTGGCCTTGGCTTACTGGCCATGCTGATTGATTTGTGCTTGTGTAGGTGTGATGGTAGTTTGTTGCTCAGGACACCTGACTGTGGTTCACAGTGTGAACGACATTTAGCTTTGTCATCACAGTGGGATTTTTATTCAGCCCAGGGTCACCACATTATGGGGGCCCTGGGGGTGGTGCTGTGGTGTGTCTGTGTCTTGCTGTGTCAGTTGTTGTTCCTACGTGCCTGTGTGACATGTGTGTTTTGTGCTCCCTCTCATCTGACAATGCCTGCTTGCCCACATAGGGGATTTGGATCCATGAGTTACCTTAGTGTGGCAGTGTATGCACATCTGTATGATTGGTATTCAGCTCTCCTCATGTGTTGTGTGGTTGCCTGGGGACACTGGCACCCCCACCCCTCACCTGCTGTGTATGATGACAGTGTTGGTCTGCCTGTTTGTGTTTGTGCATCTGCACCACTGCATTGGCATATCTTGGGTGTGCCATTGGCTGTATGTTGTTTGGTGTGTTTCCCCTGCTGTCCCTGGGACTCCTAGGTCATCGGTCAGCACAGTGATCATGGTTTGTGTGTCCCATTGCTGCCATGGTATGGTATCTGTTCACCTCACATCTGCTGTCTCCACAGGATATCTGCATTTGTGTGCCCATTGGTGCAAATATGTGGTTCTGCATTCTGATGGTCACTTCTGTCATTGTGTCATTGATGAATGTTGACGGTGTCAGCCCCCATGGGTGTTGTTTGTCTGCACATGGCCAAAGGAATGTCTCATTTGCACTGCAGTATTTGGCTCACCCAATTTAGGTTGCAATGGGACACATACACTACTTTGCCACAGATGAGTTTTTGGTTCTGTGACCAGGAATGATCCATGCAGTTTGGCAGTTGCAGCTCTTTCTTTGTCAACACTTACCTTTTGGTCACTGTGATGATGGGGGTGTAGACCCCATTGCCACAATGGTCAAAATGTGCTTCAGCTATGGACCCCACACTTGCCTTTTGGTCACTGTGATGATGGGGGTTTAGACCCCATTGCCACAATGGTCAAAATGTGCTTCAGCTGTGGACCCCACACTTGCCTTTTGGCCACTGTGATGATGGGGGTTTAGACCCCATTGCCACAATGGTCAAAATGTGCTTCGGCTATGGACCCCACACTTACCTTTTGGTCACTGTGATGATGGGGGTTTAGACCCCATTGCCACAATGGTCAAAATGTGCTTCGCTATGGACCCCACACTTACCTTTTGGTCACTGTGATGATGGGGGTTTAGGCCCCATTGCCACAATGGTCATGGGCTGCTTAGCATTGTGGGTGCCACACACATATATGTGTGGCACATGTGCTAGGGGGTCACATTGTATGTTCAAAGTCATGTTCGGTGTTGTAGGCATTTGACACAGCCTACACACGCTTGTCATGGTGGTGGGGGGATGTCTTTATCTTGCATTCCCTAGGTTGTGGTGTGCTTGTTGTGTCATGCATTGTCCATCCTATGAGTGGGGGTGGTAGTAGTGGTAGGCATCAAGCCCCCTGGCTAAGGGTGGTAGTAGTGGTAGGCATCCTGCCCCCCTGGCTAAGGGTGGTAGTAGTGGTAGGCATCCAGCCCCCCTGGCTAAGGGTGGTAGTAGTGGTGGGCATCAAGCCCCCCTGGCTAAGGGTGGTAGTAGTGGTAGGCATCCTGCCCCCTGGCTAAGGGTGGTAGTAGTGGTAGGCATCCTGCCCCCCTGGCTAAGGGTGGTAGTAGTGGTAGGCATCAAGCCCCCCTGGCTAAGGGTGGTAGTAGTGGTAGGCATCCTGCCCCCCTGGCTAAGGGTGGTAGTCGTGGTAGGCATCCTGCCCCCCTGGCTAAGGGTGGTAGTAGTGGTAGGCATCCAGCCCCCCTGGCTAAGGGTGGTAGTAGTGGTAGGCATCAAGCCCCCCTGGCTAAGGGTGGTAGTAGTGGTAGGCATCCTGCCCCCCTGGCTAAGGGTGGTAGTAGTGGTAGGCATCCTGCCCCCCTGGCTAAGGGTGGTAGTAGTGGTAAGCATCAAGCCCCCTGGCTAAGGGTGGTAGTAGTGGTAGGCATCCTGCCCCCTGGCTAAGGGTGGTAGTAGTGGTAGGCATCCTGCCCCCCTGGCTAAGGGTGGTAGTAGTGGTAGGCATCCAGCCCCCCTGGCTAAGGGTGGTAGTAGTGGTAGGCATCCAGCCCCCTGGCTAAGGGTGGTAGTAGTGGTAGGCATCCAGCCCCCTGGCTAAGGGTGGTAGTAGTGGTAGGCATCCAGCCCCCTGGCTAAGGGTGGTAGTAGTGGTAGGCATCAAGCCCCCCTGGCTAAGGGTGGTAGTAGTGGTAGGCATCCTGCCCCCCTGGCTAAGGGTGGTAGTAGTGGTAGGCATCCTGCCCCCCTGGCTAAGGGTGGTAGTAGTGGTAGGCATCAAGCCCCCCTGGCTAACGGTGGTAGTAGTGGTAGGCATCCTGCCCCCCTGGCTAAGGGTGGTAGTAGTGGTAGGCATCAAGCCCCCTGGCTAAGGGTGGTAGTAGTGGTAGGCATCAAGCCCCCTGGCTAAGGGTGGTAGTAGTGGTAGGCATCCTGCCCCCCTGGCTAAGGGTGGTAGTAGTGGTAGGCATCCTGCCCCCCTGGCTAAGGGTGGTAGTAGTGGTAGGCATCCAGCCCCCTGGCTAAGGGTGGTAGTAGTGGTAGGCATCAAGCCCCCTGGCTAAGGGTGGTAGTAGTGGTAGGCATTCAGCCCCCCTGGCTAAGGGTGGTAGTAGTGGTAGGCATCAAGCCCCCCTGGCTAAGGGTGGTAGTAGTGGTAGGCATCCAGCCCCCTGGGTGAGGGTGGTAGTAGTGGTAGGCATCCAGCCCCCCTGGGTGAGGGTGGTAGTGGTGGTAGGCATCCAGCCCCCTGGGTAGGGGTGGTGGTGCGCATTCAGGCCCCTGTGTGCATATGTGGCATTGGTGATGGCCATCCCGCCCCTATGGTGCTGCTGTTGCTGGTGTAAGTATATTCAGCATCCCCGTGTGTGTGTGTGATGTGTCGTGTACGTGTTGTATGTGTTTTGTGGTTGGTGTCTGGCTTACCTTCTGCGCCGTACGCGTCCGTGCCTGTTCCGGTAGTAGATGTAGAATATTGGTATGATCGGGACGAAGGGATTCATGGTTGGTTCGTGTCGTTCGTCCTTCTCGTTGCTTCGCGTCGTCCTCGTCACTTGGCCTCGTCCTCGTCGGTGCCGTGTTCGTCTCGTAGCCGTGGATCGTGTTGTGGTGCGAATCGGAGCTTATGTGCGCCTCTCCCGGATGCTTTGACGTGCCGTGCGTAGCGACGGGTTCGGCGCGTACGGGAAGCGCATCGTACTTGTCCGGCCGGACGGGGCTGCATTTTTCCTTCCGGACCTGGTTTGGGTGAGTACGGCTCGGCCGGATTTTTTGCTGTTGTGCGCATCGTACTTGCTCGTTCGGTGTACTGTACGGATCGGTCGGGAAACAGGCTTTCGCATGGCTTTTTTCCCGACCGAATGGTGTTGGGTACGCCTCCGACCGAGATCGGAATCGGCCCCTTAGTGTGAGTTATGGATTAACTTTTCGCTTTGCCTACTTCACTTGCGTGCAACCTGTATTCTACTGTCAACGGTGCCCCTTCTATTGGGCTATGGATTTATGCCTCTCCAATACGTCATCTCCTGTCCCGGATTTTAACCAGTTAATGGGTCCCTTAGAGGCCCATGACCAGGCTTGTTCTGGGAATGGCCGTATGGCGTGTGCTGCTGCACTTGGAGTCTTGGCTGAATGGGATATCTGTGCGGCTGCGCAGAACCTATTGCAACGGAGCTTTATTGAATATCACGTAAGTTGCCCGGATTTGCTCTTGGAGGCATCGGATTACGAGGAGCATGTTTGTTCCTTCGACCTACTTGATTGGATGGCATCCTCTTTGCTGCTAACGATAGGGATTTCCTTTTGGAACGCATTGCATTGACAGGATCACGTGCTTTCATGGATACACCACCTCCATGTTAGACACGTTCTTCGTGCAACGATATATTTTTAACAACGTAAAAATTATATATTTATTTATTTTGACATTTTTTCCAATTTGTTTTTTTCATGCGTATTTGAACCCTGCTTACCCTTGAAATCTGTTTTGGTCCTTTGCCTATATACTATGACCTTTCCAAGGAGAGGGTGTTATATGGCCGTTAGGGTCATTGTCGACATTGCTAAATTGACATGAGCACGGCTGCCATGATGCTGCTTTTGCGCACGTTACTACTAGACTTTGTTTTGCAAGACTCTGTTTGTGCCTTTCACATGAGAACTGTCTGCTTTCTGCGTTCTCTGCCTGCTCTTGGAGTTTAGTCTGAACACAATGTGCAAGGTCGATAAACAATGCCCCTTGTTATTCTGTTCTGGTCAGTCCCTAGCATCTAGACAAAGCATGCTAACACAGCTGCGCTACTGGACACTCGTGCTTTGATATTACAGGGATGCATGTTATTCTGGCACACACTTGGAGAGGGTCCTTTCCAGGGAGAAGAGCTATGCGGTTCCTATGATGTAAAGTTTCCATCTAGGCACTAAGGTAGGGGGTCTGCTGACAAAGCCCAGAGATCTTCTTTAACATAATAGTCACCTTACCAAGGGGAGGGTGGTCGGTCCTTATAGTCCTTGTTCCACTGTCTATATATATAATGACGTCCCCCTTTATATTCTATGGAATTGTAACAATGCAAATTGTTCTAAGTTTATGCATTTCGCTGCTGGTAGTGGCTCGTATACTGCATTATAGAGCACAATAGTTAAAATAAACATTTTGAACTATAACAGTGACTCTGGCCATTCTTATTGTGGACAAGTACGAGTGAGCGAGCGAAAGGGTATGTCTTGCTACCACGATTCTTGAGGGAGTCGGGAGTGTTGTGTTCTGGGTTGTCTAATCATTTGTAGCTTTGTGATTTTGGAGAAGAACGAATGAGACACTATAGCTAGTCGGTTTTGGGATTTTGGGTACTAAGGTGGTAGGTTGGTACACCCCTATACACCGAGGTCCTGTTTTCCTGTGCATAGCTCTGTGTAGGTGCAGAATCCCTGCATCAGGATTTTCCAAAAAGCTCCCAAAAAAATAAAAAAATAAAATGAATCCAATAGAGATTCTTAAAAATAGTCCAAAGTATCTAGGAACCAGTAAAAAAACCAAAAACCTGTTTAAAAAAGAAATGCGCCTGAAAACAAGTAAATCAAAATTAAACATTTTGGTTTATTATAAACTAAAAGTGAATTCCTTAAACAAAATTTAAAAAAACAGAAGTTAGGGGGTCATTACGATGGCGGGTGGAAACACTACCGCCGTGCCGTCGGAGGTAAAAACCGCTAGTTACCGTCCGCCAGCAACTGCCCGCCCTCCCGCCAAATTAGGATGTGAAAAGTCAGGCAAATACCGCCCGCAAGCCTGCGACGCTGCCCGGCATCAAAGTGCGCCCGTTTACGTAGCGGCGCCAGCCAACGGAGGCACACCGTCCGACGAAATGACGTACCGCCCGGCATACAAATTACGATGACACAACCAAACAGCCTCACCGGCAAAGAGACACCGCACGAGAACAGGAGGCGGAAACCACATTGTCGACCACAGAAACACCAACCCGGCCTACTCCGACATGAATCCTGCTCTCCAGGCCATCCCAATGCTGTACCTGATGCAGCCCCTAGGAGTGAACGCGCAACGACGACGCAGGTAGGCAGACACACAACAAGGGCATGCAAATACCGCACACAATGCAAGGGCGGAAAAACTGTACATGGGCCCCCTAGACACCCCTGTGGGGACAGGACACATCCAACACTGTACCCACACATATCCCACCTGTAAAATATAATCAACCCGCAACATCCTGGGCACCCAATACCCCGGACCAGGAGGTGACGTTCCCGGCACGGCACCGCAGCGCCCCGGCGATGACGCACATGCGCACAACGCAGAGGCCAACGACAGCGCCACGCATGGGCTGCACACAAACACCGCAGGGTCACAACAACACACCATACACACCAGCCCCACCCTGAAGGCACATGTCACGTGGTCCCCCTGCGTAAATCATGCCCACAACCGACAACTCACAGTTGCCAAAACATAGTCACACAAGTGTGCCGAACAGGGGAGCAAAGTGACGTCGAAAGAGGACACACAGCTGTGTGCAAAGCATGGAGAAGCACACGGCAGCTGCTACAGAACAGCACAAACAATGGACATTGACCGCAAAAGGCATGCCAGTCACAACAAACAATACCTATACCATCCTGCACGCAATAACAAGCCATGCAATGTCCAAAACAGAGAAACCCTGCTGCCTGAGAACAGGTGTTCATAATCACGACGCCCACACACAAGTCCCAATGTACAGCGGGAAAGAAGTGACCCACCCACACACGGGAGAGCAGATAGCAGTGAATGTCCTTCCATTCCCACACCCAAATCACATTGCAACATATCCTGCAGGAGAACGGAGCCATTGGAACAACCACAACCCAAACATAGCCATGCTGAGTCAACCATCCACTGGTAGATAACGCTGAACATGAAAGAAAGATAAAACCACAAAATACAATTATACCACTGCTCCTTGTGGCTCAAATGCAAGTAATCAGGAAGGAGTCAGACACCACTGGCCTTGACCATTCATAGGAGCATGTGGGATGAGGGCCTGTGTCCGCCTCCCAAGCCATACACAAAGTCCTGCCGCCTAACATCCATTCAAGAACACCCAGCACCGTCGGAGGTTGCACTCAGCAGACAGCCCAGGCAGCCGGAGCACGCCATCACAGCACCCTGCAGCAAAATGGACGGTGCACCAGTACTATACACCTACGCCAGACAGATGCAGCTGTACAGCAATAGCTTGCTACAGATAGTGGGCTGTGCAAATCTGGCTATGCTGAATGTAAGTTATCGAGTAACTTACCTCATTGAAATGTTCAGCTGCGTCATCCCCGTTTTCTACTGTCGGAGGTGCCCGTACCACTGGCCTGTGGATTTATGTCTCTCCAACCCGGCATGTCCAATTGGGGACCTGGTACACCTGTTCTCACCCCTGGACGCCCACGACAGGAACTGTTCAGTATATGGGGGCATGGCGTTTGTGGCTGCAATAGGACACACACTGCAATGGGACCAGTGTGCCTCCGCACAACGTATGCTGGATTACAGTTTCATCGAATGTCACCCGACATGTCCCATCAGGATTCTACAAGGGACAACCTACGAGGAACACGTTGCAACCCACCATCCGCTTCATTGGATGTCAACCACAAATACCACCAATGCGAGGGATGCTCTGCAGGAAGGTATCGCATACCTGACAACCTGTCAATTCATGGGTCCCCAAATCAATACCCACAATTGAACATTCATGTGCAACACCGTACCCATGCTTGCCGTCCACACGCAGTGGCCAGTCAGCTGTGCAACAACTATACCATGCACACGGAAACAAACACCTTACCATCAACTCCACCGTCATGACACCTGACATTACCGGGACATGCACCCTGTCCATCACCATAACCCGTGTCCCTGCATGAACACGGGGAGGCTGAGGAATGGGACCTGTGTACAGTGACCACATGGCCAACATTGCATGAACCACATTGCTACAATATGCATGCCGCGCACCTGAACACATGCTCCTGTAAGTGCACGCTTATCTGTCTGCTGAATAACTTGAGAACTGTCATCTCACCTTCTTCTGAACTTCCGTGCAAGGACATTTGCATGGACAACAAATGCAACACCCTACAACATGTCCCCGGGCATTGAGTCATGTACAGTAGCCACCATATCGCAACAACATGTGAGACTATGCTGCATGCATGTAGGCTCATGCTCTGATGTCACCTCTGACGCAGGTGTGTCGGAGTCACTATTGTCGTAAACCTGTACCATGGGACTTAGATGTACTGTGCTCATGATGTCAAGCTGTCTGGTAGGGTAAACCAATACTGTCTGTGTCACAGCCTAGGGCACCTCAGTAATGAGCTAATGTACTGTAGCATAGCAAGGGCAGGGCATTCTTAACTCTGAAGCCTTATTTCCACAATTAACGACTTATCACATCTACCTGTACCCCCTTTTGTATGTGTAATCATGCTAAGTATATCCTCCACATGCATTACGCTGCCAGTAGTGTCCACATCCTGCATCACAGAGGAAGTAAGCTCAAATACATGCCTTAAAGCTAATATCTGACTCTGGAGAATTATTGATCGTAGAGAAGTACGAATGAGAGAGGATGAGAGTGTGTGAAGTACACAGGACTCGTCAGATTACCATGTAGTCAAGTTACATTGGATGTCAATGCACATGAGTTGCTGCCACTGTGGACCCAGTAAAATACCACAGGTCGTGGGCCTTGGCATGTCAGTGTCTGACGTGGCCCAACATATCATCACATTCACACTGACGGCCTGGTCACTACAAAGCACAGTCCTACATATGTGTACAATCACCTTCACAGTCTGACATCACACTCAACAAGCAAATATAGGAGCCACGCCAGTTGCACGCCACATCAATGCATGCCAAAACACACACGATATCAGTGTGGGTGGGCAGGGCTGCACAGTGAGTACGAACCGCCGAATTGTGCGTACATGCTCAATTGAACAAGGCACAATCTTCACATTCACACACCCTGCAGACGCACAATGGCCAATACATATCAAGTAGGAGTCATCCTGAACTGCAAGGACACACCCACACACTGTGCAACAGACAATACACACATGTGCTCACATTAACAGACCCGAACAAGGATACAAACACTGACCATGCCCCTGGGTAACACATGTGTGTAGTCGACATTGCCAGAGCGCACACACACACACCAACACTACCCCAAAGTCACACCACACACACCACACACACCTACACCTCCCAAATGCACACATTGAAAGTAAGCCATGTGCCCTGGCTCGATTATCATCACAAGATACACATACACCTACACTGCTGGCCAGCCAGAAAGTAAGCTCACACATACCCGCACACTCTGCACATGCTACCTGTCATCCTGTGGCTAGACACACACCCTGTGCTTTGCATGCACGCAAACATGACACGTACACATTAACACCGAAATACCACCAAATACATGCAGACAATCCGTGTTACAGACACACGTCTTCATCACACACACAAGTAGCAGAGTCTGAAAGAAGTGAAGTCCCAGCCACGTATCATACACATAGGAATGTGAGACCAGACATTGCAATTGTTGAGGTACCATTCACGGCATGTGCCTCACTTAACTATGCACACACAGTAACAACTGCAAACAGCAACTGCACAGACACAACCCACTACAGGAACAACAGCATCCAGTCACAGAATACATAGACAGGCGGCAACAATGTACAACACCAGGGACAGTGGCCAGTCCGATGTGCAAAGTACTGATACAAAAAGCTACGTATGCATTGTGTGTGAGTGTACCCTGCCATGGACAGCAACACTGCCATGGCAGTCACGATAGCCAGCACAGCCACCACTGTGGCACAGGTAGTTGTGTGAGGGTGCCTAACATTCAAACAGGATGCCAGTCCGACTGGGTGCAGTCTGTATGCTACGGGACAGTTGGATGTCCGCCCCTGAGAGAGAAGCACAACTGTGGAATACACACATGTGGCATGTGAAGCGGGAGGGCTCCTTGGCACAGGTGGGTCTGTGGCACGGGTGGGTGCACACATGCAGTGTCGATACAGACTGTGTGGGGACGAACCCGGCGGGGTAGATTACCACTGTTCTGGGTATGTGGAAAGACCAGCTGTCTGGGGATGAATGTGGACTAGTGTGTGCACAACAGGCGGGCACACGACCTATGCTGCATCAGGTGTGGACATTGGCCCTCCCTCTGGGGACATGCTGGATACTGCTGGGCGTCAGCCAGGCCCTTGCCAAGACATTTACACCCCTGGCCTTCAGGTGTACCCCCTACATCGTCCACCTGCACAGGCTACCCAGGGCATGGGATGGCAGTGGAGCTTGGTGGGTGGGAGGTCATGGCACCCTGCTCCTGGTCACATCTCGCAGGCAATACATTCTCAGGGTGCAGCAGGGCACAAGTCCCGAACAAGACGTGGGGGACGCAGACGTCATGACAGGTAGTGACGTCACGGAAGATGGCTTGCACCATCAGACCCACTGCCTCCCCTCGCTCACCCCACTGATGCGATTGCATCATAGGAGCACGCGCATGAGCAGCAGCTCCATTCTCACCCCAGAGAGGCTAAAGAGTGAATGTGTGGCTCCATTCGCTCCAGTCACCGAGCTCACGGTAAAATAAGTGGTGGGACGCCGTACACCCGCATGGTACCCGGACTCGAGCCCTGGTGTGCAGGCAAAGCTACCTAATGTTTTAGCGAAGTGTGTGAGTCGCATGACACCCATTGGCGGTGGATGGCTTGGAGGCTCTTCACCAGGAGGCCCATATCACACACCATGGGTCCCTTGCCAATGGCAGCGGATGCTATGACATTGCGCACCGGGGTGTGTCGACATGTCGTCTGGGATGGTGTTTGCGGCATGGCCCGCTAGGGCAGCTACAGCTACTGTGTGTTGCATGTGGTGTATCCGGACTCCGGAGACAGCCATGCTTCGTCACTGTTGTCCAGGGCACGAGTCGGGGTACCATGCGGCTGTACGGCGTCCCCCCACCTATTTTACCGTGAGCTCGATGACTGAAGCGAATGGAGCCACACATAGACTATTTGGCCTCTCTGGGGAGAGATTGGAGCTGCTGCACATGCGCATGCTCCCATGATGCAATCGCATCAGTGGGGTGAGCGAGGGGAGGGAATGAGTCTGATGGTGCAAGCCATCTTCCGTGACGTCACTACCTGTCATGACGTATGCGTGCCACCACCTCTTCTGTCAGGACTCGTGCCCTGCTGTTGTCAGATGCGCCACTTTCTGGGGGTGGGGGAAGGTCAGGTATGTCAGCCTGACAGTGGCCCAGTTCAAGGACCACCTTGACTGGGGGGACCACTATTGGACATACTGGTGTAGCCCACCCACGCGTTAATGTAGGCCCTCCATGAACTATGTCAACTGCGGAAAGGTGTTGGCATGGGCAATGAAGTCATTGAGGAGAGCTGTCTGACCCACACACAGATGCCGCACATGCTCAACAGACCCGGCACTGAGTGCAGCAGGGGTCGCAGGGGCAGCTGTGCCTGGTGTGAAAGACACTCTATCCATCATCCTTGTGCCGACACGTGTTGCACCAGTGGAAGTAGTTGGGAGGGCGGGCATTGGCCTCCGCGTGGCTGCAGAGGAGCTAGAGTGCACGTCCCCTGTGCTAGCAAACATGGATACATGACATCTGTACTCAGATGACGCAGCAATTGTCGTATGGGCCTGTGAGTCATCCAGCACACCTCTGCCCCCTCCAATGCGCCGGTCACATTAGTCTCACCCAGCTCCTGTGCAGCTGCACCATCCGATGCCTCACCACTGTTGACCTTCCCCTGTCCCTCAGCACACATGGTAGATGACACATGAGGGAGAGCGAGGTGGCCTCACTCATTTGGCATCAAATCCACAGACATGTGCAAGGGAGCCAGCACAGAACATTCCCAAGTGCACATGTTGCATGATACCTGTGCAAATGTATACAGCAACCACAATCAACACGTAATGGCTGGCGTACAGGTAATGAACCCGCCAATAAGTGACACATGTGTTGTGCACATGGAACAACACCCGGACTGTCACCCTGCGGCCATAGCCACTCATCGCTGTGTACACACCCACTCTCCTGATGGTGTTAATGATGACCACTACATAATTAGGCCAAGGACATACCTGCATGGAGCAGAATGTGTCACCACACACACTGACTGCAACATGACAGTCCACAATGGTTATGAGCCCATGCCAGACAACTGTCCATCGCACGAGCACAACTACTGTTGCACAGTGTGCCGGATGTGTGAGTATCAGGAATATGAGGTGAGGCATCGCACACATGTGTTTAGGACGAAATCAGAGTATGCACAGTGCCACAAACATACATGTGAAGTGCCACACCAGCTGACTACAGGCTGTCCCTGAGGCCTACGACTCTGAACGCATTGACTATGCAGAGTGCCCAAATTACATCTTGACCCTCAGGAATCGCATATGCATGTAAGATGCACCCAGCACAGAGTACACTCACAACCCACTGCATCACACAACTAACATCACATTACCCAGAACATGGGTAGGTTGTGGACACATGCTGCCTCTCGCAGCAAAAGACACAATCCCACAGTACTGTACACCTGCCTGCAGCTGATGCCCCTACAAACGTGCATCCGCCACAGGCTGTGTGACTGTCAATTGCAGACCATTAGTGGTGAAATGCAGCGCCGTGCCAACCTGAGAATACGAGGGAGCATCCCCCGATTAGTCGCCGCAACATGGTCACACATCCGGCAGATGACGTCACCCTCTTCATGGTATTGGCTGCACTGTCGGTTACACATACACAGAAGCATCAACTTGGATGCAATGGCTCATCACAAGGCCTTGGGCTGGTGGACTTCCAACTGCAGGGATGGTACACATGAGGGTTTGAATATCACACATACTCTTCTCAGTATCACCCACATCCACCAATAACAGTGGCATGATGCTGACCCATCCTAAATTATCAGAGACGTGTAACAGAGCCAAGACGGTATGGGACATGGCATAACAGCATGTGTACACCACACGTGAATGCATGCTGGTGGGAGTGTGTACACAGTACCTGTCCATCCCATTCTATTCAGGATGCCAGCACTTTGAGCAATGTGTAGTCTGCCCACATCTACTGTCCATTGTCAGGTAGACCGACACATAGCTCACAAGGCTACACATCTTTGTGGGTGGACTCACTGTGTCCAACACTGCGCAGCCCTCAACGTACTCGCCCTGTGAATGGCTCACCCCGCAATGGAGGTCACATTCAGTGCCACCATCTCTCACACACATCCCTATCACAAGGCCTGGAGTGTTCAATCGACAGGGCTGAGTTAGCGCATTTCCTGAGAGTTGTGAGATAATGACACATGTAACCCACTGTACAGTCAGTGTAGTTTCCTTCTAGGATTGGGCGGTCAATGTGCAGCCCAGGTCTGCCGAGACTGAGAAGGCCAGCAGGGAGCCAGCCAGCCATTCACACAAGCAATAGCTGCCCAGATTCATGCATTGCCAAGTGTCTGCGTCACTGGGTGTCTGACATGAAAATGCCATGTACCACCACTCGGGAGGGACATGCATGGGGAAACACCAGAGAGCCTACATGCCCCTTCCACCTGTTGTTAGCATGGTAAGCGGTGCATGTTGGAACCCCACAGGCGCAGACTCATAGTGCTGTGGATGAACGACATGTGTGTCCCCCACATGCACTCCCACACACACTGTAGTTGTCTTACACACACATGACTTTTGCCGGTATTCGCCTTGGGCAGTGTGCGTGGAGCTCGGAATCCAGGAACTGCAGCTCCTCGCCGGTGAGTGGACCTGGACATATCATCAGAGTCGTCGACATTAAGGTGGACAGGTGGCAGCAGCAGCAGGTGTTGTTGAGGGGTGGCAGTCAGCAGTCCCTGGAAGCTGTGGTAAAGCCTGTCACCCTCCCACACTGATATAGCCCCCTTGGGGCTGTTTCTGTGTGTCCAAGCTGCTGCGATTGGTGTACCGCTCAGCCTGTGTACGTTGTGTTGTTGGTGTGTGCCATACTCACCCAGCCTCAGAAGCGGTGTCAGGCACAGCAGCTAGGTATATTGCCATGGTGTTGCCGCTACCCACATATGCAGTCTGAATCCATCATCATGCCTATCAAGCTAATATGGCCTTAATCCCCATGTGCATGCTCATAGCAATGGTATGTGTCAGTGGTCCTTGCTATTGGTAAGGGGACCTGTGTAAGAGTAATGTTGCTGTGCTGTCCCTACTTGTCAGCTGTTCGTTGATACTATTGCTTTGTCAGTGATCTTTGTTTTGTGTATGTGTAAATGCCATGTTGTGTGTTGCATTGACATGTGTCCACTTCCATCTGTCCTAGGAGGAGACCAAACATACATCGCCCCTACCAATTGCTGGCAGACATGGAGGATGTGGAGGTCATAAGGAAGTTCCGTCTGGACCGGCCCACCCTGCATCGCCTATGTGCCATGTTGGAACCCCACCTTCGTCCTCGCAGGGTGTATCCTACTGCATTCACCCCCACGGCCAAGGTGATGGCTGCACTGCATTTCTTCGCTACCGGTTCATTCCAACACACGGTGGGCAGTGGAGGTGGGATGTCCCAGCCCATGTTCAGCAAGGTGCTACGGGATGTCCTGTCAGCTATGATGCTGTACAGGAACCGGTACATCCGATTCCCCAGGGCCCGTGATTTGCCTGCGGTGAAGGGTGCTTTCTATGCACTTGGACGCATCCCCCAGGTTGTTGGTGCAATTGATTGCACCCATGTTGGCCTTGTTGCACCACAGGCCATGGAGCACATCTTCCGTAACCGGAAACATTTCCACTCCCTGAATGTGCAAGTGGTGTGCCTGGCGGACATGATAATCACACACGTGTGTGCGAAGTTTCCCGGTTCCACCCATGACTCGCACATCATGCGCCACAGCATCCTCCCACGTCTGATGACCAATCTGCAACCGGACCGTGCATGGATTGTTGGTGACTCTACATATCCTAATGGGCCTTGGCTGTTGAGTCCACTACGCAATCCTCGTACACCAGCTGATGTCAGGTACAATGCGGCACATGGGAGGATCAGACGTGTGGTGGAGCGGACATTTGGACTCCTGAAGTCCAGATTCAGGTGCCTGGACCGCACCGGGGGTGCACTGGCATACTCCCCACAGAAGGTGTGCCAGATTGTTGTGGCATGCTGCATGCTGCACAACCTCGCTATTCGCAGGCGGATCCCCCTGATAGTGGATGACAGTGATCAGCCAGGGCCCCCGCCTGCAGGCCAAACCGTGTCCAGTGACGAGGACAGTGAAGAGGAGGAAGCAGTGAATGAGCGTCAGCAGCTCATCGCCCGCTACTTCACTTGACGGTGAGTGACCATGTACGACGGCTGATGTTGCTGTAGTTGTGTATGTGTATGTGTGCATTGTCAGGGCGGCCTATTGTTCACTGAGTGCTGTGTGGCAATGGTCCATGTCCAGGGTAGTATGCCACTGAGAGTGGCTGTGACATTGTGCCATGTTGCTCTGTGAGATGTGTGTACATTGCTTAGGCCTGATGACAAGTACTGTGTGATGAGTGTGTGACACACACAGTCAATGGACTCTTGTTCTGTTTGTCACCCCTAGGCTCTCCTGGCCTATTGACAGAACACACTACAGATGAATTTCTGAACATGCTGACGTTTGTGCACCATTGATAATAAACATAGCAGATGACATAGGATGTGATACAGGTGTATTTATTTTAAAGGTGACATGTGATTGTGGGAAAGGTGATCAAGAAGGTGTAGCATTCTGTACAATGAGTTGACGGACCTGTCAGCGTGATGGTCAAGGTGTACCCATGTTGTCCTGGGTCCGCAGTCCAACAGACATTTGCCACTCGACTGGCTGTGTGGGGTAGGATGGTAGTCCAAGTGAATGCAGGGGGTGGCCACCATGGCTGTCTGACTCACTGGCGTTTGGAGCGTGCAAAGTCCTCCCTGGACATCTGTTTCCTCTTCGGACGGCCCCTTCCACGTTTGAGAGGAGGGGGTTGTGTTTGTGGACTGCTGGTGGTGGCTGAGGATTGCCCACTCGCTGTGGACGCAGGGGAACTGGATGTTGCACGTCCCTGCGCCACAGCAGGTGATGGCGTAGGTGGTCTGGTTGGCCTTGAGTGGGCCCTCTCCCCCACCACTAGCTGGCCCATGAGGTCCACAAGTCGGCCCATGTGGGCGTCCATGGACCTCAACACCCCAAGGACTTCCCTCGTGTCAGAAGCTGACCTGGCCCATTGTCCCTGGGCCTCTTCATAGGCCGCAAGGACTCTGGCTATTTGCGGCAGGGCTTGGCTCCCAGGCTCTGTTGGCCTTGGCCTGACCCTGCTCCTCCCACCTGGACTGCTTCCACCGACCTGCCCACTCGCCACATTGGTCACCCGGGGCCTCCTCCTGGCTCCCAGGGTAGATGTTGAGGTTTGTGCCACCTCTTGGGATGGCTGAGTGGTCAGGGAGGCCGTGGTGGTGGTGATGGTGTTGGTGGTGGTGGTTGCGGCGGTGGTGTTGGCCGCAATGACCGTGGCAGCAGGGGCCTGGGACTGGTCACCAGCCCTGTGAGATGGGTTGGTGGGTAGGAGGGGTCCTGGGGTGCTGTTGCGCCCTGCCACGCCAGATGTGCCAGGTTGGGTGTCCTCGTCCGTAGAGGTGTCCAGGCTTTCCACATCCGTGAGTCTGTGTGGGGGCTTGTGGACTGGCTGTGATGGCTGGTGTCTCCATCCGCAGCATCATGCTGTTCGTCACCTGTGGGGCGGAGACGAAAAGTTATTGTGTTGCACCTTGCAAGATTTGTGTTAGTTGTCTGACATGCACAGTTTGTGCACAGTTGTGCACTGATTTGCCGGATGCGTGTGTATGTCTCTACAATGTGTGTGCGTGATCAAGGCAATGGAATAGTGTGATGGGTGCATCTGGCATGGGACGGATTTGTAATGCCAATTGGTGTGTGTTGCAGTACCCCTACATTTTGTGGCTTTGGTGGGAACGGGGTATTGCCCCATGAACGCTTTGGTGTTGAAATATGGTACTGTGGTACATACTGTGACATATGGGTGCAGAAGGGGACATGTGTTTTGGCCACACAACACTACAGAGACGAAGGTGTGTGTATGTCTGACTTAGCCAGCATATCTGCTCACTGTTGTCATTTATGGGCATTCCACAGCAACCATTGTGGTGAGTGAGTAATGGTTGTATGCCACACGACGTATTGCAGATGGTACAATTCCTTGGTGTGCGTGCTACTCTCACCCATGTGCAGCAATGCAGTGCTCTTGGGGTGTTGACTACATTTTGTTTGTTGTTACTCACAGTGTGACGTGCGCTTCAGACACAGCAGACTCATTATTGGTCATCGGCAGGACCCTTTGCTGTACTACTGTCTATGGGGCAACTGTTTAGATGATATACCTTTCATGACACTGGGGCTGGATGATGAGATGGATGAGATTTTGAATGTGCATTGTGTAGCTGTGTGGTTCATGGGTCCAGTGGTGTATGTGACATTACTGGGGTTACACTATGTTTCATTCGGACGATATAGACTTACATGGGTGATGTTGTACTATGTCAAGGGTAGAAGCAGACACGACTACATGGACAAGACTTGGATGGTGTTGCTGATGTGTGTGATGACTGGCACAGTGCACGCCATGTGGGTCAGTGCTCCAGTTAGGCTTGTGCATGCTGACGTGACTCGTTACGTGTTACTGCATTTGAGATGGCTCATGTGGGATATGACTCTGTAATTGATGTCCGGGTGCACATTGGTCACATGTTTGTGACAGGGAGCAGTGCTACCTGTTCCTCTGCTAAGTGACATGTCCCACATGTTAGTCGTAGTACAGTCCTCATGCCTACGGACACCCCGCCCTGTACAGTGGTCTACCTAATTGTTGGTTTTGAGGGTGAAATGCAATGGCTACCACATGGTTATGAGAGGGAGGGGTGCTCCATCTTGCTGGTCTGTGGGTGTGGGGGCCGTGTTGTGAGTCGTGGTGATGGTTTACCATCCACAGACAGCCCTCCATGTAGGGTAACATATCTACCTGTCGGGTGTAGGTGTGCACTGCAAAGGCTGACACATGGGTGTGGGGAGTGCTCCATCTTGCTGCGCTGTAGGAGTGGGGGCCTGGGGGGTACTTCTGCAGTCCCCCTCCGATACATGGGCCTTGTGGTAAGGCTGCTCACCTGTTACTTGTTGGTTGGTGCAGCTATGGCTGACACATGGGTGTGGGTGTGGGGAGTGCTCCTTCCGGCACATCTGGGGTACAGAGGGGCCTGGTGGGAGTTGTGGTGCTGGCTGACTGTACACATGCCCCCATGGTTTTCTTTGTTGGTGCCTATGGGCTGAGTGTGTGTGAGTGTCTGTTGCATATGTGAGGGATGTCTTGTGAATTGGGTACTGGACATGGGGGTGTTCGGCCCTCGGAGCTATGGCATTGTGTTAGTGCATGTCTGTACATGGCGGTGTGCTGGTATACATTTGTTTGTACTTACCAGCCTCCACTCCCCCTGGTATTCCGATGAGACTCTCCGGATGTAGTATGCCTCGCACCTTCTCCTCCCACGCCTTGAAGGTCTTGAATGGCGCGGGAGTTCCGCTTCCAGACCTGTCAGCCAGCTCACGGTTCTTGACCTCCTTCTTCCTGACCACGCTTTTCATGTCCTGCCACTTCTTGGTTGTGTGGCACGTTCCCAACTGCATTCACCTGGTCTACGATCCTTTTCCACATCCAGTTTCTGGTGGATACTGGTGTCTGTTGGACCTGGTTCCCATAGATTTGTGGGTACACCTTGATGACCTCGTCGACCATGACCGTCAACTCTGTGGCAGTGAACTTGGGCATTAGTTGTGTTGCCATGGTGCGTAGTGTAGTTTTTGTGGTGCTGGTGTGGTGTGTTTGGTGTGTGATGTGCAGGGGGTTTGTGGTGCCGGTGTTTAGGTGGTGGTGGTGGTTGTGGTGATGGATGTGATGTGTGAGTGCCTGTGGTATACTGCTTTCCTCTGTGGCTCTCCGTGTTCTCTGCTGTGGTGTTGGCTTTGTCGTGGTGCAAGGGTTTGTGGGCTGTGAGGGGGCTGCTTTTGTACTCACCTATGTGGGTGTGTCATGATGGTCTATCGTTTTCAGGTGTGTTGGGCGTGGTGTCCAGGGATTTATACAAATTATATTTTTTGGCAGGGGGATGTGTCTTTGGGATGGGTTCTGTGTCTGGGTATTTTTGCGTCGTTTACTGTGTGGACTTGTTGGCCGTGTTGTGTGTATTTGTTTGTGCCGCCACTGATTTCCGTGCACGGACGTGGCTGCCAGGCCTTCCGCCTTGTCAGTTATTCATTTCTGTTGTTCACCGTTGCGGGCGGGAAATGTGTTGGTTTCCCGCCCTCATGTTGGGGGATCATAATTTGACGGCTGGTGTGTAGTCCGTCCGCGCGGTAGTATTTGGCTTTTTCGGGCGGTATTGCGTCCGTGGCGGACGGATTGTCTTGGACTCTGACATGGACGGGCGGTATTCTGTTATTTTTTTCCGCTGCGGGCGGTGGTTGCTTAGCGTCATCATAATTGCTCGTTCGGTATTTCAAACAGCCACAATCTCTTGCAGGGTGAAGCACAAAAAGTCACTAAATTAACCTGTGTGTAACCCTGGGTAGCTTGGCACAAAAATCAATGTGGCAATGTGTAAAGTATTTATGCAGCACACAAACAGTAATAAAGTAAAAATACAACATGGGAAAATTCCCAAAACAATTCAGAAAAATAGAGTACATTTTAATAAATGATTTGACAACAAAATGACAACATCCTATCAGTAGAACTGGAGTTAGGAATTTATAAACCTTTAGTGAAAACTAGCTCCTTAAAGATCAAAGCGCCAACCGCGGGCATCCTGTCTTGCGAGTCTAAAAACATTGCCGACTGCGATGGAGCACGCTTTGAATACACAAAGTGGATTGGGCCCAGTCAACATTTGCTTTCGGACTTAGAGACCGATTACGAGTTTTGGTGGTGCCGTAGCAGGCGGTACGCACTGGGGAGTCTCGCTGCCGCCTGCCTGCCATATTACAACTTAAAAGTGGTCTGGCAGGTGGGCAGCGTGGCCATCCCATGGCAGTGCCTCTTTCAAAGGCGGCAGTGAAAAAGATACCACAATGGAACCGCACAATATTCCTGCACAGCATTAACTCAAAAGTCCATGCCATGAAGGAACTTGTGTGCATACACACAGGGGGGCACTTGTTATGCACCCCTGTGTGCATTCACATGCAGAGGAGGTACAGGGGGATCTGTAGGGCCCCTTTGTTTCTTCTCCATCATGGTGTACATGGAGGAGGAACCTTCATGATGCTGCCGGCGGAGAGGAAACTCATAATATGCTTGCCGGCACCGCAGTGGTCCCGCTAAGCAGTTTGCAGGTCTGACCGCCGTTCCACCTTCAGCAAATGGCGATTCCCTAGTGGCGGTCCAACCGTCCAACTCGTAATGAGAAGTTCAGACCGCTGATGCGGCGGTGGCTTGACTGCCACAGCCGAGCCCGCCAGACTCATAAGGGGGCCCTTATAGAGATAATTCTGACAAAAAGTGTCTGAGAAGATAAAGTTTAGCGGGGCAAGGCTGCAGGAGGTGTCCAGGTTGGGAGCATCATCATCAGATAACCTTGGGTCAAACCCGCAGTGATGATTTATACATTTGGAATTAGTCTCTGAAATGGAAGTAGAAAATCTCTGGGCAGGATGAGGCAGAGGGCTGTAGCCGAAGACAATTCCATGAGGCCGGATATCCCTTTGGCGAAAGACAGCTGAAAAAGATTTGCTGCTGCAGAGAAGAAGGTATAGGGAGAAGCCGCAAAATCAATCTGACGGCGATGCACCTCGGGCAGATAGGCAAGCAGGTTGGTCCCGGTCTCCTCCTAGTTCTCAGATCACCTTTGGGCCAAAATTTGTCTAAGTCCTCAGTTTTGAATTTTGGCCATCTGGTCACCTTTAGCACCACTTCCAATGGTCCACGACTGGAGGGGGACTGCTTGGAGGGTCAGGTGCGCATTCAAGATGGAGGGAGCCTTTTGTGTCCTGGTGGCTTGAACAGGAGGCCAGCAAGCTAGCCAATGTGAGTCACTCTGGATATCCTGGGAGAGATGAAGATACAGTCCTTGACCCAGGCAGAAGGCAGCAGAACAGCATGGCAACATGGCAGCAATCCAGCAGGGTAGCAGTCCTTCAGAGGAGGAGTCCACCATGATGGCAGCCCTTCCTACAGCACAGCAGTCCTTCCTGAGAGAGCATCCACAGGTCCAGAAGTGTACTGAAGAGTTGGTGTCTGAGGTCCTACCCTGGTGCCCGACTTTTCTAAATTTCAGAATTGTAATGAAAAATCTGACTTTACCAATAAAGAGGGTTTGTCATTACAATTTCATAGACACCAAATATGACATAGGCACCTGCTCACAATTGGGAATTACAGCTTATTACATGAAACAAGGAATCCCCTATGTTATTTTATGGGAGGGGTAGGCCTCACAGTATATAAAAACGTGTTTAAGGCTTGGCAAGGGGGTTTACATGCCAAGTTGACATGGCAGTTTAAAACATTCAGGCTGCAATGGGAAGACTGGGGCATGTTTTAAAGGGCTAGCTAAGTGGATGGCACAATAAGTGCTTTAGGCCCACTAGTAGCATTTAATTTACAGGCCCTGGGTACATGGTATACTACTCTAACAGGGACTTACAGGTTAATTACATTTGCCATTTGAAAATTAGCCAATTTGACCATGTTTTAGAGTGAGAGCACAGGCACTTTAGCACTGGTTAGCAGTGGTAAAGTGCACAGAGTCCTAATGCCAAGAAAAACAATTTCAGCATAAAGAGGAGGGTAGAAGGCTAAATGCCTGGGGGGTGACCCTGCAGAGAGGGCCAGGACCAACAGAAATGAATGGGAAATAATTTAAAAATGGTGAATAAATGTACTAAAAAATGTATAAAAGTATTAACATGTAAAGCATGCCAACATTATTTTCAAAAAAAGGAAATAATAATATTGTTTCCCACTATCTCCTAAGCATGTATATTTTCATTATAGCAATTGTTAATGGTTTTATACTATTCATGCCATATTTTATACCATTATTATATATTTTGGATATTATCTTTGTTAATTTGATGTATTGTTTCACTGTCATAAGATTTCAATATTTTTTTCTCTTTTCCTCTCTCTATCTTTTTTTCTGTCCTCTCTTCTTCATAAACCTCTCTTCTCCTACTTGATCATTGATATGGTGTTCATATGCCTTCATTTGTATTGTGCTACATGATTATTGATATATATTGCACTCTGTGCTATTTTGGATAATTAATACAAACATTTAACTAAAACATAAAAATGTAATAAAACACATTTATTACACTTTGAAAACATAAATGAAATTCGAAAAATGTATTACATGTCTTTATTCTATAAAATATGTAATTAATAATATTACAACTAACTTCTTAAATTATATTTCTAAACACCAACAGTACTTATTAAATAACATAAACTGGACGGCACTAAGGGCCAGGAACCCTGCTCGTTTGGGGTCTTCCAGCAGGCATTACACCTCTGTGGAGCTATTGCAATTGATTCCTACTATTTCGAGAGATTGCTATCACTCTCTGGACCTATTTCAAGGGATACTGGGTTGCGGTAATTGTGGGTTTATGTTCATGGCCCCTATGATAGCTATAATTTTTAAACAGACTATCCCTTGTACATTTACAGAGTTAACACTTGTATGCAGTAAGGCAGCCTCTTTCACTCTCGCTCTATCCAACAATTTTAGCAGGGATTCTTATCTATTTCCTTCGGGTACAGCTTCTAATTTCGCAACCGCTTTGGCAGACATTTTGCCTTTGCTCTTTCTATGATATGCCTATGTTATTGTTATAGGTGATATAAACCTTCAGTTCACTGATAGAATATCGATGCCCAAGATATCCCCATACTCAAATATTGAGTCATAAATATCGATGTCAAAAATATCGACATCCTATATTTATAATGGTAAGTATAAAAATATCGAAAAAGAAATATCGATGTTAAAAATATTGATGTACAAAATATTGATTTTTTTATATATGTAAAAAATAATGTTAAATATATTAAATAATAAAATTAACTTTAAAAAAATTATTTGGATTTAATATACATTTTAACACATATAAGAAATGCATTTAAATTTAAAAAAATGAAAACATACATATATAAAATGTAATATATATATATTTACTTTAAAATAAATAAACTATTAATTTTAATTTATTTTTTTACATTTTTAAATATATAAAATTTACAAATAAATATGTATATATACATACACCTATAACATAAAATCTAATAAAAAACATTATATTATAAATTAAAACATTAAGGGGCTCATTACGATGTCGGGCGGAAGCACAACCGCCGTGCTGGCGGATGCAAAAACCACCAGTTACCGCCGGCACGCAGCAGTCCACACGCCCGCCCAATTACGATGCGAAAAGTAGGCCAAACACCGCCGGCAAGCCAGCAACACCGTCTGCCATCAAAGTGCGCCCGTACACGTAGCGGCGCAGCCCAATTGACACACACCGTCCGACGAAACACGTCCCGCCCGGCGTATAAATTACGATGCCGCAAACAAACGGCTCCCACGGCCAAGAGATACCGTACGACAAACCGAAGCGGTAACACGGACGCCGAGCACGGACAACGAAGAAGCGGCTCCCCCGAGCATGAATCCAGCACTGCAGGCCCTCCCCATGCTCCTGCTGATGCACCACCAAGGACGCAACGTACCGCGGAGACACAGGTAGGCACACACACAACAAGTGCACACAAACAGCGCACACAGTGCAAGGGCGGAAAAAGCGGACAACCCCCCACCAGCGTGTGTACACTACACATCCACCATTGCATCCACATATGACACACAGGCCAAATCGTAACATCGCGTAACACATGTGTACACACCACCTGGGACTAGGAACCAACCACCCCGTCACGGCCCCAAAGCGCCGATGACGCCGCCACACATGCGCACAACGCAGAGGCCAACCGCAGCGCCATGCATGCGTCGCACACAGACACAGGGACACAACCAAGCAGCACACACATCAGCCCCACCCCGAACGCACATGACACGTGACAGGCCTGCCACAGACATGTCCCCAATGCCCAATTCACGGACAACACCCAACGCCACACAACCGACGCACACATGTCAGTGAAGTCACGCAACAGCAGGACACACCCCAGTGTAACAAACATGGCGTAGCACACAGCGGCGGCAACACCAACTAGGAGAAGCAGGGCTCCTTCGGGAAGAGGAACGCCAGTACCACACTGAAACACCCATACCACCCTGCACATATGAACAAGACATATAAAACGGAACACCAAAGAGCCCGGGGACCGACAACAGGTGGCCCAAGAATAACATCCACACACAAGGCCCAACGCAGAGCGGAAAGGCAGCCTGCCGCCCACACAAGGGAGAGCAGACAGCACTGAATGACCTTCCATTCCAACTCCGAAACCACAGCCCTACGACAGAAGCCGGTGAATACAGCCATTGTCCAAGAATAGACCAACACAGGCATGCCAAGGAGACCGACCACAGGGCAGATAGCGCATATCACAGAAGCACACAACGGACGGGGAAGAAAAAAGAAAACACTCCCCATGTCGGCCACATGCAAGTTAATTGGAAGGAGTCATACATCACTGACCTTGAACTGTCTGAGAAGCATGTGGGATGAGGGCCCGTGTCCTCCAAACAAGCCAACAGAACACAAGTCCTGTCTCCCTACGACTACACAGAGCTCACAGCAACCTCGGAGCGTGCACATTGCAGACTGCACACACAGCCGGAGCACGCCACCACAACGCACCGCTGCGAAATGGCAACCGCAACACACCTACCCAACTACGCCGGACAGCTCAAGCTGTACAAAACCAACCTGTTACATACATTGGGATGCGATCTCCTGTCCCTGCTGAACGTAAGTTACCGACTGACTTACCGCATCACATTGTTCAGCTGCGTCATGCCCGTCTTCTACTGTCGGAGGTGTCCCTACCAGCATCCAGTGGAGATATGCCTCTCCAACCCGGCATGTCTGAAGGCGGACCTGCTACCACTACTCCTCCCTCTGGACGCACACGACAGGGCCTGCTCTGCCTATGGGGGCATGGCGTATGTGGCCAACATCGCACCCGCACTGAAATGGGACCACTGTGCCTCCACACGACGGATCATCGAGAACAGCTACATCGAATGTCACCCAGCATGCCCCATCATGGTCCTCCAAGGGACAACTTACGAACAACACCTTGACAGCCACCATCCGCTACATTGGCTGGCAAACATGTACACCACCAATGACATGGAAGCCCTGCTGGACGGCATCGCATACCTGACAACCTGTAAATTCGTCGGACCACAACGCAGGTTCCCCGATTGACCTATGATGTCCAACCCCGCACCCATGCTTAGCTTCCGCATGGACTGGCCAGTCACCACCACAACAGCCATACCAAACGACCGGCAACTGTAACCACACCATCAACGACATCGCCATGACATCGGATATGACCGGGACATGCACACTGTTCCCCATCACATCCAGGAACACCGCATGCATCGTGGGAGGCAGTGGCATGGGGTCTGTGTATCGCACCCACATGGACGGAACTGCACGAACAACCAGGACACAACATGGATCCAGCGCCCATGGACACACACACCGCTCAGTGGACATGAATAGGTCGCCTGGAGTCTGTGGGTGCTGCACCCCTCCCACCCCCACCCCGGGAAACCCATACCAGGACCTTTGCATGGAAGACAAGTGCATACAACAACAACACGACCCCAGTGACTGTGACATGTCCAGTAACCACCACATTGCAACAACAAGTGGCACGCCGCTGCATGCACGCAAGCCCATGCCCTGATGTCATCTCACATGCACGCGTGCATGAGGAACAACCGCAGCAAACCTGTCACATGGAACTGAGATGGACTGTGCCCATGATGCCAAGCGGTCTGGTAGGCTACATGTATACCGTCTGTGTCAAAGTCCGCAGCTCCGCAGCTATACGTAAATGTACATTAGCACAGCCTTGGCCAAGCAGATGTAACTCTGAAGCCCACATCCCACATGCAACAGCCAATCACATGTAACCCCACACCCTATCCCATTTGCAATCATGCTCAGTATATCCTCAACATGTATTCCGCTGCCAGTAGTGTCCACTATACTGCATCACAGAGGACAGAAGACTCAATATAATGTTTGAAACCAAAACTGTCTCCGCTGACTCATTTCACAAGTACGAATGAGAGAGGATGGGAGTATGTGAAGTACACGGCAGTCGTGACATGACCATGTAGTCCACTGGTATTGGATGTCAACGCAAATGAGTAGCACAACTGTGGAAGACACACATGTGTCGTGTGAAGTCGTTTGGACGCAGTGCTCAGGTGGGTGGGTGTGACGGGTAGATGCGCACATGCCAAGTTGGAGCACGCCGTGTTGGGAGGGGTCATGAACAGTACACCACCGCTTCCCTGGGCATTGTGAGAGGACACCTGTCGGGGGGGAGTGAACACGTGTGTGCACAGCAGCCGGGCACACGTACAAAGCGGTACCAGGCGCACCTCAGCCCACCCTCTGTGGACAAGCTGGATCCTGTTATGCGCCCGCCATGCCCCTTGACAAGGCACACACAGCCCCAGTCGACCAGGTGTAACCCCAACATAGTCAATCCGCACAGGCGATACAGGGCACGGGATGGCAGTGGAGCATGGTGTGTGAGAGGTCTCCTCGCGCTCCTCCTGGTCATATCACGCAGGCAATAGAACCTCAACGTCTAGCATGGCACAAGTCAGATGGAAGTGTAGGGGGACGCACCACAGCACGAGCAGCACTGACGTCATGGGAGGTGGCTCGCACCATCCCATCCATTGCCCATCATACCAACCACGACACATGCCATTGTGACTAAGTGCAAGCGCGTGCGCCACCACCCCCGAGCCCTCCCCAGAGAGGCCAAAGAGTGAATGTGTGGGCCATCAGTCACAGACGGACGCGGCCTGGCCGCAAGGGCAGCCACAGCCACTGGGTGTCGCAGGTGGCGGATCCGGAAGGCGAAGACTGTGATGCATAGTCCATGCAGGCCGGGTCTCCATTTGGGGCACCACGCAGGTGGACGGCGTCCCGTAACACATCATACCCTGAGACAGCCCACTTGTGCAACTGGACCCACACATACACTCCTTGCCCTCTCTGGTGCGAGCTTGGGGCTGCCTGTGCAAGCGCTAGCCTCGCAGGTGCACATGCATATTGGGGGAGCGAGGGGAGGACATGAGGGCTGGGGCGAAGATGACTGTATCACTGTCAGTGAGTACAAGGGATGACCCAGATGTGGAAAGGAAGAGACGTGTCCCGTGTGTACTGCAACTAGTCGCCAATCCAACTACCCCCCATGTCCGGAATGTAAGCCCGCACCTAGGCCCGCCCATCCGCCACATCGAATATACCACCAGCACGACAACCTTCCCATTCGGAACACTGACTGGGGGTGGCGACCAGTGAACAATCATGTGTAGCCTACCCACGCGTACATGTGGTCCCTCCATGATCCATGTCACCTGCGGCAAAGTCATGACATGCGCAATGAGGGAAGTGAGGAGAGCTGTCCGCCCCACGCACAGAAGGTGCATCAGCTCCACAGACCCAGCAGCGAGTCCAGCAGGGGTCACATGTGCAGGGGCAGCTGTGCCTGGTGTGAAGGCACATGCATATAGACAGCACATCGACCAGTGTGTAGTCTGCCCACATCTACAGTCCATCATCATGCGGACATAGGAATTGAACACAGGGCAACACATCTTAGTGGGTGCACCCACCGTGACCAACAATGCGCAATCATCGACGTACCCGCCCTGTGCATGGCCCCCCACCCAACGGAGGCACATCCAGTGCCACCATCCCACACACAAGCCTTCCACGGAACATGCTGTGTCCAATGCTCAGTACAGAGTCAGCGCCCATCTGGTGGATCCTGAACAGGAGACACATGCACACACATGCCAGCTCCCACTATGTACGTCTGCCACCTGGCACGTGCAATGTAACCTCTCACCTGTGACGTGTGACTGCAAGCACACAGCCGTCTTGGCATGGGGCTGTCAATGTGGACACCTGTCAATGTTTCGGGAGGTGTGATCCGTACAGTGCTGTACATAGGGTGCAGTGCTGACACCTACTGTCATAAGGTTTCTGCACATACACAGAGCTATGCACAGGAAAATGGGACCCCGGAATACAGTGGTTTGCCACCATATACCGTAGCACCCAAATACCCCAACCCAACTAGCTTAGCATCCCATTAGCACCCAAGTACTAATGTTTGGACAACCCAGAACACGGTATCTTTAACTCAGGACTCGCAGAAGCAAGAACACTCTTTCATCACTCACTCGTACTTGTACACAAGGTGCGTAGGAAGAGACACTGGATAGGTTAAAATGTTTATTCCAACTTACGTGCTCTAATGTACAGTACACGTGTCAGTACTAATAGCATAATGCATATGACTAATATAAGCAGCATGGTTACAATTCCATAGAATACAAACGGGGAAAGCATCTCAGAGCTCAGTGGATAAACGTATAAATAACATTACCACCCTCCCCTTGCAGTAAGATAGTTTATTATAATAATAGAAGACCTCTGGGCTTTGACTAGCGAACCCCCATACCTCAGTCTCTAGATGCAGAATTACATCAGCAGGACATCATAGCTCTTCTCACTGAAAGGGATTTCTCCGAGTGTGTTAAGCGCTAGTAAACCACAGTATTAAAAGCATACCAAATTCTTCATGGCAATTGCACCTAATGTTATGTCTGGGTGCGCGAGACTGGCCATATCAGGAAGAACCAAAATACATTGTTATGCGACCTTGTACATGTTTGTGCAGACTGAGCCCAAAAAGGTGAACAACAGAAAATGCAGACAGTGCAAAAGAACTTGGCACGAGCAAAGGGCGAGGGAGGCCCGGCTCAGTGTAACGTGCGCAAAGAAAAGCAGCATGGCAGCCAGGCCTAGGCCAACATAACAAGGCAGGTAACAATCCACAAGACACCCTCCCCTGGTCAGTCCAGCGGCCAGGACAGAGGCCCATTAGAGGAAAAACAGAGCCGTTGGAGCACAGGGAGCGCCCAAACAGCGAAGGGTAGGTCAATCCATGAACGTGTAAGTGCAGAGGAAAGCCATACCCTCCAGGAGTTCATCATTGGAATTGTCAAAAAACACAGATGCCATCCAATCCATGAGATCAAAGAGCAGGAATGCTCCTCAACTAAGGGAGCATCCAGAAGCAATGCGGGACAGCTTGCGTGATAATTGAAACAGCTTCGTTGTAGGAGATCCTGGGCAGCCGCCCAGATATCCCATTGCGCCAAAATCCCCAGTGCAGCCGCACGCGCCATACAGCCAGCAACGGAACAGTCCTGCTCATGGGCCTCTAAGGGACCCATCAACTGAACAAAATCCAGAACAGACAATGACGAATTGGAGAGGCAATAATCCAGAGTCCAGGTGAAAGGACAGCGGACACAAGTCATCACAGGTTGCACGCAAGTGAAATACGCAAAGCGAAATGAAAGAGTATATGACACACTCAGTGTCGCCAATGGCAAGACACCAAAACCGGCCAAAAGGCGCTCACGGAGCAGCTGGAGGCGTTCTGGATCGAGCAGGTCCCATCGGGGAGCAGCCATTACGCAGAAAGCAAATTAAGAGCAAGATACCAGCCGCCAAAGCGAGGATCAATGGGAAACCGCCAAAGACACTGGAAAAAATAGAATGTATGAAAGCCGGGATGGCACCAAAAATAGTTTGGAAGGAGGACACCAAGCCCGACCCCACGACCTTAAAAAAGTGTACTAGGCCTTCAGTGTTAGATGCGTTAAAAATACGATGTATTAACTCCCCAAAATGTTGGGGGAGATTAGTGTTTAAAAGGGCCTGTATTTCACTGTGGGTACTCGCCACCTGGAGAATGAATGTCTCCCGGGCGGACGTGAGCATAACTTCCTCGTTTAATAATAGTGCCTTTATTCTGCTCAGTCTATTGAAATCTGCTTCCATGGTAGGGATGGAAGGCCAAATAGAGATATCAACCTTGCCATGAGGGGGAGGATAAAGCACATTTTTGCAGCAGACAACCCTGTGCGAAACTGTTACAATGTAAGGAATGCCAGCCTGCAGGCCACAACAGTTTTCGTTATTTTAAAAGTAAATAACTACCATTGGAAAGGAGAGTGAAAGTAGGAGAAATAACAGGAGCAGGAATACCTTTCAGCACACAAGCAAGATTAGGAGCGGAAACGCTACATGAGCCATGCAATTTAATGTGTTTACAAATAAGCGAATGACCCATAGTCGAGTCGCAGTACTCCCCGTGAGAAAGACTTCCTTGCCGTCCCGAAGGCATTTATACATGAAAGGCAAGGACCAGAGTTCATGCAGGAAAGCACTGCCCAAGGGCCGGTAACGGCCCACAGGATAATGTTTCATGCACGAGTCAAATTCAAATAAGGAAAAAGGTAAAGCGATAACCCCATGAACTAGCCACACAGCAGAATCGAGTTCTGCAACAGAGAACGGCAAAGGATCCATCTTTTCGATATGTAATAAAGTGTAAGTTGCATCTTTCATGGACATGAATTGCTGTTTGTCAGTTAAGTTAAAAGGTAGAAACAAGGCAGAGGTGTTTAAAAAATGCCAAGGCACTTTACCTAACTTAAGCGTTTGTAAAGTCCATGCAAACTGCATAACCGAACGCAATTGATTCTGACCATGATATAACACAGAAACATCATCTTGTACAATATCAACAACAGAGGACACAATATTCTCTAAAGTGTAAATGCGAGAAGACAGGGTATTAATACTATTGTCAACAACAGCAAGCACCTTTTCCAAATTTGCTTGATCTATTTCCCGAAGACGGGAAGCAGCTTCCATTTGTGATAGCTTCCAGAGTTCATTATATGTTTCATAAATGAATCTTTTAGGTCGGGGACCACGAGGTCCCAAAACAAAGTCGGACAGATCAATATTGCCTGAAAGGAGGGACAAATGTTGTTTAACAGAATCAAGGGTCGAATGTTGCAGCCATTGTTTGCATAATTTACCAACAGAATATGTAGTGACAGTACGGGAATCAGTAAATCTCGGATCAGGCCTATCCTGTGTGTAACTAGCTCCTGAGTCGTGAAAACGCATTTGACATGCATTTGATGATGTAGGCCATACCAACCAGGGTGACTGAACTAGCTCAGAAACATTAAACGAATTATTTTGTAACAGAGCCTGCAGGGACACGAGGGACATATTGAATCGTGAGCTTTCATTGGGAAAACTCGACAGGGATGGTATTGATGGAGTATTCAATTGTTTAGTGGTTGCTAAGCCCCAACATGTAGTCTGATAGATGGAGACATTGAGGAACATAATTTGTGTAGGGATGAGGCAAGCACGGTGTAATGCCTCGGTTCCCTGTACCTGCCATGGCTTGGAGCCCCAAATAGATTTTAAATCCACTGTATTATCCCAGTACTCATAACCACCCACAGCTAGGGCACTTAGAAAGGAACCTGAATAAAGCAATTTGGTGTGTGTTAACATAATTTTCTGAGTTGATGTGTTATTAAGTCTAAAATAATAGGATGCAGGGTTCGACCGATTAAAATCAGTAAAATAATTAAACTTATTTCGAAGAGTTTGAGAGCTACCTGGCAAGGGGTTTGGACAATGTTCCCATTGGGTATAGTTAACAGAACTACGCAGGGCACTGGGCTTATGGAGAAAATGATTACCCCAATGTTGGTAACAATACAAATCGGCATAATTAGCAGAATTCATATATAGATCTTCAGCATTAAAAGATGCATAATATTTTAAATCGGCAAACAATGCTTCAACGGCATGCACATCCCAATCATCAGAATGAATATTATTTTGTACTACATCACCCATTGAAACACGAAGGACATTAGGTACATTAATAATCTCCGTCGGACCATGGATTTGATAATTCACTGCATCCCATACGATGCCATCAGCAACTGGGAAAGCTGAAATGTTCACAAATGTGTGGTCACGCTTCATGATGTGAGACGAGGAATGAGGAGCCAAAGTTCCAGAAACATAGTCTACAGCAGAGCGTTCAGGTAAATAGTGACCATTAATTAGTAGAAAAAACACTGTGACAAAGCCAATGGACATGAACAAAAATATCAAGAAAAGTACCAACCAGATGTATGTCCAGGGTGGAATCAAAAAATTGTCTCTAAACCAGGATATAAAAATACTGAACTTGGATGGAACTTTTGAAGATGTGGAATCCGAATCAAAGGAATAACGAGTCTGGCTTAGTGGCGATATTGGTTGATGTGCCACCGATTCAGATGCAGGATAAGTATACTCGTCCTCGTCGATGTTGGTGGAGAGTTGGGGATCAATTATAGTTTCAGGCAAAGTAGAGGATTCAGGCAAATCAACCATCTCAATTACAGCATCAGCGATCGTTCGTGCAGATGGACTATGAACATATGTCCGATAAATGGCAGGACAAGAGACCGCTGGTGTGACACTATTCAGGATCGGCCAGGCGCTGTAGCTTGACATTTTCCACTGAGATGTATCTGTTCTCCTTGCGATCAGGAAGCGGTGGTAAAATGACTGTACGTGTTCCCTTCAAGCCCAGAACTGGAACCGGTGCACGAAAAGAGGGGCCGAATTCTTTTTGTTTTCAACCTTTTCTCGAACCAGTTCTCCAACCTTTGGAAGCCAGCCGGCTACCGGAATCTGCAACGCAGGATCTGTGGCTGAAGGCAAATGTGTAGTTGCAAGTTTGTCTCGGGCTTCTTGTAAGTCCTGTAACATAGCAGAATGATTATCTACATCAAACTTGGCGGATTGCGCCGCGATGTCTGGACCCTCAAGGTCAGGCACAAACATTCTTATGCCAAAGAGCATTTCGTATGGGGTCCGCCCACCCAGAGGTCTTCTAGGGAGATTATTAAGTGCACGCTGAACGGTATACAAATGGGCCAGCCAGTTCCTGCCAGTACCTATAACCCTAGCTGTTAAGGATTGCTTTAAGTCACGGTTCATTCGTTCAACGATAGAGTTGCCCTCAGGCCTATACGGAGACGAAAATTTCACCCGCACCCCAAGCGAAGCCATTGCATACTTGTAAGCCCTAGAGGCAAACGCTGGACCTTGGTCCGAATGGAAGGTGCCGCATGCGAAAATTCCCACAAAGACACGCAAATCCCTGATTACATTTCGGGCGTCAGCACTCCGTTGTGGCCAGACCCAGAGAAACCGTGTGCACGAGTCCACTGCCACTAAGATGTATTTATAGGCAGTGTCTGATGAGAATGGACCGCAGTGATCCAAGTAAACACACCCAAAGGGTCTGTTAGCAATGCAGAGCGGGGTTTGTGGTGGACGTGTTACCGTGGAAGGCTTGATCTGTTGACAAACATCGCAAGAAAGCACAAAAGCACGGGTGTCTTTATACAATCCACACCACCAATAACGCTGCTGCAAGATGGAAACTGTAGCTGACACACCTGCATGAGCCGAAGCCATGCCTTCGTGTGCAGCTGATATCAAGGCACTCCTGCGGTCCGCGTTGGGGATCAGCCGATCTCCAACGTCAGGTATAGTTACATAAGGAACCTGATCGGGACTTAATGTGTAAGAATACTTGGAAGGGAAACCTGTAGGGTAATTATTACCTTCCTTGGTTGCAGCAATAGCTGCTAATATAACAGGGTCTATTTTCGACATGGACCTGGTAACCGCTGCTACTGAACACGTGACTACTGCTGAACGGGCAGCTTCATCTGCCAGATCGTTACCAATAGCGTGTGCGCCCACCCGCTGATGGCCTAAGGTGTGAACCACCTGTGTGAGGGGCAGACGTTGTTGCAATTCTGCCACTCGAACCCAAAGCATTTTATGCTTAATTGTGCTCCCTTTTGCGTCCTTGTAGTCGTTTTTCGACCAGAAAAACAGATTGTCATTGTAAGATTGTACACAGTAAAAAGAATCACATACAATAAGAGTGGTCTCATCCTGAGAAGCGAACTCAAGTGCAAGTAGCAATGCATGCAGCTCGGCCAATTGTGCGGTACTATCTCCAAGGGTGCGAGTATGCACTGCAGAGGATTTGAACTTTCCATCTACAAAGGAACCCGCAACAATAGCACATGCAGCTGAATAAGCGTGCTTGGACCCAGTGGCCGGCTGCGCCGAACCATCGGTGTAGATCACACATTTGTAATCCTCAAGCGGTAATAAAAACAAAGGAGGAGGATGAACGAATTCATACTGCAAAAACTCCTGAGTCTGCAGAGAAGAATCAAAAACAAAAGTGACGTCCGAAGACGTCAAGGATGTAGCCCATTGTATCCAACGGGGATGCATTGCTTTTGAGTTCGGTACACTTGCCTTTGTTACTGCCTCTAGGGCAGGACAGGGTGTTACCACCAGAATTCGCTTTCCCTGTGCCAGTGCGCGTTCTTTTAGAATCGCCATTTGCACTGCAGTTAGAACTTTTTCGACAGATGTAAAGCGCAATTCAGCGGAAGTGTACAGATGTGACTTGTATGCGATGGGTACTGTATCACCTTCATTAAAGGTTAAGTATGTGAATCCCACCGCCCCCGGAATTATTCTAATCACCAGGTTTGTGTGGTTATCACGAGTCAAAAGATATTTAGACTCCAAAAGGTCTGTCTGCAACGACTGCAGAATTGAGGTATGCTCAGGCAGCCAGCAAGACCTTGAATAAGTAGGTTGTATCAAAGCATACAAAGGCTTGATACGCTGGGCATATTCGGGAATGTAAGTACGCCCGAAATTCAGGAAACCCAGCAAAGACTGAAGTTTCTTCAGAGTATTTGGGGGGCACAAATGTGCACATTTTTCCAAGAAATGGGGTGCTAAGCCCTTACCTTCGTTGTTGAGCTCATAGCCCAAGAACAGAACTGTAAATTCAGCAATGTGTGATTTAGCAAAGTTAAATTTGTAACCCTGCTCCGCAAATTCAAGAATAATGCGGTCCACACGGAACAAATGCTGAAATAATTCGTCGTCCGTCAGATAGATGTCATCTACGTACGAACATGCGTCTTGATCAATGTCATTTAACAAAGAAACAACACGGGCGGCGAATATACCCGGACTATTTTTATAGCCCATGGGTAAACGCCGGAACTGGAATAATTTACCACCGGAAGTGAATGCGGTCCATTGACCACTTTCCGGGGCTAGGTTGTGCGTGTAGAAACCGTTTGAAAGGTCAAGTGTCGTTTTGTATTTTTTACGAACAAGACTGTCTACAAGCGCAGAACTGTGTGTATTTTGCACCGCAAAGTTCCGACAATGAGTATTTAAATGCCGGTAATCCAAAACTAAGCGGTACGATCCATCGGGTTTAGAAACCACGAAAAGGGGATTGTTCATAGGTGATACGCATGGTTCAATTACTCCCTGATATTCCAACTGTGTCAGAATTTCGGAGACGGGGCCTTTTGCCTGCCGTTTGATGGGATATTGGGGTTGTGGTTGCGGTAGTGACCGCAAAGGTATTGCATGAGGAGGTGATTCTTCATCCCATCCCACATGGTTGCAGTATAACGCTGGTGCCAGGTACACAGCCCACTCAGCTGCAAGTGCTTCAGCTTTGTCTTTTGGGACATGCCGTGAGAAGCTTGGAAGGATTACCTCCTCTCCTTTATGTGCAGCTAAAACGAATGGGGGTGGCCAATCCACCTCTGCTAACAAAATGTCATATGAAGAGGTTAGATTTTCCCAAAAAATCCCTTTTATTTCACGCGGTATGTCACCTTCAATTTGTATGACTATATTATATAGTCTGTCAGGGGGTGCCACTCTCGTGTCAGCTGTCTCTACAGTAACGAATGTTTCAGTTGCTGTCGCCTCCATATGAGGACATAGCGCCTCCCGCACTATGGTAACTTCCGCGGCGCTGTCTAGGAGGGTCACTGCCCACGTCCAATTCTGGAGTCTCGTTCTCACGGTCTGAGGCATATTTCGCTGTGACAGCAGCAACTTTTTCTTCTGAAATTGCGGTCGAGGAAGATGAAAGTCTTCTGCTTTCCCTCTGACTTGTTGTCGAGGTTGGTCTCGCTCCTGGGGAGCCTCTCGGCCCCTTCCTCTATCTTGCCGTCCTCCTCCACCAGCCTGTGACGACGTCTGGGCCTGTGAAGAACGAGGAGAACGCGTATCAGAGCTCTGAAACCTTTCTGGTGATTTAATCCTTGACCTATCACGTAAATCATAAGTACGTTCAGAAGAAACCGAAACTGGGGAAGCGCCTCTCGACCCCGGCTTCTTTTGCTGCTTACCCTGTTTTTTCTGTCTCCAACTCTTTTTAGTGAAGACTGGTTTATCATCTTTCTCAGATGCACTTTTTGTTTGTGTAACTTGTGTTTGCGATTGAGTTTGCATTTTTACAAAAGGCTTGTTGCCCAGGCTATTTCTTCCAATTGTTTTATAAGCCCGGGCAATAATTTTCGGTAATTCGCGGGGCCTGTCCAACTCTGGGACCAAAGCCAAAGCATTCGCTACTTGAAAGTTCATAGCATCGCCCTTGACATTTCCAAGGATCAGCTCAGCTACTACATCAAACACTCCCACTAGTCTCATCCCTAATTCCACAGCCGCTTCAGGGCCATGTTCATCCTGTACTTTTTTAATTACAGAGGGTAGAACCGTCATGGAAGGAGTTCCAAAACATTTTGAATAAACTGCTGCGAATACCTTACCCCAGTTTTCACATGATGTCAAATCGGGGATTATGTCTTTTGGCAAACTTATCGTGAGGATGCGGTGTTTATCTACTGGGGATGTATGGGGAAACACTGCTTCTATCTGATCGAACTTTTCTGCAAGCCAGTAAGGATAGTCGTCCTTATTTTGTGGACGTTTGCCCATCACAGAATTTACCATGACAGGACTTATGGTCACTCCAGCGGCTATAGCTGGTTGGCCTGCGACTACAGGAGCAGCTCCATGTAGACTACCTGTAACGTATGTCACTAGGGCTCGATGCACTCGTACCAATTCGGTATGCATAGTGCGCAGTTCCGCAAGCGGTAATGCCAGATAATTTGGATGCGGGGTATACCCGGCCAATACAGGCCAAGTGGCCCCCTGAATTGACAAGGGGCCTAAACGAACTGCGGTAGTTGGTTGTGGTAGGGCGCCATTAAACCAAACACGGTGCTGCCAAGCCGTGAGAGGTACTTCAAGAGTGGTATAGGGTCGATATGCAGCAGGAATAACGGTGGGTTTATATTCATGAAACAGATTATCATCTGCCTCCACCGCTTCAAAAGTGATCCAAGTGTAAAACACCTCAAAGTGGTAAGCCGGATCGGCTTGAACCACAAAGACCAAATCGATCCCTGTATCAGGCACTCCATACACCCGTAATTGGTCTCGGAGTGCTCCTCGACTATGTGCAGCAATCGCCACACCAGCCATGACTAAACAGATATATTCGACAACCTAACAGGGAGCACAAAAATGGGTCTGTTTACTAACCTTTTTTAATAACATCAAGCTTGAAAGAACCTATAAAACATTCAATATAGGAGGTATCACCGTCACATACGCCTCCGGAAGCGTACGCGAGGGGTTTGTGGACAAGCACAAGTACTACTCAAGCGTCTCGCAGATAAGCTGCCCCACGGTGGTCGCGCCATGTCATAAGGTTTCTGCACATACACAGAGCTATGCACAGGAAAATGGGACCCCGGAATACAGTGGTTTGCCACCATATACCGTAGCACCCAAATACCCCAACCCAACTAGCTTAGCATCCCATTAGCACCCAAGTACTAATGTTTGGACAACCCAGAACACGGTATCTTTAACTCAGGACTCGCAGAAGCAAGAACACTCTTTCATCACTCACTCGTACTTGTACACAAGGTGCGTAGGAAGAGACACTGGATAGGTTAAAATGTTTATTCCAACTTACGTGCTCTAATGTACAGTACACGTGTCAGTACTAATAGCATAATGCATATGACTAATATAAGCAGCATGGTTACAATTCCATAGAATACAAACGGGGAAAGCATCTCAGAGCTCAGTGGATAAACGTATAAATAACATTACCACCCTCCCCTTGCAGTAAGATAGTTTATTATAATAATAGAAGACCTCTGGGCTTTGACTAGCGAACCCCCATACCTCAGTCTCTAGATGCAGAATTACATCAGCAGGACATCATAGCTCTTCTCACTGAAAGGGATTTCTCCAAGTGTGTTAAGCGCTAGTAAACCACAGTATTAAAAGCATACCAAATTCTTCATGGCAATTGCACCTAATGTTATGTCTGGGTGCGCGAGACTGGCCATATCAGGAAGAACCAAAATACATTGTTATGCGACCTTGTACATGTTTGTGCAGACTGAGCCCAAAAAGGTGAACAACAGAAAATGCAGACAGTGCAAAAGAACTTGGCACGAGCAAAGGGCGAGGGAGGCCCGGCTCAGTGTAACGTGCGCAAAGAAAAGCAGCATGGCAGCCAGGCCTAGGCCAACATAACAAGGCAGGTAACAATCCACAAGACACTACTACTGTCTCATATCCCCTCGTGCCACAGGTCCCACTTGTTTTGGCCGCTCAGCCTGTGCCCACATCGTCGTCGTCGTGTGCCATACTCATCCAGCCTCGGAAGCAGTTCCATGCTCAGCAGACATTCATGTTGCCGTGGCGTTGCCGCTTGACGAATATGCAGTCAGTCGCCATCAGCACGCCCCGCAAGTCATTGGGGCCTAGATCCCCATGTGCATGCACATGGCAGTGGTCTGTATCACTAGCCATTGCCATTGTTGGGAGACCTGTGTAAGTGTATTGTGGCCGTGCCGTCCCAGCTTGACAGCTGGGCTGTGGCTCATGTGCTTGCTCAGTCATGTCAGTGATGTGTATGCGAAATTGCTATGTGTCGTGTTGCTTTGACATGTGTCCACTGCCATTTTCCCTAGGCGGAGACCGAACATTGACCGCCCATACCAATTGCTGGCGGACATGGACGATACAGAGGTCATTAGGAAGTTTCGGCTGGACAGGCCAACCCTGCATCGACTGTGTGCCATGTTAGAACCCCATCTCCGTCCCCGCAGGGTGTATCCGACAGCTGTCACCCCCACGGCTAAGGTGATGGCCGCCATGCATTTCTTCGGCACTGGGTCATTCCAGCACACAGTGGGCAGTGGAGGAGGGATGTCCCAGCCCATGTTCAGCAAGGTGCTGAGGGATGTACTGGCAGCCATGATGCTGTACCGAAACAGGTACAACCGCTTCCCCAGGGCTCGTGAATTGGCGGCAGTGAAGGGTGCATTCTATGCCCTTGGCAGAATCCCACACGTCGTTGGAGCCATTGACTGCACACATGTTGGCCTTGTTCCACCACAGGCCACTGAGCACCTGTACCGCAACAGGAAGCACACGCACTCCCTGAATGTGCAAGTGGTGTGCCTTGCGGACATGGTGATCACCCACGTGTGTGCAAAGTTCCCAGGCTCGGCCCATGACGCACACATAATGCGCAACAGCATCTTGCCACGACTGATGTCCAATCTGCAACAGGATCGTGGCTGTATTGTCGGTGAGTATGTGGAGTGGTGTAGCGTGCTGGTTGTGCGATGCTGTCCCCTGTCCAGTTGGAATAGCAACGGTTCTCTGTGTCCCTCACACCCAGGTGACTCTGCGTACCCGAATGGGGCATGGCTGCTCAGTCCATTGAGGAATCCTCGCACCCCAGCAGACGATCGCTACAATGAGGCACATGGGAGGACCAGACGTGTGGTCGAGCGTACCTTTGGCCTCCTCAAGTCCAGGTTCAGGTGCCTGGACCGCACCGAGGGTGCGCTGGCGTACTCCCCACAGAAGGTGTGCCAGATAGTGGTGGCGTGCTGCATGCTGCACAATCTGGCCATTCGGAAGCAGATCCCCCTCATCGTGGATGACGGAGATCAACCAGGGCCCCAGCCCGCAGACCAGGACAGCTCGAGTGAGGAGGACAGCGGAGAGGAGGAAGCTGGGAATGTGCGGCAGCAGCTCATCGCCCGCTACTTCACTTGACGGTGAGTGTCCATGTACGACGGCTGATGTGGCTGTATCTGTGCAGGTGTGTGTGTGCTGTGTCAGGGTGGCCGTTTGTTCACTGCGTGCTGTGTGTCAACGCTCCATGGCCAGGGTAGTATGCCACTGTTGGTGGCTGTGGCATTGTGCCCTATTGCTCTGTGCGATGTGTGTACATTGCTTGTAGTTGTTGACATGTACTGTGTGATGGGTGTGTGACACACTCATTGAATGTGCTCCTGTTCTGTCTCCCACCCCTAGGTCCCTACAGGCCCTCCGGTTCCATTGCCATGCCACGCATCAGGTGCCTTTCCGCCCAAGGTGGCCGTTGTATTCCGTACAAATAAAACACAGGGCACAAACAGCAGTTTGTGTAAGAGGTGCATTTATTTCAAACTGTGACATGTGATTGTGTGTAAGGTGATGACAAAAGTGGTGCGTGCAGTGACAATGAGCTGTCGGTCATGGCTGCGTGATGCTCAGGGTGTACCCACTGGTTCTATGTCCATAGTCCAACACACACATGCCATCCAGATGGCTGTGTGGAGTGGGATCGTAGTCCAAGTCAATGCAGTGGGTGGTCAAGGAAGGCTGGCTGGCTGCCTCACTTGCGTCTGGAGCGTGCGAAGTCCTCCCGGGAGATCTGTTTCCACTTCGGACGGCCCCTTCCACGTTTGCGAGGGGGGTGCCTGCTTGCGACATGCTGGTGGTTGAGGTGTGCTCACTGGCTGTGGACGCAGGGGAACTGGACACTGCTGCTCGACCCTGCGCCCCGGCAGGTGGTGGCGGAGGAGGAGCTGCTGTCCCTGGCTGTGACCTCACCGCCACCACCAGCTGGCCCATGAGGTCCACGAGTTGGCCCATACGGGCGTCCATGGACCTCAGCACCCCCAGCACCTCACGCGTGTCTGTAGCTGACCTGGCCCATTGTCCTTGGGCCTCTTCATAGGCCCCAAGGACTCTGGCCATTTGAGGCAGGGCATGGCTCCCAGGGGAGGCTGGCGTTTGCCTGACCCTGCTCCTCCTACCAGTCCTGCTGCCACCGGCCTGCCCACTAGCCACATTGCTCACCACGGTCCTCGCTGTGGCTCCCAGGGTGGATCCAGTCGGCCGGGCCACCACCTGCGCTGGGGCTGGTGCCAGCGAAGACGTGGTGGTGGTGGCGGCGGTGGTGGTCGGTGCGGCGATGGTGGCGGTTGCGGCAGTGGTAGTGGCCGCAATGACCGTGGGTGTGGCCGCAATGACCGTGGGTGTGGCCGCAATGACCGTGGGTGTGGCCGCAACGACAGTGGCAGCAGGGGGCTGGGAATGTTCAGCAGCCCTGGATGATGGGTTGGTGGGTAGGAGGAGTCCTGGGGAGCGGCTGGGCCCTGCCACACCAGATGGGCCTGCTTGGTGGTCCGTGTCCGAAGAGGAGGCTTGTAGGCTGGCTGTGCTGGCTGCTGGCTCCATCCCCAGCATCCAGCAGTTCGTCACCTGTGGAGAGAATGAGATTTGTTATTGTGTTGCACCTTGCGAAGTATGTATTTGTCGTCTGACATTAACAGTTCGTGCAATCTCGTACATGGGTTTCCCGGAGGCGTGTGTGTGGCTGTACCATTTGTAGTTGTGTGTGCTTGGCAATGGGACTGTGTGCTGTGCACATGTGGCATGGGACGGATTGGCCATGCCGATGGGTGTGTTGCTGTGCCCCTACTTATTGTGACTCTGGTGTATGCGGGCTCCTGGCCCATCCTGGGTCTGGTTTGTACTTTGCTTTTGGGGTTCAAATGGAACGCTTAGGAACGCATATGGCAACATGGGGGCCATGCCCCAGATTCGCATTTGGGAGGGAATATGCTTTTGGGGTTCAAATGGAACGCTTAGGAACGCATATGGCAACATGGGGGCCATGCCCCAGATTCACATTTGGGATGGAATATGCTTTTGGGGTTCAAATGGAACGCTTAGGAACGCATATGGCAACATGGGGGCCATGCCCCAGATTCACATTTGGGAGGGAATATGCTTTTGGGGTTCAAATGGAACGCTTAGGAACGCATATGGCAACATGGGGGCCATGCCTCAGATTCGCATTTGGGATGGAATATGCTTTTGGGGTTCAAATGGAACGCTTAGGAACGCATATGGCAACATGGGGGCCATGCCCCAGATTCACATTTGGGAGGGAATATGCTTTTGGGGTTCAAATGGAACGCTTAGGAACGCATATGGCAACATGGGGGCCATGCCCCAGATTCGCATTTGGGAGGGAATATGCTTTTGGGGTACATGCTGTGAGCCATGGGTGCCGAACGTGACATGTGTTGTGGCAGCATGACAGTGCATGGTCTGAGGTGTGTGCATGCCTGACATGGCCTGCATATTTGCTGTCTGTTGTGATTACTGGACATGGCATTGGACGCATCGTTATGAGTGAGTGTTGGTTGTGTGCCAGCCAACGTATTGCAGTTGTCCCATCTCCTTGGTGTGCGTGCTGCCCTGTGCCATGTGCATCACTGCAGTGCTCGTGGGGGGGGTGTGGCCCATGTTGTGTGTTGTTGCTCACAGTGTGGCGTGCGCTTCATTGACTTCTGGCACATGGTTGGTCATGGGCATGTATCTTAGCGTGACTGCTGTATGTGTGGCAGCTGTACGGATGACATGCCTTTCATGAGACTGGGGCTGACGGATGGGATGGATGGTATGTTGTATGTGCATGGTGTGTCTGTGTGTTTGATGGGTTCAGTGGTGTTCGTGTGCATTTATGTTGTTCCGCTCTGTTGCGTCTAGTGTTGTTTGTCTTACATAGGCGTAGTTGTGGGGTGTGTGGTTGACAGGCAGTAGGGGCTACATGGACAGGACTTCAATGGTGTTTCGGTTGTGTGTGATGAGTTGCACAGTGGCTGCCGTGTGGTACTATATTCAGTGTGGCTTGTGCATGCAGACGTGGCTCCTTGGGTGTTGCTGTGTCTGTGATGGGTCATGTGAGGTGTGAGTCTGTGGTTCATGTCCGTGTGCACATTGTTCACTTGTTCGTGACGGTGGGCGGTGCTGCGTGTTCGTCTGCTACGTGACATGTCCCATGTGTTGGTCGTGTTACGGTTCTCATGCCTCCAGTAATCCAGCCCTGTCCAGTTTCCCACCTGCAGGTTGTTCGGGCGTGCACTGTACTGGATGCCACATGGTTCTAAGTGGGGGGTGCTCCATGTTGCAGGTCTGTGGGGGTGGGGGGTGTTGTGGATCGTGGTGGTGGCTGGACACCCACTGACACCGATTGTTGTGGATCGTGATGTCTACCTTTCGGCTGTCGGTGTGCACTGCGGTGGCTGACACGTGGCTGTGGGGGTGGGGGATGCTCCTCCTTGCTGTGCTGTGGGACTAGGGGCCTGGTGTGTGTTGTACTTGGGCTGTCCACCCTCCCACCCACTGCACTTTGTGTTCCTGCCACTTACCTGTTACTTGTCGGTTAGTGCAGCTATGGCGGACACATGGGTGTGGTGGGTGCTCGTTGTGGCGCTTCTGGCATACTTGGGGACCTGTTGGTGGTTACGTGGCTGGCTGAGTGTACACATGTCCCCACGCATCTTACAGTTGTTCTGTTTGGGCTGTGTGTGGTGGTGTCTGTTGCATGTGTGTGTGATGTGTTGTGTATTGTGTGCTGGACATGGGGGTGTTTGTCCCTGGGAGCTGTGGCATGGTGGTAGTGCATGTGAGTACATAGCGGTGTGCTGGTATACATTAGTTTGTACTTGCCAGCCTCCACTCCCCCTGCTAATCCGGCGAGGATCTCAGGATGTATGATGACTCGCACCTTCTCCTCCCACGCTTTGAAGGTCTTGAAGAGCGCGGGATTCCCTCCGCCAGTGACGGCTGCCAGCTCTCTGTTCTTGGTCTCCTTCTTCTTGACCAGGCTCTTGACGTCATTTGTTTATTTCGACTCTGTTCCTGGGCAGGGTCCCGACTGCATTGACCTGGTCTACGATCCGGTTCCACATTCTGTTTCTGGTGGCTAGTGGTGTGTGCTGGACCATGTTCCCATAGATTTGTGGGTGCACCTTGATGATCTCGTCGACCATGACCGTCAGCTCAATGGGCGTGAACTTGGGCATTCTTTGTGGTGCCATGGTGTTTGTGGTGCTGGTGCGGTGTGTGTTGTGTAATGTGCAGGGGGTTTGTGGTGGTGGTGGTGGTGGTGGTGGTGGTGGTGGTGATGTGTGCGTTTCTGTGGTGTGCTGCTGTCCTTGCTGTGTCACTGTGTCCTCTCCTCTCCTCTCTGGTTTGCAATGTTGCAAGGGGTTGTGGTCTGTGGGAGTGCTGCTTTTGTACTTACCTATGTGAGTGTGTCCTCATGGTCTGTTGTTTTCAGGTGTGTTGTGTCTGGGGTTCTGGCCTTTGTAGTTTTTGTTTGTCCAGGGGGTGTTTTCGGGATGTGTACTGTGCTTGTGTATTTGTGCGTGCCTTGCTGTGTGGACTTGTTGGCCATGTTGTGTGCGATTGGTTTTGTGAGCGGATGGTTTCTGTGCAGGGACGTGGGCGCCATGGCTTCTGCCGTGTCGATTCTCATCGGCGTTGTTTGCGCTGGCGGGCGGTATATTTGTAGTTTTCCGCGCTCATGGCGCTGCGATCGTAATCTCACGTGCGGTGTGTCGGCCGTGAGGGCGGGCGGTTTTGTGTTGTCGGGCGTGTTTCCGTCCGTGGCGGGCGGTTTGACTCCGACTCGGACGATGGCGGGCGGTATTTTGTGTGATTTTTCCGCCGATGGCGGTTTTCGGTTTGTGTAATCGTAATGGCGTGGTCGGTGTTCAGACGGTGTGTGCGGGCGGATTTTTGCAGCTTCCATGCCTGGCGGATTTTTTTACGCCGGGTATCGTAATGGGCCCCTAAAATATTTAATAGTCTTTAAACTTAAATTTTGCACTCCATTGAGCGCAACAGTAGGGAAAGTGTTGGATAGCGGAGGGGTAAAAATAACAATTCCCACTCCAGTGAGTGCAACAGTAGGGAAAATGTTGGATAGCAAAGGGGTAAAAAATACTATTCCCACTCCAGTGAGTGCAACAGTCGGGAAAGTGTTGGATAGCGCAGGGGTAAAGATTACGATTCCCACTCTAGTGAGTGCAACAGTAGGGAAAGTGTTGGATAGGGGAGGGGTAAAAATTATTATTCCCACTCTAGTGAGTGCAACAGTACAGAAAGTGTTGGGTAGCGGAGGGGTAAAAATTACTATTCCCACTCCAGTGAGTGCAACAGTAGGGAAAGTGTTGGATAGCGGATGGGTAAAAATTACTATTCCCACTCCAGTGAGTGCAACAGTAGGGAAAATGTTGGATAGCGGAGGGGTAAAAATTTATATTCCCATTGGAGTCAGTTGAAAATAAAAAACAAGCAAAATATCAACTACAACACAAAAGAAAACATATATAAAAATATTAAAAATTTACAAAAGATAAAAACATATTATAATGTTAAAAAGATCTAACAAATACCTAGAAAGATTTTTTTTTAAAAATGTATAATAATTTACAAACAAATAACAATTTTTAATAGAAATTATTTATAATCAAAAACATTAATTATTACATGAATGTAATCTTTTTTATTTCCTACCCTATAACACCACACAACTCACAACACACTTCTAAATTAAAAAAAAATGTACCTCCATAATTAACATAATTAATTATCAATTAAAGAAATATAATTAATTAAAAACAAATTAAAACAGATCAAAATTAATTTACTCCCCAAACGTTACCCCTATAAAACCGAAACCCACACACAAAATAAAAATAAACAATTACCATAAATATTTATGAATTGATGAATTAATATTAATGATCAACTAATTATTAATTAATTAAACATAAATAATTTCCACCCTCTACCCCAATAAACACCACAACCCACACCTAAAAATCATTACACAATTTCCATAACTAATTTAACATCAATAAATTAATATCAATTAATAACAACTTATTAATTGATTTAAAAGATATTACTTCCCACTCTTTACCACTATAAACCCCACAACTCACATCTAAAATTAATTACACAATTGCCATATTTAAATTTTAGTTAATTAATTAACAAATAATTATTAATTACTTATAAATAAATTACTTCCCACCCTAATCCCCTATAAACCCCACCACCCACACCTAAAAAAAAATACAATTAACATAATTAATTACCAATTCATTAATTATGCATAATTAACAAGCAATTAATAAATAATTAATAATAAATAATTCCCACAATTAACACTATAAAATATAAATTAAATAAATATTAATAAATAAAAATATTAATAAATGTATTATAATTAAATTACTTCCCTCCCTATTCCCCAATAAACCCACAACCCGCTCCTAAAAAAATGACACAATTAACATAATTACCAATTAATTAATTAATATTAATTAACAACCAATTAATACATAATTAATAATAAATTAATTCCCACAATTAACACTATAAAATGTAAATTAAATAAATATGAATAAATAAAAAATATGAATACATTTATTATAATTAAATTACTTCCCATCCTATTTCCCTATAAACCCACAACCTGCTCCTAAAAAAATGACACAATTAACATAATTGGCAATTACTTAATTAATAACAATTAACAACCAATTAATAATTAATTTATAATAAATTAATTCCCACACTTAACACTATAAAGTCTAAATTTAATAAATACTAATAAATAAAAAAAAATTTTTTTTATTATAATTGAATTACTTCCCACCCTATAAACCCACAACCCGCTACAGAACTAAAAAACGCAAAAATTAATTACAATAAAATTAATAATTACAAAGGGGCCAATTCCGATCTCGGCGGTAGGGCTCCGAATCGGATTCGGCTTACCGGATCCGATTCGGAGCCCTGTTACCCGACTGATTCGTACGTGCGTCCGGGCGAGCGAGTACGATGCGAAAACTCCGACCGACTCGTTCGCGAGACCCAACCGCACCGACCGACTCGTACGCGAAAGCCGACCGCTCCGACCGACTCGCTCGGACACGCCTCGCACCGCGCAATGGAGACGTTCCCTGGCCGGGCAAGTACGATGCGCGCCGCGAGCAGTCCGACCGACACGCGCCATCTGGCTCGAAAGAGCAGTCGGAGCCGTACTTCGGGGGTCCGTGTCAGACCCCCCTGTACGCGTAGCCGCGCGAGTCGCTCACAGGGGGGACCCATGGGTCCCCCCTACCTGTGCGTGTACGGCGCGAGTCGCTTCACCGCATACACGCTGTAGGGGGTGCCCTTGTTCACCTCGCACCCATTGAGTCAATGGGAGCCCGCGTACGCGTTGTACGACAGGCTCCCATTGACTTCAATGGGAGTCCGACCGAATCTAGTCCGATGGCATACGTGCGCATCGTACTCGTTCGGTCGGGCTGCTAGGGTCCGATTCGGTCGGAAATCTCTCCGAGTCCGGCTCAGTCGGAGAGATTTCCGGCCCAATCGGAATCGGCCCCTAAATATTTAACACATATATTAAAAAACAAAAGCAATACTTTTACAAAAAAATAGTTCACATACTTTTAAAATACATACTAAAATACATAACACTAATTAAAACATCGATATTTTAAACAACTATATTTTTACAAACGATAATAATGACTTCGATATTTTCAAAAACAATATTTCTTACCTCCAAGTCGATATTCTTGCTGTCGATATTTCTGCATCACGATATTTCCAACTCGATATTTGTGTATGTCGACATTTAAAACTCAATATTCTGTCTGTGCACCATTAACCTTCACCTTGAGGACAAAACGTGACCGCCGGCTTCTGCGCTGCTTGTAGACCTAGAAGCCCTTTAGTTTACTCAGCTGGCACGTGCCTTTACACATATATTGAGACATATGCTGGATCCCATTTTTTTCTAACTCTACCAGACAGGTAGTGGATCCACCTGTTCCTCTTATTTGGTCTGACCATTGTGCCATTCCTTTTCAGGTTCCTCTGAATACACCAATGCAAACATCTAACACAGGCAAGGAGGTTAAGATACAGAGATGGGCTAAGGTTACTCCTGCTGCTTTTCCAGAGGTTTTGGCAAAGAACCGCCCTATCTTGAGTGACTGTGTAGACACAGCCAATGCGCAGCTGGAGGGATGGACAACAGGGGTACTTGACCAAATCACACCCATCAAGGATCACACAGTCAGATGCACTAAACCTACAGCAGAATGGTTAATGCAGAGTTACTTTTGTTAAAAAAGGCCTGCAAACGCTCAGAACATGTTTGGCGCAGAAATGTCAACCCTGATGAGAAAGATAATTATTGTGGAGGATTGAAGGAATACCACAAACAGATCAGGGCTACACACCATCATTTCAACTTCAATAAAATTGACTGAGCTTGAGTTTCTCTCGGGAATTGCTTTCTATTGTGAAAAAGCTACCCTCTTTTGACCGTGTCTCAGCGTCAATTATTCCCTCAGTAGATGGCTGTAACTCGATTGCTCAGTTTTTCTCTGACAAAGTCTCCTCTATCTATGCTACTTTCTCTGAGGCAGTCAGAGATGTCCTGTGGCTCGAAGTTTGGTTTGAACCAGCTGCTGAGGGGATAGGACTTTCCAGCTTGAATTCCCTAATCACAGAGTATTTCCTTCCTCTGTGGATCACCAGCTGACCATGCCTCGCCCATTATTTTGGAACGAGGGATGAAGGCAAAATTGCCCGTGCTCTGTGACCTACTTAACAACTCCTACGAGTTAGGTCAGGTTCCTATGAGCTGGAAACATGCTACCATAGTCCTACTCCTGAAAAAGCCTCTACTGGACCTCAAGAAGACAGAACATTTTAGGCCCATTCCCCTGCTTTCCTTCTTTTCTAAAGTGGCTGAGAAGCATAGAAATAAACAACTGTCGAGCTTCATTGAAGCTTCATGAGACCCAGTCGGAGTTCCGCCCACAGTTCAGCACTGCTGCTAGTCTCTGAATCCCTCAGACAGGTTGTGGACTGGGGTAACACTGGAGTACTAATAATGTTGGATCTCAGTGCGGCCTTCAATACTGTGTCCCACAGCCTTCTGCTTGAATGTTGTGGAATCACGGCATCGGAGGTAAGGCCTTGCAGTGGCTAGCTTCCTTTTTTATAGAAGTGCATCTTCGAGGTGCCTCAAAAATCTTTTCTATCTGAGGTTTTTCCACTGTGACAGGGGTTGTCGAAGGGCTCAGTGTTGAGCCCCACATTGTTCAATCTGTACATGTGTCCCCTCGCTGATATCATTGAGCGTTACAGCTTTAACATTGTGTTATATGCCGTTGATATGCTGCGTATTATCACTCTGTCTCAGGATGAAAGAGGCACTGCAGCCCTGCTGAGATCCTGTTTGTCAGAACTGACTGAGTGGATGAACCATAGCTGCCTTAAACTAAATGCCGGAAAAACTGAGATACTTATTCTCGGGAAGCAGACATCTGGTCCTCTGCTTGTTGGCCAGGTTTACTTGGGCCACTACCTGATCCCCAGTCTAAAGTTAAGAACCTCGCCATTTGGTTTTGAAGACTTTTATTCAACAGTCAGATCACCAGCCTAGCGGGGAAATGTTTTGGGATTCTAAAAACCTTGAAAAATATCTTGATGTTTCTACAAGAGGCTGCCAGGCAGTCAGTAGTCCAGGCGCTGGACTAGTGCAATGTGTTGTATCTGGGAGTCTCAGAATTTAGATTGCAGAGACTACAGAGGGTGCAGAATGCAGCTGCTCTTCTGCTGCTTAGTCTCCAGAGACAATCGCCCACAGTCCCAGCTCTTGCTAAATTGCACATGTTACCACTGGGCAAGAGAGTGTCTTTTAAAGACTTGTGTTACTGTCACAGAATCCTGAATGGGAAAGGGCCCTGTTATTTGCATTCTCTTGTCAAACCCTATCTACTGGGCAGAAGTCTCAGGTCTGCAAGGGCCTCTTTAGCCGTCATCCCTACTGTGAAAAGAGCACGCATGGGAGGATGCTCTTTCAGTTTGTTGGCCTCCAAAAAGTGGAATGCCCTGCCTCTGGCACTCAGACAGGAAATCAATGAATTAGTCTTTCGAAAGAAACTCACGTCCTGACTATTTAGACAGACTTAAAGGCCATTTCTGGAGTTTGCTCCATAGGGGCTGTGCCTGAGAGTGAAATCTTAGCATGGGGACACTTAGGTCGAAGTAACCAGGTGCTCTATAAATAACTTTATGATTATTATTATTATTCTACTACATACAAATACAATTAAATGTTTCACACTAAAATTATAAAATTAAACAATCACACTCCAATGTAAACCATTTTTAAGACAGTGTTAGACACTAAAGGCATGACATTTACTATTCCCACTCCAAAGTTCACTAATTTGTGGAAGTTGTTGGACACTAAAAGAATGACATTTAATATTCCCACTCCAATGTATACCAACTTGGGGAATGTGTTGGATACTAAAGGGGGTTACATTTACTATTCCCACTCCAATCGAAACCAATTTGAGGAAGGTGTTGGACAATAAAGGGATGACATTTACTATTCTGACTCCAATCTATACCATTTTGGAGAAAGTGTTGGACACTAAGGGCCTAATTACGAGTCTGGCGGTCCATAGTAGGGTGGCGGTCTTCCGACCGGCACATTACGACCTTGATGCTCGTGCTGCCTTGGGACCACAGACTCCACCAGGGAACCGCCGTTCCCTGGCGGTGGGCAGCGGTCAAGAGCCATCATTATGCTTGGCGGGACCGCAGCGGGCCCGCCAGGCATATTATGACTTTCCTCACCGCCAATGATTTCATGGAAGTCTTTCCTCCATGAAACCAGTGGCAGTGCTTTATTCCATGTGGATGCACACAGGGGGGCACAACATGTGCCCCCCTGTGTGCATGCACCCTCAGTTCCAACACGGCATGGACTTCACAGTCCATGCCGTTCTGGAACTTCCTTTGACGTTCCCATTGCTGTGCCTATTTAAAGGCACCGACAAAGAAATCGCCCGCCAAAGACTAAAAAAGTGGTATATGTGGGCGGTTCTAACTCTGATTTGGCGGTGCAGCAGTGTGCAGTCCTGCCACTGCACCGTCAAACTCATAAACGGGCACTAAAGGGGTGAAATTTACTATTTCCACTCTAAGTCAATACAATTTGGGGTTGGTGTTGGACACTAAGGGGGTGACATTTACTATATGCACTACAACCTAAATGATTTTATGCAAGGCCCTACACACTAAAAATTTAATAGACACAATCAATACCACATAATCATGCATCATTTTTTAACTATAAAATAAAATTACTTCAAAAGCATCCTAACCCTAAATACAAACATATGTATTCATAATTAAAACTTTACATATAATATATTAATATTATTATTATTAATAATAATAATGAATATATTAAAAAACATTTACTACTATTCCCAATATTTTAAGGTAAAAAAATTATATCATACCCCAAAATTAACAATGATGAAAATGTTAAAAATATAATTTTTTTGTAATTTTTTTTAAACTAAATGCAATAATTGTTAGAAAATATATTTCCAACAACAGAATGTTTTCAAATATTAAGGGGCCGATTCCGATCTCGGCCGGTAGGGCTCCGAATCGGATTCGGCTTTATCGGATCCGATTCGGAGCCCTGTTTCCCGACCGATTCGTACGTGCGTCCGGGCGAGCGAGTACGATGCGAAATCTACGACCGACTCGTTCGCGAGACCCAACCGCACCGACCGACTCGTTCGCGAAAGCCGACCGCTCCGACCGACTCGCACGGTCACGCCTCGCACCGCGCAATGGAGACGTTCCCCGGCCGGGTAAGTATGATGCGCGCCTCGAGCAGTCCGACCGACTCGCGCCGTCCGGCTCAAAAGAGCAGTCGGAGCCGCACTTCGGGGGTCCGTGTCGGACCCCCCTGTACGCCTAGCCGCGCGAGTCGCACACAGGGGGGACCCATGGGTCCCCCTACCTGTGCATGTACGGCGCGACCCGCTTCGACGCGTACCCGCTGTAGGGGGCGCCCTTGTTCGCCTCGCACCCATTGAGTCAATGGGAGCCCGCGTACGCGTTGCACGACCGGCTCCCATTGACTTCAATGGGAGTCCGACTGAATCGAGTCCGATAGCATACGAACGCATCGTACTCGTTCGGTCGGACTGCTAGGGTCCGATTCGGTCGGAAATCTCTCCGGGTCCGGCTCGGTCAGAGAGATTTCCGGCCCGAATCGGAATCGGCCCCTAAATATAATAAAAATGTGGTTATTGGCTTTTGTTAACACATTTTTTTAAATACACCAATAGCATTAATATAGAACAATATATAAATGTACACATCATAATGAATACAATTTTACATTATTTTCAAATTATAATAGAAAATTTGTCTGAGATTTTTTTACATTTCACTACAATTTTCAACTTAACTTTTTAAAAATATTTTAACTTTGATAAACTTTAATTATTTTTTAAAACTTGAATAAAAATATTATCTTTTTTATTTATTTTAAAAGCTGCAATGAAAAATATTAATCTAATTTATAGTTATTAAAATATTTTCCGAATTATAAACAATTGTTTATTAAAAATAATAATGTATCAAAAAATGTAAACATTTTACTATTCTAATTTGCCTATCATTAAAATAATGAACTTTCAATTTAAATGCAATTATCCACTTTTTAATAATCTCCCAACCTTATCCTGTAAAAACACTATTTTCAGCTGCTAAAAAAATATATAAAGCCTTTATTTTTAGACATAAAAACAACTAAAAATACTAATTTCTACAATTTCATTGTTAATAAATTATCTCCCTAAAACACAAATAAATAAAAAAATATTAAACATATATTATCAAACAAGCTGCAATAAATGACATACAAAATAACACTTACAAGTGGTATTACATACAATGATAATTTCTAAATCAATATTTTTTTACAATATTAAAAACATCACTTACAACGATAGTCTTACCTCTGATATTCCTGTTGACAAGATTTAATATATCCCAATATTCTTGCCACAATATTTTTGTACCACATTGTTCATATGATATTTTGTCCAAACACCAATGTTTCTGTGTAGGAATAGACACCTTTCTTAAAAAAAAAACAATCCTCCGAGTCCTTTTCCTCTTTTCACATGTGCTACAGAAAGCCGCACAAGTAGAAAGAGGAAATAACAAGGAGAAATGAACATATTTCTCCTTGTTACACTTCTGTTGGTAAAACTTACCATTTTGATGTAATCACAGGTTTATTAACCTTAGTAAATCTGGGATTGTGTCAAAATCCATGAGTGGATGCTCCATCCATAGAATGTCTTCCCAGCGTAGAGTATTGCAAGGCAGTGATTTGTGCTACCTTGAGTTGCTCTAGATTTACTAAGACACGCAGAGCCATGCCAAGTGGCTTTGCATTTCTTAGTAAATCCCAATGAAGGGCTTGCTCTGCCTTGCGTCACCTTGTGTGAATTAAGGGCAGTGTAGACGCTTTGTAAATCTGGGCCCTGGTGTGGATCCCACTCCATTTTACTACCTATAATACCTTACAAACCTCAAACCTTGGTGAAACTCATGCCTTTTAGTCATATTTGAGGGAAAGTTCTGGACCTTCGACGATCTACAAAAATTTTACCAGCCAATGTTTCTACACTTCACCTGATAATAACTAACTTGTGTGGCTGGGACTAGCACACACAACACCACAGGACCCAAAGCACAATGCGAAAATCTCAAGTTTTCGCCATGAAAATTGACCCATTTTGGCGATACCATAAATGTGGCATTTTGATCAGGGTTTGGTCCCTGCCCAGGGAAACCTACTAAACCTAGCCTTTTCTGAAGACTAGACACCGAGGGTGGTTTGGCATCCATAAACCCCGCTATGTTTTCTTACCCAGATATACCCTGCAAACCTCAAACTTTAGCTAAAATCAGGGCTTATCATATTTCTGGAAAGAGGAACATTACAAAATCTGCAGGGATCCACAGAATTCCTATAACCCAATATTTCCACCCTTGACCCAATAAAAACTGCCCCCACTTGAAGTGGAGACATCAAACCTTTTGCCTTGAAAATTGACCAGTTTTGGTAAAGTCAATAGCTGCAGTATTTTGGTCGGGGTTTGGCAGCCACCTAAGAAACCTACTACCTCCAGACACAATTGTTTTTCTACCCAAAAATGCCATGCAAACTTCAAACATTGGCTAAAATCAAACATTTTCTACACATTTCTGGGGATCCAAAAAACTCCTACTACCTGGTATTCCAACTCTTCTTCTGATACTTCCTTAGGATTAGCTTATGACATGTGCTTGTGAATTCAGTCATGTCTATCTGGAAGCATTATACCAAGCACACATGCAGACACAGAATATAAAAAAGTGCCTTTAGCCTTATAAAGGGAAGGCTTGAATGCCTATATCACACAGGGTACACGTCAATACACAACTGATGAGGTTTTCTGCAAACTTGTGGAATGTGTCATGCTCAATAATATTGCCATCAGGAGATGCATGCCAATGCACAAAAATTTCAAGGATAGCAGGTATAGCAACAATGAAGATGAGCCTCTGAAACAACAACAACGACAAGTGAATTTGATGGGTAATGACATCCAGTGAAATGTCACCATGTATCATGCCGACTCATATTGATGACTACCTGTCCCTCAGACTAATATGACAGGTGGACAAGGTTAATTGGACAGGCAATATTGCTTCAAAGTGAACCTCACTCATCACAATCAATAGGTCATGTTCTATATCCACTCAGGCTCCTTGTTTCTGTATGTCACTAGGCCCTTCCTCATTGTTATAAATTATGATTGTAAATTTGAAAATTGGCAAGAGGGTTGTGGACATTTGAGTGGCACTCACTTTTTTTGAAAATAAATTGTGAATGTGTTTGTCAGACATTGCTCATTATGCACATGTTCACTCAGTCTGATGTTGAAATTCTCTGACAAACACTTACATTCTCAGTGGAGTTGTATTTACACAGCCACACCACCAGCACTCCTCATATGTACCATCCTTGGGTTCCTCTAATCTTAAGACTGCCACTATTGCCTGGTCAGAAATATTTATTTCCACTGCTTCAGGTACAGCTGCCCCCACTGCTCTTCTTTCATGTATGTGCTTGGCAACTAGATTATGTACCTGGCGTTTCAAGGTTCGGAATCGGAACCTCTTTTTGATTCCCTCAACATCATATAGATATGCTGATTCGGCATTAAGTTGTCTGTTACGATTTTCCACAGGCGTGTTCTTGTGTTCATTGTTTAACATTGTTTAACATGAGATGATTGTCATGGGGGTTTTACCACTTCCTAAGCCAGGACCTCCAGTTCAAAATCCATAAACCTGTACTTCCTAACCCTACTAGTATCCGAGTATGGCAATGGATTCTATATCTCTTATTTTAAGGGATTTTGGCAACACACAATGCTTGCGCACTCTCTCATAGTAAGGAGTTGTTGGTGTGCTTTGGGAGTCCTAAATTCCTTCTGCGACTTGCTCAGGCTCACTTGGCGTTATTTTTTTCACTTCAGAGACTTCCATTGCCTGAAAACTGGTGTTTTGTGCATGTACTACTTATTAAGTGTGGTATTTACTGCACACAGCAAATAGTTCATATTCGGAATCTAACATATGTGATGTTTGATGCTCAGTTTTTATTGTATTTAGTAAATACCAAATCCGTGGGATGGGAAGGAAAATATATAATCAGCATTATTTAGCCCACTGGTTATTTACTTAACCCGATTGAATTGGAATTTGCTGACCTTGCAAGTTTAGTGGCTTTTACTACTGAACTCGTAATCAATGCTAAAAAGTGGTGTCCTGAATCTGAAAATCCAGAAATTAGGTTATATATCATTTTCTTGTTAAAAATCATGAATTTAAAAAGATTTCCATGATTTAATATGCCAAGATTATTTTTGAGACCTACTTTTTCTCCTCAGTTTCATTAGCATGGTTCACCTGAGCATGCTTCATAACATTCAGCATGAAAAGGGAGGACACACACCCGGTGTATCTTACACATCTAAAAATAAATCACTGCCATGTCTTGTTCTTTGGAAAATAGAAACTCCTCACTTAGGGGGTCATTACGATGGCGGGCGGAAACACTACCGCCGTGCCGACGGAGGTAAAAACCGCTAGTTACCGTCCGCCAGCAACTGCCCGCACTCCCGCCAAATTAGGATGTGAAAAGTCAGGCCAATACCGCCCGCAAGCCTGCGACGCCGCCCGCCATCAAAGTGCGCCCGTTTACGTTGTGGCGCCAGCCAACGGAGGCACACCGTCCGACGAAATGACGTACCGCCCGGCGTACAAATTACGATGACACAACCGAACAGCCTCATCGGCAAAGAGACACCGCACGAGAACAGGAGGCGGAAACCACATTGTCGACCACAGAAACAACAACCCGGCCTACTCCGACATGAATCCTGCACTCCAGGCCATCCCAATGCTGTACCTGATGCAGCAGCTAGGAGTGCACGCGCAACGACGACGCAGGTAGGCAGACACACAACAAGGGCATGCAAATACCGCACACAATGCAAGGGTGGAAAAACTGTACATGGGCCCCCCAGACACCCCTGTGGGGACAGGACACATTCAACACTGTACCCACACATATCCCACCTGTAAAATATAATCAACCCGCAACATCTTGGGCACCCAATACCCCGGACCAGGAGGTGACGTACCCGGCACGGCACCGCAGCGCCCCGGCGATGACGCACATGCGCACAACGCAGAGGCCAACGACAGCACCACGCATGGGCTGCACACAAACACCGCAGGGTCACAACAACATACCACACACACCAGCCCCACCCTGAAGGCACAAGTCACGTGGTCCCCCTGCGTCAACCATGACCACAACCGACAACTCACAGTTGCCAAAACGTAGTCACACAAGTGTGCCGAACAGGGGAGCAAAGTGACGTCGGAAGAGGACACACACCTGTGTGCAAAGCATGGAGAAGCACACGGCAGGTGCGACAGAACTGCACAAACAATGGACATTGACCGCAAAAGGCACGCCAGTCACAACAAACAATATCTATACCATCCTGCACGCAACAACAAGCCATGCGATGTCCAAAATAGAGAAACCCTGCTGCCTGAGAACAGGTGTTCACAATCACGGCGCCCACACACAAGTCCCAATGTACAGCGGGAAAGAAGTGACCCACCCACACACGGGAGAGCAGATAGCAGTGAATGTCCTTCCATTCCCACAGCCAAATCCCATTGCAACATATCCTGCAGGAGAACGGAGCCATTGGAACAACCACAATCCAAACATAGCCATGCTGAGTCAACCATCCCCTGGCAGATAACGCCGAACATGAAAGAAAGATAAAACCACAAAATACAATTATACCACTGCGCCTTGTGGCTCAAATGCAAGTAATCAGGAAGGAGTCAGACACCACTGGCCTTGACCATTCATAGGAGCATGTGGGATGAGGGCCTGTGGCCGCCTCCCAAGCCATACACAAAGTCCTGCCGCCTAACATCCATTCAAGAACACCCAGCACCGTCCGAGGTCGCACTCAGCAGACAGCCCAGGCAGCCGGAGCACGCCACCACAGCACCCAGCAGCAAAATGGACGGGGCACCAGTACTATACACCTACGCCAGACAGATGCAACTGTACAGCAATAGCTTGATACAGACAGTGGGCTGTGCAAATCTGGCTATGCTGAATGTAAGTTATCGAGTAACTTACCACATTGAAATGTTCAGCTGCGTCATCCCCGTTTTCTACTGTCGGAGGTGCCCGTACCACTGGCCTGTGGATTTATGTCTCTCCAACCCGGCATGTCCAATTGGGGACCTGGTACACCTGTTCTCACCCCTGGACGCCCACGACAGGAACTGTTCAGTGTATGGGGGCATGGCGTTTGTGGCTGCAATAGGACACACACTGCAATGGAACCAGTGTGCCTCCGCACAACGCATGCTGGATCACAGTTTCATCGAATGTCACCCGACTTGTCCCAACAGGATCCTACAAGGGACAACCTACGAGGAACACGTTGCAACCCACCATCCGCTACATTGGATGTGAACCACAAATACCACCAATGCGAGGGATGCACTGCAGGAAGGTATCGCAACCTGACAACCTGTCAATTCATGGGTCCCCAAATCAATACCCACAATTGAACATCCATGTGCAACACCGTACCCATGCTTGCCGTCCGCACGCAGAGGCCAGTCAGCTGTGCAACAACTATACCATGCACACGGAAACAAACACCTGACCATCAACACCACCGTCATGACACCTGACATTACCGGGACATGCACCCTGTCCATCACCACATCCCGTGTCCCTGCATGAACACGGGGAGGCTGAGGAATGGGACCTGTGTACAGTGACCACATGGCCAACATTGCACGAACCACATTGCTACAATATGCATGCCACGCACCTGAACACAGGCACCTGTAAGTGCACGCTGATCTGTCTGCTGAATAACTTGAGAACTGTCATCACACCTTCTCCTGAACTTCCGTGCAAAGACATTTGCATGGACAACAAATGCAACACCCCACAACATGTCCCCGGGCATTGAGTCATGTACAGTAGCCACCATATCGCAACAACATGTGAGACTATGCTGCATGCATGTAGGCTCATGCTCTGATGCCACCTCTGACGCAGGTGTGTCGGAGTCACTATTGTCGTAAACCTGTACCATGGGACTTAGATGTACTGTGCTCATGATGTCAAGCTGTCTGGTAGGGTAAACCAATACTGTCTGTGTCACAGCCTAGGGCACCTCAGTAATGAGCTAATGTACTGTAGCATTCTTAACTCTGAAGCCTTATTTCCACAATTAACGACTTATCACATCTACCTGTACCCCCTTTTGAATGTGTAACCATGCTAAGTATATCCTCCACATGCATTACGCTGCCAGTAGTGTCCACATCCTGCATCACAGAGGAAGTAAGCTTAAATACATGCCTTAAAGCTAATATCTGACTCTGGAGAATTATTGATCGTAGACAAGTACGAATGAGAGAGGATGAGAGTGTGAGAAGTACACGGGACTCGTGAGATTTACATGTAGTCAAGTGACATTGGATGTCCGCCCCTGAGAGAGAAGCACAACTGTGGAATACACACATGTGGCATGTGAAGCGGGAGGGCCTCTTGGCACAGGTGGGTCTGTGGCACGGGTGGGTGAACACATGCAGTGTCGATACAGATTGTGTGGGGATGAACCCGGTGGGGTACATTACCACTGTTCTGGGTATGTGGAAAGACCAGCTGTCTGGGGATGAATGTGGACTAGTGTGTGCACAACAGGCGGGCACACGACCCATGCTGCATCAGGTGTGGACGTTGGCCCTCCCTCTGGGGACATGCTGGATACTGCTGTGCATCAGCCAGGCCCGTGCCGAGACATGTACACCCCTGGCCTTCAGGTGTACCCCCTACATCGTCCAACTGCACAGGCTACCCAGGGCATGGGATGGCAGTGGAGCTTGGTGGGTGGGAGGTCATGGCACCCTGCTCCTGGTCACATCTCGCAGGCAATACATTCTCAGTGTGCAGCAGGGCACAAGTCCTGACAGAAGAGGTGGTGGCACGCAGACGTCATGACAGGTAGTGACGTCACGGAAGATGGCTTGCACCATCAGACTCATTGCTCCCCTCGCCCACCCCACTGATGCGATTGCATCATGGGAGCACGCGCATGTGCAGCAGCTCCAATCTCTCCCCAGAGAGGCCAAATAGTGTATGTGTGGCTCCATTCGCCCCAGTCACCGAGCTCACGGCAAAATAGGTGGTGGGACGCCGTACACCCGCATGGTACCCGGACTCGAGCCCTGGTGTGCAGGCAGAGCTACCTAATGTTCTAGCGAAGTGTGTGAGTTGCATGACACCCGTTGGCGGTGGATGGCTCGGAGGCTCCTCACCAGGAGGCCCATATCACACACCATGGGTCCCTTGCCAATGGCAGCGGATGCTATGACATTGCGCGCCGGGGTGTGTCGACATGTCGTCTGGGATGGTGTTTGCGGCATGGGCTGCTAGGGCAGCTACAGCTGCTGTGTGTTGCATGTGGTGTGTCCGGACTCCGGAGTCAGCCATGCTTCGTCACTGTTGTCCAGGGCACGAGTCGGGGTACCATGCAGCTGTACGGCGTCCCCCCACCTATTGTACCGTGAGCTCGGTGACTGGAGCGAATGGAGCCACACATACACTATTTGGCCTCTCTGGGGAGAGATTGGAGCTGCTGCACATGCGCGTGCTCCCATGATGCAATCGCATCAGTGGTGTGAGCGAGGGGAGGCAATGAGTCTGATGGTGCAAGCCATCTTCCGTGACGTCACTACCTGTCATGACGTCTGCGTGCCACCACCTCTTCTGTCAGGACTCGTGCCCTGCTGTTGTCAGATGCGCCACTGTCCGGGGGGTGGGGGAAGGTCAGGTATGTCAGCCTGACAGTGGCCCAGTTCAAGGGACACCTTGACTGGGGGGACAACTATTGGACATACTCGTGTAGCCCACCCACACGCTAATGTAGGCCCTCCATGAACTATGTCAACTGCGGAAAGGTGTTGCCATGGGCAATAAAGTCATTGAGGGAGGCTGACTGACCCACGCACAGATGCCGCACATGCCCAACAGACACGGCACTGAGTGCAGCAGGGGTCGCAGGGGCAGCTGTGCCTGGTGTGAAAGACACTCTAACCGTCATCCTAGTGCCGACACGTGTTGCACCAGTGGAAGTAGTTGGGAGGGCGGGCATTGGCCTCCTCGTGGCTGCAGAGGAGCTAGAGTGCACGTCCCCTGTGCTAGCAGACATGGACACATGACCTCTGTACTCAGATGACGCAGCAATTGTCGTATGGGCCTGTGAGTCATCCAGCACACGTCTGCCCCCTCCGATGTGCCGGTCACATTAGTCTCACCCAGCTCCTGTGCAGCTGCACCATCCAATGCCTCACCACTGTTGACCGTCCCCTGTCCTTCAGCACACATGGTAGTTGACACATGAGGAAGAGCGAGGTGGCCTCACTCATTTGGCATCAAATCCACAGACATGTGCAAGGGAGCCAGCACAGAACATTCCCAAGTGCACATGTTGCATGATACCTGTGCAATTGTATACAGCAACCACAATCAACACGTAATGGCTGTCGTACAGGTAATGAACCCGCCAATAAGTGACACATGTGTTGTGCACATGAACAACACCCGGACTGCCACCCTGCGGCCATAGCCACTCATCGCCGTGTACACACCCACTCTCCTGATGGTGTTAAGGATGACCACTACAGAATTAAGCCAAGGACATACCTGCATGGAGCAGAATGTGTCACCACACACACTGACTGCAACATGACAGTCCACAATGGTCATGAGCCCATGCCAGACAACTGTCCATCGCACGGGCACACAGTGTGCCGGATGTGTGAGTATCAGGAATATGTGGTGAGGCATCGCACACATGTGTTTAGGACGAATATGCACAGTACCACACACATACATGTGAATTGACAGTCCAGCTGACTACAGGCTGTTCCTGAGGCCTACGACTCTGAACGCATTGACTATGCTGAGTGCCCAAATTACATCTTGAGCCTCAGGAATCGCCTATGCATGTGAGTTGCACCCAGCACAGAGTACACTCACAACCCACTGCATCACACAACTAACATCACATTACCCAGAACATGGGTCGGCTGTGGACACATGCTGCCTCTCGCTGCAAAGGACACAATCCCACAGTACTGTACACCTGCCTGCTGCTGATGCCCCTACAAACGTGCATCCGCCACAGGCTGTGTGACTGTCAATAGCAGACCATTAGTGGTGACATGCAGCGCCGTGCCAACCTGACAATACGAGGGAGCATCCCCCGATTAGTCGCCACAACATGGCCACTCATACGGCAGATGACGTCACCCTCTTCGTGGGATAGGCTGCACTGTCGGTTACACGTACACAGAAGCATCAACGTGGATGCAATGGCTCATCACAAGGCCTTGGGCTGGTGGACTTCCAACTGCAGGGATGGTACACATGAGGTTGGAATATCACACATACTCTTCACAGCATCACCCACATCCACCAATAACAGTGGCATGATGCTGACCCATCCTAAATGAACAGAGACGTGTAACAGAGGCAAGACGGTATGGGACATGGCATAACAGCATGTGTACATCACACTTGAATGCATGCTGGTGGGAGTGTGTACACAGTACCTGTCCATCCCATTCAATTCAGGATGCCAGCACTTTGAGCAATGTGTAGTCTGCCCACATCTACTGTCCATTGTCAGGTAGACCGACACATGGCTCACAAGGCTACACATCTTTGTGGGTGGACTCACTGTGTCCAACACTGCGCAGCCCTCAACGTACTCGCCCTGTGAATGGCTCACCCCGCAATGGAGGACACAATCAGTGCCACCATCTCTCACACACATCCCTATCACAAGGCCTGGAGTGTTCATTCGACAGAGCTGAGTCAGCGCATATCAGGAGAGTTGTGAAATAATGACACATGTAACCCACTGTACAGTCAGTGTAGTTTCCTTCTAGGATTGGGCGGTCAATGTGCAGCCCAGGTCTGCCGAGACTGAGAAGGCCAGCAGGGAGCCAGCCAGCCATTCACACAAGCAATAGCTGCCCAGAATCATGCATTGCCAAGTGTCTGCGTCACTGGGTGTCTGACATGAAAATGCCATGTACCACCACTCGGGAGGGACATGCATGGGGAAACACCAGAGAGCCTACATGCCCCTTCCACCTGTTGTTAGCATGGTAAGCAGTGCATGTTGGAACCCCACAGGCTCAGTCTCATAGTGCTGCGGATGAACGACATGTGTGTCCCCCACATGCACTCCCACACACACTGTAGTTATCTTACACACACATGACTTTTGCCGGTATTCGCCTTGGGCAGTGTGCGTGGAACTCGGAATCCAGGAACTGCAGCTCCTCGCCGGTGAGTGGACCTGGACATGTCATCAGAGTCGTCGACATTAAGGTGGACAGGTGGCAGCAGCAGCAGGTGTTGTTGAGGGGTGGCAGTCAGCAGTCCCTGGTAGGTGTGGTAAAGCCTGTCACCCTCCCACACTGATGTAGCCCCCTTGGGGCTGTTTCTGCGTGACCAAGCTGCTGCGATTGGTGTACCGCTCAGCCTGTGTACGTTGTGTTGTTGGTGTGTGCCATACTCACCCAGCCTCGGAAGCGGTGTCAGGCACAGCAGCTAGGTATATTGCCGTGGTGTTGCCGATACCCACATATGCAGTCTGACTCCATCATCATGCCCATCAAGCTAATATGGCCTCAATCCCCATGTGCATGCTCATAGCAATGGTATGTGTCAGTGGTCCTTGCTACTGGTAAGGGGATCTGTGTAAGAGTAATGTTGCTGTGCTGTCCCTACTTGTCAGCTGTTCGTTGATACTATTGCTTTGACAGTGATCTTTGTTTTGTGTATGTGTAAATGCCATGTTGTGTGTTGCATTGACATGTGTCCACTTCCATCTGTCCTAGGAGGAGACCAAACATACATCGCCCCTACCAATTGCTGGCAGACATGGAGGATGTGGAGGTCATCAGGAAGTTCCGTCTGGACCGACCCACCCTGCATCGCCTCTGTGCCATGTTGGAACCCCACCTTCGTCCTCACAGGGTGTATCCAACTGCATTCACCCCCTTGGCCAAGGTGATGGCTGCACTGCATTTCTTCGCTACCGGTTCATTCCAACACACGGTGTGCAGTGGAGGTGGGATGCCCCAGCCCATGTTCAGCAAGGTGCTACAGGAAGTCCTGTCGGCTATGATGCGGTACAGGAACCGGTACATCAGATTCCCCAGGGCCCGTGATTTACCTGCGGTGAAGGGTGCTTTCTATGCACTCGGACGCATCCCCCAGGTTGTTGGTGCAATTGATTGCATCCATGTTGGCCTTGTTGCACCACAGGCCATTGAGCACATCTATAGGAACCGGAAACATTTCCACTCCCTGAATGTGCAAGTGGTGTGCCTGGCTGACATGATAATTACACACGTGTGTGCGAAGTTTCCCGGTTCCACCCATGACTAGCACATCATGCGCCACAGCATCCTCCCACGTCTGATGACCAATCTGCAACCGGACCGTGCGTGGATTGTTGGTGACTCTGCATATCCTAATGGGCCTTGGCTGTTGAGTCCACTATGCAATCCTCGTACACCATCTGATGTCAGGTACAATGAGGCACATGGGAGGACCAGACGTGTGGTGGAGCGGACATTTGGACTCCTGAAATCCAGATTCAGGTGCCTGGACCGCACCGGGGGTGCACTGGCATACTCCCCACAGAAGGTGTGCCAGATTGTTGTGGCATGCTGCATGCTGCACAACCTCGCTATTCCCAGGCGGATGCCCCTGATAGTGGATGACGGTGATCAGCCAGGGCCCCCGCCTGCAGGCCAAGCCGTGTCCTGTGACGAGGACAGTGGAGAGGAGGAAGCAGTGAATGAGCGTCAGCAGCTCATCGCCCGCTACTTCACTTGACGGTGAGTGACCATGTACGACGGCTGATGTCGCTGTAGTTGTGTATGTGTATGTGTGCATTGACAGGGCGGCCTATTGTTCACTGAGTGCTGTGTGGCAATGGTCCATGTCCAAGGTAGTATGCCACTGAGAGTGGCTGTGACATTGTGCCCTGTTGCTCTGTGAGATGTGTGTACATTGCTTATGCCTGATGACAAGTACTGTGTGATGAGTGTGTGACACACACAGTCAATGGACTCTTGTTCTGTTTGTCACCCCTAGGTCCCTACAGCCTCTCCTGGCCTATCGACAGAACACACTACAGATGAATTTCTGAACATGCTGACGTTTGTGCACCATTGATAATAAACATAGCAGATGACATATGATGTGATACAGGTGTATTTATTTAAAAGGTGACGTGATTGTGGGAAAGGTGATCAAGAAGGTGGTGCATGCTGTACAATGAGTGGACGGTCCTGTCCGCGTGATGGTCAAGGTGTACCCATGTTGTCCTGGGTCCGCAGTCCAACAGACATTTGCCACTCGACTGGCAGTGTGGGGTAGGATGGTAGTCCAAGTGAATGCAGGGGGTGGCCACCATGGCTGGCTGACTCACTGGCGTTTTGAGCGTGCAAAGTCCTCCCTGGACATCTGTTGCCTCTTCGGACGGCCCCTTCTACGTTTGGAAGGAGGGGGTCGTGGTTGTGGACTGCTGGTGGTGGCTGAGTATTGCCCACTCGCTGTGGACGCAGGGGAACTAGATGTTGCACATCCCTGCGCCCCAGCAGGTGGTGGCGTAGGTGGTGATTTTGTCCTTGAGTGGGCCCTCACCTCCACCACTAGCTGGCCCATGAGGTCCACAAGTCGGCCCATGTGGGCGTCCATGGACCTCAACACCCCAAGGACTTCCCTCGTGTCGGAAGCTGACCTGGCCCATTGTCCCTGGGCCTCTTCATAGGCCCCAAGGACTCTGGCTATTTGCGGCAGGGCTTGGCTCCCAGGCTCTGTTGGCCTTGGCCTGACCCTGCTCCTCCCACCTGGACTGCTGCCACCGACCTGCCCACTCACCACATTGGTCACCCGGGGCCTCCTCCTGGCTCCCAGGGTAGATGTTGAGGTTCGTGCCACCTCTTGGGGTGGCTGAGTGGTCAGGGAGGTCGTGGTGGTGGTGATGGTGGTGGTGGTTGCGGCAGTGGTGTTGGCCTCAATGACCATGGCAGCAGGGGCCTGGGACTGGTCACCAGCCCTGGGAGATGGGTTGGTGGGTAGGAGGGGTCCTGGGGTGCTGTTGCACCCTGCCATGCCAGATGTGCCAGCTCGGGGGTCCTCATCCGTAGAGGTGTCCAGGCTTTCCACATCCATGAGTCCGTGTGGGGGGCTTGTGGACTGGCTGTGATGGCTGGTGTCTCCATCCGCAGCATCATGCTGGTCGTCACCTGTGGGGCGGAGACGAAAAGTTATTGTGTTGCACCTTGCAGGGTTTGTGTTAGATGTCTGACATGCACAGTTTGTGCACTGATTTTCCGGATGCGTGTGTATGTCTCTCCAATGTGTGTGTGTGATCAAGGCAATGGAATAGTGTGATGGGTGCATCTGGCATGGGACGGATTTGAAATGCCAATTGGTGTGTGTTGCAGTACCCCTACATTTTGTGGCTTTGGTGGGAACGGGGTACAGCCCCATGGACGGTTTAGTGTTGGAATATGGTACTGTGGTACATACAGTGACATATGGGTGCAGAAGGGGACATGTGTTTTGGCCACACGACACTACAGAGACAAAGGTGTGTGTATGTCTGACTTAGCCAGCATTTCTGCTCACTGTTGTCATTTATGGGCATTCCACAGCAGGCATTGTAGTGGGTGAGTAATGGTTGTATGCCACACGATGTATTGCAGATGGTACAATTCCTTGGTGTGCGTGCTACTCTCACCCATGTGCAGCAATGCAGTGCTCTTGGGGTGTTGACTGCATTCTGTATGTTGTTACTCACAGTGTGACGAGCGCTTCAGACACAGCAGACACATTATTGGTCATCGGCAGGACTCTTTGCTGTGCTACCGTCTATGGGGCAACTGTTTAGATGATATACCTTTCATGACACTGGGGCTGGATGATGGGATGGATGAGATTTTGAATGTGCATTGTGTAGCTGTGTGGTTCATGGGTCCAGTGGTGTAGGTGACATTACTGGGGTTCCACTATGTTTCATTTGGACGATATAGACTTACATGGGTGATGTTGTACTATGTCAAGGGTAGAAGCAGACACGACTACATGGACAAGACTTGGATGGTGTTGCTAATGTGTGTGATGACTGACACAGTGCACGCCATGTGGGTCAGTACTCCAGTTGGACTTGTGCATGCTGACGTGACTCGTTACGTGTTTCTGCATTTGAGATGGCTCATGTGGGATATGACTCTGTAATTGATGTCCGGGTGCACATTGGTCACATGTTTGTGACAGGGAGCAGTGCTACCTGTCGCTCTGCTAGGTGACATGTCCCACATGTTAGTCGTAGTTCAGTCCTCATGCCTACAGACACCCCGCCCTGTACAGTAGTCTACCCAATTGTTGGTTTTGAGGGTGAAATGCAATGGCTACCACATGGTTGTGGGAGGGAGGGGTGCTCCATTTTGCTGGTCTGTGGGTGTGGGGGCCGTGTTGTGAGTCGTGGTGATGGTTTACCATCCACAGACAGCCCTCCATGTAGGGTAACATATCTACCTGTCGGGTGTGGGTGTGCTCTGCAATGGCTGACACATGGGTGTGGGGAGTGCTCCATCTTGCTGCGCTGTAGGAGTGGGGGCCTGGGTGGGGGGGGCTTCTGCAGTCCCCTCTCCGATACTCGGAGATTGTGGTACGGCTCCTTACCTGTTACTTGTTGGTTAGTGCAGCTATGGCTGACACATGGGTGTGGGTGTGGGAAGTGCTCCTTCCGGCACATCTGGGGTACAGAGGGACCTGGTGGGAGTTGTGGTGCTGGCTGACTGTGCACATGCCCCCATGGTTTTGATTGTTGGTACCTTTGGGCTGAGTGTGTGGGAGTGTCTGTTGCATGTGTGAGAGATGTCTGGTGTGTTGTGTGCTGGACATGGGGGTGTTTGGACTTCGGTGCTATGGCATTGTGTTAGTGCATGTCTGTACATGGCGGTGTGCTGGTATACATTTGTTTGTACTTACCAGCCTCCACTCCCCCTGGTATTCCGATGAGACTCTCCGGATGTAGTATGCCTCGCACCTTCTCCTCCCACGCCTTGAAGGTCTTGAATGGCGCGGGTGGTCCGCTGCCAGTCCTGGCAGCCAGCTCACGGTTCTTGGCCTCCTTCTTCCTGACCAGGCTTTTCATGTCCTGCCACCTCTTGGTTATTTCCCCCTGGTTGCGTGGCACGTTCCCAACTGCATTCACCTGGTCTACGATCCTTTTCCACATCCTGTTTCTGGTGGATACTGGTGTCTGTTGGATCTGGTTCCCATAGATTTGTGGGTACACCTTGATGACCTCGTTGACCATGACCATCAACTCTGTGGCAGTGAACTTGGGCATTCGTTGTTTTGCCATGGTGCGTAGTGTAGTTTTTGTTGTGCTGGTGTGGTGTGTTTGGTCTGTGATGTGCAGGGGGTTTGCGGTGCCGGTGTTTAGGTGGTGGTGGTGGTGGTTGTGGTGATGGATGTGATGTGTGTGTGCGTGTGGTATGCTGCTTTCCTCTGTGTCTCTCCATGTTCTCTGCTGTGGTGTTGGCTTTGTCATGGTGCAAGGGTTTGTGGTCTGTGAGGGGGCTGCTTTTGTACTCACCTATGTGGGTGTGTCATGATGGTCTATCGTTTTCAGGTGTGTTGGGCGTGGTGTCCTGGGATTTATGCTAATTCTATATTTTGGCAGGGGGATGTGTCTTTGGGATGGGTTCTGTGTCTGGGTATTTTGGCGTCGTTTACTGTGTGGACTTGTTGGCCGTGTTGTGTGTATTTGTTTGTGCCGCCACTGATTTCCGTGCACGGATGTGGCCGCCAGGCCTTCCGCCTTGTCAGTTATTCATTTCTGTGGTTCACCGTAGCGGGCTGGATATGTGTTGGTTTCCCGCCCTCATGTCGGGGGGATCATAATTTGACGGGCGGTGTGTAGTCCGTCCGCGCGGTCGTATTTGGCTTTTTTGGGCGGTATTGCGTCCGTGGCGGACGGATTGTCTTGGACTCTGTCATGGACGGGCGGTATTCTGTTATTTTTTTCCGCTGCGGGCGGTGGTTGTTTAGCGTCATCATAATTGCTAGTTCGGTATTTCAATGTTGCAGGCGGGTGGTATTTTCAGGCTATGGCGGTTGGCGGTATTTTTACCGCCGGTTATCGTAATGGACCCCTAAGCCTTTAAAGTGCGAGTTAGAGATTTATACGTGGAAAGTAAGAAGTATGCAATTTATAATATTTTTGAATGTGTGGGTTCACTACTATTTAGATCTCCCATACATACAGTCTGCTGGCAAGATATATATTATATTCTATATAGTTTTGGGGCTGGCTTTCTATCTGATTCCTCATGCCTGAACACTGGCCACCAAGTAAGGATTTTTCATTAATCAAAACAAAAAACATTAAGGAAATAGTTAGCAGGCATAAGTGAGCACAAGCTGTAGCAATTAGTAAAAAACAGAAATCATTGCCAAAGCCAAAAGTTCAGCACTCTGTACCAATGGTGAGACCCTAGTGTTTAAAAGCAAAATAGAAAGTAGGACCACAAAAGATCAACGTGAATTCTCATTTGAGCTGAGCAAGGCTCTTGCTAGAAAATGGTCATTTGGAGCAAAGAGCTAAAATTAATAGAACATCAACCTAGTATATAGGTTATATATAGGTTTCCTCTCCATACAAGTCTGTTAGACTTCTCATCCTTTGCATGGTATTCCCCAAACTTTTTGCCTTCACGCCACCTGTTTTGCTGAATTTGTTTTTGTTGGCATTAGGACTCTGTGCACTTTACAACCTCTAACCAGTACTAAAGTGCCTGTGCTTTCTTCTTCCAACGTTGTAAAAATAGCTTACACCAAATTGGCACATTTAATTCACTTGTGAGTCCCTAGTAAATGTGACTACATGTACCCAGGGCCTGTAAGTTAAATGCTCCTAATGGAGGCTGCACCACTCGTTGTGCCACCCACTAAAGATGCCTTTTAATACATGTCTCAGGCCTGTAGCACAGTTCTAAACTGCCATTTCGACCTAGCCAAACAGAACTTTTGCCAGGCATAAACCTTCCTTTTTAATACTTATAAGTCATCCCTAAGGTAGGCCCTAAAGGTCTCACAGGGCAGGGTGCATTGTATTTTAAAAGTAAAAGTTTTAATCATCATAGGAGTTAAACTACTCAAGTAATTTTTCACTGTTGTAAAGTCGATCTCTCCCATCGACTAACATTGGGTTACCTTATTACATTTAATAAATGCTAACTTTTGATTTGGAACAGAAACAAGATAAGCTATTTACACTCAAATGAATTGTAATTTAAAGTCCTCTTTAATGGTAAAGCCAGATTTTAAATCACAATTCTGAAAATGCCACTTTTAGAAAGTTGCCATTTTCTTGTCCTAAAAATGTGTGCCTGCTGCCAGTGTCTGGGTCACATGACTGTGAATGGCTCAGATGTTGGGGTTTATGCAATGCTTCCAGACAGTAACACAAAGGGGGCTTAGGTGTGAACAGGATTGGCCATCCTGGCAGGATGATTGGGATGGGCTGTACAAAGCCCTTCTTACATTTCAAAGGTCTTTGCCACCTGTACAAAGGAATCTGACACAGGCCTGCCCTGTCTGACAGTTTGGAGCCTTGACAGGAAAGGGAAGAACTTTCCAGAAACAGATGTGGGGGTATTATAGGGAATCCCCCATGCAAAGACTGGCACCAGGTATAAATATTGGACCTGCGGAGTCACTTTTCAGAAAACTCCTGGACCTGTGGACACTAACGAAGATGGGCTGTCATGCTGCCAGAGGACCATCCTGCTGCTTGAGGACTGCCTTGCTATCTGGAAAAGAAGACTGGGTCTGCTTAGCTTCATCCCAGGCTATCCTGAGTGACTTCAAGTGTCAGTTGACTGACCTCCTGTTTGAGCTACAGGGATATGACATGCTCCAGAGTCCTCCCTGCAACTGCCCAGCTGACATGCTGCAACTGGACCTGCCTGGAACTGCGATTGGATCTGCCTGAGCCCTGCTGGCCTCTGCTGGAGTGAGTTCTTGATCCCAGGAGATGCCTGCCCAGGTACCGGACCATTGGCTGTGATCTGTCTGAGTTCTTCCCAAGAAGAAAAAGTGAAATGCTTAAGTTTGAGCTTTTTGTTACTGCAGGCTGGCCCTTTCGTGACTAGACTCTGTCTCATGCGATGTCTGCAAATGCGATGCTCCATTGAAGAGCTGCTCCTTGTGCTACAGTGACCATCAGCAATGACCAGCAACATGAGATCAGCTCTTCGCACTACAGCAATGACAGCCCATGGTGATCGCCAAAGTGAAGCTCCAGTAACGACCGTCAGTCACACCTGACTGGCTCTTTGCGTTACATTGATGACAGCCAATGCCCAGCCTTGACGCTACAGCAATGACCATCCACAACATTTTCTTTGATCCTTGTGACCTACTCCAACAAAAACAGAACTCTTCATAAAGGACTTTGAGAAGATCACTCTGAGGACATTAGCGGCAGTGGTCTGGAACGCGGGGAGCCCCCCTGGTAACAACGCCTGCCAAAAGTGAAGAGTGCCATGAGGTTGTGGCGGGCTACCCGGAGGGAGGAGGCATCTCCAGGGCAGACTCAAGGTACATTTGGGGGTGCTGAGAGTCCATAGGGGATGCTGATGTAGTCCTTAGTACATTGCGCCTATCTGCATGTTACCCGGCGCACCCCTGCACTCCACTTAATCCAGCAGCCTAGGGGGGATGGTGAGTGGGGCATGGAAGGGTCGCCTCTCCACCCTCCGATGTAAAAGTAAAAGTAAAAGCGGTGGATGGTTTGCACCTGCCCAGGTGACCTGAGGATTGTTTGGACTGCACTCTCTCGACCCATAAGCTCCTCAGTTGTCAGTTGATAATCCTTAGCTACCCCTCTGGAGCATGCTTTGAAGTTCCGCTACAGGATTAAAAACACTTGCTGGAGGCACCTGCACTGAGTTGGGTGCACAGTGTTTAAGGAGCTGCCGCTGGTTGCCTCTGGGGATTGACTGTGCCAGAGGAGAACAAACAGTGATCTGAACCTCGCAACAGTGTGGGGAGTTACTGAGGTCCTAGAGTGTTGATTAAATGTGCCTGGGACGTAAACAGGGGTGTCCCCTACATTGCAATTATCGACCCAACTCCTCAATATGACATGTGCAAGGACAGGTCCACCAGGGCCACCCAACAAGCAAAAATAGACCAATTCACTGCCCAGGGTGCGTGTGGCGCCATGCTGATGGAAAACAGCGATAGTCCACAGGGAACAAATGAGCCATCAGGGGCCTTATCCTGGCAGCTATCAAGTCTTCTAGTCTGGTGGTACGGGCAAAGATTGAGGCCATGGCTATTGACGTAAATCTGCTCAGGACTGACCTGTGCAAGGAAGCTGAAAGGTCTGTGAAAACGGAGAGCCAGGTCACTGAGATGCAGGAGGAGGTCTCCACTCTGAAGGCTGCAGTGGCCATACTCGAAGCTCACGGGGGGCGTGGCTTGAGCTGCCACAAGATGGCCGCTTCCGCTTGAGGCTCCGCTGGCCGAGCGGGACCTTTCCTTTCACCGGAGCTGATTTTTGGCAAGTCGGGGCACATGAATTGAAGTATCGTGTGGGCGAGCGCGGGGTACAGGTAGACGCCTTTTTTACCGTTTCCCGCACCTGTATCGTACCTGTTTCCCCCGCGCCGCTTTCCCCTCAACGGCTTTCAGAGGCGCCCGCCATTTTGTTTTCGGCGGGACGTCCTCTATCCATTTGAAGAGCCCAGACGCTGCTGAGGTGTGGTGTATTACCGCCGAGGGGCTTAGCGGCAATTTTCAAACGCTCTTCCTAGCATTGCCTGAGCGGATTTTTCTGGCGCCTCTGGGCGGGGAATTGGCATGTCTGCTAAATGCGCAATGCAGCTCGCTCCTTGAGACATACTGAAGCGGTATGTGGCAGGTGGCTTCAAGACTCCCCGGCTCATGTGTTTGGACAACTGAGGTACGGCACTATAGTTGCATCTTCTGGGAAGTTTTCCAATCTGCCTTGCTAACTTTTTCTCAATGTGGTGTGCTCTGAGGAAGGGTCTGCTTAACATTTTGCAATGATTAATGGAAACTACGATCTTGGATGTCTCCCTAGTGGAAGTCGCACATTGAATTTCATATTGGTTTCTATACTGTGATCCGTCGGCAGATATTTCCCACCACTTGGATTAAATCTTGCGTTAGGAGGCAACAATATTTTTTGTAAATAAGGCACTGTTACAATCTCACCTTTTGCTCCAGGTGCATGAGTTCTGGACTGAAGACTATTCTTCTCCGCTGCTCCTTGACGATCTTTTTAAGTGCCTTAACTTGACAATACTTGTGACTTACCTTTTGGGCACCCTATATATCTGGCTCCCTCACCTATATGGATGCTTGCGCTGGGCAAAAACCTCCTCCACCAAGTATGTCTTCTCTTCGCAAGGATTCTAATCCTGCTGCTCCTCCCAAACGACATAAGAAGGAGCCTAATTCTCCCACCAAGTCCCCATTGCCCATCACTTTAGAGGATCTTATGGAAGAGATAAGGATGATTAAACCCTTCGTGATAGAGACCAATGCTACTCTTCAGAGGCTCGATGAGAAATGGTCAAACCTGGACTCGAGAGTGTCAGCTATGGAACAGAGGATCAGTGATACTCAGGATGTGATCCCTCAGGTCGCTGCCATGTCTAAAGAGATTGCTCTCCTCAAGATACAAACTGAGGATTTAGAAAATCGCAATAGACGCAATAATCTCCGAATTTATGGCATTCCTGAGGGTGAAGAAGGGTCCGATATGCTCGCCTTTTTAAAAAATCACATCCCCAAAATCGTTGGCCTCAAGGATGGTACTCACCTCAATTTGCAACGCGCCCATCGCATTGGCTCCAAAACCAGGGACTTGTCCTCCTCGACTTCTGTCTCTCGTTCCAGAGGGATAATAGTTTTATTTCTAGAATATACTGACCTGTTACTAGTCCTCTCAGCAGCAAAACAAAGAAAGCAGATGCTATGGTCGGGTCACAAAATCTTCTTTTCTCAAGATGTCGCCAGTGCCACTGCAGCCCGTCGAAAAGAATTTCTATCTCTTCGTCCAGATCTACGGTCCATGAATGCAAGATATGGACTAGTGCATCCCTGTTTCTTCAAGGTTACTTACAAGGAGAGGTCCTATTCTTTCGACCGCCCTGAAGATCTTAAGCAATTCATTACTCGTCATAAGGGGGATGCGATGGACCATGGAGGATCTTGATCTATCCACAAGCTCTGAGCTTACTTCAGTTATTTAACTGTTTGAAAGTTTGATATATGAATCTTCTAGTAGTGTTGGTCACATGCTCATTGTTGCAGTATGTTTTCTCTTCTTTATGATTGATTGCTACTGCCTGTTCGTCCTCTTAGTTAATAGTTTCATGTTTTGCCTCTTCCGTCTTCCTTCATAGATGTCTGCCCTCATGTACAGACCTACCCCTCAGAGGCCTTCCTCCTCACCGCCTTGCCACCCCAGTGTCATTGTCCACAGTATCCCTTTGTATGGTAAGTGTTAGTATCTTTATATACCCTTCCGTTGCTGTGGTTTCCTCGAGCCTCGTTTAATGTTTTTGATTATGATCTGGGTTTAATTGTTTGCTCTCCTCCTCGGTTGTTATTTTCCTCATTTTCGCTCCTTATTTCTCAACGAATGGTCTCGGCTGTCTCCGGCTGCCCTCGCTGTTTTGGCCGTCTGTCCTCTCTTCGCGGCTCCCCGCCTCCTCCTGCTACTTCTGTTATTCTGGATTCTTACCCTGGCCTTTTTGACTGAAGCCCCTTGGCTTCTCGTCAACATTTCTCTTTTTACCATCTGTTTTCTCTTTCTTCCCCCTCCTCTATTTCTCCTTTTTGCTGTTTTCTTCCCCTCATCATCTCTATTGAGCCTACTCCTTCATGTCTCCTTGCTTATAGCGTTCAATTATCTTTCTTATCCTTATTCTTCTTGCCTCTACTTGGTTCTCTTTTCATTACCTATTTTCCTTACTTCTTTCTAAATACCTATCATCTGTCATTCTTTACTATTGATCCTATGACTTTACCATGGTCCTCTACAAACTACAAGTTTCAAGTGAAGCTGTTAGAATGTTTCCTTGGCTTAGTATGTTGCTCAACATTATTTATCTTGCTTATTATGTTCCTCTGTTTTTCCTATTTTTATATATTGGTTTTTGCAAATTTGGCGTTCTGCATGTTGATGTATAGTGTTAATAATGTTATACTGTTTATTAGACTGTATCATTTTCCCTCTCTCCCATAATGACTGACAATATTCGGATTATCTCATGGAATGTAAAGGGATTACGTAATCCTGTCAAAAAACAGAGGGTTATTGCCCACCTTTCCAGGTTAAATTGTAAAATTGCTATGTTGCAGGAGACACACCTCAATGATACCGATGTTAACTCCTTAAAAAGCATTGGGTGGGTCAGGTATATTGTTCACCCTCCAATGGCAGGAAAAATGGTGTGGTGATACTTTTTCATAAGTCCCTGTCCCTTACTGTGGAAACAGAGGAGAGGGATGGGGAGGGACGATGGCTCCTCCTTCATACCATTATTAATGAGTCTCACATTTCTCTACTTAACATTTATGGCCCCACAGGCACTGATCCATCATTCTGGCAATCCATGTCCCATACTCTCCACTCATGCCCAGATTCAAACCTCATTGTGGGTGGGGACTGTAATCAGATCATGGATCCTTTCTTAGATAGAAAATCCTCTTCCAAATATATCCCCAATAAAATGCAAAAGACTTTCTCCAAAGTCATGCGGTCGCGAGGTCTGGTAGACGCTTGGAGAATTTATAACCCGGATAGTTTAGAATACACTTTTTACTCCCTCCCACAATTCCACCTCCAGAATTGATTACATCTTCTTGAGTCCGCTTCTCCTTTCTAACCTAACACATGCAGAGATTAGTTCTATCCTTATTTCCGATCATGCTCCTGTCCTGATCAATTTTGATATCCCTTCTCCATCTTCTAAGCCTCGTCGTTGGCGCTTCAACAATTATCTTCTCAAGGATTCCTCCTTTCTTGTACATTTCAAAGATTTTATCTCTGAATTTTTTCTTCTCAATACTTGCCCCGAATTGTCCTTTCATACTGTTTGGGACGCATTCAAGGCAACAGCCAGAGGCTTCATTATTGAGTATGTTGCCAACAAACGGAAAAAACAGCGTATGGAATCTGCTGATATGCTCTCTTCTATTAAGACACTGGAACATGCATACTTTTCTTCCAATAGTGCCGATGCCCTTAAGGCCCTGATTCAAGCAAAATTTGAATTTAATAGAAAATCTACGGAGGAAGCCTCCGGGACGCTTTTAAAAATCAACTCCAAATTCTATGGGGGCCGCAATCTCGCTGGCAGACTCCTGGCTAATTATTTAAAAATAAGGTCCCAGAAATCCAGAATAGTTAAGATTATGGATCAGCATGGTGCCCCTTGTTTTAAAGATGAAGAGATATTACATTGCTTTACAGATTTCTACAAAACCTTATATACTCCTGAATCTTCTCCCACGGACGCGGAGTTGGACTCCTTTTGATTCTTTGCCCCTCGTCCTCATCCTCTCCCGGACTGTTCCGCTTTGGATAGGGACATATCTCTCTCAGAGATTAAATCTGCCCTAGCATTGTTACCTAAAGATAAGGCCCCGGGCCCAGATGGCTTGACTGCTGAATTCTACTCCTGCTTCTCCCTAAGCCTCTTACCTCACCTTTTATCTCTTCTTCAACATTTTGCGTCATCAAGTGATGCCAGAGGCTCTTTTCTTGAGGCTATGATTTGTTTAATCCCCAAAAAAGAGAAGGATCCCTCCTTATGTGCGAATTATCGTCCCATATCATTGATTAATCTTGATTGTAAAATCTTTGCCAAGGTATTAGCTCTTCGTATAAATCAGGTAATCCCAGAATTGATTGGTCCGGAGCAGACAGGGTTTGTTAAGGGAAGGAGTATAGCTGATAATTCTAGAACTTTCCTTAACCTCATTCATCTTGCTTCCAAGAGTTCCACTCCTATTGCGGCAGTGGCTCTCGATGCCGAGAAGGCTTTTGATCGTGTCCATTGGCTTTACATGATGCATGCCCTTAAATGGCATGGTTTTGGCCCTCCTATTCTCTCTCTTATTAAATTACTATATTCTTCCCCAACCACTTCAGTTTTTGTCAACGGTTTTCAATCCCCTTACTTTCCTTTACACCGGGGCACCCGTCAGGGATGTCCTCTCTCTCCTTTACTTTTCATTCTATCACTCGAGCCCTTCTTGCATTCCCTGAAATGCTCTCCCCTTTTTCGAGGTTTCAAACATAAGGCACTTGAAATCAAATTTACTGCATATGCAGATGATATTATGTTATATGTCTCTGATCTTTCTTTTTCTTTACCCGCTTTTACAGATCTTCTCACTTCTTATTCCGCTCTGTCCGGATACAAGTTAAACTTTTCTAAATCCGAGGTGCTTCCTTTAAATAAATATTGCTTAAGAAGTATGTTCGAAGGTACTGATTTTAAATGGAGCAACCGACAAGGTTACTTGTCTGGGAATTAAGTATTCCCTTCTATAGCACAAACAATTCAGATAAATGTGGAGGAGGTTCTTTTTAAGGTAAACAACATGGTAAATAAATGGTCCCCCTTTTCTTGTCTTGGTGGGGCCGATTGGACACGATCAAAATGATGATGCTTCCTGTTATCTACTTTTATTTGTCCATGTTACCAGTAAAACTTCCTCTGAGGTTTTTTAAGACCCTTAACAGTGTTCTTAGTAAATTCCTTTGGAACGGTCGAAGGGCAGGCATCTCAATTGCCAGATTATCGGCACCTAAGGATCGGGGTGGGGTGCTCTTTCCTAATTTTCGGCAATACCACTCATCCTTTTTACTCCGACAGGTGCTATCCTCTTTATCCTCCATGGAGGAACACTCTATGTCTGTCTGGCACAGATTGGAGGAGTCCTTGATCTCCCCTTTCCCTTTCTCTATGATAACAAGCTTTACCCATCCTCCTCGCTCTTTTAACTATCCGACTGTTTCAAAATTTATTTCAACCTTTCATCCAGTTAAGTGTAAAGCTTACAGCCAGTTACAAATATTTTTAGATTCACCTCTATGGCATAATAAACTCATTAAGCTGTCTAACCGCACTATTTTCTGGAGGAGTTGGGCGATCAGGGGAATCCTTTGGTGAAGCACCTAATACAGGACTCTCTTCCTCTTTCTTTAATAGAGGTTCAGTCTAAGTTTGATCTTCCTACCTCATCATTAATTAGATATGAGTCTTTAAGAATGCTCCTGTTGCAACGGCTTTCCTTCCTCTCCGATTCCTCTCCTTCTTCTTCGGACACCCAGTTAGAACCCTTATCTATTTCTTCCTCCATTCGGGCTTCTCATATTTATAAATACCTTCATTTTTCTTCTTCCAATCGGGTTAAAAGCAGGGTGGAGACCTTATGGGAAATTGACCTACAACGTACCCTTTCCACACACACATGGGACTCCATTTGGACACGCATACACCACACCTCTTGTACAGCAAGTACTACTCAAACGCTCTATTATTTTTACCAAAGATTGTTTTTAACCCCACTCTCCCTTTCTAAATACTGCCCAGATATCTCTTCACGCTGTTGGACATGTCATAATCCCCATGGTTCTTTAATGCATTCATTTTTTCTCTGCCCTAGTATTGCCACCTTTTGGACTAAGGTATGTGAATCAATTTCCTGTATTTGTTCTACTCAATTTCCGTTTGATGTTTACTCTATATTTCTAGGCAGCAGTTCTGCAAAATGGTTTAGTTCTCGCAAGTTGGGTATTTTCGTAGACATGTTAATAGCCATTGCTTTTCAGGTGATAACCTCCAATTGGAAGGATGCCACTAAAGTTTCATTCTCTGCATGGTGGAACCTCCTTTGCTATCACCACAGATTGGATATAGCAGCTGTTACTACTTCACAAGAGCTCATTCGAAGGGAGGCTTTTTGGTCCCCACTTACCAACTATTTATCCTCTTCTGCGCTACGTAGCAGAGACAGCTCCTTTGTATATCAACCACCATGAACATATTATTCCCTTCCTCTTTTATGATATTTTCCCTAATTACTTTATGGTTTTTAATCTGTTTTTAAGAAATCGATATATTTACTGTTTCACTTGCTCTATGTTACCAGTTATGAACGCTATTCTATCCTCTTTCCCTTTTCTTCCTCCTTACTATACTTTTCCATCTTTCCTCTTTCCTCTTCTTCCCCCTCGCTCTCTTTTTCCTTCTCGCTTCTTTCTCTTTTTCCTTTTCTTCCTCCCTCCCCTAAATACATAAAATCAAAAACGCTATCTTGTGTTATGGTACAAAATTTTAATATTGCTTTACTATTTTGGAATATTTTCTAGAATATTGGCAGACATTCTCTGCTTTCGTTTCCTTTTTCTTATATATTGTAATCATTATCTCTTGCTATCCCTCTACATATGTATCACCATACATTGTACCATTGATGTTACTTGCTTCAATAAAGCTTCTTAAACTTAAAAAAAAAAAAATACCCGAAGCTCACTCAAGCAAGCTGGAGGCATGGATGGAAAATGTAGAAAGACGTTCCCATAGATGCAATCTAAGGTTCGTAGGATTTTCTGAGGGTGTAGCAGGCAATACCCAGAGATTTTCCTGGAGGAGTGTATCAAGTCAGCACTACCAAATGTAAACTTATTGAGATTCTTCATGGTGGAGAGAGCACACAGGTAATTGTCCCCACTGCCAAAGCCAGGGGCCCCTCCCAGGACTGTAATAGCAAAATCTCTTAATTACAGGGACCATGATGAAATCCTACAGGGGGTCCTCAGTCATGGAGACCTAATATTCTAAAAACGCAGCATACGTATCATCCCAGATTACACTAGGGCTGTGCAACTCCAAAGACAATCCAAAGACAATCCTTCAACGGCGTCAATCAAACACTGAGAGCGATGGGTTTGACATACCTGTTGCTCTACCCTGCCAAGCTGAAGGTAATGGAGGAAGACCACTCCATTTTCTTTGTGACCTGAGGAGACGTGGGACTGGTTGGAGAGCCAAGGTAGTGATTGGATTCCATCAACGCCCTCGGGACAGATTTGAGATGCTACCCTCTGTGGCGGTGACGCCTCGCTCATACCCAGGAAGAGAAGCAGACATAGACGAGATCCAATGCGAGACTGGTAGTGCAGTCTGATGGCACCTTGGACCTGGATACACAGTGACAAGAGCGTGAGGAGGTTAATGCGCTGATTGAGACTAGTGCACCAGCCAGCCTATGGAGGGCAAGAATGAGCGGTGGGGGTCTTTCGCATTTGAGAAGCCATGCCAGCATGCAGCCTGGCTTTGTCACTGTCTCAATGAAGACGTTGTCTAGAGTCTTTTTGGACATATCAGTCCAGTCTGTCTCATGTGGCCGTTACCCACCTGTGTGCCTATGGCAAGTTCTTCCTCACCCACCTCCCGGCCAGTGCCTGTCTCTACTATCCTGCACAAACTTCTTCCCCTTTCTTTAATTCTTGCTCCAGTTTCCTCCTTATACCATAGGTCTCGCCTCAGACTACCACTTTAAGAGCTCCCCATTCCATGCCACGCATTTGGGTGCAATTCTAGTTTGTGGCAAAGAAGCCCTGTAGTACTCCTGTCATATCTGCAGTATACTTTGGATCCCCCAGCACCTCAGGCCTCAGCCTCCATAAGGGGATAAAAGGTCTTTGACCCTGTACACCACACTCCAGTAGTAAAGGGGCATGGTCCGACAACGCACCTGGTACCGGACTTTTAAAGTACCCTTGCTTGTTAGGAGTAAATGGTCCAGCCTACTATGAGCACTATGGGTGGGGGTGTAGCAAGATAATTCCTTAGCTGTGGAGTAAAGTTCTCTCCATAGATAAATGAGTTGTAATATAGCCATGGTTCCCCATAAACTCGCCACCATATGGGATTTCGTGCCCATCTTAGGTGGGTGCTGGTCCATTAGACCATTTAGTAATCAATCAATCAATCAGGGGTTTATAAAGCACGCTACTCACCCGTGAGGGTCTGAAGGCGCTGGGGGGGGGGTGCAGCTCTGGATCAGTCGAAGAGCCAGGTCTTGAGGCTCTTCCTGAAGGTGTGCAGAGTGGGGGCGTGTTTGATGTTGACTGGGAGCTTGTTCCAGGTCTTTGCTGTGACGTGGGAGAAGGCTCTTCCGCCTGCTCTGGTTCTGCGGATGCGTGGGGTCTCTGCCAGGGTGAGGTCGGCGGAGCGGAGGTTCCTTTTGGGTACGTGGAAGGAGACTCTTTCGTTGAGGTATTTGGGTCCGATGTTGTGGAGGGATTTGTAGGCGTGGGTGAGTAGCTTGAAGGTTACTCTCTTCTCGATGGGGAGCGAGTGGAGGTCTCGTAGGTGCGGGGTCATGAGATCATGTCGAGGGGTTCCGAGGACGAATCTGGCTGAGGTGTTCTGGATGGTTTGGAGCTTGTGTAGCAGGGTTTTGTTGATTCCGGCATAGAGGGCATTACTGTAGTCCAGTCTGCTGGTTATGAGTGCGTGGGTGACAGTCTTTCTGCATTTGGGGGGGATCCACTTGAAGGTCTTGTGGAGGATGCAGAGGGAGTTGAAGCAGGTGGAGGCGACGGCGTTGATCTGGCGGGTCAAGGTGAGAGAGGAGTCTAGAATGATGCCGAGGTTCCTGGCGTGGTCCGTCGGGGTGGGTGGGTTTCCAAGGGCAGGGGGCCACCAGGAGCTGTCCCATGCAGTGGGGGAGGGTCCGAGGACGGGGACCTCTGTCTTCTCCGAGTTACAACTAAAATCGCCTGCCCAAACAATGGGGAGCCCGACGTAGGGCAGCAGGTCAGTCTCCAGAGCCCCGAAGAACTCCCCATCATCCGCATGAGGTGTATATACATTAAACATACAAATTTCCCGTCTATCTAACATACCATGTGTAAGCACATGCCAACCTGCCACATCTGCAACTTGACATAGGCACACAGGTGGGTAGCGGCCACATGGGACAGACTGGACTGATATGTCCAAAAAGACTATAGACAGCGTCTTCATCGAGAAGGTGACAAGTGAGGCCGCATGCTGGCATGGCTGCTCAAGTGCGAAAGACCCCCACCGCTCCTTCTTGCCCTCCATAGGCCGGGTGGTGCACTAGCTGTTGGTCATACTGCAATTAATTTGCTGCTATGCGATCACTTGGCTGCGGTGCATTCATCCCCAGCGGTCGGAGATTTCTTAGATAGAATTGTGACCCCCTAGGCTTATGGAGGCTCAGGCGGAGTGACTCAGAAAAGCTATCACACTGAGGCAATTATGCAAAGCTCTCTGGGATATAGCTAGAGGGAAATGTCCAGGACCGGATGGTCTTCTGGTTGAATATTTCTAGACTTACTCAGTTTCCCTGCTTCCAGCGCTCCTCGAAACACTACAGGAGGCACACAAGGCTGGCTATTTCCCGGTCCACATGCTCAAGGCCCTTATAATCATGCTCCCCAAGCCAGGCAAAGACCCCGTCGACCCTAGCTCATACAGGCCGCTCTCCATGCTTAATGTCTATGTTAAATGGTTAGCTAGGGTGTAGGCTATGTGGGTATGCCGAGTGGTTATGCATTTGGTCCAGGAATACCAATGCAGCTTTATGCCAGGAAGAGGTAGTGATATGAATTTGAGACGACCCTCCCACGTGATGCATGAAACCCGAGATACAGATATGCGAGTGGCACTAATAGCCTGAGATATAGAAAAGGTGTTCAACACCTTGTCCTGGATGAATCTTTGGGAGGTACTCCGACGCATGGCCTTGGGTGAGGAATTTCAAACATGGGTGCAGCTCCTTTATTCGGCGCCAACTGCGAGGGTGCGCACTGGCTTGGAGGTCTCTCGTGCACTTTGCACCGAGAGAGTTAAGTGTCAGTGTTGTCGACTGCACTCGCTCCTGTTTGCACTTGCTATGTAGCCACTTGCGATATATCTTAGAGATGAACTGTGAGAATGAGGCATGTGGGTGGGAGATGTGACACAAGTTGTGTCCCTAAACGCGGATGATGCACTGATATATGCGATGGATCCAGAACACTCAGTGCCTCTACTCTTGCAGCTAATGACAGACTTTGGAGAGGTTTTGGGGCTCTGTGTTAATCGTCAAAAGACAATACTGTTCCCCCAGAGGTGCTGGCTGATGTGGATGTACCCGATCTTCCTACAGTGGGGCTGCCATGAGAGACTAGGCGTTTCCACTATCTCAGCATGCAGATAAAACATGACCACCACCTGCAATATGAACTAAACATGGCGGGGTGATGGATGGACTTACAGCTTAAATTCGATTCTGGACCACCCTGCCACTATCAGTCATGGGTAGGGTAGCGTTAGGCAAAATGATCCTATTGCCACGCTTCCTGTAAGCAATGCAAAACTAGTTTTTTATGTTGCCAACTCATCATTGCACTGATCGATGGGTTGCTAGTGTACCTGGTGTCGGCAGGGAGGAGGATGAAGCTCTGCCTTGACATCCTTAAGTTGGACCCTAGCCAGGGTGGCCTTGGTTCCCGGATCTTAAACTATATTACCTGGCCGGTCGACAGTGCTACAGTACTACAGTACACTGCTCTCTATTGTGTGAAGATGACATTAATTGTGGAAAGATATTGCTATTGGGCTCTATTGTGGGAGCTGAGCTCCCAAGGTTACTTATGTGCGGATGTAGACTTCTGGTGGATACTCCATCACGCAGGTGTTGAGGCGGGTGTCCTATGCCAAGCTCCTCCAAATTTGGTGGCTGAGGCTGTTTGTGCACATACTGCTGGATCTGGTAGAAGATATTGTGATGTCACAACCTAACTGAGTTACTTTGTAAAGTCATATAACTGCCAAGTGACTTGCAATATCCTTTATAAGTGCTGCAGTGGATATTTAGTCCATATAATGTATGGTCCCACCATCTGCCCAAACCCCTGCAAAACCAATTACATCATAATCAGTTGTTCCTTCACATCAAAGACATCTTCTTGTTACAAATAATATTTAAAAAGTGTAACCAATACTGTGAACATTCACAAAGCAGCAGCTTATTCTGTATTACAAACAGGTATCGTCTAGTGCTCAGTGTTAAAGCTATTTTTATTCATTAGAATATACTGGTCACTTGCAGTCCAAGATTTGTCTGAGTGACTTCAAGAGGGCAAAGCAGGAGGAGGAAACAGCAGTGATTTGAGATTCAAACAAGAATTCTTGGTCAAACAGAATTCCCAAATTTCTAGCTTTGGATGTAGGGAAAAGTGCCTGACCAAGGTTGCAAGGTCAACACAATTGGAACCAAATAGAGTTAGGAGAGGCAAAGATTAATATTTCAGCTGTTGATGAATTTAACTGAAGGCAGCTTTTGTGCATTCATTTTTCAACTAGTGAAAGGCAATCTCTGAAACGCTCTTGAGTGTATACAAATGGCTCCCATACAGAACCTATGTGCTGCATATCATCAGAGTAAAAGACAATGGAGAAGCCATATGATTTGGTTCTAAGGTGTTAAATAGACATTAAAAGAGAATGGGACTTAGTGAGGAGCCCTATGGAACTCCTTGATTAAGATGGAATATGGTGGAACTATAAGAGTCGAGCATAACTCTCTAGGAGTGCTCAGATAAAAATGAGTGCAGGCATTTAAGTCCTGATCCGTGGGCACCATTACTAACAAGGCATTCCAAGAGGATGGAGTGTGACATGGTGTTGAATGTTGCTGACACATCTAAAGTGATCAGAGCAATTCATACTCCCTTGTCGACTATGATTCTAAGGTGTTCAGAAACCCCCAGAAGGGCAGTTTGTATACTGTATAGTTGCCTGAAGCCAGATTGCGAGTCATCAAGTACTGGTGTTTTTCCAGATAGAAAGCTAGCAAGAAGTTATCAACCTTTTCCAGAATTATAGTTGGAGCAGGCAAAAGAGAAAAAGGCCTGAAATTGGGCAGTATGGATGGATCTGTGGACAGCTTCTTCAACAATGGCCTCACTAAAGCAGATTTTCCAAGAGAAGGCATCATGCTTGTTTCCGTGGAGGTGTTAAAATTAGTTGAGGACAAATGTTTTCTAGACCAAAATGTAAGATTTTAAGAGGGCAGGAGTCCATAGGGAACAGAGCAGCCTTAGCATCAGCTTTAGAAACTGCAGTGAAGGTTGACAAAAATGGTAATGTAATGTAATGTAATGCAAACTTATAAAGCGCACTATCACCCTACAGGTATCCTGGCGTTGCGGTTTACAGGTACTTCCCTAATTGCGCAAGTTTACCAATCGGATGACTGTCCTACACTACATCCTAGGGAAGAGCCAGGATTTAAGCTTCCTCCTGAAGTGGGGGAACTCGTCAACATGCCTGAGGATGAGTGGGAGATTGTTCCATAGATGAGCGGCCGCACAACTAAACGCTCTACCTCCAAACCTGGAGGTTCTAATTCTGGCAGTGCTAACCAGATGGGCAGTGGAGGATCGAAGATTTCTTACGGGGGAGTGCCAGACAAATTTGTCCTGCAGTGGCACTGGTCCAAGCCCATACAGAGCCTTGTAGACAATGCATAATGATTTGAACTGGATTTTCTGTGCTAGAGGAAGCCAGTGGAGCTCATTGAGAGCCGCAGAGGCCGAAGCACTGTGTGGCTGCTTTAAGGCTAACTTAGCGGCAATCGTCTGTATTCTTTGTAACTTCATAATCAGTAAATTGGGCGCACCGAGTAGCAGGGCATTGCAGTAGTCCAAACGGCTCAAGGTAACACTTCTCACCACGAGAGCCCTGGCTGACATGGGTAGCATTGGAAGAATTTTCTGCAGTGCTTTGATAAGGGAAAAGCAGGTTCCGACCGTTTTGTTGACCTGGTTTTCTAGACTCAGCTTTTTGTCAAAAACTACCCCTAGATTGCGCACTGCTACCGCCGGTGTGGGAGGTGTGTCTGCCTGAGTAGGCCAGAAATTCGCCGGAAGTGGGCGAGGGACTTTCCTAGCTGTGCAGTACAGGATTTCCGTTTTTCCCCCCGTTAAACTGCAGGGAATTGTCTGTAAGCCATCTAGTAGTCCTTTGCATGCATTCATGAAAGTTGCTAAGTGGAATAGACTGATTCCCCTCTAGAGACAGAATGAGCTGCGTGTCATCTGCATAATTCACCAGCTTGATGTTATAGGATTTGATGATGGAGATCAGTGGTTGCATATAGATATTAAATAGGATTGGGCTGATAGACAAGCCTTGGGGAACACCATGCTGAATAGTTCTGAACTTTGAAAGATAAGGGGGAAGGGCCACTGCTTGCTGTCTGTTCTCAAGATAAGACTGAAGCCATTTCAGTGCCAGGCCCTCCAACCATATTTCAGTGAGCCGCCTTAATAAGATTTTGTGGTTGACCGTATCGAACGCGGCAGACATGTCCAGTAGGATAAAAATTGCCGACTGACCCCTGTCTGCCCGCATTCTAAGCTCGTCTAGGACCATTACTAGTGCAGTCTCTGTGCCGTGACCCGGGCGAAATCCAAATTGCACGTCTTCAAGCCCCCGGTTAATTTCCAGATATTGCGAGAGGGTTTTGCTAACCAGGCGTTCTAGAATTTTCACCGGATAAGGAAGAAGGGAGATAGGTCGATAGTTATTTGGACACTGGGGGTCTAGAGAGGCTTTTTTCAGCAAGGGTGTCACCATTGCCTGTTTCCAACAGGAAGGGACTATACCACTGCTCAAAGATTGACCGCAGATCTGACGGAGCTGTGGGAATAGTGCCCCACCATACTCCTTTCAGACCCTATGAGGGAGGGGGTCCATAGGGGACCCTGAGGCAGTGCTCATAGCAAGTTTTAGGAATTCTTCTTCAGTAGGGGTTTCAAAATGATCTAGCGTGGCTAGCTTATTCTCGCATGCCCCACCCTCATTCTGATGGACTAGTGGATGTGTCAACACACTGGGTTCATTAGCACTTCTATGTTCTTGACTCGCTGTCAGGCCATTAATTATATTAGAGATTTTCTCCTCAAAAAAAGTGGCAAGGCTATCGCAAAGTTCTTGGGTCGCAATAGTCTTGTTTTTTAGGCAGTCAGGTTTAGACAGATCATTAACAATTTTAAAAACACTTCGCGTTTTGTTGGATGACTCTAGTATTGTGTTGGCAAAAAACTCGGCTTTTGCTATACCAATTTCCCTTTTGTAGTTGCCCAATACAACCTTCAAAGCTAATTTATCGACTTCATCATAACGTTTCCTCCATTTTCTTTTTGCCTGTTTATTGCCTTTCCTTAAGTTTTTTAGGTTCTCATTAAACCAAGGGGCTGATGGCTTGCGCTTATTTGTCAAAATAATTTCCGGAATAATCAGATCGAGGACCTTAGTGATCTGTTGACAAAATTCCAAGTAATTTATTTCCACAGATTTTTCTTCGTCATACCCATGAATATCAGTGAATACTGGCAGTTGTCTAGATGTGTCGGACAGTTTGTTCCATTCCCTGCCTCGGCGGGATTTAGGCGTGGGTGTGGAATATGAGTTCTCATTGGGGATGGCCACCGTAAAATTAACAAGGAAGTGGTCAGTCCAACAAAGAGGAGAGATTGCCTCCACTTTAGCCACGTTTTCCTCGGCGAAGATTAAATCTAAAATGTGACCACCCTGATGAGTAGGGTCCTTTACTAGTTGCTGCAGGTTTAGATTCTCACAGGATTGAAGGAAGTCTTTGTATGCTGACCCTGTGCTCCCAATGGCACAGAGATTAAAATCTCCCAAAATAACCATATGTGAATGAGTGAGGGACATATTATAAAGAATATTAATAAAAGTCTGAAATTGAGAGTTGACTGCACCGGGGGTACGATAACATTCCATGCCAGAGAGCAAGTGCCCCTTGGGACCCAATAAGGAGAACCCCATGAGCTCGATGCCTTCGGCAACACCAATGGAGATTTGCATAAAATTCCATATGTCTTTAAAAATCAAGCCAACGCCCCCTCCTCTCCCATTTATCCGTGGTTTATGTAGCACCTTGTAGCCCGGTGGACATGCCAATCCCAATTCAACCTCTGAATCAGGACGAGTCCAGGTTTCTGTAACAAACAATGCATCCAGATTGAGGGATTCAATTAAAATATATATCTCCTGGTGATGCTTCACCAGGGATCTAGCGTTGATGAGGCCACACTTAAGACTGTCCAGTCTAATGTTCTCTGGTGGTGCTCTTGCCTGCAGGGAATTGGTGTGGAGGGAACCAACATCCCTTCCCTCACCAATCATCATGAGTTGCTCCCTTGTATAACTCTGACGGGCAATCCCTGGGATTTGTGGACAGGAACTGGCAGCATGGCTTTGCGCTGTGCGCGGCCGGTGCGCGGACGGGCACAGATGGGCTTGCCTTTGGCGCCGCCGCGCTGCGGCCGTGCTTTTGAATCCCCCGGTAGTCAGCATCTAGAGCGCTGACCGATTTCCCACCCAATTGTAATTTCCAGCGCTCCCAGAAATGATGTAGTCCCAGAACACTGAGAACCTACCCAGGGAAAGTGCGCGTGCAAATACTGCTTCCCAGCCGGTAAGCAGATTAAAATTATCGTTTGTTTGTTCGCATGTGCAATTCAGATTCAATTTACAATACGATAAAAGGTTTAAAAGGATGGCTAAAATTTTAAAAGGATGACTGAAGCAGCAATTTAAAGCGAGCTAATAACATATAAAATACGGATACAATCAATTAAAAATAGGTAAGGAACAAGTAACAACAGTCTCACCAAGTAAAACCAGTTTGTGCGAGTGTGAGCATTTAGTGAAAGTAGCTGTGGTGTGGAGGTATCAATCCTCAACTCATCTATCATGGCAGAATAAGAGCGATCCAGTTGCACATCAAAGTTTTTATATCTATTGGTGATTTTGCGAGTGAAGAAGATGAGCAAGTTATCACAAAACTTGTGAGACGACTGAATGGTTTGTTCACAACTTAAAGGGTGAAAGAAAGAGTTAACTAAGGTAATAAATCTGGCTTGAGGAATTGTCAGTGACTTCTAGTTCCTTAGCATAAAAAGAAGCACATGAAAATATCAGGGTCTTATGGTATCCCTTAAGTGCCAGCTTGTACTTGAGCTTAAGGAATGGACTGTAGTGAGTTTCCTTTTGGGCCCACTTTGATTCTCCCTTAGTTTGGCATTTTTTGTCTCTTCTCTACATGTCAACGTATAATACACTTGTTTTCGCAACATTGTTCTGTGAATATGCTGTACATGTTGCTTGCTATTTGGGGACTCTTCCAGGGATTTAGTCTGTACATATTGTACAAGGTTGCTCCGAACACATGAGAACATAGTGTACTGTTTTTGTCTGCTCGTTCAGCAACAGCTCCTATTAGACAAAACACAGTCACATAGCTGCATCTTCCAACACAGTAGTTTTATCTTATAAACTATGCCCCATCTCGTTGGGGGATAGCAAGGAGAATTCCTGCAGAGAGGACTGTTCTAGAATGACCGCAGTGCCTGACATGCAGCCCTGCGTAAACTAAGTTTGCACTCATGATGCGGACAACCTAACTGCATATACCAGGTATGAGGTCTTAGGCCAATCCCAGAGATCACAAATATATCCCTGTGCTTACACAGTAAGGGTAGGCTTAGCCGGATAGACAATTTGCCATAGTTGGGATGTTTGTCCTATACACCCTGTTAGTAATGCTAATTACTTTGTTTAGATGCAACTGCCTAATGATCGCAGCAAATTTGCTTCATAAGCGACTACGATAGTTTCAAAAAAAATATTGTACATTTCTTCATGTCTTTCTTGTATTTACCATGGGTATGCATGAGTGAGTGAATAACCAAAGGGGAGAATCTGTTTCCACGGTTTCCTTGGGTACTAGAGGTTCATGTTCAAGGTTGTCAAAATCACCTGTTACTCTGGGAAGGTTAGGAGTTCAGGTGAGGCATTGTGAGCTAGCCAGGATTTGGGCTGACAGGTACTGGCATTGTAGAGAGACTCTGTCCCCACATCCTAACGTCCTGTCATCCTAACACACAGTTTTGCTTTACCAGCAGAATATGTGCAACAGGATCATAGGTGGCATTCCAAACCCGCTCCAAGCCTTTGCATTTATATTTTTCCTCAGCAAGAGTCTCTGTAAACTCAAGGGTGGAGGGAGTACTCATGCTTGATTTCTTGGAGAAACAGTATCTAGGAAAATAGAAATACATAAATTAAATAGAGGAACATCAGTCTCCACATTACCTCTACAATCTGGAGGAGCACCCGCCAATGCAGCCTCAAAATTATTCTTAGTCTCCTTGGTCCAAGTTTTTGAGATGGTTTCCCGAAGCCCGACAGGTGTTTGAAGAAGGAAAGCTCCATTGCCAGGGTAATGCAAAATAGTGAGCCCAAATGGACTGGTTTATCTACCAAAAAAGTAGCACTGTTTGAAAAGATAACAATCAACATATGCCCCTCAATATAGGTAGGTGATATGACAAACTAAGTAAGATTAAGACCAGCAAGGGGCTCTGAAAAAAATCTCTATGTATGGAGTCTCGAAATTGTCGCAATGTTTGTTAAAATTACTCACTGGCATAAAAGTTGCAAATTTTATAATAAGGAGTGCAACCCAATTGGTGATAAGTGAGTGAAAGGCCCATAGGGCCCAGGGGAGAGGTATTTCAAACCCCCAGAGAATGAGAAAGGGGGAGTAATATGCACTGTAAAATGAAGCCTTCAGCTAACCACGGGTTATCTCTCTTAATTAGACTTCGAGTATAATGAGTTCTAAAAACAATCACCAGGCCACCTTCAGTTTAAAAGGGGCAGTCCTTGTGAAGGATGGAGTACCCTGGAGGAATGTCCAATGCAATACCTGGCATAGAAGAGTCAGAGATACAAGTATTCATCAAGAAATGAATATCCAGATCTACATTAAAATAACATCATAGATCCGCAAACAGTGCTTTAGCAGATTTCTAGTAATTAGAATGTGACCTCTCAAGATCTTGCCTTTCCTAGAGTTAGCTTTCCCTAGAAAAAAAGGACTTAGTTATTTGTCCGGCCAATGTGGTCTTACAGGCTAAACAACTAACAGGACCTTCCATCACAAAAGACTGACTAGAAACATTGTGCTTTTGTTTAACACATTATGCCTATAGTTCCTGGGAGGAGCAGTTAATGCAGGCGTTGAATCCCCAGATGTAGGGCCGGGGTCCTGAAACTAGGCGCAGATGAGTATGTTGCAATATTATTAACCTTCCAAAGGTGGTGGCCAAAGACCTGAGGAAGACCTCTATGGCCCTTTTCATCGGGCAGGCTACATATTATACGTTTGTATTAACTTAAGCCCAAGGAGAAAAAGAAAAGTACAATTCTGTCCCTAAATAGAAGCAGGCTTATTCATGTATGCATAAAGCTATTCAGGCCTCTCAGCAATTAAATTTAAAGTTAGTGGGATTGATGAATGATTCAAAAAAGTTACTGACAAGGGTAATATTATACTTGCTGCTATAAGAGAAAACATGAGGTCGGCGTAGGTGACCCTCTTATCGGAGGGCTTGGAGCTAAATGTCTATTTAGTTCAACCCAACGCCCCCAGCTCTTACCTTTCATTTAGTCATTGTTCCCAATAAAATTACCTTGGCTTTAGGAGTTGTAGAGGGTGAATTAAGTCCTGGGTTCTAAACCCTTTTGGTGTGGCCTTTATGATTCTTCGAGGGTAGTCATTTAAAATCAACCATATTATTTATATGACACAATGAGCTAAGGATTGACGGTTTTAGTGACTATTAATAGCGCTTGCATCTTGTGTGTAGTCTTTATCCTTAATCTTTGAATATTTATGGATATTGAGCTCTGCTGGAGAGGGATGGTTTTAATCTTCTCTGGCATACCTTTGCTGCTGTGATGTTCTAAGAGTCCTAGCAATCTAATTGCCCTGCCATTGATGGTTTTGCAGTTGTGGCCAAACATGTTTCAAAATGAGCTATGAATTGACTTTAACATATAGGGCTGAGTTTCAAATTGTAGACAAAACATTGGTGACATTAATTTCAAGACACATGTATTTATCACAAGATTCTCTCAAAATGCATTTCCAACTTGTATTATTAGAGAATCATCTGAATAACCTTAGAATTTCCTGCTACAATTCAGTTTTTATACTACCAACAGATTTCAATTTTCAAAATTCACAATGCCCCATTCGAAGATGCAGTATTAGACCAGTTATTTTCTTGCTTTTGGACGTAATTTTAATCCGTTTCAAATGCCATAATTGGATTCTTTTTATCTTGGGTGATGGAGTTGTTTAAGTCTCAGGATATTTAAGTAATGTTCTGCAAACAAGGCCTTTCAGTTTGGTTCCAATCTATTGCAGATGGAGTACATCTTTTCACCTACTGGACATCATGGACTGTTCTTAAACTTTGAGGTGAGGGAACCTGAAAATGGAGATAACCTGAAACTTTATGGTAAGATTGTGGGAACCTCTGTTCCTACATCTAATCACGTCCTGCAGTATAACTTTATTATTGGCATATAGCTCAGACTCATTTAAAGCTCATTCACAAAATTTTGCTGGCTCATGTTCAGTGTCACATAATGCCATTTTCTGGTTGGGATTGTCCTTCTTTGATTATTTGGTTTGAGAGGATGTTACTTGAAGTTATATCTAATCTTGCAGTACCCCTTATGTCTGGTAAAGGAACTGCAGTACATAGGAGATCAAGGCAAAGCAAGAAATGGCTTATACTGGAGGTCAGTCGACTGATGACCCATAGAGTTCAATACTTTGTCTAGGATACAAGTGGGAGTTGTTCCATTCTTTTAGGTCTCCTCATAGGTCTCAAACAGCAGGTGCAGTGGTTCAAATGTTCTTTCACAGGTCCAAAGTGCTCTTAAAAAGGTGTCTTTGTCCTGCCACATCTATGCCTGGCACCACCTTATGTATGGAGGTGACTACTGGTCCCTCCCTCTAACCAATAGGGTAAAAGTTATGAGGGGTAACCTTACCCACCTTTGTAGTAGTTCATGTGTACCTTAATGCAAACAAACCTAAAGTGCACCTCATTAACTTAATCCAAGATGAAAAAACCCTTATTCCATTGTGCAGAGTCCATGTGCCCCCCCCCCTCCAGAAGTGCAGCCCAGGTAATGAGGATCCCCTCCTCCATTGCCACTCCAAACCAGGTCTGGGGTCAGCTTTCTCCCCACTGGGCTTGGTGACTGCCTTAGTGGGAGGTTAAAGAAAGCGGCTTATTCAAGTGTCACCTGGCATCTGCTTATGACAGGAAAGGCCTCTTTGAAGTAAATTAATTTTAAGCTCAACTGGTTTTCCTGCCATGGGAAACAAAAACACCTCCCCATACTCAGGCCATTGTCTGTGCTCTGGGAGCAGCTTTCACAAATCATCAGTGATATTCACCTTCTGGACGACAGTTGGATACTAATGCAAATTAGCTTCCAGGAGCTTCAGGCAGGGAACATTTTAAAAAAGTCCCTTGTCTTTAATATTTATAAAAAAATCTGATTTTACTATTAAGTTGGGCTTTTACTAAATATTAAAAATAGTAATTTAATCATTTTTCTAGCTAGTCTCTAGTCTGAGATAGCAGATTAAATGTTGAAAATTTCTTATCATTGTTTCTCAATGTACCAGCCAGGCTTCCAACAGAGGAATAGCTTTTGGTTGCTAGTAACTGTAAGGACATGTTAACTTTAAATTTCTACATCTTCTACTTTTAAATACCATGTGCACTGACTTGTGGGTTAAAAGACCTACAGAAGGGCAACTCATAAATATTTAAAAGGGAGGTTTTCTCCTGTCAAATAGGGTAATTTTGACAGGTCGGACTGCAGTTTTAACACTCCAGAAGCCAGGTTATAGTGGTAGGCCTGGAGTCATGTTTGTATTGTCACACTAGTGGATGACACGATATTGCTGCAGTCCATCGCAAACATTTACCTTTTCATGCCAAGGGTGGGTTTTGGGACACTATATACTATGGCCTTATAGAAAAGTTAAATAGGCTAAGTAGGAGTAAGCGAATTTCAATGCATTTTAGGCGTTAGAGCATATGCACTGGTACTTGGTTAGTAGTATCCCAGTGCACATAGTAAAAGAAACAGCAGCATCTGTCCATACACAATGGGGGTGACCATGTAAAAAGAGGCACACTCTCACAACATACATGCTAAATATGCACATTGAGAGGGGGTTTGTGATTGATAAAGACTTGTTAACTCTGATGGAGCCTGATTTTATTCAGAAGCTACTTTTGTCTCTAAACTTAAGCCATGCAGCAGGATCCAATAATTAACTATGCCAGAAACCCACATGGTGTGCCTCTCTGCCTGCTCCACCATTTAAGTGGGTTGTAACCTAGGGGAAATCCTGGCATCTTCAAAGACACTGTGATAAAGCCGGTCTTTAAAATTGGGGATAAACTGGTCTCAGAGAATTTTCATTTAATTTCTCTGTTAGATATCATTACAAAGGTTTAAGCCAAAGTAGCTCTAACAAGACTATCTGGTTGATCACTGGAAAATGCTATTGTCCCCTTAGGATAGAGTGGTTTCAGACCTAACTATTGAACTGTGGATCATTGTTTCACACTTTGTTCAACTGCCCAGAGAGCAATCAGGGATGCAAAGTTGCTTTGCTGCTGCTATGTGGAATTTCAGACCCCTTTTACTGAGTTAATCATTCTACTTTATGGGCAAAATTGCCGTCTTGTGAAAACCCTTTAGGGTTGCAATGAATGTTAAATATTTTACATAACAATTATTAAAATATTTATGGGATTAACCAGGATCTTTGTTGGAGCTGGCCCTCTCTGCAGGGTCATCCATAAACTTTTTGCCTTCACTTCTCCTATTTTTGCTGAATTTGTTTTTGTTTGCTTTTAGGACTCTGCACACTGTACCACTGCTAGCCTGTGCTAAAGTGCTTAGCTCTCTTCTTTAAATATGGTAACATCGGCTTACACCCTATTGACACATTTAATTTATTTGTAAGCCCCTAGTAAAGTTGTGCTACATGTACCATGATCCTTTAAATTGCATGCTACTGGTGGACCAGTAGCACTTATTGTGCCACCTACTGAATGAGCCATGTAAAATATGTCTCAGTCCTGCCATTACAGCCTATGTGTGCAGTTTTAAACTGCCATTTCGACCTGACATAAATAAACCTTTTGCCAGGCCTAAACATTCCTTTTTAATACATATAAGCTACCGCTAGGATAGGCCCTAAACAGCCCATGGGGCAGGGTGCAATGTATTTAAAAAGTTGGAAATGTATTTTTAAGTTGTAGAGGTCCTGGCAGTGAAAAGCTCTCAAATTGGGTTTTCACTACTGCAAGGCCTACATCTCCCAAAAGGCCAACATTGGGTTACCTTATTACAGTTATTAAGTGATAACATTTGATTGGGAGCAGGTAAGGAAGTCATGTTTGGTGTCTGAGGCATTATAATTTAAGAAAATCCTCTTTAATGGTGAAGTTGGATTTTAAGTCACAATTCTGAAAATGTCACTTTTTGTAAGTTGGCATTTTCTTGTCCTAACCACACTTGGGGCCTGCAGTCTGTTCCTGGGTCACACAACTAGGTGTAGTTGTCAGTTGGCCTTTGTAAATTCCTCCCAGACAGTGTCACATTATAGGTTCTGGGTGTTGGCAGAATGGGTCATCTCAGACAGGATGGGGGTACAGAGCTGTGACCTACCACACTTGCATTTGAAAGGCAGTAGCTCAGCTCACACACAAAGGACTGGGACCAGGGCAGGGAGGCAGGAAATTCCAGACACCTCTATAGGGGAAACTCCCAGAAGCTTCTCCCACTTCAAAGTGGGCACTGTATAGGAAAAGGGGACTCTCAGACCCACTCTTCAGTACACTCCTGGACCTGTGGATATTACAGAAAAAGGACCCTTTGCTGCCCTGCCGCTTGAGGTCTGCCTTGCTTGCTGAGAAGGAAGACTGGCCCTGCACCCTTCATCCCAGGCTGAAGTGACTCCAAGGGTCAGCTGTTTGACCTCCTGCTCTGAGCTACAGGGACAAGCTTCAAAGGCTTCTCTATAACTGCCTAGCTGACCTGATGCATCTTGACCTCCAACTGGACATGCCTGAGCCCTGCTGGCCTCTGCGTGAGTTCCTGATCGTCAAGAGGTGATGTTGAGTCCTAAACTCATGGTGTGGCATCAGTTGAACTCCTCCTTGAAGAAAAGAAGAAATCCTGAATTTTTGGGCTACTCACGACTGTGAACAGGCCTGTTTGTGCCAAAATCTTGCTGCCCACGCCGACCGCCAATGGGAAGCTTTGGTGAACCAGACTCTTTGTGCTACAGCAACTGCCAGCGATGACCGACAACACAACATCTGTACTTCAAGCTACAGCATTGACAGCCCTCGGAAAGTGACAACATGAATCTTTAGCACCGATCGTCCATGATGCCTGACGGTATCTTCGTGCTACAGCAACTACTGCCTGTGACATCAGCCCTACTCCTTGAGCTACAGGAGTGGCCATCCACTACACTCTCTCTGCTCCTTGCGGCCTCCCCCACCGTGATAAGGAACTCTTCGCGCTGGACTTTAGAAGGTATTTCTTTCAACTGGACTAACCTGATCCCAATGTCCAGCCCACACTCCAGCATGGTCGGCCTGAACTTGTGACTTTCATCTGGTCTTGCACAACCCGATTACCGCGAGATCCGCTACGTATCTTTAGGCACTATGCTTCCAGCAAAACTTTGAAATTGCATATCTCCAGTTATATTGATTGGATTTTTGTGATTTTAGTGACAAATAATTTATTCATTTTGCTCTATTCTTTCTAAATTGGTGTGGGATTTTTCCTGTGCTTTTTACTTTATTGCTGTTTGTGTGCTGCATAGAAGATTTACACATTGCCTCTAAGTTAAGCCTGACTGTTTTTGTGTCAAGCTACCAGAGGGTAAAGCACAAATTAATTAGGTGACTTTCTGTGCTTCACCCTGACAAGGATTGTGGTCGCTACTTGAGTAGGGTTTTGTCCCATCTCAGACAATAACCCAATTTCTCTCATTCTTTTAATATTGGACTATATTCCAGTCGGCCTACTATCAAAAATGACTTCCTGGAAAAATAATGTATAGAGTCCTAGTATATGGTACCAGGGTTACCCAAGGCATTGGTAGTAAAGGGGTTCCAAGGTCTGCTGCATGGTTTTGTGCCACCCTGGGTGACCCATGCAACCTACTGACAGCAGGCCTGCCATTGAGTTGTGCCTTCACCATGTGTGGCACAGTCACATACACTGCCTCTAATACATGTAAGGCACATCTAAGGTAGGTCTCCTCAGCCCAGGAGGCAGGGTGCATTGCACAACTATATGTGTTAGTGGTCAATAGGCTGCCAACCGGGCACTCTCGAGATTGGCAGCTCCATTATGGTACCACTAAAATATCTCATGTTTGGCATCAAACATGAGATTCCCATGCCTTTGGTGATGTGACATGCACCTAGATGACACCTTAGAGGTTGCCCCCTAATTGCCCCCAGCTTTACTGTGCTCTGGCTAACCAGCCCGTACTTTCCTGCCCCTCCTACCACCAAGGCACGATTCTGACCTCCTGCCAGGCAGTGTGATCACTCCCAGGAGTCAGAAACAAAGACTGTGCAGGAAGGAGGTCACAGCTCTCTCCTCCCCAGCAGTCTAGTGAATTGGCACATCAGAGCTGCAAAGGCTGCACCACCTCTGATATGCATCTGGGCTGTCCTCCTGAGGAGGAAACAGTCCTCCCCTTGCCCTAGGCACGCTTGCTCCCAGGCAAGGTGGGAAATTAGCCATGCAGGAGGTGTACACCCCCAGGATGGCTGGCCACACCTCTATGTTGGGCAGCCTGGTCTGTACACCTAAAATTGAAGCTCCCTCAGTCTTCCTTGGACTAGTGGCACTATTCCCCTGCAAACTAAAAGTAAAAACACTGACCGTATCCAACGAATCGCTGGCCATCATGCCCTCCGAAGGATTGCCCAACTCTCAGTGGTCCAATGCATTGTGGGATTTGTAGTCTCTCCTGCCCCAAATCTCAGGCCCCTACGTTACTCTCTCGGACCCAGTGAAGTTCCATAAGCTTTTCGCTGTGCTTACCGCTGCCAAAGGAGGTTGGTTACCAATCTAGTAAACGATCCCACGCTCGATGTTGCAGCTACAGAGAACATAGTGCAACCATCACCTGACGTCAGCAGCTGTATACCTGTTGCGTTTTTGCATTTTTTTTTTGCAGCACTGTGTAAGCGGTAAAATAAGCACCACCCACACCTCCCCTTCAGCACATAGGACAGCCAGAACAACTCTGCACCCGTACTCCATGGGCTAGGTAAAATTGATCTGACTATTGTGGCCTGGTCCTGGGGCTCACATGACCGTATCTGTTTAAGGGTTCTAAGTAACTCAACCTGCAAATGGCCAATTGCCTCTAGTGGATTTTACTATTGACCGCAATATAATGTTGTCTATGTATTTTACTGTACTGATTTATTATTGCTTCAGAAATATCTAGCTCCGGTTGTATGTATGCCATTTTGTTCATTTTGGTGTCTAAATTAAGTTAAAAAATACACTCTATTTTTATATATTGGTGTTGGATTTCTCTTAAGTTGTGTCAATTACATATCATCCATGTTGGTACTCTGAAATGCTTAACTCATGTTCCTCTAGTAAACACTGACTGCTGTTTGCCACTCTACCAGGACTGCAATAAGGATTTATTAGTGTGAATCCAAGGACCATCTTTGGGTTTTGTATAATAATTCATGGTAAGGCTACCCAGCCATACCGCATAATATTGCACTTTCCTAATATAGTGAACAAGTCAGCTGTCAATGCAGACAAAACAAATACTTTGACTTTTTTCTCCCTCTTATAACTTTTATTGCAGGCAAAGTGGGACGATAAAGTAGAAGGTGATCTACAGTAAATATCATGGTTAAATATCTTGGGCATGATTTCTTTGTATCTGCTGACTAAGACCTGCTGCCTCATATATCTCTATTCTCTACAATTGTGTGAAATCTAGCAAAATGTCTCATATTAGGTGGAAGACCTTGAAAGAATGGCAATTTAAATCTGATTTACAATTTCGCAGTCTTTCATATTGTGTGTCTGTAAGCACAAATATGAGCAAATAATGACCATTGTCTATATAGCAATGAGCATAAACCCAGTTTTATGTTATATCCGATTGTTTTGATGTTCTTGACCTTGTGATTTGAAAGTTTCTATCCATTATTTTTAAAATTCAATAGTTTTAATCATGTGGGTGCAATGTACTTTTTGCAGCACATGTCTGTTGGCTTAGGTTATTATTTCTCTGTTATGTTTTGCATTTTAATGGTTCATACAACTGTTGTAATAAACTATTTTTAATTAAAAAGTCTACTTCTACAAATTATTTTTTTCCCATGAAAACATAGGAAATAGCAGCAATAGTTCACAACCTAGGAACCTTGTTGCAACATAGCATTTCTCCCAAATATGAAAAACTGTAAATTAACTTCCTTCGAGAAAGTCAAATGTACGTGCTGCTGGTGCTCATGGTTTCTCAAAGAAATACTTAAGGAATTATATAAATGATACCATGAATGATTCCTTGTAGTTTAATAGGTTTTTTATGTATATCATGCAATGCCACACGTCACCTGCAGAAACAGAAAGATGATGGATGAATTGCTTGATCCCATATTCAATGTGCCACAGGAACCAAGCTACACCTGACTGAAGAGGCTCAAATAGAATGAAACCAGTCTTGGGCTGCTTGTGTTCTGTTCAGAGATGATCTGTCTGGTTTGGTAGTTCGGACTGGAATGCTCCTATTGGAGCTGGACCAAGTCTTATTTGCATATGGCTAGGTCTAATCTGAGGTGTCATGGTGGTAAAAAAAACGATATGGGCTGGGATGCAGCCCCAAGTAATTAATTACCTGTAGCTGACAATAATTTAATCACCTTCATTCATTTGATAAAGTAAATATTTTTTTTTCCTTAAAATACAGGCGTAAAAAATATATAAATATTTAAGCACCCCATGTCCCCAAATTGCAAACACTGTTTCAAAAAAGTTTGAAACCTACTTTGATTAATTTCCTGCTATTTTTAAAGAACATTTTTGCGCATGCACAGACACCCCAGGAGTAGACCTGGAAATCTACATGTGTTGGTTAAAACCCTACGTAAGCAAGTCAGCAGGAAATGTACTTTTGAACATAAAACTGTGTTGTTTTTCCACAGGGAAGACATTTTCCCTTCTGGAAACTGCATAAAAAATAGGTCTACTTCAGGAACATTTCCAGCCACTTCCACACTTCCACAAGTCTTTTTCCACTTGCCTCGATTCTGTAAATCCTCGGGAGCGGTTTTAGGTTTGCAAAATAAGGCTAAAACGACATCCACAATTCCATGAATCGGTGTGTTGAATTTAACATTGCAAATGGCGTGTTTGAGATCTTGGTTGTACTTTCGTAAAGCAGACCACAAGCATTATTGCACAAACAAAAATCATCCACAAATAATTAACAGCAGTGATTCACATTTTATAAGCCATTAGGTCTATTATATTATTTATATCATGTTTTCTTGGGACATTGCCGTACAAAGTGCCGATTTGTTACATTAATATTGATGCTAGTAAAATTTGCATAACAGTACAGGAAGTCATGTCTTTTTTTATTGCCTAATGTATGCAGCTGTGTATACTCCCAATACTTGATTGTTTTCCATTTCAATTCTTTTTTTGGTGAAATTTCTTATAACATACTTACATAAACATTGGGGGGCAGATTTACAAGCCCCTTGCGCCACATTTGCTTCATTTTTAACATGGGAAAAGTGACGTACGGGTGGCGCAAGGGGCTTGTAAATAAGCCCCTGGTTGTTTCACACATTATATATTGATGTGTTTTTCACAGTTAGCATTGTCAGATTCAGTAACTCTAGCTTTTATAACTGAAAATCATTGGTGTACATCATGCTGCTCCAGATCATTCCTTAAGAGGGCATTTGCACATCAATAGGACCTTAATAACTACAATTGCAAAAACCATAATGGTCACGATGGATATTGCTCTGTTTATGAGAAGTGGGAACAAATTCAATACCTAAGAAAATAGGGAGTTTGCACAGATATCCGATTGCTGACCTGTGCTTTTATTATCACTGGGAATATTTATCAAGGGATAAGGTACTTACTGGGTGTGTTAATTACCACACCCTCTGCAATGGTACTTACTGGGTGTGGTAAATACAATGCGCTGTTTCAAGATTAGAAACAAAAAAAGGTCATAGTGAGATTCACAATGACACATCAAGACCATGCTAAGACAACCTGAAATGAACTTAGTGAGCATGCCACATGTCTACAAAGAACTTGAGCCATACCTGTAAAACCTGTTCTATGGACCTGCTCTCCATTGAGAATGCGCAAGTCACATCTGCCACATACATGCTGATCATCATACTCACCACCATTCTGTAATGGGTGGCACGTGCCCACCACAATAGCCCCTCCACCAGGGACATAAATGAGACCCCGGCCATGACCTGAAAGAACAACATGCTAATGGAAGCCAATATGGAAGCCAATAGCTTCAAGGATGAGCAACATGTGTGCAAGATCACAAAGTGTACACCTCCATACAAAGGACTGGAACTGAACATGATGAGGTTGGACTAGAAACAATTAGCATGGAGGAAGTCATATGTGGATCCAGTCTGTACATCTCTGGAAAATTACAGTCAAATAGTATTTTGCACCGTACCACATTTACACACACTGGATATGGAATCAAAATGAAATGTATCATATAGCACACTACCTTCTTAGAACATCAGCCCACCCTCTACGACAATGGACACCACCGCATGTGCACCTGCTGACCCAATTCAACTTATAACACACATTCAACTAATGCCAGGCTCCAACTGCGTGCAGAAAGCATTAAACATCAACCATCAAATTTGAAACAAATACAAATGCACCTATGTCATGGAGAAGCTGAGAAACCAGGGAAAATCAAAAAAGTATACGAGCAGCACAATCAATCACAATAAAAGCTCACAAAAAGAAGATTTTACCTTTGCATGTTAGATTATTTGGGCCTTGCTGATGCTCAGTCACATAATGTGGACTCTCTCATCATAGTTTAGCAATCAAATTTCCTACAACAGTGTGTACCTCGCATCACATTACTGAAGGTTTTGCAATAGAGTTAGAGTTTTGTCTCCATGTATGGGTACAAGGCTATGCAGACTTTTATGACAACGTATCTGCTGTTGATTTTTTTGTACCTGTTTATGTTAGTCATGGAAAAGGATATCGTGCAGGTCCACATTTCACAGACTTGAAGTCCAAAAACCAAACAGGAGAGTGGCCAGGAAACACTCATTTCCTGCTACACACCCAAGTTCTGAAATTACCTTCCTTTTACAGCTTAATCATTCTATAACTTTCCTGTCCTGTAATTTAGGAATAATTTCCATTTCAGAAATTCAAGACACCCTCCTGCTACAGACACCCCAAAAAGACAGCACCAAAAACTTCTATATTAACAACACACTTAGGGGCATATTTATGACCCCCTTGCACCACTGTTACGTCCCTTTTTGTGATGCAATGGCAGCGCAAACCACCAAATCATATTTAGGAGGCCACGCAAAGCCCCTTTGCATGGCTGTGAATGGCCTCATAGATACTGAATAAGGAAAGGCAGCGCAAATCGTTGTGTTGTCTTACTCTGTACTAGGGAGGCGTTCCATTGGCATTGCAGTGGGTGTTCCAACACAACACCCATGGATTTTGATGCATCCCCAGATTTACAAGACCATGTAAACCTGGGTATGCGCTGAAACCTTACGCCTCCCCAGGAGAGGCGCAAGGAGGAGAAATAACTTTATTTCTCCTCGTTTTTTTCTCTTTCTATGTGGGCTGAATTCTGCCGCACACACAGAATGATGAAAAAGCCTCCCAGGATTATTTTTTGTGCAGGAAGATGGCCCTTCCTGCACAAAAACAATCCTGCATGCAAAGCAGGTGCCTGCGTTGGCTCTAGCCTGCCGAAATGGCGCCAGAGCGGGGGAAAGGACAGGAATGCGCATTCCAGCCCTCCCACCTTGATGCAGGGTAGTGCAGCAAGGTGACTTGCTGCTCTGCTTTGCGTCAAATTCTCATAAATATTCCCCTTACTAAATTCACGAAGGAATAAGTTGGGGAAAGATTTTAAGTGGTCCAATGCCATTCGTATGGTCACTGTGCACAAACGGTTGATAACATTGTTGTGCACAGCTGACTACACATTTTCTTGTTACATGTTGGTGCTGTGCTTGTGACACCCTTGTGACATCATGTGGCACATTTACTATGATGTTGCATCAGGGCAGTGCTTAATTTGAGCCTGTGGTTTCCGGTGCTCAACACCTGCACTTAATTGGCAACACTGACAGTCTGCCACAAGGAGGCGTTGTTGTTTCGAGATGACCACAATAACAGGTAATTATTCATTCAATCGACATCAAAAATGAATATTCCCTGCTCCCCAATCCATTCTTATAGCTTTGGGGGTCTAAAATAGTGTGAACTGTCACACTTGTAGGAGTGTGATGGTTAGCAGTTGTGTTGGTACTGTCATTGGCAGCCCTGGCAGGGGCAATGTGTGGTGCAAGCTGCAGTGGCCTCCTGAAGAGAGCCCTGGCACTTATGTTTTTTACAAATTAAGCACTACATCAGGGTTGAGTCACTTTTGTGCTGCAGCCCGTTACAAAATCATTTCATATCAAAATGATTTTGCATCTGGCTGCAGCACAAAAATTGACTCAACCCTGATGTAGTGCTTAATTTGTAAAAAAATAAGTGCCAGGGCTCTCTTCAGGAGGCCACTGCAGCTTGCACCACACATTGCCCCTGCCAGTGCTGTCAAACCATCACACTCCTACAAGCTAGGCAAAGACCCTTTTCATGACTTTGCACAGTTTAGTGAATAAAAAGTAATTCAACACAAAGTATAGCATTACCTTGCGTTACCAGGTTTTAGGAAGGCGTTCTATGGTTGGGGCATAAGCTTTCCTATGCATCCAATCATGGATTTTAGTGCATTTCCAAATGTACTAAAGCTAGTAAACCTGGGAATGCGTCAAAATGCTGTGCCTTCCCTGGTGAGTCGTAACGAGGAGAAATATCTTTATTTCTTCTAGTTACTTCCTTTTTCCACGTATGCTGCATTGAAAAGAGGAATATGCTTCTAGCGATTGTTTTTGTGCATGAAGGCATCCCTTCTTGCACAAAAAAAATCCTGCCTGTAATGCAGGCACCCTTGTACCTTAGTGCAAGGGTGCCTGCGTTGGCACTAGGCAGCCTCAAATGTGCCAGAGCAGGGAGAGAGCTGAAGACCGCTGTATCTTAGTAGATATGGTGAGTTGAGCTCTCTCTCATTCATGCAACACTGCACAGCAACTTACTTTTCTGCGTTGCATAAATTCCAAGTAAGTCAGCCCCTAAATGTGCATTTCAGCAGGGTATGCACTTAATGAAGGTGTCGCCTCAAATCATATTTGTGTTTCGTATGATATTTCATATTCTAATTTCCAAGATAGGAGGGGTGCATATGGTAGTGCATTGGGATATTGTATCCTCTATCTCTTCTCACCAGACAATGTTGCACATCCCACACAGACTAAAATAGTGGTTCTTAGGGCCCTGCATCGTCATCAGTATCCTCCCCTGTTTCATCACTATTGGGTGGACCAAGCAGAAATTTCTATTCACTTGAGTATTTGAATCAGGTGCACCACAGGGAAAGGCAGTACCTGAGTGCAAAATGACTCTGTGTAATTGCATTTTGCATGCAATAGTATTGTTACACCTCAACTGTGCCAGTAATAAAGGGCAACTGCATAGGTGTGCAACATTAACATCAAATCTCTGTGGCTATCATGCTTCAATATTATTTTATTCATAGGATTATTTAGTTTCTGAACACCAACACAAAGTAGAGTGAGAGTTGTGTTTTGTTTTGCTACCAAGCCTTTTGTGGCACTCGGGCTGGCCACTCTATCCACATTGTCATTAGCCAGGGGCTCTTGTCAGTGCAGTTACCTCTTATCTTCAAGAACTATTGTTTGCATCTGAGCAAAATATAAGCACTAACATGAGATGCTTACTAAAATGAAAAAATAACAAAAACATTGTATTGCAAGAGTGTTTGTTAAGATGAAATGTGCTGCAACCTGGAATGCCCTTCCCTTGCATCTTTGTGTGACCAGGGATGTGGGCTAATTTAAACGAAGCCTGAAAACCTGGCTTTTTAACAATGCCTTTTAGATTTTGTCCAGCTAGTGGCAAGATAAGGCATCTATTGTACCTGTAGCGCTGGGACACTCTATAGAGTAGCTGCATGCCTTACAAGCACTATTTGATTTGATTCATGTCCATAGAGCCAGATTCAATGGTTTGGACAAAATACTTTGACTAGTGGCACTATGACAGGGTTTCCATGTGTGTCAGTGAGAGCATGGTCTTTGGGGATGTATGAACATGTGTGCGTATGAATGGGATATACTTGTATGGGTGACTGAGAGCCTGTGTCATATATACCTGCAGCACATGACATACTTTTCGCCATATGTGGCACCGTTACATGTATAACACAAACAAACAATCATTTTCTTTAAATGGGAGAAATTTAAAGTGCAGAAAAATGTTCTTAATGTGGAATATTTTTCTACATTTAAAATTTGTCTCATTTTAAAAAATGGCTGTATTTTTCAGTTATACTTATGGCACAATGTCTGCTGGCCACTGTGAGTAAGGGGCATGCTGTTTGTAAATGCGACACTTTGAAATGGGAGAAAATTCAAATGAAGACTTAACTTAATCATTAAGGTAACTATTTATTTCAAATTTCTCCTATTTAAAAGATTCAGAAACATAATTTTGATCACAGCTCCAATATTGAGTTGACAACAACTTTAACTTTAAATTAAATACCTTACTCCTTCAGTTGTTCACCTCTGTGCCCCATCCTGGGTCATAAATCTAACTGAGCGCTGCTCCTTATCAGGCCCTGATATCTGCAGCCTGATGATAATAATGTAAGATAAATGCAGCCATCCCTTAACTTTAAAAGGAAAATATGTTCACAAAAATGACTCTACCAATGCTAATCCTATCCGTAAATGTGGAGTGGCAATTCTTATTCGGAGATCACTTCCAATTACGATTTCCAAGACATGGTCAGATCCTGATTGTCGATATGTCTTTGCTAAATTACGTATTGGGAATTCTTCAATCTGTCTTGGATCAATTTATGCTCTGATTGGCACTAAAAAATCCTTTTTCCTTCAATTGAATCGTCTTCTTACAGAGATTAATGCCTCACAATACCTCATTGGTGGGGACTGGAATTTGGAACAAGATCCTATCCTAGACAAAACGGGTCAGTTTGACAGGGTTAATGCAGCAGATAGGGCCATTTTAAAAGATATACTCTCTGATAACGGTTTGGTTGACCATTGGCGTCTCAGCCACCCACAAGATAAGGAATATACGTTCTTTTCCTCCTTACATGGCACATTTTCCCGCTTAGATTATTTTCTTCTATCACACAAAGCGGTTCAACTGGTCACAGATTCTAAAATTCTGGAAGCAGCATTATCTGATCATTCTCCTGTTTTTTTATCCCTAGATTTAGGTTTATCTAAACCGGGACGTAAACCATGGCGTATGAGCATACAGAAATACAGGACACCCGGGGGTAAACTTCAATTGCAATTCCACCTCCAAGATTATCTCTCTATTAATCAGGATTCTGTTACATCTAGGAGAACAGTATGGGCGGCAGCAAAAGCCACCATTAGAGGACAATTAATGCGGGATGCTGCTCTCATTAATAAGAACAATATTGCAAAACAAGCAGAATTAGAACGGGACATTCAGCATTATTCTCAATTATATATATCAGACCCTAATTTACAAAATCGCAAATTATTAGAGCAAGCACGCATGTCCCTTAATGGTCTCTTTACATCTAAGGCTGAGTATGCTTTGCAAAGAATGAAAGGGAGACACTACGAACAAGGGGAAAAGGCTGGCCGATTACTAGCTGCACAATTACGTCAAAGAGAAGCTGCTATGGCTATTCCAGCTATTCGATCAACTCAAGGTGACATACTCACCTGGCCTCAGGAAATAGTTAATGAATTCGCCTCATTTTACCAATCCCTATATCCTCCAAATAATCAACTTGACTTAGATAGGATGTCATCTTTTCTAGCAGCGGTGAATCTCCCGCGGCTCTCTGGTGATGGCAGAGCCTTGCTTGAAGGTAATATCACAAGAGATGAAATTTCTACAGCTATCACTGCTCTGCCTTACCATAAAGCCCCTGGGGAGGATGGTTTTCCCGCTGAATTTTATAGATGGACTGGTCAGAATATGATTGATACTTTGCATACTGCGTTTCTCGAGGCTGATAAAGAATCATCATTGGGGCCCCTTTCTAATAAGGCAATTATAGCCGTTTTACCCAAACCTGGCAAAGACCCTCTTTTATGTGGTAGCTATCGCCCTATTTCCTTGTTGAATTCTGATATTAAGATTTTAGCTAGCATTTTAGCGTCCCGTCTCCGCAAAGTACTGCCCTCCTTGATACATAATTCTCAAGTGGGTTTTGTCCCGGGTCGTTCCTCTCGAAACCATCTCCGTACACTGGCCCATACACTATGGTCTGCTAAACATCTTCCAGAAGACGCCTTGGTCCTTTCGCTTGATGCAGAAAAAGCATTTGACCGCATTGAGTGGGAATATCTCTTTACAATAATGCACAGATTTGGGTTGGGCGACCAATTTATTAATAAAGTGCGTTTATTATATGATAACCCCTCAGCTCAAGTAAATTGTGAGGTTTTTATCTACTTCATTCCCAATTCGGAGAGGTACACGCCAGGGTTGCCCGCTATCCCCCTTCTTTTTCTCTTAGCAATGGAACCTCTTGCTGCTGCAATTCGACAATCTGATGATATTACAGGTGTCCCCCTCCCAATTGGGCATTCTAAAATTTACTTTTATGCAGATGACATTCTTCTTACTCTTACTAATCTCCCCGATCTCTCCCAGCCCTCCTTCAAATTATTAATGATTTTTCCTCCTTTTCCGGTTATAAAATAAATTGGGACAAAAGTGAAGCGTTACCTATTTCGGTTGGCACTACGAAATCAGCAATTTATGGATTCCCTTTTCACTGGCAATCTTCACATCTTAAATACCTAGGAATTTTGGTCAATAGAGGTTTGGAAAATATGACTGCGGATAACTTAGCTCCTTTATTTTCTCAAATGCAGAGGGATTTTGATAAGTGGAAAGCTCTAGGATTATCTCTATGGGGTAGAGTTCAAGCTATCAAGATGGTTACTTTACCAAGATTCATTTATGTTTTAGGCATGCTCCCCTCCAAATTCCTTTAGCTACCCTTAGATCAATAGATTCCAAGATTAAGCTCTTTATCTGGGGCTCAGCTAAACCGCGTCTTGCTGCAGCTAAACTAAAGGCCCACCAGTTATTTGGCGGTATGGGTCTTCCATCCATTGAACACTATTCACTTGCCTTACACATTTCCCAACTCTCTTATTTTCTGCCAGGATCTAAAGACATTCCACAATGGGTCTCTGTTGAACGTCATCTTCTATCTCAGGACTCAGGACTATCTCTTTTATATGGTAGTGGTACTAGTTCTTCTGACCCTAAAAATCCGATCTTATCAGCCATGCACAGATCTTGGCAGAGGGGTCATCACATACTAAGTTCAAATCCGCGAATTCATATTAAAGCTCCCCTATGGAATAACTCAGCCATTCGTATCAATGTTCGCACTTTATCCTGGCCTTTATGGCAAGAAGCCGGCATTTATTCCCCAGATCAACTTCTTCATGATGGAGATTTTAAAACCTTCTCCCAACTTTGTGAGGAATTTAATCTTCCAATACAACACTCCTCTAAATACTTTCAACTTCAACAATGTCTGAAGAAACACTTGGGATCCCCCTTGGTTGCTTCAGGTTTCTCCAATATTATCTTATCTACAACTATGGGGGAAGTTTAAGGGTGTGACCTCTGGTCTTTATAAAACCTTTTTGCTCCCTCTTTTCTCACAACCTCTTTCCCATACTCTTCGGAATAAATGGCAATCCCGGTTATCTATTTCATATACGACTTCTGAATGGGATCAAATACTGGAGGGGTTGCACAAAGGAGTTCGTGAAGCGCGGCTTAAATTCTGCATCTTTAAAATTCTTCATGATTGGCACTGGTCACCGATTAAATTACACAAAGCTGGTTTACTATCGCACACTGCTTGCTGGAGATGTTCCAATCCTGGTTGTGACATAGCCCATATCATTTGAGAATGCCCACAAACCAGGTCCTTTTGGACCTTCGTTGGCAAAACTCTGAACTCCACAATGTCATTAATTTTACCACTTACATCTGCCACCATTATTTTACATGATTTCCGTGGTTTTCCAAAACTTTCTAAGCCACAAATTCGTCTTCTTCACACTGCATTGGCTACAGCCAAGATTTGCATTTTGCGCCACTGGAGGTCTCCATCTGCACCTTCTCATGAAGAATGGTTGGTGGCAATGATGCAGACGGCCTTGCATGAGCGCACAATCTACAATCTCCAGGACCAAGTTGATATTTTTCTTCAAACTTGGTCTCCCTTTTTGGAAACCAAAATCAGTGATGACCCCGACCCAAGTCTCTCTTCTAATGTAAATAATTCAACTACTTAATTCATTATTCCATATTCTTCTCCTGTACTATTTCATTTCATTTTCTTACCCTTTATCTTCCCTCCCCCCATTACTCTGGCTCTACTTTGCTTCATCTTCCTTCTCTTCTTTTCTTTCCTTTTCACTTTTCATATCATCTTTTCACCTTCCTTTAATCTTGTGTAACCTAATTTTATCAATCAATCTTGTTATCTCTATTAAGCCATTATTTTTACCTAAATATAAGATATATTCATACATTTTATATATTGTTATTTATTATAACAGGTTATAGAGTATGCACTGTTAATCTCTTTCCTTGTTTCTATTAATATGTATATATTTACTAATGCATCTATTTATTTATTCATGTTTCACTATTTATAAATAATGATTTCTTATTTATCTTATTTATTATATTTATCCGCTTCTATTTCTCATCACAATATTTATTCTCTATTTGTCACTGATCTACTGTTTTACGAAATTGATATTTACTATGTATTTTATTGTATAATTCAATAAAAAATTTCAACAAAAAAAAAAGGAAAAAAAAAAAAAAAGGAAAATATGACCATGTGCTTATTTAAAAATGAACTCAAGGCTGTGAGCTTCTCTGGAGGTTTCCGGGAGCTACTGGTAGCTCATTATCGACAGGTTGGAGACACCTGGACTTCATACATTGCATAATTGACACAAATATATGTGAAAACAGGATTCCACAAGGGCCATATAAGTGTTTTAAAAGTTCTGTGTTAAATGGCATTCATTTAGGTGCAAGGCTGTTTGTCTTAAACTAAACTCAGAGACGTTTTAAGGCATGGGCAAAGTGGGCTCTGGCCCAGGGCCCCAGCCTTTCAGGGGGCCCCCTTTCAGAGCCAGCTATGTTCTGCAGAGTCTTACCCTGATGACCTTGAGTCATTTTTAAACAAATTGCTTTAAACATCGTTTTCCTTTAATTTATTTTGAATGTAGGTGATGTGTGAGAGTTTATTACAGATTTTCTACAGATAAATGCTGTGTTTGTTTCATGCAACATCCCCAAAAAGTTTCTTTTAGCTCAAAACAGGACTTTACATATGAAAAATGGTAAGGCATCACAGAGATTATTCGCAGTAATATTAGTGAGCTGCTGCTATATTACAGTATTGAAAACACAAGTCACTATCCCTGAATATTACATGTAAACACATTTAAAATGTGGATGAGTGTGCATGTGCGCTGTCATGAAACAGCTGAAATTGCATCTTAAATTCGAAGCTGTTCTGAACAGGGGCCCCCAAAATCCGTTTGGCCCAGGGCCCCCAAAATCCTTAAGATGTCTCTGACTAAACTTCACAGAAAATACATGTTTTAATTGGAAAGGTTCATTTATTCAAACAGTCATTGCCCTAGTTGAGTGACTGGTATGTAGATGTTCAAATACAGAGAGACTATAGATTCCCTTTTCACAAGTTGACTAAGGGTAGAGCTTCACACTATCCTTACGTTATTTTGAGCTACATAGGTAACTATATTTTTAGGCAACAGATTTACCAGCTTGCATATCCACAGAGTCCTATTATATCATATGGAGTAGAGCTTTTTGCCAGATATGACTTTTACCACGAGACTGTGGAGCACGGTTGAGCCTGCATGAAATGAAACCATCTAATTCAGACAATAGTGCATCTCTTTGCTGGAGCCCACAATCTAAGGATTTGACATCAAAGGCAGATGGTATTCTGTAAGGATCAGTGCAAGCACTAGGGGCTAAATATATGAACGTTTTGCAACTTGCAAATCAGTCACAAATAGGTTAGCAACAGAAAAAGTGGTGTTTTGTAATGTACTAATGCCATTCGCTAATCAAAATTTGCGAGGCAATCGATTTGCGATTTAGTATTTTTTTTGCTACTGATAGCTGTGAGTCACTAATACTGACTTGGTATTAGCACTCATAAACCTTATATTCGAGGCTGTCACAGGTAGCGACTCGTCACAAAAATGCTAGTTTGCACATGTAATTTAGCACAAAATCGTTTCAGATGGTAACTCTGTGAAAACTATAAAAGCTGGCCCAGAATGCATCAGGGGTTTCCACAGTGGCTGCTCTCTTTGTGATTGCGAGGAGGATGTGACTAATAGCTGTTCAGGAGAGGAAGAGGAGGTGACAGGAGAGGATATTTAGATCCAGGCTTACCATTTTGCAACAGACAGAGGAGGAAATCTTTGAGAAATACAGGCTAAGTACTGCAATGATATTACATTTAATTGAAATGCTTAAAACACACATTAAAAGCAGTACTCTGTGCAGCAGTTCAATCCCCACTCATGTGCAGGTGTTGTCCTTGTTGCACCTTTTGACCCCTGGCACCGATAAGGGTGTGATTGCTGTTGCTGGTGGGGTGTCTCAAAGTGAGCTTTCACGTTTTTTACATAGATTTTTTGAGGCCATGCTCCTAAACATCAGCAGGTACATATACCTACACAAGAATGCTGAGGAAATTTAAGTCTCAAAATAAAACTTTTACCGGGTTGTCAAATTCCCCCATGTCCGAGGGTGTGTAGATGGAACACATGTTCCTATTTTCTTCTAGCACCTATATAAAACCTATTTCAGAATAGGAAAAATACCCTAAATATACAAGTTGTCTGTGATGCACATAATGCAATTACAGATATAGAGGCAAAATACCCAGGGAGCTGCCATGACTCATACATCTTCAGGCACGGTGGAATACACCAATGCTTGGAAAGAGGGGAATTTGATGATGGTTAATTATTAGGTAATGTGATGCTGCAGAAAAACACATATGAATGTGTTCATCAAATCCAAAGTTTAGGCAAGGCATTGGATACTGACACCATACTTAGTCCTAGCAAACCAGCATGAAAGGCGCTATGACATTGCTTATTGATGCACCAGGGTGGTGATCGAACAAACATTTGGCATGCTGATATCAAGATTTCTGTGCCTTCACAAGAGTGGAGGTGTGCAACAGTATGCTCCTGAGACAGCCTGCAAAATTGTGGCACCATGTGACATGTTGCACAACATATCTACCAGGACTGGAGTACCCATCAATTTGGAGGAACCTGATTCTGAAAAGGAGGATCCTGAACCACCTCTTCAGCAGCCTTGAGACCACAGTACAGCAATGGAGGGGAGACGCCAACGGGACCACATTGCAACAAATTAATTTTTAAGGTAAGTGCTATGTGACAGTACACACACTGAAATTAAAAATGCAGTCAATGCAGGAAACTAAAGCAACTTTTAAAGTCAGGCTAAAATATCAATTGTTCATATTTTAAATTGTATGACAACCAAGTGGTTAGTAAAGTAAAAGCAAATGTTGGTTACATCACCCAAAAATATTATTAACAATGACAAAATGACTGCATGAAATGCTGTGTCCTTCACTGCCTTCTGAGGCTACATCCCACATGGCTTGCCCCTACTTGTTCTCCAGCAGGTGTGCGGCTGTTGCTGCATTGCAGGGCACATGCATCACTGGCAGAGACGCTGCTAAATCTTGAGATATCCTCGCAATCTTGAGGGGCATCTCCAGCACCACCTGCTATTTGTGGTTTTTCTAGCATTTCAACTGCAGAGGTGATCTGTCCTAAGCTCCTTGAAATGTCCCCAATACAGTGTCCCATTTCCACCTGAAGGGTTACTGTTCTCCTGGATAGGGTGGAAGTGGCATTGGCCAACGACTGATAAAATAGGTTAACCCGCCCTTTATCAATGCATCGCTTCTGTCTCAACGCCTTAGAAGGGCATGATCATTCGCCATGTGATAGCATAATTTTTCTATAGCAGTGGTGAGGCTGTTGTGTTCATGGTTGCCAATTGTGTCCCAATGTTGTCAAATCCAAATGACATGCATTGCTGCATATTCTGCATCTTTTTGTTCATGAGTTTCATCTGCTTGTGTTGCAGATGCTGAATTTGGATCATGGATGCATCAAGACCTCCAAACAACTGTGGAGTGGCTTCAGGATCTACAGCATGATCTGCCTCATGGCGCTGACTGCATGCACACCTGGGAACACGCCTAATGTTGTTACCTCACACCTGGGTGCTGGATGAAACTGTTAGGCAGAGTGACATCGTCATTCTCCATTACTGATGCCTGTGGTCACTATGTAGCAGTGCTACAGTGGGCTGGAGGTGTGCTTGGGTAACTGGCAATGGGAATGGGTTCTTCAGCTGCCATGTTTGAGTCCTCCACTCCCTCCACATTGTTGTGATCTCTATGTTCCTCAGGGAGATCTGTGCAAATTAATGAAATTCTTTTAAAACACTGATATGATGAAATATCAATGCTTCAGTTTTGAAAGCAGTAGCCTAATAAACGTTTGCAATTTACTCCAGTGCTGACTTTTTGACTACATGTCCTATAATGCACTAAGAAGGTAAATTTTTCACTAAGTGAAGAAATAACCTTCTGATGTATGCTGCAGTTCTATGGGGACTTGGACATAGATTTAAGTTCTGAGATGTGACATTAGTAAATAATTCATGGTTACTTTGTGAGGTTCCAGTTGCTGAAATGTGTCAATGTATCGATTCCCACAACAAACCCAGGCTCCCGGCTGGTCTCAACCATGGTCTCCTATGCAGTGGGTCGGGGTACAGTTGGGGGGTCACCTCCAGTGACCCGGAATTCCGATAGTTGCGTTGCTACCTTTTCTTTTGTTTGCGACCTGAGGCCATAACATCTCTTCCTGATCTCATCGATGGAGCAGTGGGTGACTCCTACAACATTACATTTGTGTTGCATTTCCTGACAGATTTTTTCTTTTGGGAGTCTGGGACTGTCAAGAATGCTCTTCCAAATAGTTCCTCATTGTTATCACAGAACTCCTCAATCAGGATCTCCAACTCCTCGTAAAACGTACTTTTTATTTTTTTCTGCCTCCTACATACTTTCCTGCACTTTAGCTGGCCATTGATACAGATGATGCTTCTTCAGATGTTCTGATGTTTTTGTTGGAAATGGCAGCTGTTTCCCACTTCTACTCCACATCCACTCAGGCTGGTCTCAAGGCATGTACTTTAAGGATCTTCCTGGTTCAGACCCATGACCATTTCCCATGACCAGGAGGTGCTTTTCCTCTAACTGCGCTCATAATTTGCGACTTCAGTCACAATTTTGAAAATCACTAATAGCGATTTCCAAAACTGTGATGTGACTGAGTAGCGTCTTGCAAATTGAGGGCTCAAATTGCACGTACATATAGAATTGCGATTTCCTAATTGCGATTCGCAGAGTTTGGCCAGGATAAAACAACTTAACAGATTGTTGGCTGTCCTCTGTACTCTTCTTTATGGTCCTAGACAATAGTGACTTACAACTTGATTTAGTCACTCGGTTCCCAGTCTTGCTTTGGACACGTGGGTTTTGTATCAGGGGTTAAAATATTGTAAAATGATTTTCATCAAAATTCATGTTTTGTCTTTTTCTCTGTGTCTTTTTCTCCTCTTCTCCTTCAATGGTAATTATAGAATCTTGTCATTTGTTTACAACTAGGTACCTTCTGCAGCCTGTTTAGGAGGTAGAGGCAAGGCCACTGGAATTATGCGGCTGGGGAGTGCCAAATTATGCAGCAGGATTCACTAAATTATGAAGCAAGAAAAGGCTAATTATGCGGTGCAATGCGGCACATTCTGTGATCATGTTACTTTGCTATATTCTCATTATTACACTTGTTACCACTGTCTGGGCATAGGTTGCACCTCATAAGTACACGTTTAACACTCAAATATAGCAATAAACAAAAGAAAAGTGACCAGTCCACTTCTGCAACAAGCCTTCTTCTGTGTGGCATCAAAAATCGTTGCATATTTAGTAACTTTTGAACAGTTTGCGCTAGAAAATGTTTTGGGGGATAACATCTGAAGATTATGCAGCAAATGATGGATTAGGTGGCAAATGTAACCAATCCATAATTATGCGAAAAGGGATGGAGCAGCACAGTCGCATAATTCCACTGACCATGGATATAGGTCCTCATTTCCTACCACAAATCAGGACAAGAATGGGTTCAGATGGAGTGGGTATGGGATGGGGCTGAATCTGGTTAGAAGGAGGAGCTGAAGAGGAGAGGAGCTGGAGAGGAGAGGAGAGGAGATGAGAGGAGAGGAGAGGAATCAGTTGGTCGGTGGAATGGGGTTTGCATAGGGAAGGTTTTTTGGTTGGTTTGGTTTCTCAGAGTGGTTAGTCACTGGAGTGATGCAAAGGTGGGAATGTAAAATGGAACAATCTCAAAGAGTTTATGCAGTTTTTTTTGTCTTAGGTGCACACTATACAAACTATGCAGGCAGTATGTTTTCACCTAATTCTGGGCAAGGGGGGAGCCAGAATTTACACGTGCTTAGCTGGAATGTTATTGGGTTGATATTTCTGAATAAAATGAAATACATTAAAGAAGAACTTAGCACACTCAGACCACAAGTGATCTGTCTTCAGGAAACACACCTCACTTCACAAGAATCCTATATACATAAAGTCCTTGCTTACAAGATTCTAGCAGCATCTGGCTATAACGCTCCACAACACGGGGTTGTGCTGCCTTCACTTGGAGTGACAGTCATGACTGAAGTAAAGACAGATAACAGTGGCCGCTGAACTATTACTAATATTAGCAAGAGAAGGATTACATTGACAATCTATACGGTATACACCCGAATATAGACGACCCAGCAATATTTATTTTTTTACTCACGGAATTACGGATCACTGATACAACATCGACTCCTATAACATCGAACTACAAAAATATCGAGTCAACAATATCGTATACAAAAATATCCACACCCAACACACAAAACAGAAATAACACAAACATCAACAAAAAATATAGTTTAAAAAAATCTCAATGACAATATTATCGACAACAAAAATAAAGAACACAAAAATATCGATAACATTAAAATAAAATGAAACACAACAAAAACATCGATATAAATAGTATCGACAACACAAACATTGATAAAATACATGTAAACTATACAGAAAATAACATTTAAACATAAAAATAAACTATTTTCAATAATATAAATAAATAATAACATATTCCAAACATTTTAAACATACACTAAAAAAATTACAAAATTAATAACATTAAATAAAACAAATACAATAAAATCCAAAAACAAATAAATAAACAAACAATACAACATAAAAAAAATCACAACTACAGAAAAAACAAACATAAATATATATCATATGTAAAAAAAAATATCACATTTATCTACATAAACATTTAAATACCAATAATAAACAAAATAAAATCAAACATTAAATAAACATAATAAATATTAAACAAATTAAAAGATAACTGCTAAAAATTTCAAAAAAGCTATTTCGACCACTAAATTTAAACTACACCAACACAAACTAATAGAAAATTGTAACTAATTAAATAAACACCATAAAAACAATCAATTAATTAACACAAAATTTACCGTATAACTGACAAACGCGGAGGAAAAACGAACCTTTACAAGACAGAAAACAGAACGAAAAAGAACTACACAAACAACTATTCTGAAAATCTCTCATTAAAGGTAGGAACAAAACTTGGTAACTAAATAAATAAAATTAGCTTAAAAAAATATTAACTAAAACTATCACATGTTTTCCTTTATATGTCACAGATTAAGCTTCACTAAAACTCCACCTAGAAAATTCAACACAAAGATTCACGTCCACAACAACAATAAAATCAACATTACAAAAAATATCTAAGAAAGTAAGTATATGACTTAACCAACAAATAAAGTAAATGATTTAAAACTAATAAATTTAATGAAAAAGCAAAACATAGCTAACAAATACTTTTAACAGCTTCTACAGAAGTCAACAAAACCACAACATCAACGAAAGAAACTTCATCAACTAAAAGAAGTAAGTATATTTTTTTCATAACAAAATAAAAATAGTCTAAATAATCGAAACAGTCAAATTAAATAAAACTATAACGTTTTCTTTTATGTTTCACAGACTACACTTCACTAACACTCCACCTAAAAAACTCAAAACAAGGATTAACTTCGAAAACAAGAACAAAATCAACATTAAACAAAAATATAAAACTAAGTAAGTATAATAATTAACCAACAAATAGAGCAAACTAATAAAAAACAGTAAATTAAATAAAAAAGCAAAATATAACTGACAAATACTTTTCTCTTCATAGATTCTACAAACTTCAACATACAACAACATCAATGAAATAAACTTCATCAACTAAAGATAGTAAGTATTTTTGTCTCTCAACTAAATAAAAATAGAAACAAAATAAACGAAATAATCAAATTAAATGTAACACTTTAATAAAAATAACATTTTGCTTTTAAACCAACATAAAAAAGGAACCAGTGAATCAACCACAACCATCAATAAAATATCCAACAAGAAAAGTAAAGCAAGACAAATGTAAGTTTATTTTCAAATAAAAGAATTATGCAAACATGTTTACTATTACAGACCTTATAATTAATAAATATATACATATATACAGATATTCACAGATAGACCAAAAAAATGGCAGAAGGAGCAAAATTCATCACATCACAAAAGGGAAAACTACTTCTGTGCTACATGGGCTACACTTATACGCAAGAAAAAATAACTGGAAACAAAACCCATTGGAAATGTAGTAAATACTTCTCCAATTCTTGCTATGGGAGAGCCACAACAGTAGAAACAAATGTAGTTAATGTCAGGGAACACAACCATCCACCCAATGCGACAGAAATCGAGGTCAAAGATGCTCTAGAAACTATGAGAATAGCAGAACCAGCTCCCAACAAACCAGTACCCAAATACTAAAAAATGTATTAACTAGGGTCCCTGAGCATGTCACAGGACAACTACCATCCATCAGCACTCTAAAAGATTAATAGCCAGAACTAAAAGAGCTACTGCTCAAACACCACCCAACCTCCAAACGTTTGCAGAAATAGAAATCTTACCAGAATACACTGTCACCCACAAAGACGAGAAATTCATTCTTCATGACAATAACAATCATGAAAAAAGAATTATCATATTTGCCACCAACAACAACATACAAAAACTAAAAAACTGCCAAATGTGGATGATGGATGGCACATTAAAAGTTTGCCCAAACCTTTTTACCAACTATATACCATCCACGGTGAAACTGAAGACACTAACATCCCCTTCATATACGCACTACTCCCTCATAAGCAAAATACCACCTACATAAAGCTCCTTACAATATTAAAACAACACACAACACACAGACAACTACTTTCCACAAAAAATAATCATTGACTTTGAGCAAGCAATGATTCAGTCAATTTTAAAAATATACCCACACACTGCAATACAAGGTTGCTATTATCACTTCAAGCAAAGTATCTAGAGACACCTCCAAAAATCTACTCTAATTATAGATTACGCCACCAATAGCAACTTTGCCTATCAAATAAAAAAATTATTAGCCCTGGCCTATGTACCAGCAACTGAAGTAGCCAACCACTATAACATACTTCTTGAAAGCCCTTTCTACCAAGCAAACAAAACAAAACAAACTCCCTTCCTAGACTACTTTGAAGACACTTGGGTGGGAAGGCTAGATAGGTCAGGGCACCGTAGACAACCAATGTTCCAAATCCCCTGGTGGAACATCTACAATAGCACTCTAGCTCAAAAAGCGAAAACTAACAACGCGGTTGAAGGATGGCACAATGCCTTCCAAGCCACAATAGGAAGAGGACAACCAACCTTACACAAACTAATAGAAGCCATAAAAAAGAACAGAGCTATCAAGAGCTAAGACTAGAGCAATTACTAACTAAAATCGGCCCTAAACTCAGTAAACAAACAAAATCAATGTATGAATACCTACAACATAAACCTCAACTATTTCCGAACACCAAAGGGCTAAGAATATCTAGACATGATTGCTAAATCGATACTATAAACAAAAAACAATGCTAAACATCATAAGCATTTTAAAATAACAAAACATTTAAACTGCACAATTCTACTCTTTTTTAAATTAATAATTATAATTATGTCATTTAAAAAATAAAAACTTGCATATAAATATATGACATAATATAATTATTTAAAAAAAAAAAAATGTTTAACCAAAAACATTTCCCACCCATAATAATACAAAATAACTTACAGTTATGTTGCAGTAGACGGTCCTCGAAAACAAACAAATCCATAGTAGATAAATTGAAAGACGAATCCATTTGAAGAGAAAGCCCCCCAAAAAATGCAAAAATACAACTGTAGAAAAAAGGCTCCAACAACGCAATCCTCTCAATACCGAAACCCTCAAAAACCGGAAAATTAGTAAAAAAACAAAGAAAAAAAACGCAAAAATAGAACTGTAGAAAAAAAACAGCGCAATCCTCTCAATAACGAATTCCTCAAAAACTCAAAAATTAGCTTTAAAAAAAGCTACAACAAACCCGAAAAATAGAAGGAAATGTAAAAAATTAACTTGTTCCAAAGAAACAAAATACATTTTCTTTTTTAAAAAATAACAAAGGCATCATCAACACCATCCGTCCACGAAACGGAAAACCTGTAAAAAAAAAAAAACACCCTCCACAATAACATGTACAAACCCACACCTAACTACATCAAAAACTAACAATTGACGACCTAACAAATCTAATTACACTACTACTACCTTGCCCCTACCCTAAAAGTACCTTAAAAGCAAAATAAATCAAACTTACCTTACCAACGAAACACAGTTCCCAACCGCGAGGTTCCGTCTTGCAAAGTGACCTAAAAACGACAGAAAAGTGAGAAAAAGGAAAAATAAATGGCTGCGTAATAAAAATGAAAAAGAGACTGACTCCCCATAGACAAGAATGGAGAAATAATTTAAAAAATCCGAAAAATTAAATGTATATTTTTATTTATTGTAACTTTTTTTTGCAAATGTTCAAAAAATTTACAAAAAATTGTAAAATGTACAGTAAATATTATATTATCAAACAAATATATAATATTTAATATATATTAAAATGTATGTTTGTTTCATGTGCTTACCTTCAAAATATAAAATTACAATAATACTATTGTACATGTGCAACTAATATAACAAAGTTTTATAAAAAATATATGATACAAAAATATATTTTTGAAAAATGGAAAATATTTAATATATTAAATATTATTTTCTTAATAATAATTAACCCCGGGCGTAGTGGGCATAGCGGGGCTACGCGGAGGTCCACGGAGTTGCAAACAAACTCCGTGGAACTCCGCTACGCCACCCGCCTCCACCCCCCTATATTAACAATTAATTAATGTAATTCTACATTACTTAAAAAGTAAATTAAAACCACTTACCTGTACTGCAGCATACCCGGGCGGCCCTCCTCCTCTTCCTCGCTGTCTGGATAATCCTTGAGGAAACTGCGCATGCAGAGGAGGAGGGCAGCCCGGGGATGCCGCAGTACAAGTAAGTGGTTTTAATTTACTTTTTCAGTAATGTAGAATTAAATTAATTAATTGTTAATATAGGGGGGATGGAGGCGGGGGCTGGCCAACTCCGCTCCGCTGCGGAGTGTGCAGAGATTTGCCTTCTCCGCGTTCTCTGCGGAACGCGGAGGAGGCACATCTCCGCACACTCCGCGGGCAGAGCGGAGGTCTCCGCCCGGGCCTAATAATAATGTTTAGGATAGTAATAAATAAAAAAATGTACAAAACATCAATTTGTAAAATACATATTATATAATTTTACAACAAAAACAAAATTATATAAAATGTATTAAAAAAACGTAAAAAGAAATGTACTAAAATGTTTAATTTTTTCATAAAGAAGGTAAATAATAAAAATCAAAATGTTTATAATTGAAAAACAAAAAATATATTTACTTTACTATTATTTTTTAATTTTTATTTGAACATTTTTATACAGCGCTGGCTAGACCCGGAGGTATCAGAGCGCTTTACATGAGGAATATCGTTACAAAAGGAACAGTGTTGCATAGTTACATGAGTTGCTCGAGAAAAACAGGGTAGTGAAAAAAAACAGTGTTACATGAATACAACAGTTAATAAAGCAAATTTTGGATAACATAGCAAACGAGTCATAGGGGCATAGATGGTAGAGGGGGGAAAAGAACAAGGTGATTAAATACAGGTCGAGTCTGGGAGACCGGATATGGGAGAGAGCACATCAGGGGGAAACAGAAAGTCAGATGAGCGAGACGAAACTCAGCGAGGGTCCGGGGATCAAAAACAATCAGTGCCAGACTTCTTCACTGAGACGGTTTGCATATTAGAAATGGAAGGGGAGTGAAAGGGGAGTGATAGGGTGCTTCGCTGTGCCAAACAAGAAGAGGGGGGTCTAGCAGACTCAAGGGGGGGGTCAACATAGGGCAATGGTCATTTCGGCGGCATAAGTCAATGAAAGCGGCAAGGAATCATTCAGGGGGACTGCCGAAAACCGCAAGATGGTGACATAGGGCAGTGGTCATTTCGGATGCACAAGTCAATGAAAGCGGCAAAGAGTCACTCAGGGGGACTGGTGAAAACCGCAAGATGGCGGATCCAGGACAAAGGATCCCGATCACTTCATAAACAAAATGGTGGGATTGCGGGAAAACCCAAAGTCCGAGCGAAAAGCAAAAAAAATTTGAATGGACCCCAGAAAAGGGCTGAATGGATGCCAAGCAATGGTGATTCAGTGTTTCAGTTATTATTCCAGTCAGGAGGTTAGCGGTGACCAAGGGGGCAATCTTACCCCGACTCGAGAAATAAAAACAGGCTGTGGTGCAGTAGATCGTAGAACTGTGGAACTCTCTTCGCTGCACTCGTGCTAGGGGAAACAAAAATTCACTTGTCCTTGTCGATTAATCCGGAAGGAGAAGCAGGGAGGTCTGGCCACAGTGGTTTGAACCCGGGAAAAGGCAGGAGGTGGCCGGAGGGTAAATCCCCAGCCATCCCCTCCATAGTCACCCAGGTCACTCCGTCAGGCATCGGGAGCTCAGATTAGTATCTGACATCGGGAGATCCTTGGTGCAGCGTTGGAGGGCTGGGGCAACAGGAAATGAAGAGATGAAGGAGGACGGCAAGCAGCGGAGATGCGAGGAGAGCAGTGCCCGATGCCCGGCTGGGTAGGTGAAGGCCTCGGCGAGAAAACCGGAGCCAATCTCCCCTATAGCTGTCAGGGCAGCTCAACCGGGCATCGGCCATGATAGCTCGGTCTCCAATGGAAGAAAGCATCAATCCCGTTTTTTCACCAGGAATCTCGAGTCCGCAAGCGGGAGATTAGGGCAACGAGGACCTCAGCCAAGTAAGACATCAGGTGAGTAAGTGGGTCCAAGGAAGGAGGAGGGCATCTGAGGATTTAATCCAAAAAAGGCAATCCCTGGCCGGGAGCTCCCGGCCGAAGCTCCTCACCTGTCGGCCATTTTCTCCAAGGGACTATTACATGACTATACTTAAGAAAATTTATCATTTTTCAAAACTGTTAAAAAAATATGTATGTAAAAATATATTTTTAATTTTGCAAATGTACATGAAAAATATATGTTAAAAATGTATTATGCTTTATAATAAATTCTGAATAATAACATTTCTGAATCATGTTTTAAATATTGTCAAAAATTGCATACCATAACTAAATAAAAACAATGTAATTGTGAGCAAACAAAATACATGTGCCTGCAAATAAAAACATTAACAATAAAAACGGACATACATCTCCTTTTTTATTTGAATGTACATATGAACTCTTTAAAAAACTACACATTAAAGAATACAAATTTACTATTCCTAACTCCAAAACCAACTAAACTCAAGGAAAAATCTGGATAATAAAACATAATAAATTATTATTCCAACTCCAAAACGAACTAAACTCAGGGACAATGCTGGATAATAACCCACAAAAATTACTATTCCAACTACAAAACCAACTAAACTCAGGGAAAGTTCTGGATAATAAACCATAATAAATTAGTATTCTAAATCATAAAGAAACTAAACTCAGGGAAAGTGCTGGATAATAAACCATAATAAATTACTATTCCAACTCCAAAACCAACTAAATTCAGGGAAAGTGCTGGGTAATAAGCCTTAATAAATTACTATTCCAACTCCAAAACCAACTCAGGGAAAGTGTTGGATAATTAACCCCCAAAAATTACTATTCCAACTCCAAAACCAACTAAACTCGGTGAAAATGCTGGATAATAAACCATAATAAATTACGATTCCAACTCCAAAACTAACTAAATTCAGGGAAAGTGCTGGATAATAAACCCCAAAAAATTACTATTCCAACTCCAAAACCAACTAAACTCAGGGAAAATGCTGGATAATACCATAATAAATTACTGTTCCAACTCCAAAACCAACTAAACTCAGGGAAAGTGTTGGATAATTAACCCCCAAAGATTACTATTCCAACTCCAAAACCAACTAAACTCAGTGAAAATGCTGGATAATAAACCATAATAAATTACTATTCCAACTCCAAAACCAACTAAACTCAGGGAAAGTGCTGGATAATAAACCCCAAAAAATTACTATTCCTACTTCAAAACCAACTAAACTCAGGGAAAATGCTGGATAATAAACCATAATAAATTACTGTTCCAACTCCAAAACCAACTAAACTCAGGGAAAGTGCTGGATAATAAACCCAAAAAATTGCTATTCCAAATCCAAGACCAACTAAACTCAGTGAAAATGATGGATAATAAACCATAGTAAATTACTATTCCAACTCCAAAACCAACTAAACTCAGGGAAAGGGCTCTAAAATAAACGCTAAAAAATTACTATTCCAACTCCAAAACCAACTAAACTCGGGAAAAGTGCTGGATAATAAACCATAATAAATTACTCTTCCAACTCCAAAACCAACTAAACTCACGGAGAGTGCTGGATAATAAACCCCAAAAAATTACTATTCCAACTCCAAAACCAACCAAACTCGGATAAAGTGCTGGATAATAAATCATAAAAAATGACTATTCCCATTCCAAAACCAACTAAACTCACAGAAAGTGCTGGATAATAAACCATAATAAATTACTATTCCAACTCATAAACCAACTAAACTCAGGGTAAGTGCTGGATAATAAACCATAATAAATTACTATTCCAACTCCAAAACCAACTAAATTCAGGGAAAGTACTGGGTAATAAGCCTTAATAAATTACTATTCCAACTCCAAAACCAACTCAAGGAAAGTGTTGGATAATTAACCCCCAAAAATTACTATTCCAACTCCAAAACCAACTAAACTCAGTGAAAATGCTGGATAATATACCATAATAAATTACTATTCCAACTCCAACACTAACTAAATTCAGGGAAAGTGCTGGATAATAAACCCAAAAAAATTACTATTCCAACTCCAAAACCAACTAAACTCAGGGAAAATACTGGATAATACCATAATAAATTACTGTTCCAACTCCAAAACCAACTAAACTCAGGGAAAGTGCTGGATAATAAACCCAAAAAATTACTATTCCAACTCCAAAACCAACTAAACTCAGGGAAAATGCTGGATAATACCATAATAAATTACTGTTCCAACTCCAAAACCAACTAAACTCAGGGAAAGTGCTGGATAATAAACCCAAAAATTACTATTCCAACTCCAAAACCAACTAAACTCAGGGAAAGTGCTGGATAATAAACCCCAAAAATTAATATTCCAACTCCAAAACCAACTAAACTAAGGGAAAATTCTGGATAATAGACCATAGTAAATTACTATTCCAACTCCAAAACCAATTAAACTCAGGGAAAGTGCTGGATAATAAACCCCAAAACATTACTATTCAAACTCCAAAACCAACTAAACTCAGGGAAAATGCTGGATAATGAACCATAATAAATTACTATTCCAACTCCAAAACCGACTAAACTCAGGGAAAGTGCTGGATAATAAACCATGATAAATTACTATTCCAACTCCAAAACCAACTAAACTTAGGGAAAGGGCTGTAAAATAAACCCTACAAAATTACTATTCCAACTCCAAAACCAACTAAACTCGGGAAAAGTGCTGGATAATAAACCATAACAAATTACTATTCCAACTCCAAAACCAACTAAACTCACGGAAAGTGCTGGATAATAAACCCCCAAAAAATACTATTCCAACTCCAAAACCAACTAAACTCAGTGAAAATGCTGGAAAATAAACCATAATAAATTACAATTCCAACTCCAAAACCAAATTAACTCAAGGAAAATACTGGATAATAAACCCCAAAAAATACTATTCCAACTCCAAAACCAACTAAACTGAGGGAAAGTGCTGGATAACAAACCCAAAAACATTACTATTCCAACTCCAAAACCAACTAAGCTCAGGGAAAGTGTTGGATTATAAACATAATAAATTACTATTCCAACTTCAAAACCAACAAAACTCAGGGAAAGTGCTGGATAATAAACCATAATAAATTACTATTCCAACCCAAAAACCAACTAAACTCAGGGAAATTGCTGGATAATAAACCCCAAAACATTACTATTCCAAATCCAAAACCAACTAAACTCAGGGAAAATGCTGGATAATAAACCATAATAAATTACTATTCCAACTCCAAAACCAACTAAACTCGGGAAAAGTGCTGGATAATAAACTATAATAAATTACTATTCCAACTCCAAAACCAACTAAACTCACGGAAAGTGCTGGATAATAAACCCCCAAAAATTACTATTCCAACTCCAAAACCAACTAATCTTAGTGAAAATGCTGGATAATAAACCATAATAAAATACAATTTCAACTCCAAAACCAAATTAACTCAGGGAAAGTACTGGATAATAAACCCCCCAAAAATACTATTCCAACTCCAATACCAACTAAACTGAGGGAAAGTGCTGGATAACAAACCCAAAAACATTACTATTCCAATTCCAAAACCAACTAAGCTCAGGGAATGTGCTGCATTATAAACATAATAAATTACTATTCCAACTCCAAAACCAACTAAACTCAGGGAAAGTGCTGGATAATAAACCATAATAAATTACTATTCCAACCCAAAACCAACTAAACTCAGGGAAAGTGCTGGATAATAAACCCCAAAACATTACAATTTAAAATCCAAAAACAACTAAACTCAGAGAAAATGCTGGATAATAAACCATAATAGATTACTATTCCAACTTTAAAACCAACTAAACTCAGGGAAAGTGCTGGATAATAAACACAATAAATTACTATTCCAACTCCAAAACCAACTAAACTCAGGGAAAGTGCTGGATAATAAACCATAATAAATTACTATTTCAACTCCAAAACCAACTAAACTCAGGGAAAGTTCTGGATAACCAGCCATAATAAACTACTATTCCAACTCCAAAACCAACTAAACTCAGGGATAGTGCTGGATAATAAACCCCCAAAATTACTATTCCAACTCCAATACCAACTAAGCTCAGTGAAAATGCTGGATAATAAACCATAATAAATTACTATTCTAACTCCAAAACCAACTAAACTCAGGGAAAGTGCTGGATAATAAACTCCAAAAACCTTACTATTCCAACTCCGAAACGAACTAAACTCAGGAAAAATGCTGGATAATAACCTATAATAAATTACTATTCCAACTCCAAAACCAACTAAACTCAGGGAAAGTGCTGGATAATAAACCCCCAAAAATTAATATTCCAACTCCAAAACCAACTAAACTCAGGGAAAATTCTGGATAATAAACCATAATAAATTACTGTTCCAACTCCAAAACCAACTAAACTCAGGGAAAGTGCTGGATAATAAACTCCAAAAACCTTACTATTCCAACTCCGAAACGAACTAAACTCAGGAAAAATGCTGGATAATAACCTATAATAAATTACTATTCCAACTCCAAAACCAACTAAACTCAGGGAAAATGCTGGATAATACCATAATAAATTACTGTTCCAACTCCAAAACCAACTAAACTCAGGGAAAGTGCTGGATAATAAACCCAAAAAATTACTATTCCAACTCCAAAACCAACTAAACTCAGGGAAAGTGCTGGATAATAACCCCCAAAAAATTAATATTCCAACTCCAAAACCAACTAAACTCAGGGAGAATTCTGGATAATAAACCATAATAAATTACTGTTCCAACTCCAAAACCAAATAAACTCAGGGAAAGTGCTGGATAATAAACCCCAAAAATTGCTCTTGCAAATCCAAAACCAACTAAACTCAGTGAAAATGCTGGATAATAAACCAAGGTAAATTACTATTCCAACTCCAAAACCAATTAAACTCAGGGAAAGTGCTGGATAATAAACCCCAAAACATTACTATTCAAACTCCAAAACCAACTAAACTCAGGGAAAATGCTGGATAATGAACCATAATAAATTACTATTCCAACTCCAAAACCGACTAAACTCAGGAAAGTGCTGGATAATAAACCATGATAAATTACTATTCCAACTCCAAAACCAACTAAACTTAGGGAAAGGGCTGTAAAATAAACCCTACAAAATTACTATTCCAACTCCAAAACCAACTAAACTCGGAAAAGTGCTGGATAATAAACCATAACAAATTACTATTCCAACTCCAAAACCAACTAAACTCACGGAAAGTGCTGGATAATAAACCCCAAAAAATACTATTCCAACTCCAAAACCAACTAAACTCAGTGAAAATGCTGGAAAATAAACCATAATAAATTACAATTACAACTACAAAATCAAATTAACTCAGGGAAAATACTGGATAATAAACCCAAAAAAATACTATTCCAACTCCAAAACCAACTAAACTGAGGAAAGTGCTGGATAACAAACCCAAAAACAATACTATTCCAACTCCAAAACCAACTAAGCTCAGGGAAAGTGTTGGATTATAAACATAATAAATTACTATTCCAACTCCAAAACCAACTAAACTCAGGGAAAGTGCTGGATAATAAACCATAATAAATTACTATTCCAACCCAAAAACCAACTAAACTCAGGGAAATTGCTGGATAATAAACCCCAAAACATTACTATTCCAAATCCAAAACCAACTAAACTCAGGGAAAATGCTGGATAATAAACCATAATAAATTACTATTCCAACTCCAAAACCAACTAAACTCGGGAAAAGTGCTGGATAATAAACTATAATAAATTACTATTCCAACTCCAAAACCAACTAAACTCACGGAAAGTGCTGGATAATAAACCCCCAAAAATTACTATTCCAACTCCAAAACCAACTAATCTTAGTGAAAATGCTGGATAATAAACCATAATAAAATACAATTCCAACTCCAAAACCAAATTAACTCAGGGAAAGTGCTGGATAATAAACCCCCCAAAAATACTATTCCAACTCCAATACCAACTAAACTGAGGGAAAGTGCTGGATAACAAACCCAAAAACATTACTATTCCAATTCCAAAACCAACTAAGCTCAGGGAATGTGCTGCATTATAAACATAATAAATTACTATTCCAACTCCAAAACCAACTAAACTCAGGGAAAGTGCTGGATAATAAACCATAATAAATTACTATTCCAACCCAAAAACCAACTAAACTCAGGGAAAGTGCTGGGTAATAAACCCCAAAACATTACAATTTAAAATCCAAAAACAACTAAACTCAGAGAAAATGCTGGATAATAAACCATAATAGATTACTATTCCAACTTTAAAACCAACTAAACTCAGGGAAAGTGCTGGATAATAAACACAATAAATTACTATTCCAACTCCAAAACCAACTAAAATCAGGGAAAGTGCTGGATAATAAACCATAATAAATTACTATTTCAACTCCAAAACCAACTAAACTCAGGGAAAGTTCTGGATAACCAGCCATAATAAACTACTATTCCAACTCCAAAACCAACTAAACTCAGGGATAGTGCTGGATAATAAACCCCCAAAAATTACTATTCCAACTCCAATACCAACTAAGCTCAGTGAAAATGCTGGATAATAAACCATAATAAATTACTATTCCAACTCCAAAACCAACTAAACTCAGGAAAGTGCTGGATAATAAACTCCAAAAACCTTACTATTCCAACTCCGAAACGAACTAAACTCAGGGAAAATGCTGGATAATAACCTATAATAAATTACTATTCCAAGTCCAAAACCAACTAAACTCAGGGAAAGTGCTGGATAATAAACCAAAATAAATTACTATTCCAGCTTCAAAACCAACTAAACTCAGGGAAAATGCTGGATAATAAATCATAATAAATTACTGTTCCAACTCCAAAACCAACAAACTCAGGGAAAGTGCTGGATAATAAACCCAAAAAATTACTATTCCAACTACAAAACCAACTAAACTCAGTGAAAATGCTGGATAATAAACCATAGTAAATTACTATTCCAACTCCAAAACCAACTAAACTCAGGGAAAGTGCTGGATAATAAACCCCCAAAAATTACTATTCCAACTCCAAGACCAACTAAACTCAGGGAAAATGCTGAATAATAAACCATAATAAATTACTATTCCAAATCCAAAACCAACTAAACTCACAGAAAGTGCTGGATAATAAACCCCAAAAAATTACTCTTCCATCTCCAAAACCATCTAAACTCGGGTAAAGTGCTGGATAATAAACCATAATAAATTACTATTCCAACTCCAAAACCAACTAAACTCAGTGAATGTGCTGGATAATAAACACCAAAAAGTACTATTCCAACTCCAAAAACAACTAAACTCAGTGAAAATGCTGGATAATAAACCATAATAAATTACAGCTCCAACTCCAAAATCAAATCAACTCAGGGAAAGTACTGGATAATAAACCCCTAAAAAATAGTATTACAACTCCAAAACCAACTAAACTGAGGGAAAGTGCTGGATAATAAACCCCAAAACATTACTATTCCAACTCCAAAACCAACTAAACTCAGGGAAAGTGCTTGAAAATAAACCATAATAAATTACTATTCCAACTCCAAAACCAACTAAACTTAGGGAAAGTTCTGGATAACCAGCCATAATAAATTACTATTCCAACTCCAAAACCAACTAAAAACTCAGGGAAAGTGTTGTATAATAAACACCCAAAAATTTATATGCCAGCTCCAAAACCAACTAAACTCATGGAAAATGCTGGATAATAAACCATAATAAATTACTGTTCCAACTCCAAAACCAACTAAACTCAGGGAAAGTGCTGGATAATAAACCCAAACAATTACTATTCCAACTACAAAACCAACTAAACTCAGTGAAAATGCTGGATAATAAACCATAGTAAATTACTATTCCAACTCCAAAACCAACTAAACTCAGGGAAAGTGCTGGATAATAAGGCCCCAAAAATTACTATTCCAACTCCAAAACCAAATAAACTCGGGTAAAGTGCTGGATAATAAACCATAATAAATTACTATTCCAACTCCAAAACCAACTAAACTCAGTGAAAGTGCTGGATAATAAACACCAAAAAGTACTATTCCAACTCCAAAACCAACTAAACTCAATGAAAATGCTGGACAATAAAACATAATAAATTACAGTTCCAACTCCAAAATCAAATTAACTCAGGGAAAGTGCTGGATAATTAATCCCCAAAAATTGTATTCCAACTCCAAAACCAACTAAACTGAGGGAAAGTGCTGGATAATAAACCCAAAAACATTACTATTCCAACTCCAAAACCAACTAAACTCAGGGAAAGTGCTGGATAATAAACAATAATAAATTACTATTCCAACTCCAAAACCAACTAAACTAAGGAAAAGTGTTGGATAATAAACCCCAAATAATTACTATTCCAACTCCTAAACCAACTAAACTCAGGGAAAGTGCTGGATAATAAACCATAATAAATTACTTTTCCAACTCCAAAACCAACTAAACTCAGGGAAAGTGCTGGGTAATAAGCCATAATAAATTCCTATTCCAACTCCAAAACCAACTAAACTCAGGGAAAGTGCTGGATAATAAACAATAATAAATTACTATTCCAACTCCAAAACCAACTAAACTAAGGAAAAGTGTTGGATAATAAACCCCAAATAATTACTATTCCAACTCCAAAACCAACTAAACTCAGGGAAAGTGCTGGGTAATAAGCCATAATAAATTCCTATTCCAACTCCAAAACCAACTAAACTCAGGGAAAGTGCTGGATAATAACCCCCAAAAATTACTATTCAACTCCACAACCAACTAAACTCAGTGAAAATGCTGGATAGTAAACCATAATAAATTACTATTCCAACTCCAAAACCAACTAAACTCAGGGAAAGTGGTGGATAATAAACCCCCAAAAATTGCTATTCCAATTCCAAAACCAACTAAACTCAGGGAAAATGCTGGATAATAAACCATAATAAATTACTGTTCCAAAACCCACTAAACCCAGGGAAAGTGCTGGATAATAAACCCAAAAAATTCCTATTCCAACTCCAAAACCAACTAAACTCAGTGAAAATGCTGGATAATAAACCATAATAAATGACTATTCCAACTACAAAACCAACTTATCTCAGGGAAAGTGCTGAATAATAAACCCAGAAAAAAATAATATTCCAACTCCAAAACCAACTAAACTCAGGGAAAGTGCTGGATAATAAACCCCAAAAAATTACTATTCCAACTACAAAACCAACTAAACTCAGGGAAAGTGCTGGATAATAAGCCATAATAAATTACTATTATAACTCCAAAACCAACTAAACTCAGGGAAAGTGCTGGATAATTAAGCCCCAAAACTACTATTCCAACTCCAAAACCAACTAAACTCAGTGAAAATGCTTGATAATAAACCATAATAAATTACTATTTCAACTCCAAAACCAACTAAACTCAGGGAAAGTGCTGTATAATAAACCCCAAAATAATTCTATTCCAACTCCAAAACCAACTATACTCAAACAAAATGCTGGATAATAAACCCAAAAACAATTACTATTCCTTTCCTATCTCCATAACAAAAAAACTAAAGGAAAATGCTACATTTTGTAAAAATGACAAGTATGTAAAAATAAGAAATATTACAAAACTATGAAAAACAAAATTACAAATGTAACACAATTTTTTAATCTGTCCCAAAAAATGTAAATATTTATTTTTACAAATAAATGATTAAATACTACAATGATTACAAAATGTATTATTAAAAATATGAGACACCCCTTCTCACAAAAATAAAAAAATGGAATATTAAATTCTAAATCACAATTAAAATGTAAACATTTTAAGATTCGAAATTATCCAAATTTTATTGAACCAAAAAAAAGAAAAAAACAATAAAAAATATGTTATAATAATATTTAACCGATGATATATATTAAATTTTTTTAATTAAAAAATATTTATAAAATATTTTACACAATTTACATCAAAATATTATCATCCCAAAAAATCAAAATATTTGAATATTTTACATTTCAATATTTTTTCTAAATTATTTATAACTTTCAAAATTTTTTTTATTAAACATATTTTTAAACAACATTCTTAAATTACTCCCCACCCTTATCCCCCATAAACCCAACATCCTGCTCCTAATTTTTTACTTAAAATTAAACAAATATAAAAAAAATATTTTTAAATTACTCTCCACCCTTATCCCCTATAAACCCAACATTCTGCTCCTAAAAATAAAGTAAAATACAATAAAAACAAAAATTTTCATAAAATAGAGAAATTGAAAAATATAAAATAACTACTACCAAATTAATTTAAAAAAACAACATTAAACAAAATTTTAAAAAAGCAAAGTCAATATTATTTACAACAATATATGTGCCATCGATATTTACAAATTCGATAATTCTAGATTACACAAAAATCGATATTTTAAACAACGAAAAAACTTACCTCGATATTTTCCACCATCGATATTCTTGACTCGATATTCATGCAATTCGATTTTCGACGTCGATATTCTGTCTCTTCACCCGGAATTACATCACTGGCACAAACTAATTCTGTTTCTGGGGATATTGATTTGAATGTCCGACCTGGTCATGATTCCACATCAGTTGAGGCTGGTTAATAACATAGGCAGAAACTGAGCTTTGCTACACATCAAGGAAAGGCAGATAGAGATATAGAGGCATGCATATGATCTCAGCTTCTTCAGCTTAAGCTTGAGCACTGATTAAATACAGAAAACAGGTCTTGTCTCATCAGACATCTCTTACTCCTGCTCAGTTCACCGCAATTCAAATGTTGCTCCAAGAGAGGACATGTTTTTTTAATTGGCACTTGCCAGATTTTTGCTTCACTGGACTCCTTTCTACATTAAACCAGTTGGTTGGGTTTCCGACCTCCTACACGCAACCTTCGCACATAAGGAGACCATAAACGCATCCTGTAGGGTGACAACTACCACAGTGGCCAACCAATGTATGTGGTCAACTTTCCCTGCCCACATACATGGGCAATTTCTGAGAATGAGGTGAACAGAGAAGCAAAGACCCAATGTGTTTGCACCTGGGCTGTGAAAATTGATAAATGTTAATTTATTCGAGCAGCCCACTCTCCATTCAGCCACAGGCAAGTGTCCCAATTTTATGTCTGGAGAATGTTTTCAAACTCTCAAAATGTCCTTTGTGAGTAATTTCAATGTGTTAGAATGAGCACACATGAAAGGCGTGTCTCCCCTGCTGCTGAATCACAATAAATTGTATTAATGTTTTGCAACCATAATTCTGGCCACATGCCATTGATCTGATATAAACCAATGAAAGGGTGTGTCATACCATTTTCAAAGTCAAAGCTGTCCTTTTGGAGCATATTCTACCTTGTAAATGTGTTTGTTTGGCATCACTGGGAGCAGAAGTGGTCTAGCAGACCATGGTATGCTCCACAATATCATTCACTAAATAAAGAGACTGTGGATGCTTGAAAAAGAAGTTGTTATTCAGTGAATGCAAATACAGAGATGTCAGTCTACTGTCCTTTGAAGGCCTCCAGACCAGATTTCCCAGGTTCTGCTTCATGCATATTAAGAAGGCTTTACACTGCGACTGATTTGTACCTCAGTCACAGCGTAAAACTTAGGCCACATAAGTCAATGTGCAAAACACTGGCTGCCTTGGGACCTGACCTATGCACGTTGGATCCTTATTTCTTTAAGACTCCTGAACATACCCCAATTGCATTCCATGATGCTGAATACTGATGTCTGTGACTGGCTTGTGGGTAGAGAATAGTGGCCTACTAAGTAATTTTTTTGCAACCTGTTAATGAGTTTTGTGAACAAATAGTGCAATTTATGTGTCTAGCACATGTTGAGACTCTTTGCCCCCCACTGCCTGCCAAGAGTGCTTAATGTGATGAAAGTCATGTCTGGTGAATTCATTTATGAACTTATTTAAAATATTTTGAAAAACTAGACACTAGGCTCAGATTTACTAAGGGCTTGCTTTTCCCTAGCATCATGCGTGGTGATGCAAGGCAATGCAAACCCTTAAATGGGATTTAAGAAGCCACACAAAGCAACCTAGCGTGGCTTAGCAAATCTAGATTAACTCAAGGGAAGCGTAAATCACGCTCCATAGGTAGAGCATGGGGGTTCCCATGCGTCCACCCATGGATTTTGATGCAATCTCAGATTTACTAAGGTTAGTAAACCTGGGATTGAGTGACAGTGTCACGCCTTCCCAAGTGCAGCATAGCGAGGAAAAATATAATGATTTCTCTTTGCTATTTCCTCTTTCCACTTGTACTGCATTCTACAGCACAAAAATAGGAAAATGCCTCTAAAGATTGTTTTTTTATCCCTTCCTGCACAGAAACAATCTTACCTGTAATGCTTGCACCCTTGTACTACGGCGCAAGGGTGTTTTCATTTGCGCTAGGCACACAGTGCGCTAGCACAAGGCAAGAGCAGGAATATGTTGTAGCTTAGTTGATATGCTGCATTTCTGCTCCCTCCCTGTCATGCAACAAAGCACAGCAAGCTTTCTTGATGTGTTGTCTTCCTATGCGTTGCATAACTTCTTTGTTAGACGGCCCCCAATAGAATTTGTAGGATGAATCGAGTTCTAAATTGTGGCAAAAGTGTGGCTTTTAACTTTGAAATTTATTGTGAAGATGTTTTAAAGTCATGAAGAAAATTGTACATTTTAAACCATATTTTGCTTGGACTCACTTCTTTATTTTGTATGCATTTCATAAAGCAAATATGCTATGTTCTGATAACACTAAATCCTTAGCAAACATGCTGTACCTTGCTAAATGACCTGTAACATTTAGAAATTAAAGAAATTATGACCCAATAATCCAATACCCATTTGCAAACCAGGAAGTACAATTTGCACTAACTTGCCTGCAAATCAGTGTGCTGTTAGTAATGTGAAGCATATATTAGTAGGTCACATCACAAATTGTCCATTTTCACGAATTGTAAAATGACAAGCCCTAAGTTCTACAACCCACGAGAGAACATGTGTGTACTCATTATATGCTTCGTGAAAATGACGTCTCCACTCCAGCTGCTGTGATTCTTGATGTATTTTTGTAGTATTATAAACTCTGTTTGCTGCTGGAAATCAAGGACAGCCAAAGATTTGTCTGTCAGATCACAATAGTGAATTTCAAATTATTTACTCATTTCAAAAGCCTCCTGGCTTGCATTCTGCCAGCAGAGATCAGCCAGAGAAAAATGGCTCTGTCCTCAAAGCCAGTGGACATGCCCATTTGGAACAAAATAAAATACTGATAGACAGCCTGGAGGTTGTCAGCAGCCAACCCACATGTAATTGATGTTCCAACAGTTTAAAAGCCAAACCCTTTAGCACAGTAAAATAGTCCTACAACAGGTGATGGGGATAAAACACACAATAGATGCACAGATATAAGTGTACCTTTGCAGGATGCCAATCAAGAGGGTACTGCCTATCAGCAAAACAAATTGATGCAGAAACTGCAGCATTCACACAAACGGAAAGAAAACACATACTTATCTCAAATAAGAATGTCAGCCTTTGTTTGGCATCTCCAGTGCCATCCCTTTGACACTCTGACTATCTGGGTCCCCTCATCTCTGACCATGACACACACATCCTGAACCTTGGATGGATGACCCCTCGCCCTCCCACCCTCACCTGGAGACTCCTACACATATGCCTGGAGGCCCCGTTGTTCCATGATGAACAGAGGGAACACATAGCACAGCATTTCTCTGGAAACCAGAACACAGCCTCCACCCAAGCAGTTGAGTGGGATGCCTTTAAAGTTGTGACAAGGGGCATTGTCATCCAAACTATAGCGGGAACTCACAGGAACTTTAGAGAAAGACATCACAGCCACTGAGAGCAACTTAGCTGCACTGGGTAAAGCAACAGACAACAACCCTGGGCACATTCTGCAGTTAGCTCAAGCAAATACTGCATACACTGCCCTTCTCAAGTGCCTGCGCCATTACAACTTTGTGGCACACACGGCCTGGGTTCACAGGGAATCGGATAAATCCGGTAGACTATTAGTTTGGCTGATCTAGCAGGAAACGTCCATATGCTCCATCACTGAAGTGGTCACACTATCGCGCACCACCACTCACACACAGAGCAACATCCTACAGGCCTTTTATGAGTATTATTCCCCTATATACCAGGAGACACCAGGCATCACAGTGTGCACCCTTACGTGTTTCTAGCTAACATCACCCTCCTGTGGATCTCGGCAGCTACCAGGTGCTCCCTAGATTCCGCAATGATGCCAGCTGATGTAAAACAAGTGATCCAGGATGTCACCCGCTGTAAAACACCGGGTCTAGATGGTCCCTCACAGAGCATTACCACACCTTCTCATCCAGCCTGGCACCAAGCCTAGCAGAAATGTATGAGGCTGCATTGAAGTCTGGTGAGCTTCCACACTCCCTTCGGGAATCCCTCCTGGTTTCCATCCTTAAGCCAGATAGAGACCCAAAACAACTGACATCCTATAGGCCCATCGCCATCCTTGGGGCAGATTATAAAATCATGGGCAAAATCTTTGCCGACAGATTTGCTCAAATACTCCCAGAGCTTGTGCAGGCTAACAAGAATGGCTTTGTACCGGGCTGCAGCACCTCCCAGAATATCTGGTGCCTGTTCCAAGTGCAAACCCAAGTCAGGGGGTGATTCCCGTGGGTGGTCTGCCGTATCCTGGACCTGGAAAAGGCATTTGACACTCTAACCTAGAAATATCTCTTCACATTCCTCAAATGCATGGGAATTGGGCCTAAACTCTTAGCCTACACTCTGCTCTTGTATTCCAAGTCCATCTCCATGATTCGCCTGGGCCACTACATATCAGCCCCTTTCTCAGTCGGCTGTGGGCCACAACAGGGCTGCCTGCTCTCCCCATTACTCTTCACACTTGCAATGGAGCCACTGGCCATGCGCCTGCATGAGGAGGGCCGGGTGTGGGGTGTCCCACTCACTGACAGGACTCATACTGTGTCCCTCTATGAAGATGATGGGTCTCCTGTATTTACAGGACATAGCAGCTGACCAGTCATCCATCTGGGACACCTTGGCAGACTAGGCCTCAGCAGCTGGTCTCTATGTTAATTGGGCGAGATTGGCAGTCTATCCTCTATGCCCGAATTGCAGCTGCAGGAGGTGCATCTGGGGTGGCGTTAGTCTTCACTGGCACACTCAGGCAACTCGACACCTATCTCAATCACACCCCCACAGACCTCTATGACAGGAACCTCTGCAAAGCCCTAGCGGGAAACAGGGCACAAATATGCTTTTGGCAGTCCCTACCCTTGGCACCCATAGGCAAGACTGCCTTAGCAAAAATGTTAATACTGCCCTGCCTTCTGTATTATTTTACAAACTTGATAATAGTCTCACTGTACTCATTCTTTAAGGAATTGGACACCCTTCTTAGCACACTCAGATGGGGCAACAAGCGACATTGGGTTGCTCTTGCCAGATTGCAGCTCCCCATAGAGAAGGGAGAGCTGGGTGCCCCATTATTTGAAGCATGCTACCTGGCTGTCCAGCTCCAATGGCTATCACATTGGACCATGGGGCACTACATGGGAGAGGCCTGCACAGACGGTGCGCGACTTGCTTCTTCTGAAGGCACCCCCCCTTCACCATGGCCCATACAAGTATCAGTGGCCCGGAAGTGTATGGTTTGCATACACCGCCTCTCTTGCGGCTCCCCAATATATGCCCGGCCCTCCCCCTGGACAGTAAAGAAAATACTGGATTTTCTTAGATAAACCTCACACACTAGGGTTACCCCTTGGTGGCATGCGTCATCATCGGGTCCATTCTGTTCCACTGCGGAATGGGCGTGCTTCGACCTACGTGTTACGTGGGAGCACTTTTTAGCTTTTAATGATGTGAATCAATGACAAAATATCGGAGTGGGGGTGTTTTGTGTAGAGAGTGGGATATTAAAAATACCTGCATAGTAGGTAAATTGCTATTTATTCAGGCCTCTAGTCAGTATGATCAAAAACAGGGGCGATAAGAAAGGGTAGGTTATAATGTGCGCTCCTTTCTAAACAGTCAACATGTTTCAAGGTGTACCCCAAGGCTTTTCTTCAGGATCAAGTAAAGTAACTCCCTGATACCACTCCTGCTGTTTTATAATAGCTGGGGCCACACTGGGGCCCAAGCTGGAAGATTCTAGGTCATTGCATAAGGGTGCAACCTTGACAAATGTGTGAGTACAGGTTCACCTCTCAACCGGAAGACCCATGATGCAAGAACACTGCCTTATATATAACCATAAGTAGTAACACCAAGTAGGTCCTGCATTAATGTATTTGTTTTGGCATGCAGAGTATGTGCAGCTATTATAAAACAACAGGAGTGGTATTAGGGCCTTGATTATGACCTGAGCACTTATCTTATTGGTCTGTGAAGTCTTTCGCAGTGCTGGGTTCTGTACATGCACGGGGGCCTCTTACTAGGAACTAAAATAAAATCTCCTATCCAGGCTTCTTTAGACATTAACCCAGCTCACCCCCTCCAGTCCAATAGCTGTCATACCTCTCTGACTGTGTTCACTTATAGTCTCACGATCAATTCTCACTTTTTGATTCCTTCTCATGCAACTTGAACAGAGTATTGCACATTCAACCTCTACATTCCAAATCCCTTACAAGGGGTCTAATACAGCTGTAATCTGTAGCAGAGAATATTGTAATACTGTTGGACTCTGATGTTCTGGACTGGAACAAGTTCTAGGCCTGCAAAGAACGCGCACAGAGAATCATCATCAAGGGGCAATGGTACTGGTGTCCAGTACTTAATTTGTGAAAAAAGAAGTGCCAGGGCTCTTGTCAGGAGGCCACTGAGCTTTGACCAGTCCATTTCTCCTGTCAGCTCCGCCTATGACAGAACCAACACAACTACTAACCATGAAACCCTACAAGTGTGTCAACTCAGACTATTGTAGGCCCCCAAAGATGCACTTGGAAGGCAGACAATAGTCATTGTAAGGTATATTGAATTAATAACCACAGCCTGTCATAAGCGTCAATGTTGACAATTAAGTGCCGGTGCTGAGCACCAGAAACCACTGGCTCAAATTAAGCACTACTAGTACCTACAGTGGTTTTGATAGTGATTTTGAGAATACACTGTTGATTTATGCTACAGGCGCTCAGTCTAACCCCTCATCTCCTGTCAAAACTCTGTATTCCTCCAGGTGCTTTAGCCAGTTATCCACCGGCTTTAGTTTTGTTCAGCAATCTTTTGGGTATGTAGAGGATGGTCACATGCATTGCTGTCATGATTTTCAAACCCCACGCTCTGAATTCTACAACACAAAATACTTAAATCCTATGCACAATAATTCTGCCACAGCTCTACTGCTGGACTGGAAAAATACATTGCAAGTGTTCATAATCTGTCGCATAGAAACAAAGTGCCAGAAATATCGGGATACATTAAGCTGCAATGTAGTTTGGGTGGTTGAACCTGTATAATGAGTACTTAGCATGTTCCATATCGTTTAGAGTAATTGATTCTTTGATGTCACTCAATTCTTATGTGTGGAGTCCGCAGTTTACTGTGGTCACCGACCAGCCAAAAATTCACCCTGAAATATCACAGTGACACCTGCTCAATAAGCGCTTCAAGTTACACTCCAATTAGGAGTTTGTGACAGGAGGAGGGTCATTATTGTAGTTTGGCTGACAAAACGCCAGTGTATCGTTTCTGTCCCACTAGCAGTGCTGGAAATCAGGGGGAATGAGCCAGCTATTTCTGTGCGCAGGGAAATATGCACAATTTGTCCTGGTGTCAATTCGGTACCAGGCCACAGTTCAGCAGCGCCTGCACGTTGTCTGCACTCCATTCATACCAGCAACCTGCAGGGGTCAAGGAGGCTTTCTTTTTTTCACTTCCAGCTGGGCCTGAATTAAATTGGAAAGGGTGCTTTTCTTTTCATTTTCTTTTACTCCAGCATCACCCAGCTGGGATTCATCTGGAACCTAACGCCAAGATGCCACAGCTTATCACTTCACAAGCACTTTTGAGAAACTTTGACTCAGAGGCAGGTTTTTTGCACCCCTTGTAAGAAATGTGCATGAGCTGTAAGAATGCAAGATTTATCTGTATGTATGAGTTAATACATAAATAATTATTTAAATGGCACCTACTAATTTATTTTGTATTTAGTTCTTTTATTGCTGCTCATTCCAGTGTAGGGTCTAAGAGTGCTTTACAACACACACAGACATACAATGAACCATACAAGTGTGCAGAAAATGCTACATAAGACAATGAGAGTTATAAGGTGTAGCAATCTCATATTGTCCATACCTTTAGACATTAGATTCCCCTCAAAATTGCTGGGCCCATAAAGATCTTGGCAGCAGGTGCCTTGACCCTCTAAGATATTTTAAAATGCAGCCTCTTTGTGACCAATTACACTAGAACAGATAACTTTTGTCCTTGCTGCCAATTTCTTTGAGCAGATTTCATTAAAATGTTATGTGGTTATTTTATGTTATGTTGATTTCTATAGCGCACTAAGCACCCAAGAGGGATCCAGGCGCTTAGTAAAGGTGTGTAGGTGTGTGGTCCTAAGGTGCTTGTATGAAGAGCCAGGTGTTCAGCTTCTTGCAGGACTCAATAAGTGAGGAGGATGCTCTGATGTGTTGAGGAATGTAATTCCATGTCTTCAGTGTGATGTAGGAGAATGAGTGACCTCTAGTTTTACTTATGAGAATGTGGGTGGTGTGTGCAAGTGAGAGTGATGCAAATCATAGGTGGTTGGTGGGTTGGTGAGAGTGTATGCAGCTGTTCAGGTATTCTGGCCCTGTGTTGTGCAGGGCTTTGTATATGTGCGTGAGAAGTTTGAATTGGCTGCGCTTGTGAATGGAGAGCCAGTGAAGCTTCCTGAGGTGCGGTGTGATTTGGGTGTGGCATGGGAGGTCGAATATGAGTCTTGCAGCTGCATTCTGGAAAGTCTGTAGACTGTGTAGGAGTTGTTTGGAGATTCCAGCATAGAGAGGGTTGCCTTAGTCAAGCCTGCTGGGGATGAGTGCTTGTGTGATGGTTCGTCTGGTGTTCTGTGGCAACCATTTGAAGATCTTTCGCAGCATGCGTAGGATATGGAAGCAGGAGGTGCACACTGTGTTGATGTATAACGCATAATGTATAAATGTATAAGTTAACTGTCAAGCTGTCGTTCAAACTCTGCCCCTTGTGACACCACCCCCTTTCTCTGCCACACCTTGACCCCCAATCAATTTATGGGTTCCCAGAGTGAATTTTCTTTCCAATTCCAGTACTGCCCGCTAGTATATTTGTTTTTGTCCCTGCACTCTGGCATCCTGCATGTGTAAGGTGAACACATGATAACAGTTTTTATTGTAAGGAAGTTTCGAGAAGCAATCAAACTCAGAAGAAAATAGTTATTCATTAACAAATGTTAAATGCCCTGAAAAACATATAGTATCTGTGTGATGCTGTGTTTTTGCATTCATTTACAGCTATTGTTATGGCTTTCTTGTCACAGCCAACAGGCTAATTGTTCTATTTACCTTTAGTTGTGAACATGATACTCCACAAAGATTTCCTGTAGATGTCTGGTGGGCACCGGGCACCTATTCCTCTGAAACCAGCTCTGTTGAAAGCCCTATCAGAGGTTAGGATAGGTCTGTGGCTAACTCTGATTTACTTCCACTCTAACCAAACTTCTGATAGAGAATGGGCTGAAAAGTGTCACCGGCCAAGCAGGGTCCTATCTTCAGACATACTGCGCTGATTTGGGCGAGCACATCATGTCTATGGATTATGAATGTTTGAAGGGAGTTTGAAGGGTGTTGAAATCTTAAGTGCCCTTTAGACAGGTGCAATCCACAGAACTCTGCTGCCTTCCCTTTGCTGCTAATATGTGCACTTTGCACTGTCATCACACAGCCAACGGAAATGAAAGCACTCGAAGTGGCAGACCTGTCGGTTCATCTGTCTTTATCTCTGCTGCTACATCAGCAAATAGCAACTTATTGCTAGTGGGGCTGCACGCCAGTGTCCCAGAGGCCACTGACTTACACGAACATAATGTGATATACAGTAAATATTCACTTAAGAAATTATCAGTATGGTGTGCATGCCAATTATAAGTGCTATTTGTGTCACTTCAGTCAAGATATCTTAAAACATATGTTATGGAATGACCCTGATGAACGATATTATTGGACTAGAATATTTGAAAGAATAAAATATTTTACTCTGTGAACTTTTCCGCGGTCAAAGTTGCTAGCAATTCTTCGTTATCACCTCTCCTGGGCATATTTTCTGCAACATGTCAGATATTTTGCCCTGTAGGCTATAGTACTCGGAAAAGCACTACCTGGGTACTTGAAATCTGTCGATAACACTTCATTATAGTATTGGATGCTAGAGATGTGTAAATGAATGACTTGGGAAAGGTGGCTCTCGAGATAAGAGAAACTTTGAAAGATATAAAATGATACAGAACACTGTTATTAAGATATATAAATACATATTTTATTAATTCTGTAGAAGGTTTACTCTATCTTTGTCCACTTAGCTTCTAGAATTACCTAGCTGTCTTATCCCCCTCGCATTTCATAGTGTGTCTCACTTACTAAGAGGACATATTCTCATATTTGTTGTTAACATTATAGATTGGTGTAATTTCTCCTTGCAATATATCTAGAAAGGACTTGTGTTCACGGTATATGTTTATTTAAATGATACATTACATTAAAAAAAGAAATACAGGGAAGGACTGGGGAAACAATGCTGATGGATGAGCAGCGTACATACTCACCACTAATGAAGAAGGCGAACAACGATATAATGGCATGGGATGTGAGTAAAGTCGGTGGATGGGCATTTAAAAAAAAAGAAAAAACAGAAAACGTCGATATTAACTGCACAGTTCCCAAAGTAGCTATAATCCTTCTTCCTGAATTCACTAATTTATTATTTATTAGTCTGATCCCCAAGTTCTTTTTCATAATTATGGCTGCTTCTTTTGTACTACCTATCTGGTCCGCACAAATGATCTCTGCACCCAATTACAGTTTCTAAAGCAGAATGTGCATTCCGGTCTTTCTAAATGTTTCTCTTGGAGTATGATCACATGAGCCTTAATGTCTTTTAAATATTCAGCAATTAGCCTTTGTTTCTTCCTGGATCTCAAATATTTTACATTCCAAGTTAGTATCTCAAACTTTGTTTCCATTCTTTCAAAGATATAACTACATTAACTGCTTCTCTCCGCAACTACCATCTGATCATCATAGTCCACGTACAACTGGAAAGTTTTACTTTTTTATTTAAAGCTAATGAGTGGAATGTATCTAATAAAAGCAGAGAAGAAAATAAACTTAACAAAACCATGCCCATAATCACACCTGTTAGACCTGACAGCCTTAGGGTGGTTCCCCCCAACCTTTTGCCTTCCTCTTCCACTTTTCTGATCTTGTTTTTGCTGGTATTAGGACTCTGCACACTTTACCACTAAAAGCCAATGCTAAAGTGCATGTTCTCTCTCCCCTAAAAATGGTAATATTGACTCATAACCAATTGCCATGTTTAAATTACTTATAAGTCCCTAGTACAGTGCACTACATGTGCCCACGGCTTGTAAATTAAATGAAATAGTGGGCCTGCAGCACTGCTTGTGCCACCTATTTAAGTAGCCCCATAACCATGTCTCAGGTCTGCCACTGCAGAGCCTGTGTGTGCAGTTTCCACTGCCATTTCGAACTGGCAACATAAATCTTTTGCATATAGGTCAATGGCTGTAATGTACTCGACTATACCCTATTCATACCAATTTACAATGAAAATATACAAACTGAGCATGCAGTGCTGTAGCGAGCCCTGCCCAAGCCCGTGAAGTAATCTGGGGGAAAAGCTAGATCACTGAAGTGGACTAGACACAGCATGCATTGCTGGTGCCCTAAGGCTTTCAAGTACACAATATCAAACAATTAGGGCCTGATTCCGATGTCGTTCGGAAGGCCTCCAAATCGGATTTGGCTTTACCGGATCCGATTCGTAGCCCTTGTTTACGACCGAATCGTACAAAAGTCCGAACCACCAAGTACGATGTGGAGATCGCGTAAGCGCAGACTGAATCGTTTCCGGACCCAAACCGCTCCGTACGTCTCGTTTGTAGACGAATCATGCCACGCAATGGAGCCGCTTTCCGACTGAGTGAGTACGATGCACGATTCGGACAGCCGCTTCGCCTCGGTCTCAGCGAGACGAAACGGCTGTCGGAAGCATACTTCGGGGGGGCGTACCAGGCCCCCCCTTCACTGGGGCCCTCCGAATCTATCACGGGGGGTGCCCATGGGTCCCCCCGTACCAAGCATGCACAGTGGGGCGGGCACCATGGGGTGCCCACCACAGGGTGTACGCTTTTCCCCACCCACCCCTTTTCTGCTATGGGAGCCTGTGTACGCATCTGTACATGGGCTCACATAGAGTTCAATGGGAGACTGAGCGAACCAAGTCCATAGGCATACAGCAGCATCGTACTCGCTCGTTCGGACTCGCGGAGCACGTCTCGCTCGGAAAGCCCTCCGGATCCGAGTCGTACGGAGGGCTTTCCTAGCGAGATCGGAATTGGGCCCTTAGTGTTGATATAGTGAAAAAATATTCAAAACACAAATGTATGCAATTCATGCAAGAGAAACTCAAAACAATGATTTTCACTTCAACAAGAGTGATTTAATGAGTTGCTTGTAGGCTTAGTGTCTTGTTTACAAATGTTACATCACACTTGCAGACCACACGGAAATAGCATCCTCGATGGAAAAGCATATTCATGACTGTAACACGTGACCCGCTTCATATCAGTTGGGAGACACCCTTTATCTGGGGTAACTGTAATTTGGAAAATTACTGATTACAAATAGGAAACATAGGAAATAGCTTCACAGGTTTAAACACAGACAACAGACATGAAAAAAAAACAGGACTTACATGCGCATAGAACCAGCTACCAGATTGTTGCATGCTATGTGAAATAAATCAATACTGAGATGCCAGCATCAGAAATAGTGGAGGTACTGGGCAATTCGTATTCAGTGAGAAAGTGACTAATGTGCACAAAGAGGCATGAGCAAAAAAAAAAGATAGAAAGAAAAAGAAAGAAAATACTATTCATCAAACGAGGTTACCCGGAATAAATGTTCGAGACTGCATTACATCGCACGTCCACCTTGGATCGCTCAACACTATTACGGAAAAAATAAGCTGTGAAACCAGCATGGGAGGTCTTCATGTCTAGATTCTCCACCCAATCTAATACCATTAAACTGATAATTTTGCACCATTGGGAACTCTTGCAAAAGGAATCAAACTTTAAGGGTCATTTTTTTTAACAAACCCCTATGTGCGTATACACGTCCTCGGAATCTGAAAGAAACATTAACATCACTCTCACAGAAGGATGAAACCCCACCCAAAGGGCTGAAGAGGTGTCATAATTGTATAAAAATGATGGTAATGTTATTGTGGTTAACACCATTTCACACCCATGAACTGGAAAATTATCCAACTGAGATACTTGACAGACTGTAACGCCCAACTAGTTGTTTATGTCATCAAGTGCCCGTGCAAATTAATTTATATGGGTAAAACAGAAAGGAGCATCTAGGTGCGCATCACTGAGCACAAAAGTATGATTAGTCACAAGAACAGAAATTCATCTCTTGTGGTTCATTGGATGGATAACAATCACAACATTGCACAACTCACATTCACAGTGCTGGAAACTATACTGGTGAATCAGAAATCAATCCCCTGAAACGTTTATTGAAACGTGAGACACATTGGATTAAGTACTTAAACTGTCTCAACCCCACGGGCCTCAACAACAAGTTGGAACTTGCATGTTTTCTCTAAATCCTCTTCTTGTAAATATTTTTGCCTTTCTCTGAACACCACATGTAGTCATCACATCCTTAAATTTTCAAGCTGCCAGAGCAATCCTACAGTCACATATCCCAGATACTTGGCAGTGCGCAACACCTCACGCACAAACCGCAAATGTACTTTCTTTATGTTTTTTTCCTTCCCTTTATGGTATTGATTGGTCACCAATTATGCATGCATTGATACACTTCTCGTTGAGCAAATATATTTTCCATCACTGTGTATGAATTGTCACACATATGTTTGAGTAAAATGTATCATTAGGTATTCTTTGCTTTTGGTACAGTGAAATTTTCAATACTTTATGCAAGCACAGATTAGTTTGCTCATTTTGTTTTCTGTTTATGTTACTGATTTCTCAATTGTACATGGCAATCACACATGTTCTAGCTAGCAATCAATCAATCAATCAATCAATCAAACATTTGTAAAGCGCACTACTCACCTGTGAGGGTCTCAAGGCCCTGGGGGGGGGGCTGCTACTGCTCGAACAGCCAGGTTTTGAGAAGTCTCCTGAAGGTCAGCAGGTCCTGGGTCTGCCGCAGGTGGATGGGGAGGGTGTTCCATGTCTTGGCGGCGAGGTGGGAGAATGATCTGCTGCCGGCAGTCGTTCTGTGGATGCGTGGAACCGTGGCGAGGGCGAGGTCAGCAGAGCGAAACTGGCGGTTCGGGGTGTAGAAGGTGAGTCGTTCGTTGAGGTATGCTGGTCCGGTGTTGTGGAGTACCTTGTGAGCATGGGTCAGGAGCTTGAAGGTGATCCTCTTGTTGACGGGGAGCCAGTGCAGGTCTCTCAGGTGGGCTGTGGCGGGGATGTTGAGGATGAGGCGTGCAGAGGCGTTCTGTATGCGTTGTAGTCGTTTCTGGAGTTTGGCCGTGGTTCCCGTGTAGAGGGCGTTGCCGTAGTCCGGTCTGCTGCTGACGAGGGCCTGGGTGACCGTCCTTGTGGTTCCGGTGAGGATCCATCTGTAGATCTTGCGGAGCATGCGGAGGGTGTTGAAGCAGGAGCAGGAGATGGTGTTGACTTGCTGGGTCATTGATAGCGATGAGTCTAGGATGAACCCCAGGTTGCGTGCGTGGTCGGTGGGTGTCGGTGCAGCTTCCAATGTGGCCGGCCACCAGGAGTCGTCCCAGGTGGAGGGGGTGGAGCCGAGGATGAGGACCTCCATCTTGTCCGAGTTCAGTTTCAGGTGGCTGTTCTTCATCCATTCGGCGACGGCCTTCATTCCTTCGTGGAGGTTGGTTTTGGCAGTGGTGGGGGCCTTGGTGAGGGAGAGGATCAGCTGGGTGTAGTTGGCGTATGAGATGATGTTGAGGACGTGCGACCGGGCTATGTTGGCGAGCGGTGCCATGTAGACGTTGAAAAGTGTCGGGCTGAGGGATGATCCTTGGGGTACGCCACAGATGATCTTGGTGGCTTCAGATTGGAATGGAGGGAGGCGGACACTCTGGGTTCTGCCGGTGCGGAAGGAGGTGGTCCAGTCCAGGGCTTTGTCACGGATCCCTGCGTTGTGGAGGCGTGTGCGTAGGGTGTGGTGGCAGACGGTGTCGAAGGCAGCCGAAAGGTCCAGGAGGATGAGGGCCGCGGTTTCTCTGTTGTCCAGCAGGGTCCTGATGTCGTCGGTGGCGGCGATGAGGGCAGTTTCGGTGCTGTGGTTGCTGCGGAATCCTGATTGGGACGGGTCCAGGGTGTTGTTCTCCTCGAGGAAGCGGGTCAGTTGCCTGTTGACAATCTTCTCGATGACCTTCGCCGGGAACGGGAGTAGGGAGATGGGCCGGAAGTTCTTGAGGTCCTTAGGGTCCGCCTTGGGTTTCTTGAGTAAGGCATTGATTTCGGCGTGCTTCCAGCTCTCCGGGAAGGTGGCGGTCTCGAAGGAGTTGTTGACGATCTTCCGGAGATGGGGTGCGATGGTGGAGCTTGCTTTCTTGAAGATGTGGTGCGGGCAGGGGTCGGATGGTGAGCCGGAGTGGATGGTGTTCATGATTTTGATGGTGTCGTCTTCGTTGACGTGGGTCCAGGAGAGCAGGAGGTCGGTGTGGCTGGGGGACGGTGAGTCTGAGGTGTCGGTGGCTGTCGGGGGGGCCTGGTTGTTGAAGCTGTCGTGGATGTCTGTGATCTTGCGGTGAAAGAAGGTGGCTAGGGAGTAGCAGAGCTCTTGTGACGGCAGGATGTCGTTGGAGTTGGAGCTGCGGTTGGAGAGTTCCTTCATGATGTTGAAGAGCTCTTTGCTGTTGTGTGCGTTGTTGTCGATGCGTTCCTTAAAGGAGGTCCTTTTGGCGGTTTGGCTGATTTCTCAATTGTACATGGCAATCACACATGTTCTGGCTAACAAGAGTAACCACTCTGATTACGGATGACATGTTGTTTAGTCATTTTTGAAAAGTCATTTATTCTGTTCCCGAGGCTATTTACCCCCTTTGTTGACTATGTTGAATTGACAGCATAGGCATTCAGAAAATGTTTTTTTTAATTATTGTATATAACACACTACTTGCCATCATAGATTTGTTATCGATATTTTTGTATGAAGTGATTTTTAAACCTATTATCATCACTGTATCTCTAACAGTTTTGCATGATTTTTGTAGTAACGCACATGTTATAGTCACGGGTTCAAGTGCTTCCACAACTCTTCACTTTCGGTTATATAGTCTTTCATCCATTTCGGGGCATACTGTGTGTACGCTGATGTCAATGCCCATTGACGCCACTGCCTGTTAGTTTTATAGCCAGTGTCACTCACTGTTCGAGATACACTGTCCCGTTGCTGTGTCACATTGGTGCAAGCGGTTTTGGAGTTCTGTGAATTGTCTGGGACGTCCAGTTATTTTTTGTTCACAAGCTTGGTACTACTGCATAATGGCTACTTTACTCATATTGACTTTCTTTAATTTCGAGAGCCACCGGTTTGCAACTGCATGGTTAGTTGTGGGCTACAACTGATTACATATTCTTTCAGGTACATGCTTTTTGCCTTATCACTCAGAGGCTGATATTCTTCCACTATCATATTTCAGACACCGTAATTCTTGCAGGGTGTTGTATGTTTTTCCTGACCGATAGGGATTCCGCTTCGCTTGGTCTGTATACTGTACATCGTTATTTGTATGACTTTGCGCTTTGTGCGTTATTCATGGTGCATTACAGGTACAATTACTTTGCACACTCCTCACTGTGCACTCTTAGTCTTTGACATCATGTTTTTAGGTTTGTGCTTTTCACTGTTGATGGTTGGTCAATCACATTTTGGCTACTAACACAAGTGCATGCTGGGACTTGGTGTTTTCTTTCTTCCTTTTTTTGCTCATGCCTCATTGAGTAATTGAGTACATTGGTCACTTTCTCATTGAATTAGGAATTGCCTAGATCACTCATACAATAGCCTCTAATTTTTCTGATGCTGCCATTTCAGTTTTAATTTATTGCACATAGTATGCAACAATCTGGTAGCTGGATCTATGCTCATGTAAGTCTTGTTTTTTTCTCATGTCTGTTGTCTGTGTTTGAACCTGTGTAGCTATTTCCTATATTGCCTATATGTAATCAGTAATTCTCTAAATTACAGTTACCCCTGATGAAGGGTGTCTCCCACCTGAAATGTATTGGGTCACGTGTTTTAGCCATGAATATGCTTTTCCATCGAGGATGCTATTTCGGTGTGGTCTGCAAGTGTGATGTAACATTTGCAAACAAGACACCAAGTCTACAAGCAACTCATTAAATCACTCTTGTTGAAGTGAAAATCATTGTTGTGCATGCTGTGTCTAGTCCACTACGGTGATATAGCTTTTCCCCCAAAATAAATCTTTGGTCAGGCCCAAACCTTCCCTTTTTATACATATATGTCACCCCAAAGGTATGCCCTGCATAACCCAGAGGGCAGGGTGCAATGTATTAGAAAGGCAGTACATGTACTTTTAAGTTTTACATGTCCTGGTAGTGAAAAACTCTTACATTCATGTTTCACTACTGCAAGGCCTATATCTCCCATAGGATAACAGTGGGATTATCCTATTACATTGTGTAAGTGCAATTTCCAAATGGAAAGATATAACTGATTCAGGTTTGGTGTCTCAGGAATCCTACTTTAAAATCCTAATTTATGGTGAAGTCGGATTTTATATTACAATTATTTTGAAAGTTGGCATTTTCTTGCTTTAGTCATTTGGTGCCTGTAGCCTGTCTCTGATCACATGACTGGGTGTAGTTGGCCGTTGGGCTTTGTGTAATCCTCCTAGACAGGCACATACAATGGGAGCTTAGGTGTGTCTCAATGGGTCATCTCTGGCAGGCTGGGAAGGAGGAGCTGGGCACAGCATCACTTACACCTGAAAGGGCTGTGTCCTGTCCACACACAAAGGGCTGCATCCCCCTCTGTAGTGAGTCTGGAGCCAGGGAAGGAAGGGACGACCTCTGTGAACTTCAAAGGCATGTCTTTGAAGTCCTCCCACTTTAAAGGGATAACTGGGTATAATTAATGGACCTCACACACCACCAAAGCAGTACACGTCAGGAGATCTGGATACTCTGCCAGGAAGAAGGACTGTTGTGCTGCTGAAAGGAATGCCACTCTGATGGGCTGCACTCTGCTGGACTCCTGCTTTGCTGTGCAGATCTGCTGCTGTCTGCCCTCTTGCCTGAGTGAGAAAGACTTGACCTGCATCAGTTGACCCCAGAACCCAGAGTGACTCCAAGGGTAGTTGGCTGAGCTCTTGATCTGAAACCTCAGGGACATAACAGGCATCCAACCCCTCCACGTGGACTCTGTCATCTGTGAGTCTACCCTGCCAATTGGTGTCATCCCAGGCCTGGACCCTTGGAGGTGAGCCTAAGGTGCTTTTTTCCACCGGAACTGGTGTATCTTTTCTGCCTAGCGTCACTTCCCCGAGCAGAACCGATGCATCTCCTTGGCTGAGGGGCGATCACTTTCATCTGTCTTCGTTATTTCAGAAGAGCAATCCCACCTCAATCATTCAGCAGAATTTGAATCTTTTTTCTGGCACTATAACTGGATGGCAAGGATTGTAGTAATACCACACACCATCACTAGTTGCTCTTTTACAGCAAGATCCAATACCGAATTACACGGCTCCACTACTGAAACTTAAGTTTTGGTCTTATGTTTAACTGAGACCAAAAGTCTAAGGACTTTTGGTCTCAGTTAAACTTAAGACCAAAACTTAAATTTAACTGAGGCAAAAGTCTAACTTTACTACTCGTAAATGCCCTTTGTGAATACCAAACGTCATAAAGTTAGACTTTCGTCTCAGTTTACTTTGGTGAATCGGGCTCTATATTTTTAATCAGCACATATTTTTATGTCTGTTTTACATTGCAAAATCACTGATGTGGAGTCTGCATTTTACTTCCTGTTTGGCAGGGTGGATAAGAAAGAGAGTTTCACAATCTGTAGGGACAATATTGTATTGTTTAGAGACTGTTTTACCTAGATTTCTATGTCTATCTCTATCTACAACCAGTGGTCATTTACTCTGTATTTTCTGATAATTTGTTTATGTTTATTGTTTTATGTTATTTATTATATTTGGGTATCCTGCCAGATTTTATCCTTGCCATCTCTTGTCATGCATCATTTCTTACTAATGTAGCACTCATAACTTAATTATCCATTCACTTAGTTACTCACTTATTCATAAATGTACTCACTCATCCATACAGTTCATTGGCTTATTCTCTCACCAGACCACTCAAATACCAAAAACATATCAACCATTGAAGAAGAAATCTAAATTAGAAAGTAATCAGATCTAATGGCTCTACCAATGAATGTTTCTGTTTTCCTTAGCCGTGATCAAGGCGTATAAGCGCCGAAACGCGTTGGGTTTTCGGCTTGGACTATGAATAAACCACCCCTTGCACTTAATGGATTTGGCCTCTGATATTTGCATGGAAGGAGTGCGCGCTTCGTAGCGTTTGCTGCTTGGTGAATTTTGAAGAGAGACAGGGCGTCCTCGTACCCTGGCGTGCACCGCTGCTGTTGAGTCCCGGCGTTCACGAGGATTGTGAGCTTAATGAATATATATATATATATATATATATATATATATATATATATATATATATATATATATTATCTACTGGCGGTCTCCAGTAGATAGTTATAGTTAGGACCTATTTTCCATAGGAAATTCACAATATTCTATTTCCAATAACTTTGGCGCCGGTTGATGAATGTTCGCGAAATTTTCAAAACTCGTGGGGCGCTCCGGTCTGCTCCTATCCTGAAAGTTTTGGGGTGATTCGGCAAGCGGGGGCCGAGAAAAAGGGGGTCCCAAAACGTGTTTTCCCCATGCAATTTTCCATAGGAAACTTTAGACACGGCTACAGCTCGAACTGCTGAACGGAATTACACCAAATTTGGCAAAGAGGTAGTTCTTGGTTCAGAAAGAACCCTTTTGTTAAATGGTGTAAATCCGTTCAGTAGTTGCTGAGAAAATCAAAAGTAAAAACACATATATATCTATGGCCGCGGAGGATCCGCGCACCCTCCCGATCACGAGCTGTTTGCTAATTGGCTGTCAACACTCCAAACCAGGAAGCGTTGGCAGCCATCTTGTGCCTCGGTCGAACCGAGGGACAAGAAATCAGAGAAACAAGTGCGCAAAACGCAAAAAGGGGGCAGGGTAGAAACACCCTGACCCCCTAGGCCTGCTCAGGGGGTCCCACAAGGACCCCCAGGGCCAAAAAAAGCATTTTTTTAAAAAAAAAATCGGCTGGATGCGCGTAGGATGCGCGGATCCCGCAGCGAAAAAAAAAACAAAGCGCGAGCTCCCGCGCTTCGTTGTTATTTGGCCCCTGGGTGGGCCAAGTCCCGGGGGCATGCAGGGGTTAATCAAAAAATTGTGTGGGGGGCCTCTAAGGCCCCCCAAGCCCCGGGGACCGCCACCCCCTGGGGCTTTGAATTAAAAATGGTGCGGGAGGGCACTCGGCCCTCCCGCAGCCCCGGTGGACCACCACCCACCTGGGCTTCTTTTTTTTAATAAAATTACCTGTGTGGGGGGGCTCGAGCCCCACCACACGCCCCAGGGACCGCCACCTCCCCGGGGCACTAAGAATTTTAATGTGGGGGTCCGTTTCGGACCCCTGAGCCCCGGGGACCACCACCTCCCCGGGGCTTTGCACATGTTGGAAGGGGGCCGCGCGGCCCCCTCCTGGAGCCTGTGTTGGCCCTGGGGACCACCACCCCCTAGGGCCGGCTCCTGCAGTGTCCCGGGGTGCCCACCCCGGGACACTGCTGTTTGCTATGACAGGGCGGGAGCCTCGCAGCTCCCGTCCTGTCATAGCAAACTTGCTTTGAATTTTGGAAGAGAGAGCAGGAAACCTGCTCTCTCTTCCAAAATTCAAAGCAAATTGCTTTTCCACATGGGGAGCTGCATCTAAGCAGTTCCCCGTGTGGAAAAGCAATGCCGGCTCCCGCAGGAGGCGGGGAGCCGGCGGGACCGTGGGGGAGTTGGGGTCTGAATGGATGATTTAGTAGGTGTGTGACTGACTCTATAAGTGAGTGATTAAACGTATCTTACTGAATGCTTGGGTTACTGACGAAACTGTGTGAATGTCTGTATCCGTCTGTTTGTTGATGTGTAAGCGGCTGCATGGGTTTGTGAATAGCTACATGAGTGTCTATATGGGTTATGGATTGGTTGTCTGAGTATCTGTATGGGTGCCTGAGAGTTTTTCTGGGTGGGGGTGTGTGACTCTGTGCATAGAGGTGTGAGTGGGTGATTCACTGGGTGCATGGTTTCAAGAGTGCATCTGTGATGGATTGTATGGGTGGGGGAGTGTGTGTATGGGTGTATTAGTGAGTGAATGTATATCTCAGTGGTACATGTGTGAGTAACTACATATGTGAAAGGCAGTATATATGTGTGTTGGAGTATATAAATGGCTATAAGTGAGAGTGTGTGATTGTGAGAGTGGCTGTATGGATGAGTGTGTGCTTGTATCAGTGATTGTATAAGAGCGTAAGAATGTGCTAGTATTTGTATGAGTAAGTGAGCTGGTGTGTGTATAACTGTATAGGTGAGTAAATGGGAGTGTGATTAATTATTTCCATGACTGACTAGGTGTGTGAGTACCTCTATGGATGAGTGGCGGTGTGTCAGTGTCTATATAGCTGTATGAGTGCATATGATAGTCCTGTACTGAGTGACCGTAAGTATGAGTGACTGTACGGGTGAGTGAGTGGATGTGTGTGTATACCTAAGAATCAGTGAGTGGGTATGTAGTTATTGGTGTTGGAGTGTCTATGGTTTAGATGAAGGCAGTCTGTAATCTAGAGTGGGTGTGTCAAAGGTTATATTAGGGTGTGAGAAGATGCATCAAATTATCACATGGATGATGTCATCAGTGATGTCATCAGTGATGTCATTTGAGATGTCATCAGTGATGTCATCAGTGATGTCACTGACCATGTCATGAGTGATGTAATATGTGACGTCATCAGCAGTGCATTGCGGGGTGCGAGTTATAGTTAGCTGAACTAACTATAACAGGGGAATTTCTATGGTTTTGTACGAGTGAAATGTCCAACTAACTATAACGTCCCTGAAACCTATGGTTTGTTCAGTGAATATATATATATATATAAATATATATATATATATAAATATATATATATATATATATATATATATATATATATATACATATATATATTCACGAAAACTGCTCCTCACTTTCACTCCAAGTTTCAACGAAGCAGACGCGGACCACAAAGTAAGTGCTTCTTAAGTGTTTTTAATGTCGGCCATAATGCGTTTCGGTCCAGCCGGACCTTGATCACATGACATATATATATATACACATCTAGACCCAAGAGGCTTTACAGAATATTCAAGTTCTGCAATAGACATTAAATACATTGAAGCTTGATGGTATGAAAAGTGTGTACTAAGAGCAAATAGGGGACCCCTTCCCTTTTGCGAATGGGTTACCACCACAACTCGAGAGATAGTAACAATTCAATGGTATGTGACCAGATTACGATTGTAAAATATTAATACAATGGATTGCGAATCACAATTAGGAAGGTAGGACCTATACTCACAACTTCTAAACAGTGATTCATTATGCATTTCTAAAACCATTTTGTAATTTGTTAATCGTTTACCTGGCATAATAAAAAGCAATTTTTCAGTTGCAATCCCTGTGGTTTTGCGAATTGCAGGCTTTGGGAATGCAAAATGCTTTTGGTCATCTGGCCTTTGGTCACATGTAACAAAAAGAACATACATTCAAAGGTGTGATAACATACTTTTAATCAGGCTGAGAAATAATTTGATTTCTGATAAACAGTTACAGTACAATCGTAGCAATTGACTAAGTAAAAATAATGTTATATAGTTGAAAAACATCCTACATCCTTGTATGTACTAAAATATTTCGGTGTGAACACACTATGGCTAAAACCCTTTCACACATCAGGCCCTTAGTCTGCTTTGTTCTCTACACATTGCTAATCTTTTGTTTATATGAAAATCTCTCTCCTTGTTTTGTTTCACCTTTTATATCCACCTCAGTGAATGTGTACAAATATTTTTGCAATGTACTATCATTTTATAGTGATGACTGAAGCTTGTTTTCTCTTAAATGTCTCTGCGTTTTGTACTTTGAAAAACAAGTATATGCAAATTTGCTTCTTGAACTTTTTAAAATATTAATGATAATTGCAATCATGAGGCAAATGTTTAGCTGGGGTACCATAAGCACATTGTTGCAATGTCAGTCTGACCCTTAGTGATAAAATTATGTATTAAAGTTTTATCAGGTTAAGATGCTGCAAGCAAAATTACTGCATTTTACTCATCGGTTTGGATGGGTAGGATTGCAGAAATCGACCTTTAACAGCAGGGGACTGTAGAAATGCTAAGCGAAGTGTGTGAATTTTTAAAATTTGCAAATAATAGATGGGTCTAGTTTTTTTTTTCTTCAAACGGCTGTTTACTGCAGCATCAATTATAAAGCAAAACATAGTTCAGAATGCAGCTAATGGAAGCATAGAATAAGAACATTGTGTGAGGCTTCGGGTACATTAAATTAATGGAATGCATTGTATAGATACCGTCTTAGCCAGCTCTTCGTTATGAAACGTATGTGTTTAAAATAATCACCTACATTCTTAATGCTGTTATGCAGATAATTTAGAATGTGATTGTTTCCTTTCATTATTTTGCAAAATTACTGCTATTACCGCCTGGGGCGACCTCCAGACCCTAGCCATCAGAACAAAATCGCCACACTTTTAGAAGTGGACCATTCCTTTGCCTTTAAAACAGTACATCACCCAAATTTACTATATAAAACGGGCGACCTTGGAAAACAAGTGAGAGTTCTGGATTGGAAATCACATTTCTGCAGAAAGAATGTCAACATCTTCCTTTTATATTTCTGTTCTCTCCTTTCCTCTCCATCACAGACATCCATTCTGGGTCCAACACCCACCACACCCCTTCTTTTCACCCATACTCTAGTCACACTTGGAACGTCATCAAATCATTCAGTCATGTCTTCTGAAAATACATTGATAATACCAGTAGCGGCCCGTGGAGGGAGTTCCGTGGGGCGGTGAGGCGGGGTGGGGGAGGGGCAGGGTGGGGGGTAGTAAACACCGGAATATGGCTGAACGGATGTAAGTAAACAATTAAATAAGTAAAGCGAATTTCGTTGCGTGGGCTGCATCGCAAAATGCGATGCAGCGCACGCAAGCAATCGTTTTACTTATTTAGTTGTTTACCTCCGTTCATCCATATTCCGGTTTTACTACCCCCACCCTGACCCTCCCCCGCCCCACCTCACCGCCCCACAGAACCCCCTCCACGGGCCGCTACTCGATAATACCCAAATCATAACTAGAAGATTCTTTGGACCTGGACTGATGCGCCTTGTTTTCTGCCATCTGACTAATAGATTTCTAATAGATGTCAAGTAACCAACCGAAGATGAACAATAAAAATCAGAAATCCTCACCTGTAGAAACTGGTCATCACATCGCCCACTTCCATACAGCCCATGGAACTAGGATCTACTCCAAACACATCGAGGAAAGTAAGGAACCTGGAGGTCATAATGAACACTAACCTTACCCTTCTTCCCATGTGGAATGGTCTTAACTGTCTGATTCTTCCTTACACCCAAACTAATCTACTTCCACTACACTGGCTCCACCTATAAGTTGACACCATACACTCTGACCAGGGAGAACAACAGGTGATGAGTATCAACAAGTGCATGTCGGTCTACTTTTCAATCTTCTGAATCATTGACATGCTAAGTGCAGCACCAAGTCTGGAATAGCCTAACTAGAACACCCTTAGGCCGCCACAGTTTAAACCACTACTTCACATACTTTACATAAATTTCACTGTATAAACACACACTCTTTTAACTATTGACTAGAAGCAAGGCACTAACTTGAGCTTCCTAACTTTCTCACACATTTCTACTCAACCAATAGCCAGGAGCGCAAAATATAGTTTGCAGTAACATCACTGAGGCATTGGAGCACTTCTTCAGCATTCACACAGAACCCACAATCCATTCCACTAAGTGATACTGCAAGCAAACACTCTCCTAACCATACATAACTGGGTTTTCCCGTTAACAAGTGGTTATGGACAGAACTTTGAGCACACACCAGTGGCCTGGTATTCTTTACAAACGTTACTGTGCACTAGGTCATGTTGTGAGATGCCTGCCTTTGCAACTTCGCACACCCTAATTTCAAGCTTACTAGCATTATTTTTTTCTATAGAGCTGAGATTTACATGTACTCATCTTCACATCCTTTGAAGACAGTGAATATTAGGTAGATTCAGCATAGTAAACCTGCTGTGTTTTTCTTCTAGGGGAATACATGACCAAGGGGCATATGTAGGAAGCTGTTTTGCGATCGCAAACACTGCGAATCGCAAAAATTAGGGTGTATGCGATCGCAAAACAGACCGTTCCAATGTAGGAAAGGTTTCCGCTGTGCAAAATGGGAATCGCTAAATTAGCGATTACCTTTTTTGCGTACCAATGATTCTGCGAATTATTTAGCGAATTCGCAATCAGCGTCACATCATTTGCGATATTCGCTACTACCGTTCTCGCTAAATGCGAATTCGCAATCAGCGTCACATCATTTGCGATATTCGCTACTACCGTTCTCGCTAAATGCGAATTCGCAAATTGAGATGTAGGTAAAAGTCGCAATTAGCGATTTCATGAAATTCGCAAATTTGCACTTCTCAATTACCACCAACTCTGAGCAGGTGGTAACCAGGTGCTACCTATTTAAACAGGCCCACAATGCCACTGGGATTTACAACCATGGCTGGGCTGTATGTGATAGCCAGGAGGCTGCGAATCAGAGGTGCTACACAGAGAAGGAGACGCCAGGAAAGGATCTACAGAGCACGCATCACCCTCTTCCAGCTGACCGAGGAGGAGATCCATGTGAACTACAGGCTGCACCCAGACAGCATCCTGGAGTTAATAGAGGAGCTGAGGCCCATACTGGAGACACCCCACACGCAGGGCACACACCATTCCCACCCATGTCCAGGTTCTGTGCTCACTGCACCTCCTGGCATCAGGGAGTTTTCAGGGGGTGATAGCCACAGCAGGAGGGTCTCACAGAGTGCACTTTCGCGCTTCTTCCACGCCTTCCTTGGTGCAATGGTTCAGAGGCTGCATCACCACATACAATTTCCCAGCACACAACAGGCACTAGATCAGACCAAGCAGGAATTCTACCAAATAGCCCAATTCCCCCACGTCATTGGCTGCGTAGATGGGACCCATGTCGCACTCACACCCCCATCACAGAATGAGTATGTGTTTAGGAACAGAAAGTCATATCATTCCCTGAACATCCAGGTAGTGTGCAACGCCAAACACATAATCACTGATATTGTGGCAAAATACCCAGGAAGCACACACGACTCATTCATGTTTCGCCACTGTGGATTAAATCGCAGACTCACAAATGGCGATTTTGGAGAGGGCTACCTGCTAGGTAATTGTATGGCTTACAAACACACAACCAGTAAAGGCTTGAACTGGCAGGACAGTATTGAACATAACTCTACTTATACCCAGCAGGTGACAGTGCGTACGCTGTACGTGACTACATCCTTACACCGTACCTGAATCCAGCCACTGCAGGTGAGCGGAGGTACAACAGTGCCCACAGAGCCACACGCTGTGCCATTGAGAGGACCTTCGGAATCCTTAAGAGCCGTTTCCGCTGCCTCCATAAGAGTGGAGGTGCGCTGCAGTACAGCCCTGAGACATGTTGCAAAATCGTGGTTGCCTGTGCAATACTACACAACATCGCTACCAAGAAAGGCACCCCAGTGGATCTGACAGATACAGACACATCAGATGAGGAGGGACCAGCTCCACGTCGCAGACCAGCAGGTGGGGCCGGGGCGGCTGCCGGGCGCCTGAGACGAGATGAGATCACACATAACTACTTCTAAGTGAGTAATGAGGACACAATGCCACAGAATGGTGCTTAACTGTGATGTTTATTTCCTTTGGTGCAGGAATACATCTGTCACACAGTGTGACTACATTGACATTGCTTGCACATGTTTGTGCCACAGTGCAAGTATTTCCATCAGCCAATAAGTCCATATGGTATGTGTTGCCTCACACATAGCCATTAGTCCCTGATGTTACTTCACCTCCTACGTGCACGCCCTCTTGCCCCTCGCTCAGGGTGCCCACTGCCCTCCCTGGAGTCATCATCTACTCTCCCTGGCGCACACTCCGGCGTCTGTCCGTTGGAATTGGTGGGGTGATGCTGCTCCTGCTGGACTGTTCGTCCGTATCCAATGTGCTAAGTGGGCCTATGCCACCTGTCGCAGCTGCGCGCATCTGGTCCACGGCATGTGTGACCTGCACCAGGCCCCTGCCCACGTCCTGGCAGCAGTGAGCCATCTCATGCTGCATACTGACACATCTTCGGGCCAGCAGGGATGTGGCGGTTGACAGGCGGTTGACAGCTCTTGTGTATGTGTCCAGCCGGGTGTGAAGACGCTGTCTCTCCCTGCGCCTGGCTGCCCTGTCTCTCCTCATCTCCCTGCACAGTCCTTCCAGTGCACCTGTCATGGCCATTACACCAACCTGCATCTCTGTCATGTTATGATTGTGTGCAGACAATTGGCGCTGTATTGACCTTATCCCTTTGACTTGCAGGCGCTGTGCTTCCAGCATGCTGCCTTCAAGGCCCGAGAACACAGTGTCTTCGTCGGGAGGAGCAGTGCTGGTGGACGGCCGTGCCCTGCGTCTCGGCCCACTCCCTTCACTGGATTGTACAGGGGACTGTGTTGTCTGCTGTCCTGCACGCTGCCTCCCGGACTGGCTGTGCCTCTCCTGCTGTGTCTGTTGCCTCTGCCTCCAGCTGTGGTAGTGGTGGCACTATGTTGCGCCGTCTGCATGGCGCAGGGTTTGATGGTCTCACTTCGCCCTGCTCATCCTGCCCTGCCTCGTCCTCATTTTCTGTTGTGTCCTCCCCTTCTGCCATGGGTTCTTGTGTTGTTGGTGGTGCTGTGAATTTAAATGCACACATTAATTCTGTGTTTTGTCTCGCATTTGTAATGCATTACAGTTTACAATTTTCAAATCATATGAGTACTATCTGTCTGTTGTCATCATTTCCTGAATGTCTCATCCCTATTCCACCTTGCTGTGTCTCACTGCTCCAGGTATCAGTGCATGTGACTACATCTCCCATAATGCATTTCTGGGTGTGCTTGTGGACATGTACTGGAGTTGCGCTCAGGTTGTGTGTCTGGGGGTGTGAGTGGGTTGGGTATGTATCAGGGGGTTTTGGCATGCATCTTACCTTGTCTGGTGTCTGGGTGTTCGGAGCTGTCCAGGTCAGCCACGCCACTCACGCTCTCAGGTTGAAGGGTGCCCTCCACCAGCTCCTCCAGGGGCGTTGAGTCTGTTGCTGTGGACGTCCCACCACCGGTCTTTTTGGCCTCAGCCAATCTTGTAGCCACCCTCTCCTTTGACCTTTGCCGCATGTCGTACCACCTTTTTCTTAGGTCTTCGACTGAGCGGTGTGTCACGCCAATTGCATTCACTTTCTCCTGTATGTCAGTCCATAATTTTCGTTTTCGTGCCTCTGGCACACGTAGTGACTGTTTACCAAATAGGAGGTCATGGCTGCTGACTATCTCCTGGGTGAGGACCTCCAGCTCCCTTTCTGTAAATTTTTGTTTCCTCTTTCTGGTATTCACTTCCTGCTGCTTCTCTGTCCCCTGGGACTCCATTTCTCCTGCTTTCAGTTGCTGAGCACAAATCTCCAACTCTCCTCACAGCCTCTCACTCAGCTTCTGGCAATCAGGTGCAGCATGGGCAGTCACACTTCCTGGTTGTGATGTCATCATTCTGCACCTGAATTGCAGATTCTCGGAATTGCGATTCCTTAATTGCGTTCTCGCAATTAAGGAATCGCAATTTCAGTAATCGCTATTTAATTCTGCGAATTTTTGGTAATCGCTATTTTTTGCGATTTTTTACCTACATCGGAATTTGCGATTCTCTAAATGCGATTCGCGGAAAATCGCAATTTCAGAATCGCAAATATATTTTTATCTACATATGCCCCCAAAAGTCTTTTTTTTCACAAAGGGACAGTTTACATTGTTGACAATCTCGCCTGACTTTGCTTTAGGAGTCTGTCCATGTATCCTAATTTCGTTCTATTGTCTGTGATTGTTCATCACCTGCCTATATTTGGACTCTTTAATGTTATTAGATATTCTGCTGGAGTGCACTTTCTATCTACCATTCGTTGCTTTGTTCATGCATTTTATGTTTTCAACAAAACAGTCAATGAAACAAGGCATTGAAATGAAATGTTCAAAATTATAATTTCTGCATAGATCTTGGTATCCATGTTCACCCAGGCAATACTTCTCTGACTTCTCTTGATAACAATATTATTTTAATTTTATTGCATGTTAAACTTCCTCTCCCTACTCTGCCTCCGAAACATTGTCACCGAAACCACCGAAACCACCGAAATTCAATAAAAAAGAACTTACAATCGCACCTTCTCAGGGCTGGCTCCAAGAATTTGGAATGCCCTACCGACGGAGATCAGAGCCAACCCTTCGACTGCCTCATTAAAAAAACAGGTCAAATGGCTACTATTGGAAGAACTGCATCAGCAATAGCCTCCATGTCATTTGCTGGCAATTTACTCTCACTTTATGTTTGTAACTCGTACTTGACAATCATTTTTACTTGGGGTTTAAAATGTACCTCATCTGTCTTTGAAGTAAGGCGATGATGAAACTGTTCGGCCTCATCTGGGTGGGCTGTTTACTGTCTGTTCATTTTCTACCTACTCTTCCCCTAGCGCCCTCATTTATTTTATGCCTCAGGTTCCTCTCATGTTACCTTATTGGGTGTGCTTGGGTGTTTTATTGTATGCTTAACAATTTACTTTCACTTTATGTTTGAAACTAGTCCTTGACAATCATTTCTACTGGAGGTTTAAAACTTATCTCGTTTGTCTTTGAAGTAAGTCGATAATGAAACTGCTCGGCCTCATCTAGGTGGGCTGTTACCTGTTTGTTCACTTGCTTTTTTGTAAGTGTATTTATATTGTCTCTGTACGTATATGTCAGCGTTCCTCTTTGTACAGCGCTCTGATACCCGGTTGGGTCTTGTTCGCGCTTTATAAAACTTTTCAAATAAATTGTCAGACCTGGGGAGCAATCAGTCACAGGACCTCAGAACTTTAGAATCCACACATTTAGTGGAAAACAGGGAGCAACAAATTCCAGCAGGCAGATTGCAGATGGCCAAAAAAACTTGCATTGACCGAAGATATAACATGACATTGTGCAGTTCGGCAGCCTTGCAGTCTCATATCAGAATCATCATAACAGCTCCTACCCTCCGGCAATTCAAAGGAAATTAAGAGAACACTACCACCTTCGTTCTGGCAAATACTCTATCTCATTGTACATATGAACTTATAACTTGGGATAATGACCTTGTACAGCACTCTACAATTGGAGTGTGCAATACAAATAGCTCTAAATGTAAAAATAGATCTCTGAAGGATGTCCCAGCTTGGAGCAAAAGCTTTCAATGATTACACAAAAAAGGCTGCAAAGATCACCTCCAAAAGGCTAAAACAGCTGTGTGAGTGTCAATTTCATGACAGAATATGTCTCTTAATGCTACCTCAGCACAGAGTAGCCCGACAAGATCCCGGTGCCAGTAACATGAGGTGGGTTACTCCAGGGGCAGAGGTCCCTCTGTAGGGAGTTTGCACTGCTATTGCCTCCTAACAAACTGCGCTTGGTCATGGGCAGTGTGACTTGGTCTTTAAACTGTGCTTGCTGCTGATCTTGATTGTATCATACTGTTGGATTTGTGAGCACTAGCTAGTCTTCTTTGCTTTTTCTTGTTTGCCCATCCATCCTTTGTCTTTTTATATTCCTCTCATATCCCCCTCTTCTTCCTTCCTTGAGTGCTAAACTTTGCTGCCTGGATCTCACTCACTCTTACTGCACCTACCTGGAAAACATTCTCTTTGAGACTGGACTGCTCATGGTCAACTGACCTCATTACTCATTTCTAGTTCTACCAATTAGAAGCAATGAGTGCTAATGTGGGCTATCAGTCACGCTGGACCAGGGCTAAGTCAACAGTTGAGGCCAACTGTGATGGAGCGCAGGCCGGAAACAAATGCCACACAGGCCCGGTGAACAGAGTATCTTGATCTTGTTTACAAAAGTGAGATGAGGGGTGCAGATGATCGATGCGTCGATGTTGAGCCCGCCGTTGAGGTGATGCGTTGATTTTCTCCAAGCAGTGGTAAAGCTGCGTCGGTTTCCGAAGATGAAACACCAAGTTGAGATGCATTGGTTCAGAAGTGAGATGTTCCGGGTTTCTCCAAGCAGTCGTAGGGATGCATTGATCTCTCCACACTGGTGCAGCGGCAATCGCGTTTCCGATGCATCGGGCTCTGGAGGTGATGCATTGGTTGAGAGAGCTATTTGCCTATTCTACTCCCCCAACAGGGTGGATGTGCCGGTTCTGCTACACGCAGATTGGAAATTCGGCGATTTTTCTTGTGCAAGTATCTGAGTCCACTTCCAGTGAACCAAGCACAGGAGCAGGGGTAAAGACTTTGATAGCCCTGAGTCTCAAGCAACAGGAGGCAAGACAACAAGCCCTTAGAGATCACTTTTGTTGCAAGGCAGAGCCCAACTCGCCCTCAGCAGGGTCAGAGAGCAGCGAGCAGCAGGGCAGCACAGCAAAAAAGCAAGGCTTCTAGATCAGCAGTCCAGCAGAGTGTCAGTCCTTGCTGCAGCAAAAGAACAATTGATGGACAGAATGCAGCACAATGTCATACATTCACCCCAGTACAGAGATCTGGGCCTAAATCCATCGTTATTTTGCTCACCATGCCATTCCAGTTTGGACCCAGCCATATGCAAATCAGTCTTGACCCTGCGCCCAATGGGAACAGTCCAGCCTGAACTGCCAGGCCAGGTCCTCCCTGGACTGGAAACAAGCATCCTAGGACCAGTTTCGGGCTTTCAGCCCTCATCAGCCAGGATAGCTTGACTCCAGTGGCATGGAGAGCACGGGACCCACGTCTGGGCATACCCGTCCCACTCGGGTGACAAATGCAAAAGAACAATTGATGGACAGAATGTAGCACAATGTCATACATTCACCCCAGTACAGAGATCTGGGTCCTTGCTGCAGCACAGCAGTTCTTTGGAGTTCAGTTACAGGCCCAGTAAGTGCCTGATTTGGTGGGGTTAGAGCCCCAGTACCTATAGCCAGTTGTGGCTTTGAAGTGGGGGTGATTTTAAAGAAGGTTCTTTGAAGTGCAAAGAAGGCCTTTCTTCCCAGCCCTGGCTCCAAACAAGCTGTGGGGGTAATCAGCCCTATGTGTGGGGACATGACCCTGCCTATTCAGATGTAATTGTCAGATCCTCTCTCCTTTCCTGTCCAGGAGGAGCCATCAGATTGTAGATGAGTACTCAGACACACCTAACCTTCATGTGTTTGTGGCAGTCTAGAGGGAATGCACATAGGGTAGCTGCCACCCACCTACCCAGACATGGATTGGAGACAGGCTGCAGCACACAGAGCTGTAAGAGCAGAGAAATGTCCATTTCTAAAAGTGGCATTTCTAAAATAGTAATGTCAAATCCAACTTTAGCAGCAAAGAGGATTTGCCATTACCATTCCAAAGATATAAAAAATGACACATATACACCTTTCTAATCAGGAATTTTAGCTTAAAGGTGTATTAAAGACTTCCCAATGTTAACCTATGAGAGTAGTAAGTCCCACAGTAGTGAAAAACAAATTTAGAAGATTTTCACTACCAGAACATGCAAAACTTAAAAGTACATCGCCTACCTTTTACTTAAACAGCACCCTGCCCTATGGGCTACCTAGGGCCTACCTTAGGGGTGACTTATATGTAATAAAAGGAGGGTTTAAGGTTTGGCAAATGGTTTTAAATGCCAAGTTGAAGTGACAGTAAAAATGCACACACAGGCTCTGCAATGGCAGGCCTGAGACATGTTTACAGGGCTACCTGTGTTGGTGGCACAATCAGTGCTGCAGGCCCACTAGTAGCATTTAATTTACATGCCTCGGGTATACGGTATGCCACTTTGAAAGGGACTTACAAATAAATTAAATATGCCAAACAGGTGTAAACCAATTCTACCATGTTAAGAGAGAACATTGCACTTTAGCACTGGTCAGCAGAGGTAAGGTGCTCCGAGAAGTCTACTTCACAAAAAGAGGAGGAGGAAGGCAAAACATTTGGGGTGGTCCTTCGAGAGGGCCATTTCCCAACAAACTGGTTGCCAGATAGCGAGGTAATGCATACTGGGACACAGATAGTCAAGAAAAGACTTTAGTCATATGTTGCCTGATACAAAACAGTACTTACTCTGTCCTTAAAACCGTTGATGTTGTCAGGGTCATAATGTTACCTCTATGATGGAAAATCACCCTTGCCTTCACTTGTTTCTTTTCTTCTTTTCCCCTTTCTTTGCCTTTTCAATGTTTCCCCTCTTTAACTCTTAATGCATCTTTCCTTGAGATGTAGACTGTCATTCCAACATGAACCGTGTTACTCTTGCTGACCACATTTCGTTGGACTACTTACAGTCCTCTCTTTGCAGGCTAGCAGATACCCATGCCCCATTGGACTGCTTGTTGTTACATGATCCTGCTGCCTCTACATGGCCATCACCCTTCTTCATTTGCCAGTCTCCCAGCCTGTCTTCCTTCCTTCACTGTCAACACTCCTTCACCACCATCAACCACTTGTTGGGAGCCTATCATCAGGTCCAAGACATGATGGGCCAGGTACTCACCAAGCTCCGGGAGATGAAGCAATTGATGAGGGAGCTTGGTTATCAGATGGAGGCTCACAACTCTAATATGGGCTCCCTGACTCGGGTGCTGCAGGACCTCCACATCCTTCCGCTCAATATTATTATATATATTTGTTTATTCATTTTCTGTAGCGCTGGTGCACCTGGAATCTATACGCACATTTTTCAGAGAACAATTAGCAAATATATTTAACAACAAAGTATTTGAATCATAATACAGTGTATACAAGTAGAACTTCAACATCAGAGTCAGCTTAGGTGCTGAACTTTAGATAACTAAAGAGAGAAGATTGAGTGGAGTATACAGATTGGCAGGTAGTTAATTTCAAATGTTTGCTCCTCTTTCTGTGAATTAATTTTCTTGTTTCTAAGTAGAGTGCATTTTTACACATGAGGCTACAAAGTCCACAACATAATTCTAGTAAGTTTATATAGTGTTTTGTTCAGTCAAATCACTTGTAAGCTAGACATGCTAGGAAACGTCTGTAGTTTTTTAAGTGGTGTGACTATTTTCTAGATGACTAACAAAAACAACTTTGAAAAAGATACATTTGATTGAGGTGCACCTACTAAAATGACATTGCCAAAGTCCAGAACCAAAAAATTAAAGCATAGTCTGCAGTTGTCAATTAGTAGTTGTTAAATGATCGTTGATTATAATTGGGCTGAGCCATTACCGCCCCAGGAGGCCCATCAGACGTCTGTTGCTGTGGAATTTAGGAGGCTGTGTCTTACAGTGAGGTATACCTCTGCCACTCCTGGGTGCACCCTATGGAACAAGGAACTTGGTGGTTTCAGAGACCTGTATATTCCAGTGGGTTGCACCCACACCACCCTAGTTAGACTGCATAGACTTGTAATACACTTGATGACTTTGTGAAGCTATACTCTCTGATAGGCTCAAATATATCTGGTAGTCCTGGTAAGCTGGTTCTGCGGGTGGATGCTGCCTCTAGCACTCTGGATGGACTCATAGAAATAGAATAAGCCTGGTGGCTTAAACATCTGTACCTTACAGTTAGCGGTGGCTCACAGCTCTGCTATAGACGTGGAACAATTAAAACAAACTTGGTGGTCTTCTCATTTCACCTCACCTCCCTTCCATTCCATATCTCCTATGTAAAATATTAATCTCTCAGTCTCTCTATCCATTTACACTCCTTGCCCGCGCTGTTTACTTAGCTAACCCTCTCCTTCCTCAGTGATTCTTTTAATCAATTTCCTTATTCCTCTCTATTGTATCCATCTCTCCCTCCATAGAGCTTTCTTTTCACCTTCTTAATCCGCCTCTACCTGCCTTCCTGTCTTCAGCATACATTTCCCACACCACCAACAAACCCAACCTGCATCTTTTCCATCTCTGCCTTTTCAATGTGTCTAAGTCATTCCCATCTGATACTGCTACCCTCCACTCATCCATAATCATATCATGAACAACAACACAAGGTATGAAGACTCGTTTCCATTCATTTTCTTCTCTGGTAATTATGTGTGCTCCCCATTCCTATTTCTCTTTCCCTGATCACTAGAGGCATACATGTTTTAGCATGTTGTGTAGATGTGCGAAAGAAGAAATTTCAGATTGAAGTTTTTTTCTCTTATTCTAGCATGCTAGGAATAGTAAAAGACTACAATACCATCACTGTCTGACCATTTCTCTTTATTGGATAACGATGGGCACAACATCCACAATCGCAAAATGGTGGATGAGAAGGCTTTACTCTCTATCATAGGTAGGGCGAGGAGATGTTTTTAACTGAAAACAGCGTAGGAGACAGGGATGTGCCGAATGCTACTGGGCTAGATGGTCAGTATACAAGTTAGCTAGGATGACTTGAATTTTGTGTCAAGGGGTGAGAGGCTCAGTGCAGTTGATGGAGTGGTGAGCTCCTATGTCTCAAAGTCCTCTTGTGGCCATGATCAACCTCTCACAGTAGTCGGAATAGTTATCCATTGAGAAAAAGAGACACTGATGATGCCTCTAAGTTCTTTAATGACTGGAAGCAATTCACTTTGTATAGCCAGTATTTTTAAAAATATGCAAAATTGGTAATTTTTAGACAATAATTCCTGTCACTTGAACCCCTTTCTTCCCAGCCCAATTTCCTTCCCTTGTACCTTTCCCTGACATTCTGGCTTAAGCTGCATACTAATTTCCCATTCTTCCTCCCTCAAGTGGCCCACCTAATCCCATTTAACCACTGCGCCTCCTGTAGACTCACCATGGCCTACCACTCCAATCTATGCTTCTCCTCGCTCTACATTTACTTCTACATTAATCCCCCCCATCCTTTTCATCTACTCTCTGTCTATCGTACATGCTCATTAATATGAGGTCAATGAAAAAATGCCTAAACTCTCAGAATATGAACATCAACCTCTTAACAGATCTTCTCTTCAGCACTGAAACATAGCCAGAAGGCAATGTAGCCTTCACCATTTCTGTGACGATCTCACAGACTACTAAATATCCTGATAACATAAGTGTCTACTATGATGACTGGTCATGATTGGTGGTTGCTTTCAGGTATTCTTTACCCATGCTTCCTAGATTTTTCAGTTTCATCCTCATCCAAAGTTTATTGGGCAACCTAATAATCAAACACATTACATAAAAACACATCCTTCCCAAAAATTACAATGCAATTTATTTACTATGACCTACAACCATTGGGAATTATTTAATAGGGAATGCAACATTTAACCACAGCAATAACTACAAATATTAAGCCCCCTTTAGACCACAGAAGAAACCTGCCCTCATGGATCTCTAATTAAAAATAACTGACCAAATATCCAATGATCTTCGGTGGCTCTTGTCAACTGGAAGCTCAGGCAAGCTTCTTCTTGAAACCAATGTCTTGAACAAGAAAATGTAATTTGAAGCAGTTTTTCCCCTGATGTGCTACAAAGGTGTAAACTTCTATTTTGCCGACTATCCATTCCATTATCTCTTTATCTCTTCTCATACAACAACTAAAACTTTTTCTCCTTGATCACCACTTTCCTCCATCCTCCCCTTATTACCTGACTTTTGAAAGTCTAATAGGTATTCACTTTCTCTTCCGGAAAGCATTGAAGACCTGGCTCTTCACACAGAGCTTATCCTGAGCATCTCTACCCGGTCTACACCCGTTTGTCTTGCTCCGTAACAGCGCCTTGATGCCCTTGGGCTAAGTTAGCGCTATATAAGTCCATTTTTCATTTCATTTCACTATTCATCCTTAACTTGGAGCGTAATTTCTGGCAGTGATCATTGATTATAACCAGTCTTTCAAGCGGTAGACAAATCAAGTGTTCAGAAATGCCTTCTACATCACGTGAAACCTATTTTGTATATTCACACATTTAGAATCGCTTCACAGGTCTTAGGCCAAAGTGGCTTTGGTGCTATCAGCCATACATTATGCTAACATGTTAAACCTTAAGGCCCCAACAAACCCACTCTGCAAACCTGAAAGAATCCAGAATGTTGTCACCAGACACCTCCTAATTCTATGTATGTACAATCACCTCTCTACAGGCCAGAAAGATCTTCACTTACTCCCTATTGCCAAACATAGCTCGTTCAAGGACTCTGCATCATCCACTGGTCTATCCACCATATACTCCCAATGGAGGCTTGTCTATTTCTCACTCTGTCCACTCCTCACTTTCACTCACTTAGAAAAAATGTGCACTGGTGGTACATATTTTTATGTAGAGAGGTCCAAGTTCTCTAAATCACTCCTGGCAAGACAACGTTGAAGTCTGTAAGGTGGTAAATATCTTAATTTTTCTCAAACATATGAGTGATCATACACAGTTCACATTAGCAGATAATGCGTTTCAGAAAATTTCACCTCCACCTATCTTATTCTTCCCATCCAAATTCCATGGGGAAGCACAGCTACCAAATCACTGCAACATTATTGGAGCATCCCTTCGAACCACACATATGATAGATAACGTTCCCATATAAGCCACACTTCAAACTCACATCATGGCAACCTAGCACAAGAAACAAGCTAGCCTCCTAACAAAACTTCAGGAAGATGGTATGTATCTGTTTTTGCAACTCTATCTCTCTTTCACCACTCGTTATCACTCCATGTTTAATTGCAGTGTGTTAAAAACTGGGTTTCTAGTTGGTAGAGGCAGGCACAATGTCCAAATAGGAACCACAGTCCTAGACACCCTAGACACCCTAAATTAACCTGTGCTCACCCTCTGGTAGCTTAGCAGAGAGCAGGCAGGCTTCACTTCAGAGGCAATGTGTTAAGTATTTGTGCAATACAACAAACAGTAAAACAGCAAAAACACCACAAAAAGACTCCACGCCAGTGTAGAAAAACAGTTTATGATTTTGTAAATAAAACAAGACCAAAACATCAAAAATCAAATAACTAGAAGTTGAGACATACATTTTTCAAGATTGAATGCAAAAAATGCGCTTAGAAGTGAATAGCACTTAAAGAGTTAATTGGTTACGCTGGTCTGGGACAAATTCAAGAGTTCAGGCCAACTGTGATGGAGTGCGGGCTGGATACAGGATCCACGCAGGGCCCCCTGAGCAAAGTATCTTAATCTTGGTCACAACATGAGATGCGTTGATTTTCCTCACGGAAGGATGGTGATGCGTTGGTTCCGTAGACGAAGCGTCAGTTCTGAGATGCGTTGGTTCCAAAGGCGATGTGCCAGGTTTCTCCACGCAATTGAAGGGATGTGTCGATCGTCCTTCCGCAGTGGCAGCGATGCGCCGTTTCCTATGGTGATGCGCTGGTTTTAAGTGTGATGGGCCAGTTCTGGTCCCGCAACAGCTGCGATGCATCAGTTCTGCTCATCGCAGCAGAAGATGAGTTGTTTGTACTGGAGCAAACATCTGGGTTCACTTCCAATAAAACAGGCACAAGAGCAGGGTTAAAGACTTTGATGTCCATGAGTCTTTGAAGAACAGGAGGCTAGTGAGTTAGCCCTTGAAGTCACTCTGGGTCAAGTGATGTGGGTCGAGTCAGAGGGAGCAGTAGGCAGCAGAAAGCACAGTAAGGCAGCAGTCTTCTACAGCAGCAGTCAAGTAGTATAGCAGTCCTAAGCACAGCAGTCCTTCTTGGAAAGAAGGTTTCAGGTCCAGAAGTGTACTGAGTTGGTAGAGTCAGAGGTCCAGTACTTATACCCGGTTGTGTCTTTGAAGTGGAAGTGACTTCAAAGGGTCTTTGAAGTGCACAGAGGTAATTTCTTCCTGCCATGGCACCAGACCGACTACAGGGGGTACGAGTCTCTTTATGTGTAGGCAGGGCACAGCCTATTCAGGTATAAGTGTGAGGCTGTGCCTCCTCCCAGGAAGTTGCATGGAGTCAAACCCAGCCTTCCTTTGTGTGGGACTGTCTAGAGGGAATACACAAAGTGAACTGTCAGGTAGCAGACACCAAATGGCTAAGAGCAGGTAAATGTCCAAAAGTGTCATTTTCAGAATGGTAACTTCAAATCCAACTTTACCATTAAAGAGGATTTGTCATTCCAAATACAGAGACACTAAGCATGACAACTCTACCTTCTCCCAATTAGGAATTACAGTTTATTAAATGTGAGAAATCCCCAATGTTAAATTATGAGAGGGGTAGGCCTCTCAGTAGTGAAAAATGAGTTTGGGAGTTTTTCACTACCAGGACATGCAAAACTTAAAAGCAAATGTTCTACCTTTTGATTACACAGCACCCTGCCCTATGGGCTACCTAGGGCCTACCTTAGGGGTCACATATGAAATAAAAGGGGAGTTTAAGGCTTAGCTAAGAGTTTTAAATGCCAAGTCAAAATGGTAGTGTAAGCTACCCACACAGGCTCTGTAGTGACAGGCCGAGACATATTTAAAGTGCTACTTATGTGGGTGGCACAATCAGTGCAGCAGGCCCACTAGTAGCATTTAATTTACAGGCCCAGTGCACATCTAGTACACTGTACTAGCTACTTACAAGTAAATTAAGTGTGCCAATTATGGATACATCAATCAAACCATGTTTAGAGGAGGGAGCACACTCCATTTCAGACCATAATGATTTGCCATTCTACTGCACCATAACATTTTCTAGCAGACCTTATGCCAGTTAAGTGAGTTTATTTTATTGCCTTTCCCTGTTTCTTGTGCCTTTATCGTCTTTCATTTATTTCCTTGTGGTTGATTAATTTGATTTCATCATATTTCTTTGCACAATGCCAGGGCTCAAAAATCCCAATTTTACTGAGAGAGAATTGTCAGTCATGGGGGATGAAATCATAAGAGTAGAGCCACAATTGTTTGGAGCCCAAGTCCAAAATACAACCCTAGCTCAGAAAAGTCAATGTAGGCCAGAATAGTCAACAAAGTGAATGCTGTAGCAAAAAGCCTGAGTACACAGTAGGAAATTAGGAAGAGGTGGAATGACCTGCAAAGGAGGGTGCATTTCCTGGCCTTTAAGTATCACCTGGAGGCCCAGGGGACCGGTGGTGGGTCTTCCAGGCCCCCAATACAATGTTATCCCTGGCAGGAGAAGTTCTTGCAGATTCTACATCCTGAAGGCGTGGCATGAATACCAAGTGGAGTGGAGTCTGGTAAGTTACACTTTACAAAGTCTCACTAAACCTCAATGTCCTGTTTGTTCTCAGCTCAGCCATTGCCAATGTGTTCTGCACATATTTCCTAACATAGAAACCTCAAAGTATCAGTATAATTTAAGTTGGATTGTTTGTGTGAATGTATTTTGTTGCATCTAAGATTACCGGTGTCAATCTCCATTACATGTTGCATGATGGCATGGTGCCTGTAAGTGTTGGAACACCAAATAACCTGTTATCCATATGTGTGTCATATTGTAAGTGTCTGTCCCATTTCAACTGCATATTTTTCACAGGTATGTTCCACTAACCATTTTGCAAGTGTTGGGAAGTTATCTTTAAAAATGACTACAACTACCATGATGCCCTGTTTCTGTTTAGTCAAAAGAATATTGCAATGTCATATTGCTCATTCTCTCTTGTCTAACATATTTCCACATATGGTAAAGTGTCATGTAGTGATCAATCCCTAGTCAATGCTCTCTTCTAAAAATGGTTTGTGTTGTTTTCTGAATGGTGTCCTGTTCTTCTCAACCAATTGAATTGATGTCATGAGTTTCACAAATCAAACTGTGTTGACCCAAAAATTGTAAGGTATGAAAATGACTATGCTGAATATGAGTGGTAATTACAAAAGTTGACTTTGCACTGTTGACATGATGGCTACTGCCAAACATCCATCCAAGTTGTGTAAATGTCTGTTTTGAAGTCAGATAGCCATAGAATTTCCAATTTCACATTTCACCTCTCCACTTTGTTGGGTTGAATGGTTGGAAGATGTTAGGTTTACTTTCGAAACACTTCATAAACATTTCAGGAGATCTATTACCTGCTTTTTTGAAGTTGTACTGTTTGAAATTGTAAAAATTTAGGGTAATATTTTCAATACATCTGAAAGCTAAAATCATAATAATCGCTACCTTTTTATCTTCTAGGTATCTTCATTGTTTGTATAAAAATATTTGGATGTAAAATCCACCCTTTTACTAATGAAAATGTTCTCAATCTCTCAATAGGTCCAACTGCCTGAGCACATGGCCAAGAATGTGTCACTGAGGAGACCTCCACTCCAGCCCAGGATCAAGCCTTCAATGAGGACAACACTCCTGGTAATCTGGATGATGATGAGGATCCTGGTCCATCTGGTCAGCCTGGGCAGACCGCTCCAGTGAGTCTCACTGGGCCCACACTGGCACCTCCCACCCCAGCAGTAACTCCTCAGCTAACCGAAGCCTCCACTTCCTGTGTTCCCACCACTATAACACCAATTGTGTGCCTCCCGGTACTGGCTAATGTTGAGACCACAGCACCACCAGCTCCAGCTCAACCAAGTCCCAGTAGGATGGGGCACACTGGGCCAAGGGGTCACGGAAGGGATTCTGTAGGCCAGCATAGTTAGCCCATTGGGGTCAATTTCACCCAGACCACCATCGACCACGTGTTGGGAGCCTATCATCAGTCCCAAGACAAGATGGGCCAGGTACTTACCGAGTTCCGGGACATGAAGCAATTGATGATGGAGCTCAGTTATCTAATGGAGGCTCACAACTCTAATATGGGTTCCCTGACTGGGGTGCTGCCGGACATTTACACCCATATGTGCAGGGCTTTCCCAGCATCATCTACCCCTTTCTGTGATCCTACAATATCTGCCCCATCTACATCTGCCATAGCCACAGGAAGTGAGGCCCTGCCACAGGAAGAACCACCTGAGCGACCACATGCCCTGCAACTGTGGATCCCCTCCACCCAGATTATCAGGAGGTGAGGATACCAAGACCTCTACCACCACCAGGAAGAAACTCTGACCCTAATTTCCTCCAGTGTGTGACTACCATTCACTCGGTGGACTATTTCTGGACACGTTTACCTTTCTGATGCAAGTTGTATTTTGGACATTGGACTTCAAAGAAATTTTGCTCTTCAACTATGGTTTCCTTCACTATTTGGTTTGCTTTTTCATTTTCACCGTTTATCATGCTTTTGTTTTCTTCCATCATAACTTAACAATGACAAAAATCAAATAATTGTGTAAAGATAGATTATTTGCAAGTAGGTAATGTTTTTCTCAAGTTCCCAACCATGACTCCCAAAAGAAATGTATCATTAAATCATCTACTACTGGGGCGTGGCCAGGGAGTCGAAGATGGCAGACGCGTGAGCCTGGAGCTCCGCACCGGCCCGCTAATCATCGGCTTGAATCATTGGAGGCCGGGGACCTGGGGGCATCCTGAAACGGGACCGGAGGCGCCACGAAGGAGGGGAGCTGACTTTGCCGGCCCCGCCGTCTACCGGACCACAGTGGCGAGGCTGGTTCCGTGAGGCGGCTGGGGCTGTGAGCACCCAAGATGGCAGCTTGAAGTCGAGCACCAGCCAAAGAGGGACACGAGGCCGGGGTCTGCTGAGGCCTGAGTCAGGATCGAGGGCTGATCAGTGGGCGGCTGACGTGACCTGAGGGGCCGGCCTGCCCGCGGTTGCAACGACGGGGCTGCCGCAAGGAAGTCGGGTGCACTGCAGGGATTTCCCCGACCGTAAGGAACGAGGAGTGCGATCGGGGTCCAGGTGGGGGCTCGGAGGGCGGAGTATCGGATTTGCTGCTGGCATGTTCATCAGAGGCGACCAGCAAGGCCCCTGCTGCCCATAAGCTAGAGCAACATGGCGGCCAAAATCTCGGCTTCTTAAACGCGCAGATTAGTGTTAACCAATGCGTGCCAAGCATCCCAAGCGCTCTAAATCGGGTGGCACAGCTATTTGCCCCTAACTACTGCCAAATGTTAGTGTTTAATGTGACTGTTTAACCCTGAATGACAGAAGCTGGACTACCAAAGAATGCATGACCCCCATGCCTGACTCCAACATGGCGGGAATGTGCAACTTCTAGAAGCCTCATAGAAAAATGAGGTTTGAGCAAAGACGGGGGGAGCGGGGCGGGGGCCCTGCCTGAATCTGCTGGAGGAAGCGGGCTGGTTGCAGAGAGAGTCGTGACCCGGAGATGGGGTCCGGTTGTTGAGAACAGCTGCCAATTAGCGAATCCCTCGAGCGCGAGTGCTGCTTGGCGGCCCCACCGGGGCCTGGTCCCAGGCCCAGGACGAGAAGCAGACTGGGCCGGGTTGTGGCTTAGTCGGGGCCCGTGGAAGGAGAACAGAAGCAAGCTGTGTCCCGTCCTAGGCACTGGGGAGTGTGAGAGCCTGGGGCTGATGTGTCCATCCCTCTGGGGCGCCACGGAGGAGGCCCAGGGCCGGACTAGATCTGGGAAGTGAGGCGGGTCTGGGCGTCTGCATGGATGGCAGCAGCACTGGGCCTGGCACATGGACCATCCGTCTGTGCCTGGGAGACCGGGCATTGCATTGGATGCCCGCTGACTGAGTGAGGAACCTGCGACGAGTGGTGTTGCGGAGTGAGTCCCGCCCTGGGAGCTTCGCAGGCACCGCGTGGGCCACTGGCATAATGGGCAAACCTAGAGGGCGACAGATGGGGGCCGCCCATGACCAGGATGATAATGCGCAGGAACAGTCACAGACGACCCCCGAGGACTCGGTGCAGCAGCAATTAAGTAAGATCTTGGAGGCCATTGCTGACACAAAAGTTACCCTACATCTGGATATCAGCACGGTGGTGGCGGGCCTAGGACTGTTGCAGGAGGAGCATAAGAAATTGTCTGAGAGGGTGAAGGAGACGGAGTCTAATGTTGCAGGTCTGATACCAGCCCTGAAGTCCTTGGAGGTGCAGATGGGGGCCCTGGCGGATAGAGTAAGCGTACTGGAGCGGAGAGCTGAGGACGCGGAAGGGCATAATAGGAGGAACAATATTAGAGTCCTAGGCCTTCCGAAAGGGGCAGAGGGAAGTGACATGGTGTCCTTCTTAGAACAATGGCTTAGAACTGCCGTGGCCCCTGAAGGCCTATCAACCTTTCACACGCTTGAGAGGGCTCACCGGGTGCCGGCCAGACCGTTAGCTCCAGGTAGACTGCTGCGGCCTGTGGTGGCCCGGCTCCTTCACTTCCGGGATAGAGACCTGCTCCTGCAGAGGGCGCATGCTGATGGCCCATATATTATGGACAACAGTAAAATATCCATCTTTCCAGACTACACGCTAGAGGTACAGAGAAAGCGGGCCTCATTCCTGGAGGTTAAGAGGGCCCTGAGAGAGGAGGGCCTGCAGTACTCTTTGATGTTTCCAGCCCGGTTGCGTATTATCCTAGATGGGATCACACACTGCTGTGACAACCCAAAGAAGGCTTGGGAGTGGATTGAAACCTATAAAGTGGGGGCCCCCCAGACATGGAGCTCCAACTCAGTTCCAAAGAAAACGGTAGATCTTGGGAAACGTACCAAAAGGCATTCCCGAAGGGGACTTGTTAAGAGACCGACCACGTCGCAGACGGAGAAGGAGAGGGTGGAGGCGGAGGCGCTGCAGGCCGTGGCGGCACTCATGATGGGCAGGAGCCCTTCCCTAGAGACTGAAGTTTGCTCGTGGAAGGAAACTAAAGAACACGATTCAGACTCCTCCCATAGTGGCAGTAGCAAATTGCCAGGGGTGACCCCGCCTACCACTGACGAGATCATCTGAAACGGAGGGAGCTTGGGAGCGATTATGGGACCCAGAAGTGCTGTGGAACTGTTAGCTGCCGACCTAATTCCTGGGCTGATCTACACACTGTAGGGCCGGCATGCCCTACAAGGTTTACGCACCCTGAACTATGTCTTTACCTTTGCCACACCCCGCTGAGAGCCCCACTAGGTTGGAGCCTCACTTAAGTGCATAATGTTTCACATAATGTTTGGGTGGCCGACCGTTGTCGGACTGCCCTAGGGATGGGGAGTTGACCAACTTGGGGGTCCTTTTATTAGAGTAGTAAGTTGTATAGATTGCAGAAGGGAATGGTGGTGCAGGATTGTGAGAGCGAGGGAGGGGTGGGGTCTCTCTAGGAGGCCACTTGAGTTCGTTTTACCACAATGGCATACCCACATAACACAATACGCTTCCTAACGTGGAACATACGAGGGATGGGGTCTATGACTAAGCGCCACAACATATATTTGTACCTGAGGCGCAGGGATGTACATATAGCCTACCTCCAGGAAACATATCTGAATAAGGAGGAGGCAGGGAAGCTGAAACGGCAGTGGAGGGGGCAAGTATTTGCAACCACCTCCTCGGCCTTTGCGAGGGGGGTGCTGATTTCGATTAAACCTGGGGTCCCCTTTGCGCCTGACCATGTGTCCCTTGACGCAGAGGGAAGGTATGCATTGATCACGGGGAGGTTGGCTGGGCAGGCAGTGACTTTGGGGAATATTTATGCTCCTAATCAACACCAGGTTGGTTTCCTTGAGTCATTCTCTGCTATAATGGCTAGTCACTTAAATGGTTATACTATCCTGGGGGGCATTTTAATTGTGTTGCGGATATCGTGGCGGACCGCTGACACCCTCCAATACTAGGAGCACAACCACATCGCACAGCAGCAGGATTTCGTAGCTGAATATCTCATTGGGGTCTAGAGGACACCTGGCGGGCACAACACACTGAGAACAGGGAATATTCTTTCTTCTCACCAGTTCACCAGGTACATACCAGACTCGATACATTCCTTTGCATTCCGGACTTTAATAGTACCATACTGTACACCGAATACTTGGGTCGTACATTGTCCGATCATAGTTTGCTGATAATGACACATCAAATGTCGGGGGCGACTCCCGATTCCAACATGGAAACTTAACCCTTCGGCACTGGAGGATGCTCCCTTCCATGCCTCACAGCGAGCGCTTATCGAGCCATACCTTCCCATCAACTCCCACACAGCCTCCTCTATCCAGATGGAGTGGGAGGCGTTCAAGGTGGTTGTACAAGGCCATTGCATGGGGCAAACAATTGGGGCACATAGGGAACTATGTCGGGAAATTTTAGACTTAGAGGAGGAAATATGTAGGTTGGACAATGCTCACGGAACAGTGGAAGCTGCCCGCTTATCCTTAGTGGAAATGTGTGGGAGATATGACGAAGCGCTCAGTCATCTAAGGTGCTATAGTCACAAGGAATACCTTGATAGGGTGCAGATGGATGAAGGGAAAGCTGGCCGCCTGTTAGCAAGACTAATTAAAAATGAACTGGGAGGGGTGCCAATTACGCAGCTGAGGGCAAGTACAGGAGATGTTATACACAATCCAGCCATAATTAACGACTCTTTTTGCTCATATTACAAACACCTGTATGCTGCTCCAGCAGAGGTACATTTGCCTGACATCAGGGGCTTCTTGGGCCCGTTGCCGCTCCGCACTGAGGACGACTTGGCACGGGAGGAGCTGGGGTATCCAATAAACCCGCAGGAAATTAAGGCGGCCATATCGGCGGTGGTACCAGGTAAAACGCAGAATTCTACCAAAGATATGCCAATACACTTGCACCACACCTTGTTAAGCTGTAGACGGAGGCATATGAGCGCGGGGAACTGACCAGTTCCTCCCAAACCGCGCTAGTGATACCACTCCCAAAGACCAAGACACCAATAGCTGGAGTGGCAGACTACAGACTTCTCTCCATGCTAAACTTGGATTTTAAAATTTTAAGCAAGGTACTGGTGTGTAAGCTCCTCCCGCACATGCGATCACTAGTCCATCACGACCAAAATGGATTCATCCCATCTCGCAGTACTTCCTACAACCTCCGCAGACTTTACTCTATCCTTTATCACTCTACCAAGCAACAGGCAGCAGTTTTATCTGTTGACCTGGAAAAGGCTTTCGACACAGTTAGCTGGGAGTATTTGTTTGAGGTAATGCTACGTACGGGAGTGGGGGAGGATTGGGTGCGCTGGGTGCAGCTTTTGTATGCCTCGCTGTCATGGTAGTGGCGGGTACGAGCTATTCCCGTATGAATGGGAAGCGAATGCATGGGAAACTATGACTCCCAGAATGCTCTGGGGTGATGACAGGAAGTGACCCTAGAGGTCAGCAGTTGAACGAGGGCAGGATATAAGCCACTCTGTTATGCTGACCCAGTGCTTGTCGTTCCTAACCTTTGGATCTAACCTGGAGACTCGCCTGCTATGTTTCCTGTGTTCTGGGAGTCTCATCTCGCCCGGCGGCTTGTTGCGGTGAGAAGTATCTGCTGCGGCTCCTGCCGCCCCCTTTATTGTGTTTCCGTGTATGTTCTCTGCGCGCTGGATGTCGGCGCAGGATTGGGTTACGCGGCCGCTGGAACACGGCTGTTGAATCCGCGCTTGCCGCTTGAATTCTGACGTCACGAACGACTCTACTCTGTCCTCGGCTTCCTGATCAAGACAGTATGCTTTGGGATTTACCGGAGCTTGTGAGCACCACCGGAGACTTTAAGTGGTCCGCTCCAAGCCCCGTGACTAAGTACTGCCTCATTTTATTATTTGCACAGTCCTGTGGATTACCTGGTGTTTAGTGACTGAGTTTGCTGGAGTCCATCCTGCATTTTCGTTTGATTCTGTGACTATTTGTGAAGAACAAATACCCCTGTGTATCGTACCTAACTATCAAGTGAAACCCAGGGAAGGCTGTATAGGGGTGTTGTGCTTATTCCTGTTTTCCTCTCTTGCATGCAGGGTCTCTCCGCTCCCTTAGAGGTTCTCCTGGGTCCTGAGGTCCTGTTCATAACAAGGAGGTTCGGAGCAGCGCCTCTACCAGCCCAGCAGTGTTTGTTGTTTTATCCACTTCCCCTTTTCCCCGATGCGCTGCCTACCGGGGTAGTGATCTATTCCATTCTGCTCTCTGTGTGGCAGCGTGTAGGGGAAGAGGGGTTTTCAGCAACGTCCATCATCCCTGCTGGTCGTCTGAGCAGGTTAGTGGCTACACCTGTCTACCTGTTCCGACACTCCCATTGCACGGGTCAAAATGGGCAGAACAATTTCTAAGCAATATCAGATCTCACGAGGGACCCGATAGGGGTGTCCTCTTTCTCCCCTGTTGTTTGCCCGAGCTATAGAGCCTCTCGCGGAGAGGGTCCGACAGGGTGGGGAGGTGATAGGATTAATAATCAGAGGACAACAGCATAACATCTCTTTGTATGCCGATGACTTGCTAATTTATTTGGAGGAGGCTGTTACAGGCACCCCCACGGCTCTGCAGATCTTGGAGGGATACGCGCTGCATTCCGGCCTCCGGGTCAATAAAACCAAGACATATCTATTCCCTGTGGCGGGCCCGCTACGTAGACCTGAGGCCTTGAATACAGATATACTTTAGGCTCAAGACACGTTCAAATACTTGGGCATACACGTTTACCACTCCCTAGAGGACTTGAAGGAAGGGAACCTGAATAGGGCGCTGCGCTCACTCCGCTCATGTGTACATTTTTGGCGCACCCTTCAATTCCCCATAATGGCCAGGATCTCCCTGTCCAAGATGGTCATGTTGCCCCGCCTGTTGTATTTCTTTGTTAATCTCCCGGTCCTGATGCCAAGTAGCTGGTTCTGCCCTCTGAACACCCTCCTATGGGGTTTGGTGTGGGGTGACGGGCATCCAAGGGTGTCCCTGAAGACATTGCAGCGTCTTATGGGGGAGGGGGGACTGGGAGTGCCGAATTTTGAATACTATATGCTGGCAGCCCAACTACAGAGGTTGTCGCATTGGGTGGAGGGAGTGAATGAGGAAGGCACATGGTTATCTGACCCGGAATTTCGCCCCAATTTATTGATGGCTAAACTGCTCATACCGAAAATGAATACACCATACTGCTCACTACTACAACGCACAGCCTTCCAAGCCTGGAAAAGGTGTCAGAACAAGATTCACTGCTCCGCTAAATATACGCCTGTGCTACAACTGGTGGGACTGCCGCACGGTGATCCCTAGTCTGTATTCACAAGCAAACAATTAGCGCGTTGGGCATAGGCAGGGCTGGATAACTTGGGGGACTGTTACTCGGACAAAGCATTGATCCCATTTGAGGATCTGGTGGATGACTGTGGGCTCTCCCCAGGTCAGTTTTTGCAATATGAGGCCTTGACTCGTACTTTCACGCAGCTTTAGGATAACGGGAGGGAGGAATCAGAAACACACCCGGTGCTACATGCCCTATTTACCCTAGGCACACCAAGGCATCTAGTAAAAAAAATTTATGCCACGCTAATAGCAGTGTCCCTCTGACCCTTTGAGTGGGCTTCGGGAGAAATGGGAAAGAATTGTGGGAAAAGAACTCACGGATACGGAATGGCGTAAGACTTTGCTGTCTCCCAAAAAGATCCCTAGGAACACACGCTTAAAATATATCCAGTTTAATTACATTCACATGTCTTACATAACGCTGCATCGTCTCAATGTGACATATGGGGGGAGGTACGTCAATGTCCCAGATGTAATCACCCTGATGCTGACTTTGGGCACATGGTCTAGGGCTGTCAATATATACGTCTCTTCTGGGCGGCTGTTTTAGACAAGATCAAAAGTGTGCTGGGTAGGGTGTTGCCATCCACAGTACAGGTGTGTTTGATGGCATCTTTTCCCTAGGCCACCCAAATGTAAGGTTGGGAACAGACTGATAGACCTTGCCTTGGTTCTTGCTAAGCGTAGAATAGCGATGGAATGGAAGTCAGTAAGGGGGCCTCAGTTAGAAACCTGGAATAAAGATGTCGTCTTATGGGCTGGGGCAGAAGGTAGAGTGTTACAATGGGAAGAGGCCAAGAGAACGAGGAAGAGCCCAATAGCCGGACAATGGAGGGACGTAATGGCGACAGGGGAAAAGCCCGGAGACACGAGTACTGAAGAGAAGGGGCCGGGATAAGTAGACTGATGGTAGTCAGGAAAGTGGGCATGAACGGCGTAGAGGTGACCCCACCCTAACCATAACCATGGATCAACGGGGTTGAAGCTCGCTTAGTGTTTTACTGAGGTGGATCACGCACACCACTCTTCTGCACAAGTTCTCTATCTTCTTTTCTTATTGTTTATATTTTTCTTGATTTGAGATAAGAAATTAACACAACAGGAATACAGCTTATGAGTGATTTATCTGTATATGGGACCGGGATTGGCAGACCACCCATCTCGAAGATATTGCAAAAACTGTTACAAGTGGAAACAGTGTGTTTGTGGGGATTAGCAATGTAATAAGACAGCTGGAGGAGTGCAAGTCCACGTTTGTAGTGTTCTTTTATATGTGATGCTGATTACAAAATACCAATAAAGATATGTTTAAAAAAAAAATCATCTACTACTATGTTTATTCCATTTGACCAATAAGTGTCTGTCAACATTTTCACTAACATAACAATCCATACATTACACAAATACTCAGTGCCAATTTTCACATTTCCAGTTCCAGGCCTTGCCAGCATGGAAGAAGGGGATATATCCAAAACAATCAAATTGACTAAGCAAATTATAATTGACTCATGTCATCAGCTTGAGCCAGATCTTTTGGCTCACATAAGGAATCACACATCAATGACACCAATAGACCAAACATGGCAGTACTACATTTTGTGGACATAGGATCCTTCCAATCGACTGTTCCAGTATCTGATGGAATGTAACTACCAGGTTTCATTGGTGTGCCACAAGAAATATGTCATACAATTATGAGACACATCAACAGCTACATACAGTTTAAACACAATGATGATTTTGCCAATGTGAAGGGAGATTAGCATTATTTGGCTCCACTATCACATGTGGTTTGAGCTAATGATGCCTTAGTGCCAACACACAAAACAGAACATGTCCAATGTAATCTTCAAAAATTCCATTCAATCACAGTGCAAGTTGCCTTGGTACAAGATGTAAACACCCAAAGTCTGTGTCTGTCTATCCCAGGATCAGCCCATGTTCCCTTTGTACTTCAAAACAGCACCACATACCTGCAAATGTCACAACTCTGAAATGTCCAAATGAAGATGACATGATGAAGGAACCTAAAACAGATGAAAACAAAAAGATTATTAATCAAATATAACATGATAGACAGATTAGAAAGTCAACTTTTGGAGGACACAGTTTCACAGAACAATCAGAGATAAACAATGTAACTGAACACAGTAGTCGATGTGTCAAAACTTTGATCAACAAACAGCTTTGGCCAGAATTTCCTTGAACTTGCCCTTCCTAACAATTACCACCACATATTTCTCTTATCATCACATCAATAGTTGGTGTAACGGTGAAAGTGATAACATGTATAGATATACTTACACTCATGAGAGGAAGATGTCAATGACATCTTGACATAAGTCAATTTCTTCCTCTTCATCACTATCATCTTCATTTGACATTTCAGGATTCTCACCCAGTGGGTCTTCATGGTCTCCGTCCTCTGTGATGTAATAGATGTTCCATTGCAGGCCGATGTTGTGGAGCATGCAGAAGGCCTCAGTGATTTTTCACACCTTATCGGGTGAGTAGAGGAGGGCTTCACCAGTTTTGTCCAGACATCGAAATCTTGCCTTTAGAAGCCCGAAAACCTGCTCCAATGGCCGCCGTGTTCTTCCATGGGCCTCATTGAAGCCTACTTCCCCTGGTGCTGTTGGATTCCTCAATGGTGCCAACAACCATGGTCGATTGAATAAGCTGAGTTTCCTAGACGGAAGACAAAAAAGTGCCAAAAAATGGAACACAATTTCAGATTATGCAACTAGAAATTCCCCAAACAATATTAGAAATCCCCCAAACAATATTATGAAAGATTGTACTGACCAACAAGCCAGGCCCTCTCAGGTCAAAGTTGTGACTTTAGCAGGGGTATGGAGCTGGTCTATAGTACAAAGGAATCATGGGGGAACGTGCACAGATGCTTGTGATGTACAAATCCGGCAAGCAGACAACTTGCACGTTGATTGAATGGAAGTGTTTCCGATTCTGGTAGACCTGTTCTCTGGTGTGTGGTGGCACTAAGGCAATATGTGTGCCATCAATTGCTCCAACTACATGTGGTAGGCGACCCAAACCGTAAAAGTCCCCCTTCACATTGGCTAAATCCAGCTGCCGTGGAAACTGGATGAAACTGTTGATGTGCCTCATTCAAGATATAACTTCTTGTAGCACACCACTGAATATTGGTTGAGACCTTCCGCCAGATACTGCTACAGTATGTTGCAAGGATCCTGTGGCCACAAAATGAAGTACGGCCATGAGTTTGACAATTGGTGTAATGGGTGTGGGATTTCTGTTGTGAGGCTGAAGATCTGGCTCCAGCTGGTGACATAAATCCAGTATAGTTTGCCTATTAAATCTGAACTTCTTAATTATATCCCTTTCTTCCATGGTGACATGGTGTGGAATTGGGCGGTACACCTGAGGCTGTCATCTCCTCACTCTCCCAGGGTTCATATGTCTGCACTGAAAAAACATTTGAACATTTTTCACGTTTTCCACAGCAAGATATTTGATAATTTACACTAAAGTCATGTAGTTCTACAAAATATATATGGTTTTACTACATATTTTAATCATACTTTTGCTTTTTGTCCTTAACTCTTCACAAATGACATTTATAGCCCAAACTAAATTGAAAAAATAAAAATGTGTAAATAATGCAGTTCAAATGTATTATTTACACATTCTTTTTTTTCTTCCAAAAATACCAACAACGGAGGTGTAAACACGCACATATCTCATTTCAGCACAGTAACGTAATACACATAAATGTTTATTCTTTAAAAAAATTGTGTCCATCGAAGTTTGAATATGTAAACAAGCTAGCCTCCATTTTGAGTGGTGGTGACACACTTAACAGTCAGAAACACACTAATTTGACCTTCTAAAATGGCGGGTCGCTGGCGTCGCCAATAGGACATTTGGAATTAGATGGGTGCAGTGGAAGTTGACCACATAGTTGGTGGTAAACTCCATGACGGACACATCCATAGGCTAACGTTGGTGAAAGTAACGTGCGAAGGCCAATGGCTGTGTCTGTCTCCGCTGATGATCGCGTACATCGCTTACATGTACGTGGCGGTTGGAAAAAGAGCTCACTTGCCTCCTAGCACTCCTGCCATCAAGACTTCTTCCTCTTTTGCTGCTGTTTGTCACCTCTGGGAGCAACTATGCCAGGTTGAACAGGTGAGAAGGCCCCTGTATTCATTCCATGGGAGCTAGGAGGTCCTTTCCCTGTATGGCCAGCTCTGTGGCTCACCAGAGGAACAGGTACATGTTTAAAATGGGTATGTGAATCTGTCTTACTGTTTTATTTTCCATTAACACAGGCTACAATGTCCCTTTGAGTTCCTGACTGAAGTGTAGTGATTGATGTTAAGCGTCATATATTTTGGACCTTACATAGGACGATGATGTTTGGGATTTGTAAGCACTTTACAATGTTAAAAAACAACAACATTAAATGGGTTGTGTGTTTAAAACCCTAGGTTCTATTTGGTGTGTATATATGTATGTATATTTTTGATTTACATGTGATATGTTGAAAACTCACATCATGGAAATTAGAAAACATTATATACTCTTTACAACTGCACATAAATATGTATTCTGTCCAGACCAAATAAAAATGATGTTAGCTGTGTGTATCGTCCCGCAAATCATTCAGCCTAGATCAGGGCTCTCCAACCAGTTGTTTGGGAGCTACCAGTAGCTTCCAGACCCCTTCAGAGTAGCACACAGCCTTGAGGTCAACTTTTAGTTGGGCACAAGGTCTTTTTTCCGTTTAAATGTTCAGGGAAGGCTTTGTTCATGTGACAAATCTGATCATCAGGCTGCAGATAGCAGGGCCTGACAATGAGCAGTGCTCAGTCAGAATCATGGACCAGGCTGGGGTTGAGTCACAGGGACAAACAACTGAAGCACTGAGGTATATCTGTCATAAACATATCTCCTTGCCAGGTCAAAATTTGAGGTGTGCTTAAAAATATGCCCCTGAAAGCTTGCCTAACTTCTTGAGCTAACACTTCATTTAATTTTACTCTCATATCAAAGTGTGTCATGCCTAAACTGCAGCCATAAGTATTTATGTTCACAATGTTTCGCACTGATCAGAATTTGGTCCCATCATAGATTATGAAGGAGCCCCATGGACTAGATGATGTGAACGGCCTGGTTAGTGAGTTTAGGTCATGACATGGGATGAGTGTAGTCAACATTCCACACAAAAGTGTGTATTAAGGTATGTGTTTGGTCAGCATGTGAAAATGTACAAGTTATATGGTAACTTATGAGTCATGCTTGTGAGAGATGTAGAAAAATTGTGTTACATTAATACAGGCAAACAAAAAGTCACAAAACTTTTGTTTTTTCTTTCATTTCTTGTATCCGTGCAGGTTAACGCCCATCAGAAGTGAGACATGTGGAAGGGCATCCCCGGGAAGGTGCGGACCCAGGGGGTCTATAAGTGGTGCAGCTTCCATTGCTGCAAGAGGTGGGAGGACCTATGACGCTGGACCAGAAAGTCAGCTGAAGTCCAGCTTGGGCAGTCCTCCCAACTTGGCAAGCGCTTGCGCCGCACTCTGACCCCCTAATGGCCCACATTCTTGCGGGGGCCTAGTCGGAGCTTGATGGGCAGTTGAGTGCCCAACAGCAGCAACAATGAGCTAAGTTCTTATCAGAGTTACACATGTTACATGACTAATTTTTTTTTACAGTCAGGATTTTTCCCATCAACATTAACGGTGATCCATGTCCAAAGCACAAGAAGAGTTCTTGAAGGTGTAAGTTTGCACAATCTGTATGATGATGTTCTTTGTCTATTAATTTGTTGGAAAGGATGCCACCTGATTCCTGTTCACAACCAAAGGACTGTTCTGAGCAGACACATGACTGTCTGAACTCCACATATACAGCATGCTCTTTGATGTCATGAGGGACAGTTGTACCAAACAGGCCAATGTGAGGTGTGATGCTCCTTCACTATTGTGGATGATGTAATGGTAGACCAATTACATGTGACATTGCATACTATGCAGTTATAATACAGTGGATGTTCCCAACGTCACGTTGTACTAATTTGAGATATTTTGGTGTCAAATGTGACTAAGTAGTTGCTCTGTACTTAAGTGGATTAGAAATGTGTCATGCTTATGCTATTGCAGTCATTTGTAAATCCACAATGAAAATATGTCTACATGTCTTCAACAGCATAGGGAAGTACATATTGTGTGTTACATTGATAAGCTACTTCAGTACTGAAAGCATATAGTATGTTGTACACTTCTACAATACTTGAGTTACTTGAAGTAAGTGTTACCATTGTGAAATGGCCAAACAAAGAAGACTGGCTTTCAGTTTCTACAAATATTTATACAACATTGCAGTATTTGTCGACACACATTGATTCATATTTTACTTTTAGTGTATGTCAATCAATCAATCAATCAAAAATCCTTATTCGGATATTGGTATATCTATAAAAGCACAAGTCGCATGATAACAGAAGGGAGTACACAAATCCATTAGTAATAAAAACTATAGGATAAAATTGTACGTACCAGAACATGTTAAGACAAGTAAAAATAGTTAACAATAAAAAGCCCCATAAATCATTTAAAGTATTGTGAGCTGGTTAAAAACGAATCCATAGACAATATACATTAAATTCATATAAGACATGACTACAATATATCAAATTAGTTCAATAAAACTAGCTTCATAAAGTGCACCTTGTGTTTCGGGCGCGTACTGCAATTTTTAGAAAAGTGCCTACCCGAACAGTTAATTCATCATCTTTCAACTTGCGAATTTCCGTATAGGCTGCATCTAAATGGGTAAGTGAGATTTTTTTAAAGAATGGAGGCAAGAACTGTTTTGTGTATTGTTTGTACAACTTACAAAAAAATAGGAAATGGAGTGTTGTTCGCCCACTCCTATCATCACATGGGAATGGTAATTGATCTAAATTAGCAGTGTACCCCAGCGGGAAACACAATAAAAATTTCACTGTGCCAGCCCTTAAATGGAAGAGGAGTCCTCTCTCCCAATGACCTATTGGTTTTAAAAGATAACTAGATGGTATATTTGATACATCTGCAATGGGCATATAAATTGCTACAGACATTTCTGGGCCTCCCTTTCGTGTCTTAAAGTTCTATAATGATCATAAAGGGCACCCCGGAGGACTTTTTTATTCATACTATCAATTTCGGTGGGATTTGTAAAAACCAATACATGGTTAATACTACTCAAGCTCTCCCTCACTGCGGCAAGCCACGGTATTTCTTTTCCCTTGTCACACTTGAGACAGTCACTTATTATGTCTCTAGTGAGGGACGCTGCAGGATTTTTCCAGATAGCAAGCCAAAAAAGGGCAGGGCGAGCCTTTATGTAATCTTCAACATAGCGCAATTTTAATTCGGCATGGCAAATATATTGTGAAGTGGAGATCGGTGCTCCTAAAATTTTTCGACAGAATCTATTTTCTTCGAGCTGGATACTATTACTCTTTATGTAGCCCCATACCTCCGCGCCATATGTCGATGTTGGAATGCACTGTGTTTTATACATTTTCAAGAGAGCTAACAATATCCCTGTCCTTTTGGGCTGCGGTAGACCAAGAATTGAATTAATAACTTTGGAGAACTTATTCCTGCTGTATGCCACATGGTCAACCCAAGATCTACTGGCAGAAAAAACTAGCCCCAAATAGGGAAAAGTGCTGGGGCATTGTTACTTTTTTGGCCCACAGGACATGATAAATGATTTTTTAAAATTGGTACAGAGATCTAAACTACCCATAAAATCCACAAAGCCCCGCACTAAAATACGTAAGGCATTAGGTGTTCGGCCCATTAGGACCGCATCGTCAGCATACAGTAGAGTGGGGTACTGGCTTGCCATTAATTCTGGGGACATCATTAGTGAGTACGATCAAAGATTTATATAAATCATTAATATATAGAATAAAAAGCAGTGGGGCTAGGACACACTCCTGCCTTACCCCTTTGTCGACTCTGATGTCATCTGAAACCTCCACACTCTTACTGATCCTCACACAAGCTCTCAAATCCTTATGCAGGTTGGCTAAAAAATGAACTAAAACCTCATCTAAACCATATTCTAAAAGGGTAGACCGTAAACGAGACCGGTTAACAAAATCAAAGGCCGAGGTAAGATCCATACAAGCCAAGTATACAGGGGACTGCTGGGCTATAGTATACTTTCCAATAATTAAATAGAGATTCAGGCATTGTTCAATAGCACCTACTTTACTTCTGAATCCCAATTGGCACGGTTGTAAAATACAGTCCCCCTTGGCCCATGTCTTTATATTGTTATACAAAATCCTCCCTAAGATTTTCATAGTATTGTCTATCAGGGAGATTGGCCTATAACAGTTAGGTTGAGAACGGTCGCTCTTTTGGAAAATTGGTACAATAGTACTTGTTGACCAAGTACTTGGAAGTGGGCCATAAGTTAAATTATTAAAAAGATTTAATAAAAGCGGCGCCCAGAACTCAGGTTTAAACTTAATCAAATCGATGGGCAACCCATTAGGTCCCGGGGCTTTATTTCCCATGCTTTGATTAATAGCGTCTTCAACTTCCTGTAAGGATATTGAAATTCCCGGGACAGCCTGATACTCTATAGATGCCTCACTCTGTGTTGGTACTGAATAAATCATAGAAAAATGGGCTACCCATGCCTCACTAGTTATATTGCAGCTTATCGAAGACAATGATTGGCCGAGGGATCTCATGTCTTTGACCGAAGCCCAGAAAGCATTTCCATTATTTAGTGCGGCTGCCTGTGCTAGTGCGTCCCAAAGCTCATTCACGAGTTCTTCTTTCTTTTGTGAAACGGCAACCTTATACTTTTTTCTTAATGATTTGACAAGGAAGGGATTTCTGGGGGTTATTGAGAGTGCCCTACGAAGCTGTCTATTAATTAGTGAACATGCACCATTAAACCATCTTGGTCCATGTTGTACTCCCGGGACTGGTTTAGATAGTATAGATTTGATACCCTCACTTAATTTACCTCCGGGTTAAAATCATGTAATGACAAACATGAATCAATAAGACTCGGGTAGTCCCTAACCATCTTAGAAAAAAGATCTGTGTAGTTAACTCTTCGCCAAACCAATCTTAGGTTATCTGTAGAGGGTGTCAAGTTCCTGGCTCCACACTCGTTATTGTATGTCGGCTTTGGGGCCATTCTCAATTCTATTATTATAGGGTTGTGGTCGCCATGAGTAGTTGGAACAACCTTGGCTTTCATTAAACAATCCTCAAGGATAGGGAAAATAAAAACGTAATCTATAGTAGAGGTACTACCCCTTCCTCTAAGTGTATGTCATTGATGCAGCTTTTTGGACCTTGTACATTTGGTGTATATCCTAATTTGTGACATAAGTTCACTATTCTGGAGAACAAAGTCCAACCATTTAGAGACATTCAACAGGTCCTTTAGAGAAATGATTATGGTTAAGAGACAAGATCATATTTCATGTAGGAGCTTTCATGGGAAATTACAGAACTGTGAGAAAATGATGTCTGAAGATGTTCCATACATGCATGAGATGATGATGTAAATAACCAAAGCTTGTGAGCCTTGCAACAGGTGCAATATGGAAATTAGGAAACTGTTTTTTGTTCAAAGTTGTTGATCAGTTCTATTCACACAGCTACAATAAAACTATTGTATATGTCTTTTCAGCCTCATCCAGTGCAGGCGAAGGAGACGTTGGCCACAAAGGCGGGTAGCAGCTGGAACACTGTGTCTCACCTGGTGAGACCACCAACACCGAGGGACACAGTGCCATGGATGGTGAGGAGATTGGCATGGAGGGCTCCAGCTCAATATCTTCTTCAGAGGCCTCCCCAAGCAACCAATCCATAGTGGTGGTGGACCCTACTGCTCCTGTTACACCTGCATCCTTGTCCTTCATGCAGAGTACTATCTCCACCCTCCATCTTGCTCCCCCCCTAGTTGGCCAACCCTGCCCTCCCCTAAGAGGGGTCGCATCTCCTTTTATACAGGCACCTCACCCCCTGCCCCTGTCTCCGTGGCTGCGCTGAGTAAGCCTCCTCCTCTGCAGCATTGCTGTAGGCCAGACTGCACGTCTGAATGCCATCCAGGGGCTTAGCTGCCATATGCAACAAGTGCTAGATTATCTGGAAGGCATTCATAGTGGTATGTCTGGCCTACAGTGATCTTTTCAAGGTCTGGCCTCCTCACTGACTGCACCCTTCCAACCATCCCAACCTTGTGCCCCACCTCCCGTCCCGTCCCGTTCCTTCCTCATTTCAATTCCCTATTCCCAGCCCTGTCCCACTCACACTCACACCTTTGCACACACCCACTCCAACACATACAAGCAGCACACACACACACACACATAAACACAGAGACCACAAAAAACACAGGCGCACAACCAAACATACAGACACTGCAGCCACAAGCACCACCCCCACCAGCAGCACATCCACGGACACTGCAGCCACCACCACACCCACATGCACTGCCCCCACAACCAGCACAAGCACAGCACACCCATCCACAAACACACATTAAATTCACACCCACAAAACTCAAACACCCACACTCATCCAAACAACAGATGTCTATGATGCAAGACACACCCAAACATGCACAACATTCACCAGACCCACAGGCAGCTGCACCCTCAAACGACCCTCAACAGACACATGCACATCAGATGCTGCCACTCCCTCTACCACCCAAACCCAACTTCCTGGCGAACACCCTACCCATTTTCCCATAGAAGATGTCCTTTTTACCCTTGCCCTAACCCCTTCCAAACCCCAACCCACCTCTAGCAAGCGCAAATCTACCCCTTCCAAATCTCAACCCACTCCTTCCACATCCAATCTACCCCTACTAAATGCAAATCTACCCATTTCCGACCGCAACCCACCCCTTCCACATCCCAACCCACCCCAACCAAACGCAAACCTACGCCTTCTACACAGCAAGCCACCACATCCACATCCCAAACCACCCCTACGAAACACAAGAACACCTCGCCCAAAACCACCCCCCCAAACCCAAGGGCACCCCTCTCAAACCCAACCCCCCCTCCAGTGTAAGATCTTTGAGGTGTCTGCTCTGCCCACTAGATGCCCCTTCCTGAGGAGGTTCCCCTTGGCAGTTAACAGACAAGTCAACAGATAACATGTAAAAGTGGAGCTTACCGTCAATTGTGTCCACAACCGTGTTGGTTTTGTTTGCCATCAAGCAGCAGCGGCAGAACTTGCATGATCAGATTATGTGATCAAATAGATACTTCAGAGAGACACCAACAAGCAGGTGGCTGGCTCTTCTCGTGAGTAGAATGTGAAAAAGCCATGAGATAAAGATACAACAAGGTATGGTAAAAGGCAGATTTCACTTACTCTTCAGTTCTCGCTTAGCTATGGCAACTGCAGAACAAGTTAATCCTTACTTGAACAGTCGGGGTACAAAATGGCTATGAATTTAAAATATGTGTTAATACGTAATAATGCTGAGGCTCTAGTGCTTTGAACAGGTATTTAAACAAATCTGCAAACATTTCACAAACAGGTGGATATGCATAAAATAGAGTTCTCAGTCCAATACTCACCTTTGACAATCTTCACATCTATAGGTATCAATGGAGTGAGGATTTTTTATTTTTCTGCCAGAGTTCAAAGCATTGAAATCAATTGCTTGGGCATCTTCTCACGAGTTACTAAGGAGTGAACTCAGAAGATAGTTAATTAAATAAAACGTAGTTATCTTGTTGGCTATCTCATTACTCTAATTTGATCATCCTTTTTCCAGTCCCTATTTGCCTTCCTCTCATGGAAGGCTGAGTGCTTCAGAACCATTAAGCTTGCTTATTCCACCCTGGAGGTATCTCTGGGACATGATTCTAAATAGCTGGTGTTGGTCCCGGGGACAGTCCATTCTTCGAAGGGTGAAAAACTGAATACAAGCAATGATATCACCAGTAATTAATTGAAACAGTACACAATGTTAAACAGGAACACTGACTGTAAGCCATTAACATACATGTTGTAATTAGTATGGGTTGTTCTGCAAATATATACATCTGCTTAACAATACTCTATGATATAAAAGTTTTCACTTCTTTATAACCACTCTCAATTTTGATAGTTTTCTGGTTAAGACTTATCAAATTAATTGCTAAGAATCACATAATTCGGCCAAGGACTGACACCTAGATCAGAACCAAGGTTTTTTGATAACACAAACTTTAACTTGGCTCTTAGGCCGCGTATAAAAAATGTTTAATTTTTGGGCGCTATGGCGATACTATAGGAGTTGCAGATCTCATTCTTGAGGCCAAGGGGAAGATTGATACAATCAAGGCGAACTCGACTTAATTTAAAGGAGTTTCACACGTCACGAGTGTCAAAACGCATCATGTCAAAGTTTGATGAAATTGACATGTAATCAAGGTCATATCTGTCGAGAGTGGGTTTTGTTCTGTTTATAGGAATGTGGAACAAGGCAATGCCCGAGCACCCATGCATTCACACGTGGGCCACCACAGGGAGATAGAATGTACGACAGACACAGTGTGGTTCTTAGCATGGATCTGATCCCGGATGTCCAGTCCCGACCCCATTTATTCATCTCCCCCCTTCCGCTGGACTACACCAATACAAGATGATTTACAGGGGCCAAAGGAGCGCACCCCTGATGTTTCCCAATGCAATGGGACGACCCACTAAACATAACATTCCTCCTTTGTTATAAATGAAATGAAAATAATTACCACAATGAGCATCATAGGTCTACATGATATCAACTGCAGAGGAAACACAAAGAAAAGAAAAGAGAGGGAGAGAGAGAGAGAGAGAGAGAAAAAAGAAATATTCATGCAAAACAATCTAGATCAATATAAAGTCTCTCAAACGGGACGATGGAGCAGGACTGGGTCTGAGATGGTACCTCCGTCTCCCGCGACCATCACCATCGCTTCGACCGTTACCTTCTCGGATCGCTCTTGGGCAAAGAACGTCGTCAGGGGCGTCCTGATGACCTGGCTCAGATGTCGGGCTGGAATCACTCTCTGCATTATCTATTGGGCACAGGTCACGTGTTGTGGGTGGCCGGAAAAACCTCTCAACGGGCCCAGGGGGTACCTCGACCTCGTTCAACTCTTTCGCCCCCGCATTTGAGAGTGTAGGCTGTTGGTATTTTTTGAAGTACGATATGTTCCTAGTGATGGTAGCTTCGGTCTTTCGGGCTGTGACCATTGTCCCTTTTATCGCTTGGATGACCCATGGATCCAGCTCTAACGGGAGTGTGAATTTCCCTTTTGGATTCCGATTCTTCACCAGGATCAGATCACCTACAGCCAATGACTTTTCCTTTGCATGTCGTAGCTTGGACATGTGATCATTCTTGGCCTGCAGCTGTTTTAGCTTCACTGCTACCTGTTCGTGTAGGCTCAATGGTTGATTCACTTGGGGAATGATATCCTCCACCTTCCTGTTGATGCATAACGACCCCGGGCTGACTTGGGTCGTAGAGTGGGGTGTCAGTCTGTATTCTCTCAGAAATGTGTACAGGGCGCATTCCAGGTTCTGTCCATGAGCCACAGCGATCCAAAGAACTTTGTTTAGCGTGAGCATGAAGCGCTCTGCTTCCCCGTTGGCTTGAGGCCAGCGAGGGGTAATCTTTTGGTGCTGAACACCCCGAGACTACAGATATTCTGAAAACTCGTGGCTGGAGAAGGGCGGACCATTGTCAGTGCGTAACTCTTTTATGAGTCCATGGGTGGCCATTATCTTTTTGATGCAGGGTATGGTGCTATTCGCTGTGGTTGACTGCAGGACCTCGACCTCCGGATACTTTGAGAAGTCGTCAATAACTACTAGCACGTGTCTCCCATTCGGGAGACTTCCAAAATCTGCACTTGCTCTATGCCAGGGATGAGGTGGTATATCTTCTGTCACGATTGGTACTGGTGGTTCAGCTGGGCCAACTGCCTGACACAGAGGGCACGAACGAACCGTCTGCTCTACGACTTCATCAAGGTTGGGTGACCACACTTTACAGCGTAGACGGGATTTGGTCTTGACAATCCCTTGGTGAGCAAGGTGTGCTAGATCGACCACTCGCTGCTGCAGTGTCTTGGGGATCACTAGACGGGACCCTCTCATGAGGGAGCCTTCTGGTGACACAGCCAAATCCGTGCGTATGTTATGTAAGGCACTTATTGCTGTGCACGCTTCGTCAGTTCTGCAGGATAACTTGTCAAGTAACAGGTGCCACTTGCCTGACGTCACTGCCGAGATGGCAATCTGCAGGCACTCATCTTCGTGTGTGGCTCTCACGATGTCTTCCAATGAGATGGGCAGGGGACAGGATCACTCTACCACCAGTTTGACATACTCCTCGACCTCGTCTGCCGCATATTCTTCTTCCTTGGTCACTGGTCTGGCATGTCTTGACAAAAAGTCGGCAGGATTTTGCGCCCCTGGGCGATAGACCACTTGGAATTGATACTCCTGTAGCTGCAGGATCCACTTTTCAATGCTTGGTGGAGGTTTTGAGGAGACCCCCATGAAGAGCGGAATCAGTGGTTTGTGATCTGTGTGAACTGTGAACAGTTGACCGTACAGGTACAAATGAAAATGTCGGCACCCCCAGTGAACTGCCCCAAGTCCAATGGGGCTTGCATCCACCGATAGTTCAGATTCTCGGGCCGGGTCAAAATACACCAACGTGGTGTCGGCTGATAGTGCCTGTTTGGTATCCAGAAAGGCTTTCTCTTGTATTGGGCCCCACTCCCAGTTGGTGCTATTCTTCGTGAGTTCTCTCAGGGGTGCCGTGAGGTCGGTCAGGTTGCGGATGAAACGACCACAGTATGTTACCATGCCTAGGAAGCTCCTCATGCCGGTTACTGTGGTGGGGGCGGGCGCCATCTAGATATCACTAACTTTGGCCGGGTCAGGTGATACTCCATGCTGGGAGAAGTGGTATCCAAAGAATGCTATTTCCTTCTGGAGAAACACACATTTCTCTCTATGTAGAGTGAGGCCACTGTCTCGTAATCGTTGGAAAACATCTCTCAGGCGGTCCATGTGTTCCTCCAGAGTGGGGGCATGTACCAGAATGTCATCACTGACATTCAGGACTCCTTTTAGGCCGGCGAGTACTCCTCGAATGGTATCTTGGAAAACCTCAGCCGCACTGGACACTTCGAAACTGAGGCGTTTGTATCTTCGGAGCCCTACGTGTGTCGAGAATGTGGTTATGGCTCTTGACTCTGGATCCAGTAGTAGTTGGTGGTATCCAGCTCGTAGGTCCATTTTGGAGAACCACTGCGAGCCGCTCACTTCAGCTACGATGTCATCTACAGTAGGAGTCAGATGACGCTCCCTCTTTATTGCGTTATTGGGTAGCCTCATATCCACACAGATTCTTACTTCTCCAGGTTGTTTGGGCTTTCTTGCCACCACGATGTGAGATACCCAGGGTGTCGGGCCCTCGACCCGTTCGAGGATGTCGGCTTGTTCTAGCTTCCTCAGCTCTTCCTCCACCTTTGGCTGCAGGTGAAAAGCCACTCTCCAGTGCTTGAGGGCCACTGGTTGGTTAGAGCGATCGACGTGAAGGTGAACCATATGGTCTTTGAGACATCCTATGCCTTCAAAGATGGACTTGAATTCGGCCACAAGAGATTCCACGCTCTCCTGATGAACAGCAAACGCGAACGCTACGAGTTGCAGGTGCTCCGCTGTGCGACAGCTTAACAACATCCTGGACCCTTCCTGGGTGATGTAGACTTTGGCTCGAGTGTATCAAGAGTTATGGGCGATACTGGTGGTAAATACTCCAGCCAATGGAAGAGGAGTCGTGGAGCAATATGCAAAGACTTGTGTTGATGTGGGCCGTAGGACTGGTTGCGTTGGGAGAGTCTGCAGCATGGAGTGTGCCATGATATTTATGGAGGCTCAAGTGTCTATCAGCGCCTGCACCGGGTGTCCTGCAATCAGTACACTGCATTTTGGGATTCGTCTCCGTGGGCAACCATTCGGTTGCATGGCATGGATGACGTGGACAGCTCCCTCGACATCATCGTCATCCATATCTTCTTCTTCCTCCGTCATTTGTGAGGTGTTCATGGTGTTTACCTGTTTTTTTAAAAATATCTTTTTATTATCATGGTTAATAAGATAGAACAAGATGATACATATTGCAGTGGTTATCAGTTACATCTGACAAAATAACACAAGTGAGTTCCTGTGAAGCAAAAAAGATTAGACTGAGCCACAGTATCACATATACGTTCAATTGCATGCAAAACAATTAGTGGCAGTGGATACAGGTCCTCTTTATAGTAAGTTCTTGTTATTAATTCCAGTTCAGTGGGGAGTGGTTGAACATCTACTCCTGTGGCTATTTGAACGCCTACATGTCTTCGTGATCTACAACACTTCTCCTGGCTTGCATTCTCAGTTAGTGCTAAGCTGATAAAAAAAAAAAAATGCCACCTATAAAGGTAAAACCAAATGATACAAACATTCAACTACAACGAAATCTAACCCACCAGAGGTCTGCGCCTTTTACGAGAAACTGTCTGTTTGAAAGAGTTCCGACAGTGTGTGACAGGGGAGAAGGCGAGAGGGAGGGGGGGAGGGAAAAGAGGCCCCGAAATGAATGGGTACAAGAAGAGGAACCACGGCGTCTGGGCCGGTGGCTATCACTATCCCTCAGAGTCGGTCGGGGTGGAAATCGGGGTCCGATTCGGTGTGTGTCGTGCCTCCCATATCTTCACCGCATCAGCCCAGGGTTTAGCCAACGGTTTACGCCGTTTAGTAATCCTATCCTCTCGGAGTAGAGCTTGTTCTTCAGCCCTAACCCAGCGTGTAACGTCCTCTTCCCAGGCCACCACCAGCGGGGCGTACCCTGACTTCCAACCCAGTGCTATCCTTCTCTTAGCCAGAATAAGAGCCAGGTCAATGAAACTATTTCCTATTTTGTGTGGTTTGGGTCTCGGAAACAATCCCAGCAGGCATAGCTCTGGAGAACACGCCAGGGTTCTGGCCAAGACCTTGTTAAGCATATCCACAATCTTGCTCCAGAAATCCACTAGTCTGTCACAAGACCATATCATATGATCAAAATCTGCATCCAATTGTGAGCACCTGGGACAGGCCTGATCCTCTCTCCCATAGATTACATTTAACCTGTGTGGAGTAAGATAGGTTCTGTGGAGAATGTTAAATTGTACGAGCTTAAAAGCAGTGTTCCGAGATACCTTTTTTGGGCCACTTAGGGCTTTCTCCCATTCCTTCTCAGTCAGTTGTCTATTTAACGTGCTCTCCCATCTCTCTAATAGTCTAGGCAAAGAGCACGGCGCTGATTCCCTTATCGCTAAATATAACCATTTTATCAAGTGCCCTGCCGAACCCAAAGTTAACAGTGCCTGTAGGGTGGGATGAGTACCCGGTTCATTTCCGGCTATACCCCATAGTTCTGTCATTGCCCCTCTAAGTTTATGATAGTTTAAAAATTGCCCTGGTGGGAGCTCGTGGTATTCCAGAAACTCATTTAATGGGAGCAATTCACCTTCCCTGTAACAGTCACCAATCGACTGTATTCCCGCCTCTTCCCAACCCACCAATTGTCGCCCAGTGAGGGGTGGACCCATTCCCGCCTGGGGGATACCTGTAAGTGGAATAATTGGTGCGAAAAGCAGGGTTCCCTTAGAGCGTACTATGCACCTGTCCCAGCAAGTTACCGCCACGGAAAGCAGCACCCCCATTCGAGCAATCTTCTGCCGACGGTTAAGCAGCCTAGGGAGTAGGCGCATGTGCAGGGCACCAGGTGCAAGCGATAATGTAGTCGGGTCTCTCCCGGCTAACCATCTAGCAAGCCATTGGAGCTGGGCCGCTAGGTAGTAGGCCTCGAAGTCTGGGACCCCCAATCCCCCACTCACTAATGGCAGTTTCATGGTCTCCAGCAATACTCTGTTACGACCACCATCCCACACCAAATCCCGGAGTATCTCATCCAGAGTTTTAAACCAGTGTTTGGGAATTACCACCGGTAGGTTGACAAAGTAATATAAAAGTCGTGGCAATACTACCATTTTGGACAACGCTACTCTGGCCATGACTGGGAGTTTAAGCGTGCGCCAAAAGGCCACATTCGTTCGAAGCATTCTCAGGGCGCCCCCCAGGTTACCATCAAAGAGGTCGGCTTGCGTACCATAAATCTGTATCCCCAAGTATTTAAAGGAGACCGATGCCCAATTGAGGTTAGGTGGGAAATCTGGCCGCTTAAGGAGAGTAGAATGAAGCGGGAACACGAAAGTTTTTTTTTATTCAAGTGTAGGCTTGAGAGCGTTGCAAATTCCTCAAATATGCGTATCACCATATGGATCCTGCTGTGGCCATCTCTTAAATATACTAACACGTCGTCAGCATCGAGCGAGATAATATGTGAGGTCCCATCAAGAGGTATCCCCAGTCTACCTTCCTCTTGTCTAAATCGCACCCCCAGTGGTTCCATCGCCAGTGCGAAAAGCAATGGCAAGAGGGGGCATCCCTGTCTGGTGCCTCTATGGATAGGGTACAGTGTTGATATCACATGACCAGTACGTACACGCGCCCGAGGCTGTGCATATAGAAGGCGGACCCATTTCAGCCACCCCTCCACCATCTGCATCCTCTCCATGACTGCCAATAAAAAATCCCAGCGCAGGGAATCAAACGCTTTCTCTAAGTCGATCGCAACTACCACAGCATCTGGGAAGCCGCCTATCTCTGGATGGAACATTACATGATACAGTCTCCTAAGATTTGTGGATGTGGATCGTGTAGGAATAAAGCCGTTTTGGTCCACATGAACCAGGTGTCGCATATGAGGCAAAAGCCGGTTTGCCAGCACCTTGCTCAGTATTTTAAAATGCATATTTAACATGGACAGTGGTCGAAACTCCGTCAAGTGGGCATGAGCATGTTTGGTTTTCGGCAGGGGTATCACCAGCGCCTCTCTGAGAGAGGGTGGCAGTTGTTGGTCCTGTAACGCAATGGCATACATCTTTGCCAGCTGCGGAGCTAAAATATCCACGTACGTGGCATAACCTCTTCCGTGCTCATGACGGCTCCCGGCCGTCATGAGTCACGGTGGGCGTGTGCTCACGACGCGCGGGGGCCGTCCGAGCTACGCCCGCGATTGGAATGTCCAGCACCTGGGCGGAATTCCGGCCGCAGCGAAGCGGATAAAATTCGGCAGGGAGGCCATCCGGACCCGGCGTCTTCCCCCTAGCCATGTCTCTAATTGCCATCCTGATTTCGCCCACTGTGACTGGCAGTGCTAACGAGGTTTCTGAATCGTGATCTATGTTTGGTAACCTCTGTCCGTCAAGATATGACAGTAGTTCACCATCCCGAATCACCCCCGGTAATCCGTAAAGCATCTCGTAATAAGCTCTAAAGGCCGTATTAATAGCCCTTGGAGAGAAAAGTATCTGGTCTTGCGCATCGGTTATACTGGGAATAGGTGTACCTCTGCTCTCTGGTTTAATCAACCATGCCAATAATCGTCCAGCTTTACCTCCCTCCATGTGTTGTTTCGTCTGATATGTTTTAAAGTCCAAGGCTCTCAATCTATCCCAGGTAGAATTATAGAGGCTTTTCATGTCTGCCAATTTATCCTGCGATCTAGATCCTCCTGCTATTTCTCTGTCAAGTGCTAGTATTTTTCCCTCTAAATCATCTAATTCCTGGGTCACCATCCTCCTGAGTCCCGTCTTCTGTCCCAGGCAATGTCCCCGGGTCACCACCTTCAGCGCCTCCCATTCTACTAATGGGGAGCTGGCAGTCCCCTGGTTTTCTGTAAAATAATGTCCCAGGGCTGCCGAAAGAAGCTGGCGGAAACCATCATCCTCCAACAACACCGGGTCTAATCTCCATATAGGGATGGGTGTCCTCTCTGGGGAGGGCGTAAATCTCAGTAGCAGTGGGCTGTGATCCGACAGGGATCTATCCAGATACTCAGCTCCTGACATCATATTGGACATTACAGCAAAGCAGAGGAACATATCCAATCTAGTGTGTAAGTCATATAAATGTGAATAATAGGAGTATTCTCTGCGCTGTGTAATTTGTAGCCTCCATATATCTAGCAGGTCCCACCCAGCAGCCCAACTCCTAAGTCCCTTCGCAGTAGTGGCGGCCAAGGTACCCCCTAATGGAGGGGTGTATCTATCCCGACCTACGTCCCACACACAATTGAAATCTCCTCCCACCATCAGGTTTCCATAGGACATTCCTGCCAGTTTACACGATAAAAGTTCCAAAAAGGGAAGCTGTTCCCGGTTAGGGGCATACACACTACCCACCGTTATCTCCTTCCCATTTAACATGCCGGTGATGAATACAAACCTTCCCTCTGTGTCTATGATTTTCCAATTGAGGGAGAAGGGGACACCTGGGCGAATCCATATCAGCGCTCCCTCGCAAAGGCAGAGTAAGTGGTCGCAAATAATTGCCCTCGCCATCTGCGTCTAAGTCTGGTGACTTCTACTTCAGTAAGGTGAGTCTCATGTAACAGGACGATATGGGCACCCCTGCGTTTAATGTAATTCAGTATACTGTAGCGTTTTGAGGACAAACCCATACCCCTGATGTTCCACGTTAGGAATTTATACTCCTCAGCCCGATCAGTGTGTAATGCCATCTGTCTGTGTGACACACTCCCTCCGCCCCCCCATCCCCGCCCACCCGCAAAAGCATTTTAGACCATCTGGCGTAGAACAAAATTCCCAACTGTGTAACTCCCCATCCCAAGAGCGGTCTGACAACTGTCAGCTGCCCAAACTTAAAATAATACTGCATAACAGTTACGTACAACAAACAGTCAAGGCACAAGGCTACTCGCACTAGTGCCTACAGGGGAGCGTGGTCTTCTAGAGCTTAGTCAACAGTTACCAAGCCAGCATGACTTCACAGCCTGATGGGCCGTTCCAGCCCGGCCCAGGTGCGCCCACCCAGAGGACCACCCAGGAGTTCCCAAACATTGCAACAATACAAAGTATGAGAAAATAAAATGTCACTTATCACATGAGGTCATCAGCAGTTTGAGGAGTCACTACAGGCATGTGACCGCTATCTGCACGGGAGGCGTCTGTCTCAGAGTTCTCAGTTCCGTATTTAGCCTCCGAGTCTCTGTCCAGAGAGGCTTCCCCGCTACGCATCATGGCCAACACCACTTTCAATGCCTCTGCTCTCTCTAGTGCTGTCCTGGAAGGGCTAGGTTTCGACGTCTTCCGTCGCTGTCTCCTCTGCAGTCGTTTCTCTTGGGTGCGTACTACCGGCCGGTGTCCGTTGCGTGGTTTAGGAGCACCTTCTGTTTTGTAGGCCTCAACCCATTCCCAGGCTGCCTTAGGGTCTTCGCAGAAATGAGTTTTTCCATCTAGCATTATTTTAAGTCGAGCCGGAAACATCAGTGCATATTGGATCCCCTCATCACGTAGTTCTCGTTTCACTTCCAAGAAGGAAGTGCGGCGTCTCTGCACCTCCATTGTGTAGTCAGGAAATAAGGACACTTTATTATTATCCACCATGTAAGGTCCGTCTGTTCGAGCTTTTTTCAATAACAGATCCCTGTCCCGAAAGTGGAGCAATCTAGCCACCACAGGCCGAGGTGGTCGCCCCGGCGTTGGCGGTCTGGCTAGTACCCGATGTGCGCGTTCCAGCGTATAGAATTGTGATAGACCCTCCGGCGCTACTACTTCTCGCAGCCATGTCTCCAGGTAATGGACCATGTCTGCTCCTTCCACTCCTTCCGGCAGGCCGAGGACCCTCACATTATTTCTTCGATTGCGCCCTTCCGCGTCCTCTGCCCGTCGTTCTAGTACATTAACTCTGGTGGACAAGTCTCCTACCTGTGTAGTGAGGGCTTGTTGCACCGGTGTAAGTGTTTCCAGTGTCATTTCCGTTTGTTTCACTCTGTCCAATAATTTCGCGTGTTCAGCTCATAGCAGACCCAGGCCCACTGCAACCGTGCTAATATCTTGATGCAAGGTCGCCTTAGTGTCGGCAATAGCTTCCAGGATCTGCGTGAACTGTTGGTGGATGAGTATTTCTGGTTGGTCGCTTATGTCGTCCGTTGGTACATGACTAGATGTGCTCTCCTCCTGGTCTTGAGGGGGACCGACTGGTTTCCCTTTAGTTTTCCCCATTGGCGACGCGGTGTGGGCTCTTGTGGAAGAGCGCAGGCGTTGTTCCCCAAGGGGGCCCGAAACACTCGCCAGTGTCCCTGGCCGCCACCACTCAACTATCTGATCCTTGCACTCCAGGGTCTGTTTATCACAGCCGGGTAGTGGTGAACTATGGGCGGGCAGTGCAGAGGTATGTTCAAGGCGCGATCCGTAGTCGCCGTCCGTTCCTGTGGGAGTAGCACAGGTGAGTGTCGACTAGCTCCAAAGCTTCTGAAGTGCCTACCCACTGTGGAGCGTTTACGGTTACTGGCAGCAGACTTTGCGACGGCACCCTCAGGCGCCGCTTTGGCACTCCCTGACCCTTAATGAGGCACTATGCGAGTCCCCCAAGCACCGCCACAAATCCACAAAATACAGTCGGTGATCACGGAGGCACATCTAGGAACACAAGGATCGCCACGCAGTCATCAGGTCCCTCCACTATTTCGGGACAAAGTGCGTCACAGCAGTGGTCTGTCAGTGTCTTTCAAGCTCTGGTGAACATTCAGCTATGCTGAACAAACCAGCCGTATCACCACGAAATGCCAGCCTTTCTGCGTGCCTCACTCCCCATCAACAAGTCATTTCAGGCAGACCAGAAGACTGTAGGAGGGTCATGTGGGGTAATCTGGGCTTCAAGCATGTAAAAAGCACGTCACCAGACGCCGCTCAAGGCCTCTGGCGGGGGTTACGATAGATCTTGCTTCAGGCGGTAAACATCTCCCTGCCTTCGGTGCGCCACCTAATGTTTATGCTCGCTAATCCACCATCGGCCCCGTTCTCCTCCGGGTACGGCGCACCCAATCCAGGTCCTGGCCATGTAGATATGCCCCCGCAGCAGATCTGTGTACCCGCTTTATTTCAGGACTGGTGCACATCCTACAGAGCGCCCCCCGCTCTCTGCACCAATATCGGGGGCCCCTCCACCGAGGCTTCAGCGCTTCTCCTCACGTGGGCCCACCGCAGCAGTGAACGGGCGGAGCGTACCTCGAGGCCAGCCTTCCGCAAGGCCTCAATCACAGTCGCAGCGTTGTAGGAGTCGCGGGGTGAGTCCGCCTCAGTCTGCTGCGCCCCTGGAACGGCGGCGCATGGTCCAAGCTCCGTAGCCGGCCGGTGCGGGCAGCTCCAGCCGGGGCCCAGTTCGCCATTTCTCCTCAGGCCGCCATTTGCAGTTGTCGCCTCCGTTCGGTCACGGTCATTCGGCAGGTCCCGGCAGTGACTCCGACTGCAAGCCACACCATCAGAGTTGCGTGTGGCTCCCGTGGGTCAGGCCCCCAGCGGCGCGCCCCTGGGTCCGGGCGGATTCGCTGATCTACAGGATAATTACTTAGGCTGAGGCGGAGCTCTCGGCTCACGCGTCTGCCATCTTCGGATTCGAAGCCACGCCCCGGTGTTTACCTGTTTGTTCCGCTGTCTTCTTCGTGCGGCAGAGCGGCACACCTTCGCAAAATGGTGAAGTTTATTGCACACAGAACATTTCTTTCCTAGGGCAGGGCACGGACCTTGGTGGGGAAAGATCCCCCCACATCCATAGCATGTCCTGGGGCAGGTTGTGATTTGTTGCGCTCCGGCCTCTTTACCGTGGTTCCTGTTGCTACAGCATTTACCGGTTCTGTCTTGACCTGTCATTGCAATGCTGCTTCTATGTGCGCAGCCCGCACCTTCGACAATTCCTTAGACGTCCCCATCGTTAGAATGTTGGCCATGGGCATTCCCGGGATTTGGAGTATGTGTTCTCTTAGTTTAGCGGATGCGCACCCTTGGATGAACTGCGCTCGTATTTTGTCGTTAGCTTCCGGCAGTGTGCAAGTGCTCACTAGTTCTCTCAGGCGGGCGTAGAAACTATCCACTGACTCCTCAGGAAGCTGCCTTGCCTGACACAGCAAAAAATGTTCATAGTCAGGGTTAGCTAGCGGTTCGAAGTGTGCTGTCGGGGCCGCCTTGAGCGTGGCATACGTGTGTGGTGGGCCAGCTTCCACCATCAATTTTCCCAGCTTATGTAATGCAGCACCACCCAGATGCAGTAGCATGGGGCGATGACGTTCCGGCCTCAGGCCCACCGCTGCAAAGTAGGTCTCTAAACGCTCCAACCAGTCTCTCCATTTGGCCACTTGTGCGGAGGGTGGGCCATCCAGCAAGAAAGGTTCGACTGGGGGTACGGTCGCCATGGTGTGTGGTGACGTCCTCTCCAGGGACTGGCGGGCAGCAAGTTACTCCCATGGTCGCTGGATAGTGGGTCTTGGTAGGTGCAGCGTAGCGATGGGTCTTTGGGCTATCCAATGTCAGAGCGCAGGAGTCAAAAAACACTCTGCAGGCCTCAGGGGGGTTGAGCCTTTATTCTGGTGTGGAATGTAGGGAATGGCACCTGGCCTCAATTACTGCCCCATTCATGTGCTCTGGGGCCCACCGCAGGTTTGGGCAGCCGGATCACCATCAGTGTGCTTGACTGTAGCGCTGTGCCACACTGAGGCATTCCTTATGTTATTTATATTACTTTTCCTTTTTTTTTTTCTTGAGTGCACAAATGGCCGGTTGGCTGGGCCTCTGTATGCGGGCGGCAGGAAATGAGGGCCGGAGCAAAGGAAAAGAGGAGCAACACCTGATGGCCTCACGAGGCAGAGCAGGAGGGTCATGCGGTCGCAGGCAAGTGCGCGCTCGTGTTGCACGCACGTAGACAAGCCGCTGAGGGGCCGGGGCCGCAGAACCTTCAGGACGGAGCACCACACGGCAGGGTCCGCAGGCCTGGGCAGACACGGTGAGCAGCATGCAGGCAGAACAGCACGCTCACCGTTGCAGGTACACAGCAGGGGGGTACTCCGCACCCGACGCCGCTTCACCTCTTTTGCGGGCGGTATCCAGCAGTATGCGGGCATCAGTCGACGTAGATTGTCGCAGGTGAGGGCTCTTGCGGGTCACCGTAACGGGACCACCCTTGTCGCCAGTTGTTCTGTTTACAGGAATGTGGAACAAGGCAATGCCCGAGCACCCATGCATGCACACGTGGGCCACCACAGGGAGATAGAATGTACGACTGACACAGTGTGCTTCTTAGCATGGATCTGACCCCGGATGTCCGGTCCCGATCCCATTTATTTATCTCCCCCCTTCCGCTGGACTATACCAATACAATATGATTTACAGGGGCCAAAGGAGCACACCCCTCATGTTTCCAAATGCAATGGGACGACCCACTAAACATAACAGGTTGATTTTTTCGAACAAGTAACAGGTTGCCTATTGATAGCCAAGAACAGAAACTTACGTTTTTCAGCTTTACTTTAATTGGGGCAAATCATTTACCAAACCCTGTCTGCGATAATTTTTGTGTCATTTAATAATTTATAATGGATATGAACGGTCGCGCTGAGATTGTGCGGTATGGTATCATAGTCAGAAATGTAAAGAAGTTAAAAGGAGCTGTCAGTTCTAGCAACCACAAAGCACTTCAGGTCACAATCGCGCGTTTGGAAATGTCCTTCGGTGCCTTCCGTCCCTCATGTGCGTGTTTTCATTTGTGAATACATTATTAATGTTGTTTTGAACATGCAGGCAATTGTCTTGCATATTTATGGAATAAGAAATCCCCTCTGTGCGAGACTTCGGAAACATTTGTAGTCCCTGCCGCTGACAGAAAACACTGACTTTCTTGTTCCTCAGAATGCTTTAGCAGGTTGGCAAAACACCAAATTCCTACTAAGCGCCAAATCAAATCACATAGTTAACTGAAGAAAAACATAACACTAAAAAGTAAAAAAGAAGCACAGTAATCTGGAATCACCCTCAACACTTCAATATGGGAAATACATATATGACCGAGGAAGTTTGTTGTTGTTAATGCTTGCTATGTATGCTAAAGTGATATTCTTGTCTCCAAACTGAGAAAACAATTTATTGCAAAACAGACTCCAAAGTGACTGTAAATTGGACGGTTCACTGACAAAATATCAGCTAGTAAAACATCGACCTACAAAAATATTAAGACAAAAATATTGACTATCTATATTCAAAAATGTAAATACAATTGTATCTGCAAAAATATATTGTTTACAATAATATAGTTGTATTAAATATTGATTTTCAAATATATACAAATTAAACTATTAAAAATAAAATATATGAAATACCAACATTAATTTAATAAAAATGTAATATATTTCAATATATATTTTAACTAATATAACAAATAAACTTACTTTCAAAAAGTTAAGTACACAAACATACATACATATATATATTAACATATATCTATTTAAAAAATATAGTTATACTAATATTTGTAAAATATATTATAATTTAAAATTTTTAAATAATATAATAATATAACATATATTTATATATATATATATATATCGAAGCTCCCGTTTCTACACCCCAGTCCATGCACTCACGGACGGGTGCACCTTCGCACGGGGGTATGACCGTGACAAAATAAATGCTTCAGTTACCCAGTGCCAAATTCGCACAGATTGATGCACTCTCGGGGGATGAGTTTATGAAAAGTTTAATCGAACTCTGCAGCAAGCAAACATACGCGTTTCGGCAGTCACCTTCATCAGTGTCTGGGTAGTTCTCAAGTTTAGGTGGAAAGCAGCTCCAGTGTAGAGCACTCTCAACACCAGGGACACTCTAAATTTGCTCACCTCAAATGTCTGCTTTTCTATCAAAGTCTTTAAGCGTAGGATTAGCACAGTGCTATCCACGCCGAGATAGAAAAGGACAAAGTCTTTTACCATTTTCACAGCAAAGTCTTTAAGCATAGGATTAGCACAGTGCTATCCATGCCGAGTTGTGAAATGGCCAAAGCCTTTTACCACTCCAGGCACAGTATTACAGCTTTGGATTGGTAAAATACCATCCAAGCCAACCTGAAATGAATAAAAGCAACCCCTGACACGTGTTTCGCTCTCATTAGACCTCTTCAGAGAGGTATAGCTTTGTCAAGACACAAGGGAGCACCCACTATGCAAGGGAGCACCCAGTATGCTTTGGCCATTTCACAACTCGGCATGGATAGCACTGTGCTAATCCTATGCTTAAAGACTTTGAAGTGAAAATGGTAAAAGACTTTGTCCTTTTCTATCTCGGCGTGGATAGCACTGTGCTAATCCTACGCTTAAAGACTTTAATAGAAAAGCAGACATTTGAGGTGAGCAAATTTAGAGTGTCCCTGGTGTTGAGAGTGCTCTACACTGGAGCTGCTTTCCACCTAAACTTGAGAACTACCCAGAGTTCTCTGCTTCTTTTTTTGCATAATTTATGCGTCACTCTATGCCTGAAAGGGTATTCTTTTGACTTATACTGGGAGCTTCCTTGTGTCTGGACAAAGCTATACCTCTCTGAAGAGCTCTAATGAGAGCGAAACACGTGTCAGGGGTTGCTTGGATGGTATTTTACCAATCCAAAGCTGTAATACTGTGCCTGGAGTGGTAAAAGGCTTTGGCCATTTCACAACTCGGCATTGATAGCACTCTGCTAATCCTATGCTTAAAGACTTTGCCGTGAAAATGGTAAATCACTTTGTCCTTTTCTATCTCGGCGTGGCTAGCACTGTGCTAATCCTTCGCTTAAAGACTTTGATAGAAAAGCAGACATTTGAGGTGAGCAAATTTAGAGTGTCCCTGGTGTTGAGAGTGCTCTACACTGGAGCTGCTTTCCACCTAAACTTGAGAACTACCCAGAGTTCTCTGCTTCTTTTTTTGCATAATTTATGCATCACTCTATGCCTGAAAGCGTATTCTTTTGACTTATACTGGGTGCTCCCTTGTATCTGGACAAAGCTATACCTCTCTGAGGAGCTCCAATGAGAGCGAAACACGTGTCAGGGGTTGCTTTTATTCATTTCAGGTTGGCTTGGATGGTATTTTACCAATCCAAAGCTGTAATACTGTGCCTGGAGTGGTAAAAGGCTTTGGCCATTTCACAACTCGGCATGGATAGCACTGTGCTAATCCGATGATTAAAGACTTTGCTGTGAAAATGGTAAAAGACTTTGTCCTTTTCTATCTCGGTGTGGATAGCACTGTGCTAATCCTACGCTTAAAGACTTTGATAGAAAAGCAGACATTTAAGGTGAGCAAATTTAGAGTGTCCCTGGTGTTGAGAGTGCTCTACACTGGAGCTGCTTTCCACCTAAACTTGAGAACTACCTAGAGTTCTCTGCTTCTTTTTTTGCATAATTTATGCGTCACTCTATGCCTGAAAGGGTATTCTTTTGATATATATATATATATATTCACTGAAAAAACCATAGGTTTTAGGGACAGTTATAGTTAGTTGGACATTGCACTCGTACAAAACCCGTGAAATTCCCCCGTTATAGTTAGTTCAGCTAACTATAACTCGCGCCCCCGCAATTCACTGCTGATGACGTCACATATTACATCAGTCATGACATGGTCAGTGACATCACTGATGACATCACTGATGACATCTCAAATGACATCACTGATGACATCATCTAGTGACTGTGTTTCTGTAAAGTTTAAATATTTTTAATGTATATAGGGAAAGGCGTATTGAAGAATGAGTGGGTGTATAAGTGTCTGTATGGATGATTTAGTAGGTGTGTGACTAACTGTATAAGTGAGTGATTAAACGTATCTTACTGAATGCATGGGTTAGTGACTAAACTGGGTGAATGTCTGTATCCGTCTGTCTGTTGCTGTGTAAGTGGCTGCATGGGTTTGTGAATAACTACATGAGTGTCTACATGAGTTATTGATTCATTGTCTGAGTATCTGTATGGGTGCCTGAGTGTTTGTGTGGATGGAGTGTGTGCGACTCTGTACATAGATGTGTGAGTGGGTGATTCACTGGGTGCATGATTTGAAGAGTGCGTCTGTGATGGACTGCTTGGGTGGGTGAGTGTGTGTATGGGTGTGTTAGTGAGTGAATGTATATCTCAGTGGTACATGTGCGAGTAACTACATATATAAAAGGCAGTATATATGTGTGTTAGAGTATTTAAAAGGCTATAAGTGAGAGTGTGTGATTGTGAGAGTGGCTGTATGGATGCGTGTGTGCTTGTATCAGTTATTGTATAAGAGCGTAAGAATGTGCTAGTATTTGTATGACTAAGTGAGCTGGTGTGTGTATAACTCTATAGGTGAGTAAATGGGTGTGTGATTAATTTTTTGCATGACTGACTAGGTGTGTGAGTACCTCTATGGATGAGTGGCAGTGTGTGAGTGTTTATATAGGTGTATGAGTGCATATGATAGTCCTGTACTGAGTGACTGTAAGTATGAGTGACTGCACGGGTGAGTGAGTAGATGTGTGTGTGTAGACCTAAGAATCAGTGAGTGGGTATATAGTTATTGGTATTGGAGTGTGTATGGTTTTGCGAATGGCAGTCTGTAAATAAGAGTGGGTGTATCAAAAGTTATATTAGGGTGTGAGAAGATGCATGAAATTATCACATGGATGATGTCATCAGTGATGTCATTTGAGATGTCATCAGTGATGTCATCAGTGATGTCACTGACCATGTCATGAGTGATGTAATATGTGATGTCATCAGCAGTGAATTGCGGGGGCGCGAGTTATAGTTAGCTGAACTAACTATAACGGGGGAATTTCACGGGTTTTGTACGAGTGCCATGTCCAACTAACTATAACTGTCCCAAAAACCTATGGTTTTTTCAGTGAATTTCAAAGGTTTTTTAAATGCTAATTTCTAACTATAACGTGCCTGAAACCTATGGTTTTTTCAGTGAATTTGTAAGGTTTTTTAAATGCTAATTTCTAACTATAACGTGCCTGAAACCTATGGTTTTTTTCAGTGAATTTTAAAGGTTTTGTAAATGACAATTTTTTAATTGTATTAATTGTTATATTTATTTTTTTGATACTGATTTACAACATTTTTTTCAACTATTTATTTTTAGATATTTTATTTTTTAAATTACATTGTAATTACATTATACATTACATTACAAAATATACTTTCTCAGAATGAATTACTTTAGTTTAAATACTTTGCAAATAGGCAATAGACTTTTAAGTACAGTAGTTACAGTTGTTGCAATGGGCAACACAATTTCAAACACAATGCAACATTGATCTCAATGTGAATTTCTAGTTAAATGCAATTAGTTACTTTATGGATTACTTTTCTAACCACAGGACTGGATCCTAGATTCAGTCCTGGGACATCTCCTGTAAACAGTTGAGTAAAAGCGTTTTGGTTACAGTACTGATTTTTAAGGAATATTATTGTATTTTAAAAGTTGACACTTAGAAACTTTTTCACATAGAATCACCAATGTTATCCTATGGCCGGAAATTCACTTAGCAGGTAAGTAGTGTTATCGTTACTTTTTCTTACTCAGTGGTGGATCCTGGATCCAGCACTGGTGCATCTCCTGTAAACAGTTGAAAGAATGCGTTTAAGTCATACAGGCGATTTTTAAGGAATATTTGTAGTTTATGAAAATTGACACTTTGAAACTTTTCTGCTGAAAACCAGACAATGGATTCCTATGGAAGGAAATACAAGTTACTGGTAAGTACGGTTAGAATTACTTTTCAGGGTCAGTGCTGGGCTAAAAGATTCAGCACTGGGTTCTCTCCTGATAACAGGTGAGTAAATCGGAATTCGTAGTTCGGCTGATTTTAGAGGAATATTATAAAGTTCCAAAACTCCACACACAGAAGAATTTCCAAGTGAAACCAGTCAATGTTAGCCTATGGAAGGAAATTCAAGTTACTGTTAAGTACGGTTAGAATTACTTTTCAGGGTCAGTGCTGGGCTAAAAGATGCAGCACTGGGTTCTCTCCTGATAACAGGTGAGTAAATCGGAATTCGTATTTTGTCTGATTTTAGAGGAATATTTGTATGTTTCAAAAATCGACACTTAGAAACTTTTTCAGCAAAAAGCAGGCAATGATATCCTATGGAAGGAAATTCAAGTTACTGGTAAGTACGGTTAAAATTACTTTTCAAGATCAGTACTGGGCTGAAAGATGCAGCACTGAGGTCTCTCCTGATAACAGGTGAGTAAATCGGAATTCGTATTTCGGCTGATTTTAGAGGAATATTATAAAGTTCCAAAACTCCAGACTTAGAAGAATTTCCAAGTGAAACCAGTCAATGTTAGCCTATGGAAGGAAATTCAAGTTACTGGTAAGTACGGTTAAAATTACTTTTCAGGACCAGTACTGGGCTGAAAGATGCAGCAATGAGGTCTCTCCTGATAACAGGTGAGTAAATCGAAATTCGTATTTCGGCTGATTTTAGAGGAATATTTGTATGTTTCAAAAATCGACACTTAGAAACTTTTTCAGCAAAAAGCAGGCAATGATATCCTATGGAAGGAAATTCAAGTTACTGGTAAGTACGGTTAGAATTACTTTTCAGGATCAGTACTGGGCTCAAAGATGCAGCACTGAGGTCTCTCCTGATAACAGGTGAGTAAATCGGAATTCGTAGTTCGGCTGATTTTAGAGGAATATTTGCACAATGGTGAAGGAAGGGGTGGGGCCTAAGGTGACATGTCTGCAAACACGCCCTGTGGCGCGTTTTAAGTTGGACAATTAATTCCTCCTCAATCCCGAGGGTCCCTAGGGGCCAACTAGCCCACCAGGTACCTCCAGTATGCGCCAGGGGCTGCGTTGCAGAGAGGTGTTCAGAGGCCACGCCCCTTTTACAACACTCTGCAACGCAGCTCCGTGGCGCTTACTGGAGGTACCTGGTGGGCTAGTTGGCCCCTAGGGACCCTCAGGATTGAAAATGAATTTATTCCCCATCTTAAAACGCGCCACGGGGCCTGTTTGCACACATTCACCTGAAGCCCCGCCCCCTCCCTTCACCACTGTGCAAACGCGCCCCGTGGCGCATTTTAAGTTGGGGGATTAAGTCCCCTTGAATTCTGAGGGTCCCTGGAGTCCAACTAGCCCACCATATACCTCCAAAAAGAGCCACAGAGCTGCGTTGCAGAGAGGTGTAAAAGGGGCGTGGCCTCTGTACACGTCTCTGCAACGCAGCCCCTGGCGCATACTGGAGGTTCCTGGTGGGCTAGTTGGCCCCAGGGACCCCCAGTATTCAAGGGGAATTGCTCCCCTCTGCAAACGCGCCAGGGGCGCGTTTGCAGAGTACTGCAGGGAGGGGGCGGGGCCTCCGGCACGATGCCGGTCGTTTTTTTTTCCAATTTTTTTTTTAATGGGAGGGGGCTGCGTGGCCCCCTTCCCTTGCCCACTTTGGCCCCGGGGACCCCAACCCCGGGGCCTGAGCATTTTATTTTTTATTTCAATTAAAAAAAAAAAACGGGAAGGGGGCCGCGTGGCCCCCTTCCCTGGGCCTGTATTGGCCCCGGGGACCCCATCCCCGGGGCATGGCCTCGATTTTTTTATTTGGAGGGGGCTGCGTGGCCCCCTCCTCAGGCCATTTAAGGCCCCGGGGACCCCATCCCCCGGGGCCGGCCTTGCACTTTTTTTAATTTTTTTAATTTTTTTTTTAATTTGGGGAGGGGGGCTGCGTGGCCCCCCTCCCTGGCCACTTATGGCCCCGGGGACCCCATCCCCGGGGCCTGGCCTCTCGTTGGGGACTGTGGGGGTCCCCAAACCCCCACAGTCCCGCCGGCTCCCCGCCTCCTGCGCGAGCCGGCAATGCTTTCCACATGGGGAGCAGCTAACATGCTGCTCCCCATGTGGAAAGCAATCAGCTTTGGATATTGGAAGCGAGAGCAGGTTTCCTGCTCTCTCTTCCAATATCCAAAACAAGTTTGCAATGACAGGACGGGAGCCGCGAGGCTCCCGTCCTGTCATTGCAACAGCAGTGTCCCGGGGTAGGCACCCCGGGACACTGCAGGAGCCGGCCCTGGGGGTGGTGGTCCCCAGGGCCATCAAGGGTCTCCAGGAGGGGCCGCGCGGCCCCCTCCCCACATTTTCAAAGCCCCGGGAGGTGGTGGTCCCCGGGGCTTCGAGGGTCCAAAACGGACCCCCATTTTTAATTTTGTAGTGCCCCGGGGAGGTGGCGGTCCCGGGGCGTGTGGGGGCTGGAGCCCCCCACACAGGTTAAAAAATAAAACAGAAGCCCCGGGAGGTGGCGGTCCCCGGGGCAGCGGGAGGGCAAAGAGCCCTCCCACACCATTTTGTGTTAAAGCCCCAGGGGTGGCGGTCCCCGGGGCTTGGGGGCCCTTAGAGGCCCCCATACATAAATTTAACCCCCCACCATGCCCCCGGGACTTGGCCCACCCGGGGCAGATTAACATCGAAGCGCGGAGACCGCGCTTCGATTTTGTTTTTCCGGCAGGATCCGCGCACCCTGAGCCCATCCTGCCGATTTTTTTTTTAAATGCTTTTTTTGCCCAGGGGGTCCTTGTGGGACCCCTGAGCAGGCCTAGGGGTTAGGGTGTTTCTACCCTGCCCCCTTTGTGCGCTTTGCGCACTTGTTTCTGTCCCTCGGTTCTACCGAGGACAAAATGGCTGCCAACACTTCCTGAATCGGAATGTTGACAGCCAGCTGACAGCCAATTAGCATGCAGCTCGTGATCGGGAGGGTACGCGGACCCTACTCGGCCATAGATATATATGTGACTTTACTTGTGAATTTTTCAGGAACTACTGAACGGATTTACACCATTTAAGCCAAAGGCACCAGTCTGAACCAAGGGCTACCTCTTTGCCAAATTTGGTGTAATTCCGTTCAGCAGTTCGGGCTGTAGCTGCGACTAAAGGTTCCTATGGAAAAATGAATGGGAAAACGCGTTTTGGGACCCCCCTTTTTCTCGGCCCCGCTTGACGAATCAACCCGAGACTTTCAGGGTAGGAGCGGAGCGGAGCGCCCTAACAAGTTGGAAACTTTCGCGAAGATTCGTCAACCGGCGCCAACGTTATTTCAAATAGAATGTCACGGATTTCCTATGGATAATAGGTCCTAACTATAACTATCTACTGGCGACCGCCAGTAGATAATATATATATATATATTCTGCTCCAAAGGTTGTCCACCTGGTGAGTAGCACTCGATCAGCAGCTTTGTTTATGAAAGGCAGGGACGAGGATCCGCTTGTAGAAGCTGCTCCGTAATGGAAATGCCTGACGCGTTTCGAAGGATCCTCGTCCCTGCCTATCATAAACAAAGCTGTTGATCGAGAGCTACTCACCAGGTGGACAACCTTTGGAGCAGAATATATATATATATTATCTACTGGCGGTCGCCAGTAGATAGTTATAGTTAGGACCTATTTTCCATAGGAATCCGCAACATTCTATTTGAAATAACTCTTGCGCCGGTTAACGAATCTTTGCGAAATTTTCAAACTTTGTGGCCCGCTCCGGTCTGCTCCTACCCTGAAAGTCTCGGGGTGATTCGTCAAGCAGGGGCCGAGAAAAAAGGGGGGTATCAAAACGTGTTTTCCCCATTCATTTTTCCATAGGATCCTTTCATCGCAGCTACAGCCCGAACTGCTGAACGGAATTACACCAAATTTGGCAAAAAGGTAGCCCTTGGTTCAGAGTCGTGCCTTTTGCTTAAATGGTGTAAATCCGTTCAGTAGTTCCTGAGAAAATCAAAAGGAAAATCACATATATATCTATGGCCGCGTCGGATTCGCGCACCCTGAGCACACCCTGCGCGCACCGTCCCGATCACGAGCTGCATGCTAATTGGCTGTCAAGTGGCTGTCAACACTCCAAATCAGGAAGTGTTGGCAGCCATTTTATGCACAGAAACAAGTGCACAAAGGGGGCAGTGTAGAAACACCCTGCCCCCCTAGGTCTTTTTTTTAAAATCGTCTGGGTGCGCTTAGGGTGCGCGGATCCCGCCGACAAAAAAAAAAAACGAAGCGCCGTCTCCCGCGCTTCGTTGTTAATTGGCCACCGGGTGGGCCAAGTCCCGGGGGCATGCAGGGGTTTATTTAATAATATGGGGGGGCCTCTAAGGCACCCCAAGCCCCAGGGACTGCCACCCCCCGGGGGATTTAACAAAATAATGTTGCGGGAGGGCTCTCGGCCCTCCCGCAGCCCCGGGGACCGCCACCCCCCGGGGCTTCTTTTTAAAAAAAAAAAATTACCTGTGTGGGGGGGTTCGAGCCCCCCACACGCCCCGGGGACCGCCACCTCCCCGTGGCACTAAATATTTCAATATGGGGGTCCATTACGGACCCCGAGCCCTGGGGACCACCACCTCCCCGGGGCTTTGCCAATGGAGGGAGGGGGGCTGCACGGCCCCCCTCCTGGAGCCCTTTATGGCCCTGGGGACCACCACCCCCCAGGGCCGGCTCCTGCAGTGTCCCGGGGTGACTACCCCCGGGACACTGTAGTTTGCTATGACAGGACGGGAGTCTCGTGCTCTCTCTTCCAAAAACCAAAGCAGATTGCTTTTCTACACGGGGAGCTGCATCTTAGCAGCTCCCCATGTGGAAAAGCAATGCCGGCTCCCGAAGAACGCGGGGAGCCGGCGGGACCGTGGGGGGATTGGTGACCCCCCCACGGTCCCCAACGGAGAGGGCCAGCCCCGGGGGATTGGGTCCCCGGGGCTAGTAGTGGCCCAGGAGGGGGGCCACGCGGCCCCCCTCCCCTACAAATTTAAAAAAAAAAAATGTTTTTAAAACGACGTAAAGGCTGGCCCCGGGGGATGGGGTCCCCGGGGCCTTAAATGGCCTGAGGAGGGGGGCCACGCAGCCCCCCTCCAAATATTTTAATTACAAAAAAAAGAGGGCATGCACCGGGGGATGGGGTCCCCGGGGACAATAGAGGCCCGGGGAAGGGGGGCCACGCGGCCCCCTTCCCGTTTTTTTTTATTTAAAAAAAAAAAATCCTCAGGCCCCGGGGGATGGGGTCCCCGGGGCCAAAAGTGGCCGAGGGAAGGGGGGCCACGCAGCCCCCCTCCCATACAAAAAAGAAAAAAAGAAAAAAAAAAAAAGACCGGCATCGTGCCGGAGGCCCCGCCCCTCCCTGCAGCAGTCTGCAAACGCGCCCCCTGGCGCGTTTTAAGAAGGGAAGTAATTCCCCTTGAATACTGGGGGTCCCTGGGGCCAACTAGCCCACCAGGAATCTCCAGTATGCGCCAGGGGCTGCGTTGCAGAGAGGTGTACAGAGGCCACGCCCCTTTTACACCTCTCTGCAACGCAGCTCTGTGGCGCTTTGGAGGTACATGGTGGGCTAGTTGGACTCCAGGGACCCTCAGGATTCAAGGGGACTTAATCCCCCAACTTAAAACGCGCCACGGGGCGCGTTTGCACAGTGGTGAAGGGAGGGGCGGGGCTTCAGGTGACATGTGTGCAAACAGTCCCCGTGGCGTGTTTTAAGATGGGGAATTAAATCCCCTTCAATCCTGAGGGTCCCTGGGGGCCAACTAGCCCACCAGGTACCTCCAGTAAGTGCCACGGAGCTGCGTTGCAGAGTGTTGTAAAAAGGGGCATGGCCTCTGAACACCTCTCTGCAACGCAGCTCTCTGGCGCATACTGGAGGTATCTGGTGGGCTAGTTGGCCCCTAGGGACACTCGGGATTGAGGAGGAATTAATTCTCCAACTTAAAACGTGCCACAGGGCGTGTTTGCAGACATGTCACCTCAGGCCCCACCCCCTTCCTTCACCATTGTGCAAATATTCCTCTAAAATCAGCCGAACTACGAATTCCGATTTACTCACCTGTTATCAGGAGAGACCTCAGTGCTGCATCTTTGAGCCCAGTACTGATCCTGAAAAGTAATTTTAACCGTACTTACCAGTAACTTGAATTTCCTTCCATAGGCTAACATTGACTGGTTTCACTTGGAAATTCTTCTGTGTGTGGAGTTTTGGAACTTTATAATATTCCTCTAAAATCAGCCGAACTACGAATTCCGATTTACTCACCTGTTATCAGGAGAGAACCCAGTGCTGCATCTTTTAGCCCAGCACTGACCCTGAAAAGTAATTCTAACCGTACTTACCAGTAACTTGTATTTCCTTCCATAGGAATCCATTGTCTGGTTTTCAGCAGAAAAGTTTCAAAGTGTCGATTTTCACAAACTACAAATATTCCTTAAATATCGCCTGTATGACTTAAACGCATTCTTTCAACTGTTTACAGGAGATGCACCAGTGCTGGATCCAGGATCCACCACTGAGTAAGAAAAAGTAACGATAACACTACTTACCTGCTAAGTGAATTTCCTCCCATAGGATAACATTGGTGATTCTATGTGAAAAAGTTTCTAAGTGTCAACTTTTAAAATACAATAATATTCCTTAAAAATCACTACTGTAACCAAAACGCTTTTACTCAACTTTTTACAGGAGATGTCCCAGGACTGAATCTAGGATCCAGTCCTGTGGTTAGAAAAGTAATCCATAAAGTAACTAATTGCATTTAACTAGAAATTCACATTGAGCTCAATGTTGCATTGTGTTTGAAATTGTGTTGCCCATTGCAACAACTGTAACTTCTGTACTTAAAAGTCTATTGCCTATTTGCAAAGTATTTAAACTAAAATAATTCATTCTGAGAAAGTATATTTTGTAATGTAATGTATAATGTAATTACAATGTAATTTAAAAAATAAAATATCTAAAAATAAATAGTTTAAAAAAATGTAGTAAATCAGTATCAAAAAAATAAATATAACAATTAATACATTTAAAAATTGTCATTTACAAAACCTTTGAAATTCACTGAAAAAAACCATAGGTTTCAGACATGTTATAGTTAGGAATTAGCATTTAAAAAACCTTTGACATTCACTGAAAAAACCATAGGTTTCAGGCACGTTATAGTTAGAAATTAGCATTTAAAAAACCTTACAAATTCACTCAAAAAACCATAGGTTTTAGGGACAGTTATAGTTAGTTGGACATTGCACTCGTACAAAACCCGTGAAATTCCCCCGTTATAGTTAGTTCAGCTAACTATAACTCGCGCCCGCAATGCACTGCTGATGACGTCACATATTACATCACTCATGACATGGTCAGTGACATCACTGATGACATCACTGATGACATCTCAAATGACATCACTGATGACATCACTGATGACATCATCCACGTGATAATCTGATGCACCTCCTCACACCCTAATATAACCTTTGATACACCCACTCTAAATTACAGACTGCCATTCGCAAAACCATACACACTCCAACACCAATAACTACATACCCACTCACTGATTCTTAGGTCTACACACACATCCACTCACTCACCCGTACAGTCACTCATACTTATGGTCACTCAGTACAGGACTATCATATGCACTCATACTCCTATATAGACACTCAAACACCGCCACTCATCCATAGAGGTACTCACACACCTAGTCAGTCATGCAAATAATTAAACACACTGCCATTTACTCACCTACACAGTTACACACACACCAGCTCACTTACTCATACAAATACTAGCACATTCTTACGCTCTTATACAATCACTGATACAAGCACACACTCATCCATACAGTCACTCTCACAATCACACACTCTCGCTTATAGCTATTTATATACTCCAACACACATATATACTGCCTTTCACATATGTAGTTACTCACACATGTACCACTGGGACATACATTCACTCACTAACACACTCTTACACAGACTTACCCACCCATACAGTCTATCAGAGATGCACTCTTGAAACCATCCACCCAGTGAATCACCCACTCACACATCTATGCACAGAGTCGCACACACCCCACCCACACAAACACTCAGGCACCCATACAGATACTCAGACAACCAATCAATAACTCATATAGACACTCATGTAGCTATTCACAAACCCATGCAGCCACTTACACAGAAACAGACAGACAGATACAGACATTCACCCAGTTTAGTCACTAACCCATGCATTCAGTAAGACACATTTAATCACTCACTTATACAGTCAGAAACGCACCTACTAAATCATCCATTCAGACACTTATACACCCACTCATTCTTCAATACGCCTTTCCCTATAAAACACACAGTCACTGGATGATGTCATCAGTGATGTCATTTGAGATGTCATCAGTGATGTCATCAGTGATGTCACTGACCATGTCATGAGTGATGTAATATGTGACGTCATCAGCAGTGCATTGCGGGGGCGCGAGTTATAGTTAGCTGAACTAATTATAACGGGGAATTTCACGGGTTTTGTACGAGTGCAATGTCCAACTAACTATAACTGTCCCTAAAACCTATGGTTTTTTCAGTGAAAATATATATATATATATATATATTCTTGGCAACTCCGTTCGCCCTCTGGCGTACCTCTAGTCCCAAAGAAACGGAGCACGGACCCAAAATGATAGCAAAAATTGTTTGTTTATTGCTCCTCCAACACCTCTACAGCCATGACGCGTTTCAGCCCCACCTCGGGCCTTGATCACATGACACGCTCTGTCAGGTAGGTGGCTTTTTTTATATTCAGTTTATCAGCTGTGCAATATTTAAAGTGATCAGTGCGTCAGAAAAACTTCACATTAATTAAAAGTACAAACAAGTTACTGACTGAATGCTGTTAGTGTCATCATTGCAATCTCAGTTGTAATGGTTAATCCCAAAATAAAAAATATGCAATTAATAACTTTAAATTTGATCATACCATTGTAAATAAGACAATTAATACAATTAATACAATTAATAGTTCATAAAAAACAGGGTAAGTAGTTAATAAAAAATGGCGAAGACAATTTCGGCTTGAATGCTTTTTGGCCATACCCTCATGTCAAACTACTATTGATGTATTACAACGTCTTATAAACTGGGTTTTTTTTTGTGAAGTACTGACTTGTCTGATTTAAAGTGCTTGTGCTGTGCAAAAGTGATATAAAACCAGTGATAAAAAAGATTATGTGTTAAAAAACTACCTAACCCTGTGTATAAAATTGAAAATTACAAAAAATAAAATGTTAAGCGGCGGCAATTTTAACAAGGAAGATCTATTATACTACATTAAAATAACAATGACGACTGTCGGTGGACAAATTACTTGATCATAATTCAGGTTTTAGCTCCCCTACTCTCCTTGATGTACTTTACTGCAGGCAGGTGTGTAACTCTTCAGTGGCGTTGAGGCCTCTAGGTTGTTTGGTGTCGAGATTGACTATGTATTGGGCCTCTAGTAGCCTGAGCTGTTTTTCCCGATCCCCTCCTCTTTTCTTGGGGGGAACAGCGTCAATTAAATAATATTTGAGGCCACTCGGATCTGCACTGTGAGCCTCACTAAAATGTCTGGCGACCGGGTAACTGTGGTCCTGATTTTTAATTGCCCTTATGTATATATATATTTGTATGTATGTATGTATACACAACAAAAACATAAAATATTTAAAAGCAAAAAAGGTAAACCATACATTGTTTACAATTTAATAAAAAGTATTTGCAAACAAAAGACATTACAAATTCGAAATATTCTTCTTCTAATAAACAAAAGCTTAATTATATTAATTAAAACAATATATATATATATATATCTATAGATATATATATATAAATTTCCCACTACAATTGAAACAAAAATAAACACATTCTTATACTAATAATATATAAAATATACTACTCCCACCTCACACAACATAACAGTAATAAAATTGTTACATCACACAAAAGTAAAATTTACTGCTCTCACTACAATAAATACAAAATCAGATCAAATATTATATTGCAGAGTATTAAAATGTACTATTCCCACTACAGTAACTGCAACAGTAGGGAAAGTGTTGGATTGCGAAGGGGTAACATTTACTATTCCCACTCCACTGAGTGTAACAGTAGGGAAAGTGTGGGATTGCGTAGGGCTAAACTTTAATATTCCCACTATTCCCACTTCACTCAGTGCAACAGTAGGGAAAGTGTTGGATTGCGTAGGGGTAAAATTTACTATTCCCACTTCAGTCAGTGCAACAGTAGGGAAAGTGCTGGATTGCGGAGGTGTAAAATTTACTATTCCCACCCCAATGAGTGCAACAGTAGGGAAAGTGTTGAATTGCGGAGGAGCACTATATACTATTCCCCCTCCAGTCAATGAAGCAGTGTTTTTGCGAAAAGGCGCAATCCGCAAATGGGGTCTACTCTTTTTTAGGGTGCCCGGGCCTATTTATGATCCCAATCCAACCCTGGTTGTACCAGTAGTATTTTTTTCAATAGTGATTGACTTACTATGAAGCGCACAGAGGATTAACACAATTCTAATATGTGGTAGTACACAATGGAGAATTGGCCACACCGGACCTACATACTTTTTTCTATGCATGTATTTGTTTATGTTATCCTAACATTGATACCTCATGGCTACTTTAGCACACAACTAGAGCATTTGGTGTGCATCTGTAGTAAGGTGGTCATGAATCTACTATGTGCTGATGACTGCAAACATAGGTATATGTAGAAGGCATCAAAGTTCTTAGTGGAAAGGCATGTGGTGGTATGAATGTAATGTCAATTCAAGATCCTCTATGTCTGGCACAACATTAGAATGACCACGTTCACCTACACATCATTGGTTTCATTTGAGTTAGTCAATCAGTTCAATGGACGCAAAGCAAGAAACCAACAATGTATTCGATCATCCCAGAAAAGTTCTCGATAGGAAGTACTGTCTGTAATAACCTACAAGTAGGTGGTCATCCTGGACCACATGGTGGTGCAACTTGTGCCTTTTGAAATTCTGGACAGATCCATGTTTGGGGCGATTTAGTCCCATTGTATAAGTCCAGAATTTAAAGGATTGTTTCAAAAATGTTCATCAGGCTTTTAGAGAAGGAACGTATCTCTGTTTAGCAATAACTTATGGGTTTTGATTTGGTAGCTCTTGTGTCAAAAATGTGGTTTGAGAAAGAGATAGAATAACTGGGACTGAGGTTGTGGTTTGAGGAAAAAGAGCAGTCAGAATCTGGAAGAATACCTGGGCCAGCAGTGCTATAACAGAATGTGAACTATAATCCTGTTTCCATGTGCCGTGACATATCACAGATGCTTCATGAGGACACTAGGTCATTAGGAAACACATGCATATTGTTGCCCTAGATGTGTCTCAAGATCACTAGAGGCCATATGTATAAAGCATTTTTGCTGTTGCAAACGGTCCGATTCACAAAATCGGTCTGTTTGTGATAGCAAAAATGCTTTTCTAAATGTTCAATTACCCAAACTGTGATGATCTAGAATCACAGTTTGGGTGAAGAAATCGCAATTTGAAGGGGCGTGTTAGAGTGTCCCATTCGAAATAGCGATTTACAGTGTTACGTATCAAGGTTTTGCAACTGAAATGCAGTTGCAAAACCTTGATATTTTACCACCAACTCAAAGTTGGTGGTGACGCATTTGCAAATTGGAAGGGGTCCCCATGAGACCCCTTCCCCTTTGTCAATGTTAGGAAACATTTTTTAAGAGCAGGCAGTGGTCCCACAGACCACTGCCTGCTCTTAAAATATTAAAACAAACCATTTCAGTTTTTTATTGTTGGAACGCATCCCGTTTTCCTTTAAAGAAAATGGGTTGCATTTCAACAAAAAAAAACTTTATTCAAAGGCAATCACAGACATGATGGTCTGCTGACCTCAGCATGCCACCATCCCGGATGGCAGGCATTCCTAATAGGTCCCAAACTGTGTCCTACCTCATTAATATTCATGAGGTAGGTTAATTTGTGGCACACTAGGAATCGCAAGTTTGAAACAAAAAGTTTTTTACAGAAGGAATAGCGATTTCCAAATAGCGATTTGGAAAAAAACCCTATTTCTCTCTTTGTACATCTGGCCCTAGTTATCTGATGGACTACACTTGATGCTAAGTGCAGTAAAAGAAGTACCATTTGAACGATCTCTCTCCCCTGCATCCCTCAACTGTACAGATGCTTCAGATGTGTGCTTGGACTAAAAAACAAATGTAAGCACCCAACAGAGCTTTAAAAAAAAAATTGCATAAAATAAGGAGCTTGTTGGACTTGCCCTCTCTGCAGGGTAACCACCCATATTTTTTGCCTTCACCTCTCCTATTTTCTGAATCCATTGTGCTGCCTCATCCTCTCACTCTCAGCAAAACCCATCCAGACAAAAAACAACTTCTACAACTGCATGAAGAAAGAAGTGACATGGATGAGAGACAACTGCCTCAAGCTGAACACAGACAAGATGGAAGTCCTAATTTTCAGCAGACACACCACCCTCTGGAATGACTCCTGGTGGCCTCCAGAGCTCAGACCCACCCCCACGCCAAAAGACCATGCACGCAACCTCAGCATCGTACTAGACAGTGAACTCTCCATGAAACTCCAAGCCAACACCGTTGCCTCAGCTTGCTTCCACAGGATCCACATGCCACTAAAAATCTTCAAGTGGCTCCCCATCAGCACCATGAAAATGGTGACGCAGGTCCTCATCACCAGTTGACTCGACTCAACTCAGGGAAAGACCCGAGACATTCACGAACGCAGCAGCTAGGCTGGTCCTCAACCTGCCCAGGAGGACACACATCACCCAATGCCCCAAAGACCCCCAATGGCTCTCCATCCAGAAGAGATGCCAATTCAAGCTTCTGACCAACCCCTGCAAAGCCCTCAACAACATTGGGCCACACTACATGAACCACCGCCTGACCTTCCACCAACCCCCAGAAACCTACGATTCACACACCTTGCCCTCGCACAGATGCCACACATCCAACGCAGCTGCACCGGAGAATGTCCTTTCTCTCACCTGGCCGTCAAAGCCTGGAACACCCTCCCTCTCCACCTACGCACCTCACCCTCACTCAATTACATCAGGATGGGTCTCAAGACCTGGCTCTTCGACTTGAGACCTGCTTCACAGCACCTGGATACCCCTGGAGTGATAGGTAACGCTTTACAAATAGTACTTGATTGATACTTGACTATGTGCAATTTACCACTGCTAACCAGTGCTAAAGGGCTTGTGCTGTAACCTAGAAACTTGGAAAAATTGGCCTAAATCTGATTGACACATTTAATTTGCTTATAAATCCCTAGTAAAATGGTTCAACTTACTCAGGGCCTGTAAATTAAGTGCTACTAGAAGGCCTGCAGCACTTGTTGTGCCACCTACTTAAGTAGCCTTTTAAAACATTTCAGGCCTTCCATTGCAGCCTGTGTGTAGTATTTAACTACTAATTCAACCTGGCAAAATACATCTTTTGTCAGGCCTAAAACTCCCTTTTGAATATATATAAAATAACACCCAAGGTAGACCTAAACAGCCCATAGGGCAGGCTGCAGCATATTTAAAAAGTTTGACATGTACATTTAAGTTTTACATGTCCTGGTAGTGAAAACTCAAAAATGTATGTTTCAATACTGTGAGGCCTACCTCTCCAATAGGATAACATTGGGTTACCTAATTACATTTAATAAGTGATAACTTTTGTGTGGAAAACAGGTAGAAATGTCATGTGTGGTCTCTAAAGAATTGTAACGAAAAACTCTCTTTAATAGTAAAGTCAGATTTAAGTCACAATTATGACATTGCCACTTTTAAAGAGTTTCAAGGAAAAAAGGGAATCTGGCCAACTTATTTAAATGTCCTGCTGTTTATTAAAGAAGGCATGTGAACCAATATTTATATATTTTCTTGGTTCAGGCGAAATTGCTTTACCATTATTTCAAAACATGCATTTATAGTTTCATTGAATTTCATGCAAGCTTGTACAAAACATGATACACCATTGAATAATACAAGTGAAAAAAACAATGATTAATGACAAAAGGTGAAAAAGTAATAAATAATGCAAATAATGCCACAATAATCAATAAACGCATTACACCAGTCTTTAGTTTAGCTAAAAATTAGCCTCACAGAACTCTCATAACAAGTCTATTCCTTTTTCTTTTGGGAGAGATACTAGCCATGGGGATTGGGCTTTAAGTAAATGGGGGTGGGGACCTTATCAACCATCCTTTTTGTGACTTCTAGGTATAATTTTAACAAATTCCCTCATGGATTTCTTATAGAACGGTGCAGACGCGTTTCAAATCCCCATATTGATCAGGGGATTTTCATCAGGGCAATGGCACGGTGTAACCTAAAGAAAATTATAAAGAAAAAAGAGTCATTGCTTTTAAGGGTCCTTTTCTCATTCTTATGAGCCTGTTGGTAACTCAGAGTTATGCATTGTACCTGGGCTTCGTACTGTGTTCTTCTAATTCCTTTTTCATTCAAAGGAAAGACAGCTATTCTAATTTCAATTCTGTAAAATGGAGAGAAGCAGCATTTTTTAGGAGTGTGTGAGTAACACATTTTGTGTTTGCTGAAGAAATCTTTGATAATAATCAGCTAACTCTATTTAGGCTTGAGACATGTTTGCTGTCGGTTTCCTGAAGTTGGTTAAGAGTCCTGTTTGCTTTTGTACAATCGAATGAGTAGTTTGTTGTCTGTAACAGAAAGGGTTTAGTTTTAATCACTATGTTGACGGTTCAATTGGTTGAAGGAACAACTTTGTTGCATTGACATACACAAATATGGTGGAAACAGTTTAAACTTCGAGCCGGAAATGTTTGTGCTTTGTGATTGTTGTTGGACCTTTATTGTCCCGTTTAATTAATCAAGTGATTGGCCTCACATCTAAAGCAAAAGAATCGTAAAAGGTATTTTAGTACACACTTATTCGCTTTCCGCATGCTGAGTGCGTGTTGTTTAAGAAGGAAACAATGTTGCTTTGAAACTTACTTTGTCCGGGTGGAAGCGGCGCGTGCGTATGGACGGAAAGCCGGTTTCTTTCGGTTTTCTTAAAGGATTGAACACTCGCCTCTTTTCTGTGGTTGAAAGAAATTAATTATAGTTGACTTTCCAGTGGCCCACATGTCTCAAGAGTTCGAATTTTTAATGAGGGTCCATTCTGGTAGCAATGCGTTACGCTAGCTTTTTGTTTAAAATCGCCCGCTGGTTTCCTACATGCTAATTTTTGAAATACGGTCGCTTCTGTGCGCTCAACGTTATGCAAGCTGCATGGTTGGTTTGAAAGCATTTCAAAAGGAAACTGTTTGCCTCTTGGTTGCTGACACTTACGTTTAGATTGATTCAATCTTGAAGAACGGGACTCTCAAGGCTCCGTGTCCGGTACGGTCTAGTCAGTTTTTCCGGTCTTTGTGATGAATTTAAAGGAGACTTTGTGTGGTTTCCTTACAGGAAGTGTTTCCTTAAGAATTCTGGTTCCTGTAGTCTTTTACTGTGGATACTGGGCCATGTCAGCTCGTATGATTTGTTGTCCAATACTTCTGCCTTTTTTCATTGCGAACAACGGGCGCTCCAATTAACATTCTAGTTGAGAGAGGAGGTGCCAATTTTTTAGATTTGTCTGGCGAAATTGATGGGTATGTGGGCCAAAGGTGGTCACACACACTAGTTTTTCAAGAGGTTTCTTTATTGACTTAGTCATTAGTTTTTCCCTTGGCGTGTACCAAGCTTTTTATAGCATGCTTTAGTATTTTTTTAGGGTAACCTCTTTCCTTTAATTGATCACAGAGAACTGCTGCATGGATCATGAAGTCCTCTTTTCTAGCACAATTCCTTCTAATGCATAACAGCTGTCCGTACTGGAGGTTATCACGTAGGCTCCTAGGGTGGGAGCTCTGATAGTGTAGAATTGTATTCCTATCTGTTTGCTTACGGTACAAGGTGGTTATTAACTCTACAAACAATGGAACATTATCTTGAAACCAGGAATCGACCACACAGAGTACCCACAGAGTTCATTCTGAAACTAGCAGAAATTGCACTATAGAAAAATTACTTCAAATTTGACGACACATTCTTCATGCAGACCAAAGGGACTGCGATGGGATGTCCCTTCACCCCAGAAATGGCGGTGCTTTACATGGCTTGTTATGAGGATAAGTTCATACACAACAATAATTCGTTTGAAGGTCATATCCAACAATGGTATAGATACATTGACGATGTCTGGTGCATCTGGAAAGGTACAGAACAAGAACTTCAATCATTTCATGACTGGTTAAATGCAAGACACCCAGACATCAAATTCAGCATCAATAAAAGTAAAACAAACTTAACGTTCCTCGATGTGGAAGTAATAATCCAAGACAAAAAGTTAATAACCACCTTGTACCGTAAGCCGACAGATAGGAATACAATTCTACCCTATCAGAGCTCCCACCCTAGGAGCCTAAGTGATAACCTCCCGTACGGACAGCTGTTACGCATTAGAAGGAATTGTGCAAGAAAAGAGGACTTCATGATCCATGCAGCAGTTCTCTGTGATCAATTAAAGGAAAGAGGTTACCATAAAAAAAATGCTAAAGCATGCTATAAAAAGAGCTTGGTACACGCCAAGGGAAGAACTACTGACTAAGTCAATAAAGAAACCTCTTGAAAAACTAGTGTGTGTGACCACCTTTGGCCTACATCCCCATCAATTTTGCCAGACAGTTCTAAAAAATTGGCACCTCCTCTCTCAACTAGAATGTCAATTGGAGCGCCCGTTGTTCGCAATGAAAAAAGGCAGAAGTATTGGACAACAAATCATACGAGCTGACATGGCCCAGTATCCACAGTAAAAGACTACAGGAACCAGAATTCTTAAGGAAACACTTCCTGTAAGGAAACCACACGAAGTCTCCTTTAAATTCATCACGAAGAACGGAAACACTGACTAAACCGTAACGGACACGGAGCCATGAGAGTCCCGTTCTTCAAGATTGAATCAATCTAAACGTAAGTGTCAGCAACCAAGAGGCAAACAGTTTCCTTTTGAAATGCTTTCAAATCAACCATGCAGCTTGCGTAACGTTGAGCGCACAGAAGCAACCGTATTTCAAAAATCATCATGTAGGAAACCAGCGGGCGATTTTAAATAAAAAGCTAGCGTAACGCATTGCTACCAGAATGCATCCTCATTACAAATTTGATCTCTTGAGACTTGTGGGCGACTGGAAAGTCAACTATAATTAATTTCTTTCAACCACAGAAAAGAGGCGAGTGTTCAATCCTTTAAGAAAAATGAAAGAAACCGGCTTTCCGTCTATACGCACGCACCGCTTCCACCCAGACAAAGTAAGTTTCAAAGCAACAATGTTTCCTTCTTAAACAACACGCACTCAACATGCGGAAAGCGAATAAGTGTGTACTAAAATACCTTTTACGATTATTTTGCTTTAGATGTGAGGCCAATCACTTGATTAATTAAACGGGACAATAAAGGTCCAGCAACAATGACAAAGCACAAACATTTCCGGCTCGAAGTTTAAACTGCTTCCACCATATTTGTGTAAGTCAATGCAACAAAGTTTTTCCTTCAACCAATTGAACCGTCAACATAGTGATTAAAACTAAACCCTTTCTGCTACAGACAAGAAACTACTCATTCGATTGTACAAAAGCAAACAGGACTCTTAACCAACTTCAGGAAACCGACAGCAAACATGTCTCAAGCCTAAATAGAGTAAGCTGATTATTAACATAGATTTCTTCAGCAAACACAAAATGTGTTACTCACACACTCATAAAAAATGCTGCTTCTCTCCGTTTTACAGAATTGAAATTAGAATAGCTGTCTTTCCTTTTGAATGAAAAAGGAATTAGATTAACACAGTACGAAGCCCAGGTACAATGCATAACTCTGAGTTACCAACAGGCTCATAAGAATGAGAGAAGGACCCTTAAAAGCACTGACTCTTTTTTCTTTATAATTTTCTTTAGGTTACACCGTGTCATTGCCCTGATGAAAATCCCCTGATCAATATGGGGATTTGAAACCCGTCGGCACCGTTCTATAAGAAATCCATGAGGGAATTTGTTAAAATTATGCCTAGAAGTCACAAAAAGGATGGTTGATAAGGTCCCCACCCCCGTTGACTTAAAGCCCAATCCCCATGGCTAGTATCTCTCCCAAAAGAAAAAGGAATAGACTTGTTATGAGAGTACTGTGAGGCAAATTTTTTAGCTAAACTAAAGACTGGTGTAATGCGTTTATTGATTATTGTGACATTATTTGCACTATTTATTACTTTTTCACCTTTTGTCATTAATCATTGTTTTTTTCACTGGTATTATTCAATGGTGTATCATGTTTTGTACAAGCTTGCATGAAATTCAATGAAACTATAAATGCATGTTTTGAAATAGTGGTAAAGCAATTTCGCCTGAACCAAGAAAATATATAAATATTGGTTCACATGCCTGCTTTAATAAACAGCAGGACATTTAAATAAGTTGGCCAGATTTCCTTTTTCCTTGAAGTTTTACCACGTCCAATCTGGCCATACTAGGACGTAACCCCTTATTTACCAATTTAAAGAGCGGGTTTTTCCGCAAGTGTTTTGCTAATAATTGAGCTCCAAAAAGTTACAAAACTAATCTTTGCAGGCAGGTCCACCCTCCTCCCTGGTAAAAAAGCATGTCTGAAAAAGATACACTATCATTCACTGAATCTCATATTCAAAACCTAATTTCCACACCATCTCCCTTCTCTTCCATCACACTAAGTACTACGGCTTAGCAGCACAATGAATCAGAAAAGCTAATTCGCGTGAATAAAAAGCACATTCGGACCGAGTTACATGGTCATTTCCTTTTAGAGCACTTGAAAGCAGGCACCATCCCTTGGGGCCTGCAAATTAAAAATGTTCCTGTGATCTTTATTGATGACCCAGAATACAAAAAGGGCTTCAGTTTCATATGCACCAAGTGCAGTCGCGATTTAATGGTCCATACCATCGAAACTGCCCAAAGAATATGCCAAAAAGAACTTGAAGAGTTGGATAGTTTAATACAGGCAATCACGAACAACCATACTGTACTTGAAGCAAAAACACTATTAGAAAAAATTGACAAGGAGATTCAAACATTTAAAGATAATACCATCAATTTCAAGACATCCAAATTTGAAAAAGATTCAAAAACGTTTAATATTGAGACTGTATATCCATACTTAAAAGAAGACTACTACACAAAAGTGGACTCACGTAGAGCCTTATCAGAGTACCAAGGCCGTTCAAAAAACAGATTTACTACCTTTTCTGAATCTTCATCATCAGATTCAACAGGGGAGTCTGACCCCAGAGAAGGTCCCTCCAAAAGACAGAACTCTTTTTAGAGAAAGGCGAACAAAGGAACAGGGTAAGGTTCAAACAGCAGCAACCGCGGGAAATGAGGACAAGAAGAAACTTCTACAAAAATTGAATACAACCTCAATAATAAACCTATCAACTCAGCAATTGACACAAGCACAAGAATCAGTCTTAAACCTGGGTGTTAAATTTGTACCTAATCACTACACTGATTTTACCCATATGAAGATTGAGGCTCTTGATTTTGTCGTAATATAAGACTAAAAATATTCTTCGACAATAAAGAAAATAAAGGAAATATGGAACCCTCAGGACTGACTAAAAAATCCAGCTTTGTCCCTCCAACACAAAGTATGCCTAAACAAGTTATTGCCTTTGAGCAGGCAGTTTTGTCCTCAATCAGCCAGTTCGAAAACAAAAAACAACATATCAAAAGAAATACCACCTGGCAACAACAGAAAGCTTTAGTCGAACTGCAAAAAGATGAGTCTATAATTATAAAGCCCGTGGATAAGGGCGGAGCTTTAGTCATCTGGCCAAAAGAAAATTACATAGCAGAAGCTAAGAGTCAAATCCTGAACAAGGAATGGTACAGGCAATTGAAGGGAGACCCCACGCGTCAAATTGAGGGTGAAAGTTCGGCTATAATAAAAGCAGGATTGGAACAAGGAATTTTAGGTCCCAAGGAATTTGAATATCTTAATAAAAGCCATCCAAGGATCCTGTAATCTATTTTTTGTGTAAAATACATAAATGCCTTGAAAAACCCCCAGGGTGACCAATCGTTTCTGGGTGTGACTCTGCACTGGAACCCATAGCTAAATATGTGGATGTCTTCCTAAAACCATTTATCGAGAAAGTACCCTCTTACATAAGAGACACCATGGATTTCATAACAAAAATCGAAAAACAACCCTTTGATTCTGATCAATGGTTAGTCTCATTAGACGTTGTCTCATTGTACACTCAGATCCCGCAAGAGGAAGCTCTACAAACAATGGAACATTATCTTGAAACCAGGAATCGACCACACAGAGTACCCACAGAGTTAATTCTGAAACTAGCAGAAATAGCACTAAAGAAAAATTACTTCAAATTTGACGACACATTCTTTATGCAGACCAAAGGGACTGCGATGGGATGTCCCTTCACCCCAGAAATGGCGGTGCTTTACATGGCTTGTTATGAGGATAAGTTCATACACAACAATAATCCGTTTGAAGGTCATATCCAACAATGGTATAGATACATTGACGATGTCTGGTGCATCTGGAAAGGTACAGAACAAGAACTTCAATCATTTCATGACTGGTTAAATGCAAGACACCCAGACATCAAATTCAGCATCAATAAAAGTAAAACAAACTTAACGTTCCTCGATTTGGAAGTAATAATCCAAGACATAAAGTTAATAACCACCTTGTACCGTAAGCCAACAGATAGGAAAACAATTCTACGCTATCAGAGCTCCCACCCTAGGAGCCTACGTGATAACCTCCCGTACGGACAGCTGCTACTCATTAGAAGGAATTGCGAAAGAAAAGAGGACATCATGATCCATGCAGCAGTTCTCTGTGATCAATTAAAGGAAAGAGGTTACCCTAAAAAAATGCTAAAGCATGCTATAGAAAGAGCTTGGTACACGCCAAGGGCAGAACTACTGACTAAGTCAATAAAGAAACCTCTTGAAAAACTAGTGTGTGTGACCACCTTTGGCCCACATACCCATCAATTTCGCCAGACAATTCTAACAAATTGGCACCTCCTCTCTCAACTAGAATGTCAATTGGAGCACCCGTTGTTCGCAATGAAAAAAGGCAGAAGTATTGGACAACAAATCATACGAGCTGACATGGCCCAGTATCCACAGCAAAAGACTACAGGAACCAAAATTCTTGAGTAAACACTTCCTGTAAGGAAACCACACGAAGTCTCCTTTAAATTCATCACGAAGACCAGAAACACTGACTAGACCGTAACGGACACGGAGCCATGAGAGTCCCGTTCTTCAAGATTGAATCAATCTAAACATGTCAGCAACCAAAAGGCAAACAGTTTCCTTTTGAAATGCTTTCAAATCAACCATGCAGCTTGCGTAACGTTGAGCGCACAGAAGCGACCGTATTTAAAAAATCAGCATGTAGGAAACCAGCGGGCGATTTTAAACAAAAAGCTAGCGTAACGCATTGCTACCAGAATGCATCCTCATAAAAAATTCGAACTCTTGAGACATGTGGGCGACTGGAAAGTCAACTATAATTAATTTCTTTCAACCACAGAAAAGGGGCGAGTGTTCAATCCTTTAAGAAAAATGAAAGAAACCGGCTTTCCGTCCATACGCACGCGCCGCTTCCACTCGGACAAAGTAAGTTTCAAAGCAACAATGTTTCCTTCTTAAACAACACGCACTCAACATGCGGAAAGCGAATAAGTGTGTGCTACAATACCTTTTACGATTCTTTTGCTTTAGATGTGAGGCCAATCACTTGATTAATTAAACGGGACAATAAAGGTCCAGCAACAATCACAAAGCACAAACATTTCCAGCTCAAAGTTTAAACTGTTTCCACCATATTTGTGTAAGTCAATGCAACAAAGTTTTTCCTTCAACCAATTGAACCGTCAACATAGTGATTAAAACGAAACCCTTTCTGTTACAGACAAGAAACTACTCATTCGATTGTACAAAAGCAAACAGGACTCTTAACCAACTTCAGGAAACCGAACATGTCTCAAGCCTAAATAGAGTAAGCTGATTATTATCAAAGATTTCTTCAGCAAACACAAAATGTGTTACTCACACACTCCTAAAAAATGCTGCTTCTCTCCATTTTACAGAATTGAAATTAGAATAACTGTCTTTCCTTTGAATGAAAAAGGAATTAGAAGAACACAGTACGAAGTACAATGCATAACTCTGAGTTACCAACAGGCTCATAAGAATGAGAGAAGGACCCTTAAAAGCACTGACTCTTTTTTCTTTATAATTTTCTCTAGGTTACACCGTGTCATTGCCCTGATGAAAATCCTCTGATCAATATGGAGATTTGAAACGCGTCGGCACCGTTCTATAAGAAATCCATGAGGAAATTTGTTAAAATTATGCCTAGAAGTCACAAAAAGGATGGTTTATAAGGTCCCCACCCCCGTTGACTTAAAGCCCAATCCCCATGGCTAGTATCTCTCCCAAAAGAAAAAGGAATAGACTTGTTATGAGAGTACTGTGAGGCAAATGTTTTGCTAAACTAAAGACTGGTGTAATGTGTTTATTGATTATTGTGACATTATTTGCACTATTTATTACTTTTTCACCTTTTGTCATTAATCATTGTTTTTTTCACTTGTATTATTCAATGGTGTATCATGTTTTGTACAAGCTTGCATGAAATTCAATGAAACTATAAATGCATGTTTTGAAATAATGGTAAAGCAATTTCGCCTGAACCAAGAAACTATATAAATATTGGTTCACATGCCTGCTTTAATAAACAGCAGGACATTTAAATAAGTTGGCCAGATTCCCTTTTTTCCTTGAAGTTTTACCACGTCCAATCTGGCCATACTAGGACGTAAGCACTTATTTACCACTTTTAAAGATTTGTCATTTTCTTGTCCTAACCATTTGGTGCCTGCACCCTGTGGTATGGGTCACATGACTGTGATTAGAGTGACAGTTGGCCACTGTATATTCCTACCAGTCATTGAAACAAAGTGGACTTAGTGTTGGCAGGATGGGTCATTCTACCAGGAAATGTGGGGCGAAGCTGTTCCTCGTCCCATTTATATTTAAAAGCAGCTGCAATCACAAAGAATTTCACACTATCCTTTTGTCACCCCAGACCCCTTGGAGCCTGGGGAGGGAGGAAGGAAATTCAAGATCCATCTGTGGGTGGGGGGAGGGGAGGGGACTCCAGAAGTTTCTTACTCTTCAAAGCTGGTACCAGGTATAAAAATAGTAGCCTCAGACCCACTCTTCAGTTCACCCCTGGACCTGAGGAGGACACTCAGAAGGCCTGGCCTGCACTTCCGTGGACTGCCCTGCTGCTTGAAGCCTGCTTTGTATTTCAGAGGACTATCTTGTAGCTGAAAGCCTTCCGTGACCCCTCATAGGGCTGCCTTGCTGCTGGAGGACTGCATGCTGCTTGAACCCAAGACTAAAAGAGTGACTCCAAGGATTAGTTGCCTGGCGTTCTGTTCTGTGCTGCAGGGACACAAAAAGCTCCAACAACTTGAACCCTGCACCTGGACCCTGCCTGAAGTGAGTCCTACCCTCCAAGCGGTGCCCACCCAGTCTTTGACCCTTGGGAGTGGTGCTAAAGGTGCTCAAACAGCCTATTACCAAACTGGGGTAATTTGCAGACAGAAATTTCTCTAAGAGGGGAAACCGGGACCTACCTACTCTCTGATCCTGATCCCAAGGTGCACTGCAGGTCAGCCTGATTTCGCAGTAACTCACACGACGTTCTTACGTGAAGCAGCAAATCTAGTTCAGCGGCTCCTCATAGAAGAGGTATTTGGCCTCCTGGAGCCCTCGTTAGCTACAGCCTGTAGCTTCGTTCCACAGGAGATGTTTGACTTCCAAAGAAGCAACTACGTTCAAACAGAGGAATTTTCACTGTGACTTCGTCTAGCAGTACCTCGACGATGACTCCTCCTGGTTGGACATCGCCAGCTGCCTTGCCCATTGAACTTTATCTTTTTAGACATTTTTCTATTTAATTTCTTTTAAGTTCAAAATAAGTCATGACCGGGCCCAATCCACTTCATGTATTCGAACCGTGCTCCATCGCGGTTGGCCATAACTTTTGACTTTGGGCTAGTCTTGTGCGACTGTATGTCTGTGATTGGCATTTTAATCTTTTAGGTACTAGTTTTTACTAAAAATTAAAAAAAAATCTTAACTCCAGTTCTACTGGGTGGATATTTGATTTTTTGGTGTCTACTTATTTTTTAAATGTAACTCTATTTTTCTAAATTGGTGTGGGATTTTTCTTGTGTTGTGTTTTCACTGAATTACTGTTCAAGTGCTGGATAAATACTTTACACTTTGCCTCTAAGTTAAACCTGTCTGCTTTTGTTCTAATCTACCATAGGGTTAAACACAGGTTAATTTAGTGACTGTCTGCGGCTCACCCCGACAGGGATTGTGGTTGTTGATTGAGAAAGGCTAACACCCACCTCAACCAAAAACCCAATTCCTGACAGAGCTGACAGTACAAAACATGTTGAAGGAGACGCTGTGGGCTGATCAGCTGTGCTCAGGTTTCTCCCATAAGGTCATGGTGCAAATCAAAAAAATTGCATATTCTTTCCTGTGATACCAAAGAGATGGCAGGGACACAACCAACATCCTTACAAGTGTTTTTGAGGCTGCCAGGAATGGAGCTGCTCCCAAAGAAGAGGTCACCTCAAATTCGGGTCAGCATCATAAGTTTCACAGGGGTCCAAAATGATGACAACAGGAGGGGTGAATGCTAGCTTAAAACATTTTTGGAAGTGAGATTTTTAGTTTTATGCTTTGTTGTGTAAGGATCATCATCATAGAGTTCAAAAATATCTTTGTAGGCTGTGTAAAATTAGAAAAAAGGCTTATATAAACTGTGTTTGAATTCTATCAATCACACTTTGAATTTCATCCAAATGTGATTGGCTGGGCTGTGATCAAATATTTTCTCTCGCTATTTTGAAACTCACAAGTCAGCTGTGATTTATGAGTTTCAAAATAGTGAAAAAAATTTAAATTATCTCCCCACATTTATATATTTTCACATGTCCCCAGGGATCCCGTCACCCTGAGGACTGTGAGTACTGGTGCATGGTGGAGAACACAATGCAGGTACATTGTGCCTGGGAACTGTGAGTGCCCTTGCATTCTATCTTTTTTCTTTTTCTCTCAGGGAGTGCCAAATCCCCAGAAGGATTGCTGGTGGTGAGGCACAGCACTTCTCCTCCCGCGCTAATCATGGGCAGGAAAGAAACACCGCTGCTGGCTCCCGTGCGAACCAAAAAAAGCATGTCTGGGTATGAGGTAGCTGGCAGGGCTGTAGATGCTGAGGAATTCTCCTTTGGAATTCAGCTGTACAGAGATTTCAGCTGCTATGTATAATAAAGTACTTTTCTTTTTTTAAAGTAAAACTGAACAATGATTTATTGAGCATTGTTCATTATGTGCCTAGCAACGGTGATTCTAGGCCACAGCATGTTGCGTTTAGGGCCTGGTTGGTGGTCAGGTACTATGGCCAAGCCCTGCTGCACATGGCTGGAGGAGGGCACAGTGTGGGTGGATGGTCTCTGGGGTTGGGCAAAGGGCCTGCTCTCGCCAAGGTTGAAAATGAAGAACATCATAAAAAGATCAATGAAATTCAATCAAAAGCCAGTTAAACAGTGAGTTTTGGTTCTGATTCAAATTTGTAAAGCTACTGAAATTCTCCACGGATGATCAAAATAACATGGAACCATGATGAGGGCATGAGTATGGCATGGGTTCTCTATATTGCTAACCACAACTGGCAATTGTCAATGGTTTTACGATTTTGAGCCAGAAACTTATATGGGATAAAGTGCCCTCCTGTCTTACAGTATGAAGATATTGCAAGTCACAGAGGAGTTTCATAATCATATAGAGGAACGAGGCAGAAAATCAAAAGATCTGTTAGCTATTTGTTACAGAAAGGCATTAGATACAGTTCAATACAAGTTAGGTTTTTTTTTAAAGACACAGTAGAAACATGCAGAAAAATTCTAAGATTTCTATATTCACCCTAGGACTGCAAAAAGTAAACAAATTGCTATGAATATCTCCTTTCGGCATGTCAACGTACAGCTAGACAGACAGAACAGAAGAAAGAAAAGCGACATTTAGATTCTCATTCTTTAAACAGCAGCTTCAATTATCTCCGACACCTGACTAGCTTTCCCTTCAGCTGCTGGCTTTAGCAGCAGGCATTGTGATGTCAGAACTCAGCTGTAAAGGAAGAGTTGTCAAGTGGGGAATTCAGTAAGCTATTCTGGTTAGAAGCTTCCAGGCTCGCCACCAAGCTCCATTATTCCTCCTGTGAATTCCTGTGGGGTTTCGGCTGTGGCACAATCCCCAGATGGTGCCCCTATCATGGCTTCTGAAGGGGTTGGGATCACTGAAGCTGGTGGTGCCCGGTGGTGTGAATGGAAAACTAAGATGGTGGCTGTGATGGTGACACAGCTGCCATGGATGCCCTGAGAGGCTGGTTTCTGCCCTGTGATCTAACTGGTGAATCCCAGACCTGAGCGGCGGCACGAGTCGCAAGACTTGGGCAACACCCCAGAAGTAAGGAGAGGCCGAGCACTATGCCACTGCAGGCTGCATGCACCTGCTTTCCTCTGCAACCCTCCAATGGGAGTGGACCTGTGGCCCCATCCTAATGTGAAGGTGCGACCGTGATGTTGAGGAGATGGTGTACCTTTGGTGGTTGGGCCCCCAATGCCCTGGGACTTTCTTTCCACCCCCACTTCATGGACTCTGAGCCCCTAGGGGAAAATTATTCAGGCTGGAGGAGGCTGCATCCTGTAGATTGATCCAGTGGAGCAGTGATATTATGAGGCCAGCAGAGAGATAGGTGGCACCACTAGCTAGAGGCTGGAAGTTGGATGATTCCGGCTGCAGCCTGCCTTCCACTGCTGTGCCAAGACATTAGTGTAGGACACCCAGTGCCTCTTCTTATATTGTGGCTAATTGGGGGACCCTAGGAGCAACGGGGGTCTGACACAGGAGTGGTGCTTGATGCCCCAAACTCAGGCAGTTAATTATTGCCTGGCCGGGTTATCTCTGCATTATGTGGACCTTGGGGAAGACAGCACTTCTAGGGTTACTGCATTAAGTATAATGGGGTTACCCAGTGGATCGACCAATTAAAGTACTCATCAGATCTTTGTCTGTTACCTCAACTGGCTGTCCTGCCTTGTCCTGAAGAAGACCTGCTGTGACTCCAATTGAATCACGCACCTTCTTGGGTCGAAACGTCGACGTGTCTACACAATCCTTCCCCACTCTCTCCACTCCATGTAATAGCAGAACCGTGTATGGATTGGAGATTCAATTGTATAGGGATTGATGTCTATTGAATGAACATTTTATATATGTTTTGTACAGCACTGTTTATATGTTATTCACTCAAAGCACTTTGTCACTTCTAGATCACCTCATCACTGATTAGTTTATTGTTTGCGCCATATTTTAACAACAAAATTGTTCTCTGTGACAGCCTGACTTAGATATAACACAAATTGTAAGACAGAAAAATTAATTAATGTTCTAATACAATTGGTATTGATTACAAAAATTTAGGTGTGTTTCCTTTTTCTTTTCATGTACTAAAGCTTAAGACATAATTAAAGTAATTATCTAACTCCCGACAGAGCCTACTTTACCCTAGATCTAGGGTTACTGCAGCAATAAGGAGAGCTAATCCATGATGGATAGTGACCCCTGTGGTTTTCTCTCACACAGCCAGCTTGACTTTGATTGCATTTATGTACTCGCTGGATAGCCGCTGCAGACTGCACCTCATGGCCGCTTGGATTTATAGGACAGAGGGTGACCCCTTGGCGGTTTGATTGGTGCAAATAATCAAAAATAGGGATGAGGAGCAATATTTAGAGAGGTCCTTCACTCATACGCCTACAAGGTCAAGGTACAACAGGTGCAGAGGGGGCAGTTCCTCAAAGAAAAGGAAAGATAGACCCTAATAGGTAGAACAAGGGGTCCGACCAATTGGATCCCGGGGGATATGAGTGATCAGTTCAAAGTGCCCTCACACACCTGGTGGAGTGTCATACTTTATCATCAGGTGCCCCTTGTCGAGCCAGCACTGCAATGCCCAAAGAGCACCTCAATAGGGGCTCTTTAATGGAGATCTTATGATTATCAAGCTGTAGGATGAATCCAAGTGGGGGGATAGTATAGGGTGGTGAAAAAGGTGATTTGCAAGAGTCTAAGGGATCCAAAGGAACTTTAATAGAGTGGTCCCTTGACACACTAAAAACAGAAGAGCTATCTAAGGTAATAATGTACCCTAATAGCTATGGTGCATGTAGAGTAAGGTCGACATGTTTCATGCCTAGGGTGCCAGGAGGTTCAATGGCATTTCGTCAGGACCAGTCTGATACCTACCCTATAAGTTAAGAGAGTGGGGGCCAAAAAGTAAGTGTAGGGTACCCACTCAAACAGGTTGATACCACCTATAGGAGAAAATGGGGAAGAGGACCATAAGGGATCTGCTGCCAACCATATACTCAAAAGGCTAACAGTATCTCACATAATGTCCTAGGGTTGCAGCTTGGATCAAAGAGGGTGAGATTTCTCCTAAAACTGTAAAATACAGAATACATTTAGAACACCCCCTTTGTGAGAGATCCGATGCAAGGAACTGTGATAAATTTGTCCATCCACTACAATACTGGAATTAAAATGAATACGATTAATCATGTGCCTATAAAACCAACAGGTTCACTCGTACATCCCTGATGATTTTGTCAAAATGAGGATAAACATACCCAATAATCAAGAGTGAAATACCCAGTAGGAGAGACAGAGGACCGGGCCTAGCTGCGGACAAAGAAAAACTTGTACAAAGCAGATGTACCGGTAAGTTTAGAATATAGTGCTAAACATAAATACATAAAAGACCAACACACCAAAGTGAATAACTCACATGGATCTTGCAGCATATTCGCCCGGGACCTACCCCCTCTGCCAACCTGTAAGTTAAGAATGAGGACTTCATCGTATCTTATAAAGGAGACGGGGTATCAAATTTATTGGGGGCCCTGTGTGGCTAATTGGCAGTTAATAACAACCGATACAGCTGTAGATTTTTAGGATAGCTGAGCAGGCCGATCGGAGAGACAGCTGTAGGGCTTCAGAATGGCTGAACGGGGCATGTGAAAAGTGCACATTAGATCAACTACTCCCTCGGGGCCATTTTATAGTGGAGGCCGTCATAACGAACCGAATGCACCAGAATAGATAGGAGGGGATGGGGTCCCTTGCCATATCCAGAACGGGTTCCCAGTTCCAAACCTGGTTGAAGCTATACGTGCGTGTGTGTTAGGGAACAATTGACGAACATGCTGGGTTAGCGTTGTTCATAGGTGTCATAGCAGCGAAATGATGTCAAATCTGACATATGTAGTGGCAGCCATCTTGAAGAGGAGTCCAGTCTAATAAATCCCTTTGCAAAGCTGCACTATGAAATGTATTTAAGGTATTTCTTTCTAGCCATAGGCAGGGGTCCGTACTAAAATAAAGGGCTAGATATAAAATGTAAATAAACGTAACCAAATTCCTTAAAGGATAATCGTGCCCTGGATGTTGTGGTAAATGAAAGGTCAGACGGCCATTGGAGTGACGAAAAAACAGGTGTGACTAAAAAAATCAGATTTTTACTAGGCCAGCAGAGCTCGTATAAGTCTATGCCCCCCAAACCACAAAGTGGTAAAACGCTGTCTACTTTAGAGGGGAAGGAGAGCACAAAGGTTCCCTAACCATGTGTCCCATATATATATATAGATATCAATAGCTGCACTAATTCCTGTCGGATTTAAAACTTACGAGCCCACAGATGGGCCTCAACGGACAGAAGCTGTCCTAAATCCTGTGCAGGTGCTTCCAACAGTCCGGCTTGGTGAATACCAAACCAGATGGCCCCCTGGTTCATGGGGTGGTGCACACTCGGTGGCGGGGACAGCCACCTGATATGTAACGCTCCAAAACTCTCCCAAGATGTGAGCAGCACTCCAGCACCTGCCTGAGGCTGAAGGCCTTTATAGAGGTATGAACAGCATGCAGTCCATCGATTCTATTTGACAGCTGTTCCGCCGAATCTCGCCTGATGCGTTTCAAAGGGTTTCCTTCTTCAGAGGCCTGCGGATTTAGGACAGCTTCCATTGAGGCCCATCTGTGGGCTCGTAAGTTTTAAATCCGACAGGAATTAGTGCAGCTATTGATAGCTCCGGGACTTCAGTACTCATAATGCCCCACAAGACACTCATTTGAGGAGCCCATCTGGGGGGGTGGCATTATGCATCATTTAAGAGGGACCAATACGGTTCTTTCTGGAATAAGGTTTGCTTATTCTACTGGTTATTGGCCTCCAGAACGGTCCACCTGAGGTAATCTAGGATATGGTGTTTTTCCACAAAATGGGAGCTCATCTTTATCGTGCAATGTTGGCAGCGAATGTTGCTGCGATGTTCGCCAATGCGTATCTTGATAGGTCTGGTGGTCATGCCTACATAGCGAAGTTTGCATTGGCAGTGGATGAGATGTATGCAAATTTTAGTGTTGCAGTTCATGTTATTTCTCTGAATCCAATTGTGTGCATCATCAAAAGTGATTTCTTTAGATGATCCCATCAGGTGACACACGCCACATGAGCCACACAGGAAGGGGCTGGTCACTGGTGGAAGATTCCATAAGGTTCTATGTTCCTGTTTGGAACTTGCCCGTGGTCTAGTATGTACCAAGAGATTTCGTAAATTATTGGTGCTCTTGAAGGCAAATCGCTGAATAGGAATAACAAGAGATCCTGACTGAAGAATGCGCCAATGTTTTTGTATAATCTTCTGAATACGGTTTGTGTTTGGTGTGAACGTGGTGACTCGTGCGATCACGCCATCATCTTGTCTTATCCTGGGTTCCAACAGGGCTTGTCCATGGTAATTCCTGAGCCTCTTCCAGGCCCTCTTCACTACCAATGTCGGGTAGTTACGAACTTTTAGGTTCTGGCTGAAAGTTGCAGCTTGATTTTCATAATCACTAATATCACTGCAGTTGCGACGCAGGCGTAAAATCTACCCATAGGGAAGGTTATCGCAGAGAGCTTTCATGTCATGACTATCAAAAAGCAACAGGCTGTTACAATTAGACCTGGGCAATGAACTTCGCTCCGTTCGCGGAGTTTGCAGAGTGTTCTGCACTCCGCGGAGCTCGCGGAGTGCAGAAAACTCCGCTTCGCGATGTGCAGCGGAGTTTTTTCCCCGCTCGCGATCGCGAACGGTAAGTTCGCGATCGCGAACGGTAAGTTTGCGAGCGTGAGCTGATGCTCGGGTAGAATTTCTACCCGAGCGGCAGGAATACCAGCACAAACTGCAGTTCGCACTGCACTCCGCCACTCGCGGATCTTCGCGGAGTTTTTTTGTAACTTCGCGGAGTTCCGCGTAGCAAAACTCCACGGACTACGCCCAGGCCTGGTTACAATCCGTCTTCTTCTTGTAAGTGGTGGTAACCAGTTGTCCATTGTTGGCTGTAATAAGGATATCCATGAATGCAATTTCACTGTCTGAAACAGTTTTGGTGAAGCTCAGAAAGGGAGTTAATCCACGTGTAGAAGGGCTCTCATGCATCCAGATCGCCACTCCAAAAGATAATAATGTCATCAATGTATCGTTGCCACAATTTGGTGTTGGCATGCTATTGATTACTTTCTGTGGAGATATGTAGGTGTTCAAATTCAGCCATGTAGAGACAGGCCAAACTAGGTGCAAAGGTTTTTCCCATAAATGTCCCCTGTACTTGGTGGAACAGCTGATCCAGAAATTGAAAGTAGATCTCTTTTATGCTATTATTTCACATTCAACTATAAAGCTTACTGGTGTAGGAGACGTCCATGTTTCCGCCACAAGGCAAGCCTTGATGACTGTAATGGTTGCATCCTGGCGAATGTTAGCGTACAATGCTTTTACGTTGAGGGTCATAAAGAGGTTGATTCTGTCTAGGCTGTTCATTGCTGCAATAAGGTTGAGGACATCCCTTGTGTCTTTTAGAAAAGAAGGAATTTTCTTCACAAAAGTTTGCAGAAATAAATCACAGAACTTGCTGAGGGGGTTCCAATAGGGAACCGATACCACAAACAATTCGTCTACACAAAGGGGATGACACCTTTATGTATCTTAGGTAGAATGTAGAAATATGGTATCTTGGGAGTAGAGTTAATGAGAAATTACACCCCATTCTTAGAAATCCAACCTTGAGATTCAGCCAAATTCAAATGGGTGTTGATCCTTGTCATGAGTGTCGTTGTTGGGTCCCTGTCAATCTGTCCATAGTATCTCTTATCGGCCAGTTGACAGAGACACTCATAGTTGTAATCAATAGTGTGAAGGACCATGATGGCGCCACCCTTGTCTGCTGGCTTTATTGTGATGGAAGCATCAATAGAAGAGTCCTTACCGCCATCTGTTCCTGGAATGTTATGTTATGGAAGGGCATGCTGTCATCAAGTCTGTTCACTTCTTTAAGTACTGATTGCTCAAATGCAAGGATTTTGCAAGGTGTCATACCATTGGTGGGGCTGAATCTTGATGGAACACGTAGGCCTGAGTCATCTGTTCCAGGTAGGGGATTGTCCTCAAAGTAAGCACAAAGTGTGAGTCTGCTAAAAAGCCATGTCATTCTTAAGTTAGGTGAAATGTGTCTTTGCGTGGTGTGTGAACAAAACCCAATCCTTTCTTGAGTATATTGCCCTCCAGAGATGTGATGGCTCTGGAAGAAAGGTTTACCACTAGCTTCGAGGATTCGTCTTGCTCCAGACTTGCATCTGAGTTTCGAGTTGTGGTTCTTGGCACTGTACTCATTTGTTGACCCCTCTTCTTTTTCCTCTGCCACTGACCCATTCTCTGCCTAATAAAGGGGTGGGCAAAGTGTTGTGGATAAAGTGGATGTGGTGGTTGTTGGTGCATATGGAAGAGGGGGTTCCACTATGGTTGTGGTCCTGGGTATGGGCCAGTGGGGTAACCATACATCAGTGGTGGTAGTATGTCTTTGTTACTATTATGACTACCCCAGCTATATCCATTGGATGAGCTACTGAAAGAGCCCATTTTAAACTGATAGATAGTGGGCCCATCATCTGAAGACGTATCCCCACAAGGGGCTTGATAGTCCTCCCTAATATAGGGAGGACTTTACAAATGTTTTGATATCTTTCTGGAGTTTGCTTATTTTTTGTTGCATTAGGTAATATTTGTGTTCTCCATTTCAAAGTTAATCTCCTCTAGTCATGATTACGATGGAGAAGTTAGTTACAGTTTTCAAGTTGTTCTCTGCTTTGGTGATCCTGGTAATAAGGGCATCTAAGAGTCATTTTGCTGTATTCATTATCAGGATCAACCAGTCCCATGTGCACTTCCAGGCTATATGGGACGATTCACGTCTGAAACCTATAACTTCCAGAAACATACAGGGGACTATGGTAACAACTAAGTCATTGGGTGCAATGCTATCTCCTAAATATTTGGTCATGATTGCCCCGTACAGGGCAATCTTCACCTGTTGTTTTTTCAAGGCCACCACAGACTTCCAATCCTCACTACAGCTGCTCACCGTGCCACTGCCATCTGCCCCTAATAGTGAGGGAGCTCACAAAATCTTAGCCACGATGTCATCATCGTACCTGAGACCTTGGGTGTCCATGCTGGCATGAAGGGATATCAGATTAATATGTGAAAACAGACAGACAAGTGGGGGACAAGGGTAGACTGTGTGGGCCAGCCTCAATGCAGGGTAGCTTCAACACAAAGTAAGGGGTTGAAACCGTGTTCCTAGCACAACAAGTAGGGTAAGCAAAATGTCTTACTTAAAGAATCCCATGGCAGAGCCACTGTGCATGAATAAATAATCAAAAAGAGGGATGAGGGGCGCTATTTAGAGAGGTCCTGCACCCATACTCCTCCAAGATCAATGTACAACAAGCACAGAGGGGGCGGTTCCTCAAACAAAGGTAAGCATAGACATTAATAGATGGATCAAGGGGTCCAACCAAACTGAATCCGGGGGATCCGAGTGATCAAATCAACATGCCCTCACACACCTGATGGGGTGTCATGCTTCATCATCGGGCACTCCTCATTGGGCCAACGCTGCAATTACCGGCGGGCCCCGCAATGGGGGCTCTTCAGCGGAGATCTTCTGATTATCAAGCCATATGATGAATGCAAGTGAGGGGTGTTGCAAAGTCATCCTGTGCCCTGGGCACCCCCCAACTTTTTGCTAACTGGTACTGGTGGTAACTGACTCTGACTGACCCTGGGCTCTGCCTAACCAGACCCGGGCCAGTGCTATGCTGAAAGAGACACTTAGAATACAGTGAAAACACCTACATTCACTAGGGTACACTATGGGTTGGGGTACCCCTGTGATTGGCATGACTTACCCTATCAGACCCTAGTACATAATAGGGCAGGGGGATTGAAACTACCTATCGGACCCTAGTACATAATAGGGCATGGCAGTTTAGAGGCCAGCAGCCTTTTCTACACTTGCATGTGTGCCCTGCTGAAGCCTGAGGTCAGATTAAAAGCAGCCCTGTGTGGCAGGACTGCTTTTAAAAAGTAAATTGTGCCCAAACCCGACTTTGGTGTTTGGGGCACTTAAAAATGGATAACCTACAATGTTTTGGCATATTAGGAACCCCCAAGGTCTCCCCTAGGTGTCCCAGGGGTGGGGGGCCAGGTATTTATAAGGTGGACCCTTATAAAATGAGTTTTATATGCCCTGGGTTAAGTAATATTTCACATTTCACTCCCCACATTGTGGTAAAGTGCTACCCAAATTCGACTTTGATGCTAGGAGCACTGTGGAGGGAGTATCTGCAATATTTCTACAGAATCAGAACCCCTAAAGTCTCCCCTAGGTGTTCCATGGGGTGGGGGGCCTGTAGATATAGGCGGAGTACTTATAAAATATGTTTTTATAAGCCCTGGTGCTGGAAAAATGTCCCAAGTCATTTTTCCCATTGCAAATCCCATGCCACATAGTTTAACATGGCAAGAGGTTATTAACTAATAACTCCTGATAGGAGAATGATAGAACTTCCATTTAAAGACTTCCCAGAATAGTAGTGATAAATCCAACAATATGATATTGTTGAATTTCTCCTAAAATGTACAGACAAGAAGTTATAAGACTTTCTTGTTTGTAGGTCAAGATTCAACCTTCCAGTGGTCTGTCCTGATTGGTCAGAGTTAAGTGGATTAGCCAGGCAGCTTTGAAGAGGTGATAAAGAGCCCCTGGGGTTAACCAGCTCTGCTGGGAGGGCAGTGTGCTGTTACACAGGAATGCCAGAGCAGGGGGAGGAGTCGTAAACCGTCGTAAACCATGGTCTTCAAGGGAAAGGGAAGGCCTCAGTGTCATTTACAACTCTACTCTTTTGACCCCAAGCCAGAGCTAGGCTTAAGGAAGGAATGAGCAGATGCAAGGGGGAGAGACTATGGAGGTTAGCCATCCTAGGGGTGTGTTTAGCCAGCTCTTCTCTACCTGCTGGAAAATCAGCCATTATGAATTTGGAAGATGTGGTGCATTCTGGGACAAAATAGTGCCACACTCTACAGGATGTGTTCATACCTTTGGGGAGTTACCCTGCCCTCGTTGGTCAGGAGTGACCTCCTGCTTGACCCAGAGAACTTGGAATAAGTTTTATTTATTTTTATTTATTTATAAGGTTTTATATAGCATGGACTAGACCCGATGAGGGTATCAGAGCGCTTTACAGAAGTTACATCAAAACAAAGTTGCGCGCTAGACACATATAAATGAGTATCTAAGATAAGATTGTATATGTTGTAAGTTCTTGTTGAAGGTCAGGATAGTGTTAGTCATTCTCTTTTAGCGATCATCACATATCTTGGTAGATGAGCAGCTTCTGGTTGGTATCAACTTGCATCAGGGCTGGGATCCTGAGAGAGTTTAATTCATTAGAAGTAGTTTGACTTCATTTTTGAAGGAGGTGGTGGAGGGGTTCATCCTGATTGCTTGGGGCAGGGCGTTCCATATCCTAGGTGCTAGGCCCGAAAAGGTGCTTGTGCAGGTTTTCTTTTTCCTAAGTTTTTGTGGTTTCAATAGCAGGGTGTTGGTGCTTCTCAGAGTTCTGCTATTGCCTGATAATTCGAGTTTATTGGCTAGATACTTTGGTGTATTGAGGTGTAGGGCTTTGTGCGTCATGCTTGCAATTTTTTGCTGTGCTCTTGCCTCATAGGGGAGCTAATTCAGTACCTTTAGATCCGGGGTGATGTGGTTGTTCTTTCTGCAGCCGCTTTGAGTGAGGCTCTTATAGGAGCCAGACTGGATCTCGGCAAGTCACATACGGTTGTATTCCCATAGTCTATTCTGGGTAGAACTAGAGATTGAACGGCTGTTTTTAGGTCGTTGTCGTTGAGGAAGGGTTTTAGTTTTCTGAGAATGCTCATATGAAAGTTGGCTCCTCTGGTGGCTGTGCTGATGTGTTCCCTCATGTTGAGATTCTTGTCAAGTATTATTCCCAGTGATCTTGTGGAATCGATAATGTGAGGTTTGCAATTGAGGGATGTTAGGTGTTTCATCCAGTTTACTATGTCATCTTGTCCTTGTGGTGGGGAGATTAGGAGAAAGTCAGTTTTAAGTGCATTGAGTTTGAGGTGGTTTTTTGTTAGCCAGATGTGTTTTTTTTTGTAAGGTTGTGTTGAGTAGGCGGATGTCATCCGGCGATGATATTTTTAGGTTTAGTTGGGTATCATCCGCGTACATGTGGTAGTGGATATTGGAGAGTTTCAGAATTTCGGTTAAGGGTTCCATGAATAGATTGAAGAGGGTAGGAGATAAGGCGGAACCTTGAGGGACTCCCAGAGTGACCGGTGTTGTCGAGGATAGCGATAAGTATCTGAGAGGGGCAGAGCCTCTCAGATCTGCTGCTTGAAACTTAAGAAGGCGAGATGGGCCATGCTGGAAGTTTGATGTGCATTTCCAAAGGCCTGCACTCTGAAGACTGCACCTTCCGCACCATCTGCAACTAGAGCCTGTAGATTACCTTGCTGTAAAAGGACTAAAGAGTGGACTCCCTGCAAGCTACAGGTTAACAGAGCTCACCTGGAACATCACCACAAGAATCCCCAGCCTGGAGTACTACCAGTGGATTTGTAAGGGATTTGTTCAATTGGATTGTGGGAATTGAAGCCTCACACTTTCAAGGACCCTCTTAAAGATTCCAGAACCTTGGATTATGTGTTGGATACTTTGAGACCCGCAAGAAGAACTTCAGGAAGGAGTTCAAACAGGAACCAGCCTGCTGGAGGGGGCTGCACAAGACTGGTGAGAGATCCTCCAGAACAATTGCTAAAGGTGAATGTGTCCCTGTCAGAGGCAACGAAATGACCAAAAGGGGCACTGTTGGTTTCTAAGCACTAGAAAGTGACTAATCTTTAAAAATTCATATCTCTGGTTCCCTACAGTGTATTGTTTTTCGTTTTGGTGTCATTTAAAAGATAAAAATATTTCCTATTTTTATAAATTGGTGTTAGATTTTAATTTTGTATTGTGTCTTAATTATTTACTGAATTGGTGTTTTTAAATACTTTACATACCTGTCTTTGAAGTTAAGCCTGCCTGCCCGCAGCCATGTTACCAAGGGTTGTGCATAGGGATAATTTTCTAAGACCTATTCTGAGCCCTATACTGTGTTAGTGGCCTTATTGCAAGATCGCCGACATCCACGACAGCTTCAACACCCAGACAGCCCCAACTAAGATCGATGCACCAGACCCGCCGCACACCATCGACCACGACCCCTTGCCAGCCTGGGCCAGCGTGAACATCGATGACACCATCAAGACCATGAGCACAATACACTCCGGCTCCCCGTCAGACCCTTTTCCGCACCACATCGTCAACAAAGCCAGCAGCTCCATCGCACCCCACCTGTGCAACGTTATCAATCTCTCCTTCGAGACCGCGACCTTCCCAGAGAGCTGGAAACACGCAGGGATCAATGCCCTACTCAAAAAACCCAAGGCGGACCCGAGAGACCTCAAGAACTTCCGGCCCATCTCCCTGCTTCCGTTCCCAGCCAAGGTCATCGAGAAGATCGTCAACAAACAGCTAACCCGATACCTCGAAGAAAACAGCATCCTGGACCCATCCCAATCAGGGTTCCGCAGCAACCACAGCACGGAGACTGCCCTCATCGCCGCCACCGACGACATCAGGACCCTGCTGGACAACGGTGAGACCGCAGCCCTCATCCTGCTGGACCTCTCCGCCGCCTTCGACACTGTCTGCCACCGCACTCTACGCGCACGCCTCCACGACACAGGGATCCGAGACAAGGCCCTGGAATGGGCCACCTCCTTCCTCGCCGGCAGAACCCAGAGAGTCCGCCTCCCACCATTCCGATCCGAAGCCTCCGAGATCATCTGCGGCGTACCCCAGGGATCATCCCTCAGCCCAACACTGTTCAACATCTACATGGCCCCGCTCGCACGCATCGCCAGACAGCACGACCTCAACATAATCTCCTACGCCGACGACACTCAACTGATCCTCTCCCTCACCAAGGACCCCCTCGCAGCCAAATCCAACCTCCATGAAGGAATGAAGGCCGTCGCTGATTGGATGAAGATCAGCCGACTAAAGCTGAACACGGACAAGACAGAGGTCCTCATCCTCGGCTCCAACCCCTCAGCCTGGGACGACTCCTGGTGGCCTACGACACTGGGAGCAGCCCCGACACCCACCGACCACGCACGCAACCTGGGAGTCATCCTTGACTCAACGCTCTCCATGGCCAAGCAAGTCAATGCAGTCTCCTCCTCCTGCTTCAACACCCTCCGCATGCTTCACAAGATCTACAGGTGGATCCCGACAGACACAAGAAGAACAGTCACCCAGGCCCTCGTCAGTAGCAGACTTGACTATAGGAACGCCCTCTACGCAGGAGCCCCGGCCAAGCTCATCAAGCGACTGCAACGCATACAAAACGCCTCCGCACGCCTGATCCTCGACGTACCACGCCACAGCCACATCACCCCCCACCTGAAGAACCTGCACTGGCTCCCCGTTGACAGGAGAATCTCCTTCAAACTCCTCATCCACGCACACAAGGCACTCCACAAGACTGGCCCAGCCTACCTCAACAGACGACTCTTCTTCTACGTCCCCAACCGCCAGCTCCGCTCCGCCGACCTCTCCCTCGCCACCGTCCCTCGCATTCGAAGAACAACCACCGGCGGCAGATCCTTCTCACACCTCGCCACCAAGACCTGGAACACCCTTCCACTAAGCCTACGACAGACCCAAGACCTGCTGACCTTCAGGAGGCTACTCAAGACCTGGCTGTTCGACCAGTATCAGCAACCCCCCCCCCCTCTCCCCAGCGCCTTGAGACCCTCGCGGGTAAGTAGTGCGCTCTACAAATTCTGTGATTGATTGATTGCCAGTGGCAGCCCTACATTTGCCTCTACCAATAATCCACTTTCCAACATTAATCAGGGGGGATCCCAGTGATCAAATCAACATGCCCTCACACACCTGGTGGGGTGTCATGCTTCATCATCGGGCTCTCCTCATTGGGCCAACGCTGCAATGACCGGTGGTCCCCACAATGGGGGCTCTTCAGCGGAGATCTTCTGATTATCAAGCCATATGATGAATGCAAGTGAGGGGATAGTAGAGGGAGTGAGAAAGGTGTTTTAAAAGAGTCTAAGGGATCCAAAGGAACTTTAATAGAGCGGTCCCTTGACACACTAAAAACAGAAAGGCTTTCTAAGGTAATAATGTACCCTAATAGCTATGATGTGTGTAGAGTAAGGTCGATGCTTCATGCCTAGGATGCCAAGAGGGTCAATGGCATTTCATCAAGACCAAGCTGATACCTAACCTATAAGATATGAGAGTGGGGCCCAAAAAAATAAGTGCAGGGTACCCACTCAAGAAGGTTGATACTTTGGTGCACCACCTACCTGTACATTGCTCTGCAGTGTGAAACTATTGGAGAGCAGTCATGGTGAAACTCAAAATGTCAAAGCACAGACACTACAAAGCTTCTAATGCACTTGTGTCTTCGCCATCACCCACTAAAGCTCTGACCATCCAGTCGATGGAGGCTAACTAACCTGGATGCTCACTCGTCTAAGTTTACAGAAACCCTGCAGTTATTTTTTACACTAAGGGGGCCCTTGAGACAAAAATTGACACTGTAGCAGTGGATATTACCCTCTTGTGGGAAAACCACAAAAAGCTCATGTAGGAAAGTGCCCCTCAGTGCACTTAGGGCATTTTTCAGAAGCTGCAATGTTATCCTAGGGGAGACAAAACAAGTATGGTATTCAGGTACAGTACAGCAACTTATGAGACCAATCTCCGGAACTTAAGGCGAGTATCGGGCAAGTTCCAAAGCAGGACCAGTAGGTCACCTCCAGCGGCACTAAGGTGGCCAGGTGCAGTGGTGCAATACAGTGTCGGGTACCCCATGTTAGTCAATGGGGATCAGTGTCTGTGAAAAGAGGCTGCAGGTTTTGACTGGGAGGCCAGTCGGGTTGAACCATGCAAAGGGCTCAAATCTTGCGATGCTAGAGGACATGGGGACACTGGTAGCCCTCTTCTCCTCAGGCAGGGGCAGCCCGGTGCAGAGAGTCTTTTTGGTGTCTGGTTTCTTTGTTCAGGAGTACTCGCGGTTGAGGGGCCCTGCAAACAGAGGCTGCAGGCGGCTTTGGGGTGTTCACAAGGGGTGAACCCAAAGTAGACTCAGTCTCTTGAGGGATTGGGGACCACATTGACACCGTTGGCCCACTTCGACATGGGCTGGGAGGGCTCGGTGCAGTAGTGCTTGGCGGAGTCTGATTGTTGTGTTTCCAGAGTCCTTGCAGTTCTTGGGGTGCCTGCAGGATGCAGGGGAGCAGCTCAGCTACTCCCCGGGAGTTCTTGAGTCTTTGTTGAAGGCAGGCCTTCTGCCCAGGATTTGGAGGCACAATAGCTGCAGTACGGGGTGTCTTTGGCGCAGGTTCAGCAGGTAACAGCAGACAGGCCGGCAGGGCTGGTGCCAAGTCAGGTGCTCTTCTTCAGTCTTCTGCTTTCGTGGCTCTTCAGTGTCCTTCTTCTTTGTCGATTGTCAGGATCTGGTTTTCTGGTGCCAGGGGGTCTGCTAAATACTGAATTTAGGGGCATTAGGGGAGTATTTGGTAGTAGCCAATGGGTTACTTACCCCTGGGGTCACTACACCCCCTATATGGCCACTTCGTGTGGGAAGTGGGCATAACCCTGTACTAGAGATCATAATGTTGCCATGACCAAGATGGCTAACTCTGAAAAGTCGCCCCCACTTCAGGTAGCCCATCTTAGGAGTCGTACTGGCCTGAGGGCGGACACGCCTATCTGACTAGCTAATTTTCCTGCCTGTCCAGATGCCTAAGGGCCCTGGACAAAGGGGGTCAGCTTCTTATCCTGTGAGAGTAGCCAGATTTGCATACCAAAGGCGGTGGGCTCTTTGAAGCTCCCCTGCCTTGGAATACTAATCAGCATGCCATCCTGTGGTCGGAGGCATAAGCACCCTCTGCCCAAGGAGGCTGGATGTCTAGCCACCTGAGAGCAAAGCCTCTCATCAGGGTGGCCAGAAATGTGTCTCTGGTGGCAGGCTGGTGAAAGCCAGCCAGTCAGCACACCAGTGGCTGGTAGGTTTTCAGGGGGCATCTCAAAGGTGCCCTCTGTGTCCATGTACCACTAAATCCAGCACTGGCATCAGTGTGGGTTCATTAATACGAAATGTTTGATACCAAACATCCCTATTTTTAGTAAAGCCATCATGTAGCTAGGGACCTCTTTTTCACCACTATCCAGCACATGTACTTAAAATGGCTCCCCTGTTCACTTGTACTGGCAGCAATGGAGCTGACTAACACAGGGGCATATCGGCTCATGCAGATATGTCCGCATATGTAGTAGAGTGCACCCTGCCTTAGGGCTGTAAGGCCTGCTGTAGGGGTGACTTACCTATTCTGCATGCAGTGTTTATGGACGTGTGCACACAGGGATGTGTACCATGTTGTGTTTTCACGGAGCCTGCAGTTGCAGTCTGTATGTGTATGGTGAGGGTCCCTTTAAGGTGGCACAATTTGTGCTGCAGCCCTTAAGGACCCTATTTAGCCTCCTTACCCTAGTTACCAGGGGTACCACTTACTAGGGATTTGCAGGGACTGCCAAATGTATTGCCAATTGGGGTACAATCACACAGCTTTTTGAAAGAGATCTGGCACTGGGGACCTGGTTAGAAGGAACCCGGTGCGCTTCCAGTCTAAATCACGTCAAATGCCAGGCAAAAAATGGGGGTGACCGTGTAAAAAGGGGCACTTTCCTACAGCTCAATAAAAAGGTGAAGGCAAATGAGACCTCTTTACAGGATGCAATCCTGAGTATTGCAGCTCTGAAACGCACCATAGAGGATCAGCACTGTGACATCACAAAACTACAAGCCCACTGAAAGACGCCCAAAGTACATTGTGGCACAACAATATATGTATAGTAAGGCATCCCAAAGGCCCCTGCCTGGAACTTTATCAAAAAGCCTGGCTTATCATGGAGATTAATGTTGGTCGTCTGTCAAAACTGCTACTAGTGGAGTTGGTCCATAGGGTGCCAGGAAGGGCCCTTGCACCAGGTGTGGCACTGCAAGCTATGGTTGCTTGGTTGCTCAATTATAGAATCAGATACCCCATCCTAAAATGATCTGAGAAACATGGTCGCTGGCACTTAGGAGTCACAATGGACATTTTTCTTGACCACATCATGGAAATACAGAAACAACCCACTCCTTTCTTTAAGTTAAGTGGAACTCACACCAGCAGGAACTCTCGTATGCTCATTTATTCCCAGCCCGATTTAGGGTGGTTTGGGATAGCATATCCCATTTCGACACACTGAAGGAGGTATGGCAATTGCTGGAGCATACCGGAGTGAACACTGCAGATAGGGCATTGATGTCCTTTCCCAGTGATGGAGCAAGGACTCATAAATGAGACTTGCTCGTACTCAACCTCCTCATAGTATTAATTTATTAAACTTGTATTGTCTCTACTAATCCTTGCATACACTACACGAATAGAAAGGATGCTTGCCTATTGTTTTACTAATGAATAACGCTTGTCTGTAATCCAAAATGGCCGCTAAAGCGCGGGAACCCTACTGCGAATGTCCCAACCACATCACGTGTTGTGACGTCTTTCTTTGCTTGGTGGGAAATTTCTGCTTCTGCGCAGTGTGCATTAAAATGGCTGCTTGATGTTTTCACATGCTTCAGCTTGCTCTCATGTCATTATTAAACTGTCGTTTCTCTAACGCTACTAATGCGGGATAGAATTTATAATTAAATGGGAATAGAGTAGAAAGAGTGGGCATACAGTGAAACCTTTTATTTGTGATTTTAATGTTTTCTTCTCTGACTTTTATTAGTTCGTAAACTTGGGCCTGGGTTTGGTGAACTGAAAGCTCGTGTGACAAAGATTCCGCACATGCGCCCTGAGAGGCAGACGAGAAAGAAAGAGATGAAGTCAATTTGGACATCACCCAAGGCCGTGAACTGCTGGCCGACACCACTACATACCAAGATGTTCTCGTCGAAAAGCAACATTTTATATGAATAAATTGTCAATTTTGTCATGAGACGGGTGGGAAATAAAGCAAATGTATTAAATTGAAGGGGCGGTAGTTTAAAAACAATAGGCTTCAGAAATACAAGGCAAATCAATATGGTGTGAGAATCCACCCCCTGTCCCTGTCCAATCAGAAGTAGTGGTCCCATATTTTAGCAACATTAATGGGAGGTACATGGGCGTAGAAGGGTATAATAGATATAGAATTAGCTAATTAGTTAGCTCTTAGCTCCAGACTGCCAAGCTGATCGATTGCAGACTGAATCGCTGTCCAGAGAGGTCCTGAGGAGGGGGCGGCGGAGTCCATTAGAAGGAAGACACGGGCGAATCGAGGAGAAGTCTAGTATCAGAGAGGGGAACGACGCAGGCGTCGTTGTAGAGAGGTCACCGATCCTGTCCTGATCCTGGAGGAGGTCTTTGCTCTTCATCCTTCCTGGGTCCTATTCTTTCCAACTCCTTGGCCAAGGGGTTTGGTTCGCGCACTTAGGTAAATATAATGCAACCTTTAGTTGCGCTGCTGTCTCTATCCTCTCCTTTTCTGAGGGACCGTCATTGATTAGCAATAGTTATTCTATGCTTCATCTTGGGTATTGCGATTAAGTACCGTGTGGTTCTGTATTTTACTCTGCTAAATCTTTAGATAAACATTTTAAAACTTCCTGACTCAGTGGTTATTTCAGGATTATGTACTATAATGAATGACACTCATTTTAAATTTCCCAATTAGCAAAGGATTCATTGGTAAGTCATTACTCTTCATTCGGAAGGTAATTGGTAGCAGGGATTTTGATAAAGAGTAACAACTGATAAAACCCAGCGTAAGTATTAGCGTAGTATGAATGTATGGGCCCAAGTGAGTATCTGGTGTATGAATGCTGTTTGCTAATATCGCGCTGGATCAGTTTTCTGGTAATCAGAGGATGGTTACTCTTTGTTAATTGGGTAATGAGAATTTTATTTTTATGAACTAACAACCGTGTATTCAAAGTTTGTTTTATGTTGTCCAGAATCCCCGGGGTGAAAAAAATAAGAATAGCGGATGGTAAATGGAAGCCATACTGCAGTGAGGTTATCTGTCAGGCAGAAATAGTGCTGAAAAAGTTAAGCAGGACTATCAGTACTGGTTAGGGAATCTATGCGTGTGAGTAATAGCAAAAGAGTATGCTGGTGAAAATTTGATGTTATATCACCTAGAAAGGGTAACATTGAAGAAGTAACAGGTACTTCTGGAGCTTGGGTGAAGAGTAAACGGAAGGGTTTTACTCGTAGTGTATGTTTAGTAAACGGAAAGGTTTTACTAAGTGTGAAAGAAACTATCTTTTCGAATTTAGAGAAACTGGCACGATAGCGAATGTTTTATGTTGTTACTGAAATTCAATTAAGAATTGTAGAGAAAATAAGTTTGCGTAAGATTTTGTAAAGGGAGGGTCAGTTGCCGGAGAGGGAGCTGACGTCACAAAACGCCGCGCTGGGATTGGTTGAATCAGCGGGTGTGGAACGACTCTTGTAAAGGAGGGGTTGATAGTCAGGAGTAGTACTGACGTCACAGGTGCCGCTCTGGGATTGGTTGAAACAGCGAGGGACAGTGAAGAGCAGATTGTAAAGGAGGGCTTGACAGACAAACGTCACCAAAAGGCCGCGCAAGGATTGGTTCGGGAATAAAAGATAGCAGACACTTGATTGGTTGATATTCTAGAAGCAAAAATCTTAGTGGGTAGAGATTGCATGTTAAAACGCGATCCGACTTTAACAGGAACTCGTCCGGATAGGAGATTCCTAGGCTTTGCAGAATATAATTTTATACATCGATACTCACCTAAGATGTACAGAGAAAAGAGAAAAATGTCCTTTCTGCAAAAGATTAAGAACTATTTTAAAAAGGATAAACCAATCAAAACTAGGGAAGGAATTATCATTCCACCAGCTAAAACGCCCGCTTCATTTATGATGATGGAGAGAGGTTATCATACTTGTGTATGGATAGAGAATTGGATAGAATATACCAAAAATGATGGAATACTAGCATTTCCCGAGAATGGTACCTTCAATGGAAGAATTCTTCAAAATTTGAGATAGAGGATGAATGACTTAGAACCCAGATCTAGATTAACTCAATACGAAGCCTTAGAGGAATGGGAAACCGAGGCATTTGAGCGTGACCGATCTAGGAGCAATAGGGTTTATCGAGGATTTTTTCCCAGGAACCTACATGAATCTAGGGACAGTCAGATGAAACAATGGAGAAGGGCAATGATTACAGAAGGATTATATCCATTGTTAACAGCAGAGGAGAAATTAGGGAGTAAATGTACAGAAAAGACAAAACATTTAATGAGAAGTGATGATTCTGAAGACGAATTTATGGAAGAAATGTTAAGGAACCCCCCACCATATCAGGAAGGGACAAGTGGATGCAACCCAAGTGCACCACCATTAAAAACTCCATTAGTACCACAGGTAATGCATGAATTCACCCCTGGTAGAATACTACATGACAAAGAAAGGGAAGCCCTAGAGAAGACCAGAGCAGAATTAATACAGAAAATAACACAGATAAAAGTACATCCTGATTCATTGACCATACCTGTAACAATTGGTCCAGTAGTTCTGTTATATGGTACTCAGGGAAACTGTCCTCCACCAATACTTGCACCCACTCCTGTAAACGCTACAAACCCTGAAGCAGTAGTAATGGTTGAAGATCTCTTTAGTGACAGCGAATCCACAATATCATTGATGGATTTACCCATTCGAGATTCTGTCAATATTACTCCCAAGAGAACTACACCTGGGTGTTCAAAAGATATAAGTCTAGTGACTTCATCAGGAGCGAAAAATGCCACAATAGTCACCCTAGAAGATTTAGAAAGGTGGGCACAAGAATCAGATAAACAGTGCACACCTCCAAAAATAATGGACATTCATAAATTGAAAGTCGAATTAGAAGAAATAATAGCACGATATGTAGGACTAGATCGCTTGAATACCTATGATGATGAAGAATTATTATTTATGTGCAGAAGTATCACAAGAAATGTAAGATTATTCCATGAAAAATTATCCAATCTAGCTCTACAGATGAGAATAGAAATAGGGAGATCAAAGGTGTTGCAGAAACCCTAAAGAGCAGAATTTTCAGAAAAAGATTTAGAAAACATGAATGCCTCTGGAAGAAAATTACAAGTAAGGGAATTAATGATAGTTTTACAAAAATGGGGAGACCTAGATAAATGGAGAACTAGGTGGGCCAAGAAAAAGGAAGAAGTACGATCAAGTAGATCAGCGTCGGAATATGTGATGAAGGAGACAGGGAAAACAGACCAAATGTATTCAATGCGAGAAATTGCGGGAGGAGGATACGTACATGTCCCATGGAGCAGACAGGATATTTTGTCATTTACAAATGATTTTCCAAAATTGAGAGAAAAACCAATTGAATGGTACAAGCAGGTTGAAAGGTTTGTGAAGGTATCAAAGGTATTGTTGAAGGATTTAGATGGTTTGTTTGACATAGTGGTACCTGCCGATTTGTGGACAGATTGTAAAATTACAATTGATTGGCCAAGTGACGAGTATCCTAGAGATCCGAAAACAGGTGCCCCGTCAAATAATGTGATGAAAAAGTATCAGCAAGTGATAACTTATTTGAAAGGGAAAATACCACCGAAAGAAACAGATTGGGTGAAAATAGACCGAACTACCCAAGAGGCTAATGAATCGGTACATTCCTACTATGAGCGTTTACTGCAGGTATTTAAACAGTATAGTGGATTTGAGGACATTGGAGACAAGAACATGAGTCAGTTTGTGTATCGATTTGTTTTCGGTTTGAAGCCAGAAATTTGTCAGATGATTAAACTGCATATGCTGTGTTGGCAAGGGAAGCCGATCGATGAGATTTTGAAATATGCAAAATATTGTGGAGACGATATTGAGGATAGACACAAGAAATTGCAGGAAAAAGTGATGTGGGCTCAGGTGAAAATGGCCGAGAAACAGGGAATTAATTTGGAAAATCCGAGTGAAAATCAGGGAAAGGATTCTGGAACGAGTGGTGATACTGGGAATGGTGGAAAAGTGAGAGGACGAATGAGTAGAGAAGAAGCTAAAAATAAATTTCCTTGTCATGGATGCGGAAAATTGGGGCATTGGAAGGATGAATGTAAAAAGATTCGGAATAATAATGGCCCAAATCAAAATTTAAATCCACAGACGCAGAATGACTCGCAGCAGGGTGTAAATCCTCAGAGTCAGCTGCCACCTGCACCTATTCAGGGTAATGTAAGCAGAGCAAAGCACGGTACAGACATCGGATATCAAGGAGGAAGTGGTAAGAATGATTATATAACCTCACAATTTCTTTTACAGGACGATTTCTGTCAATACAGTTCATGACGGTGCCTAAGAGAGGGGAGAAGGAGTGCGTACTTGGCGCATCCTTATCGGTAGATCAGTCAGGTCCATATGTGGAAGGAAATGTGAAAGGTAATGATATCACTTTTCTGTTGGATACTGGTGCTACCCGGTCCACTGTAAGAACAGCAGACATTCCAGACCTTCCTCTCTCTGGTGAAAATATCCAAGTAGTAGGAGTAGCTAATCAAAGGATTAGAACACCTCTTACCGAACCAATGGAAGTTAAAATCGGAAACTTCAGAGAAATGCATCAATTTGTAGTGTGCGATTCTAGCCCAGTAAACTTATTAGGCAGGGATTTATTGTGCAAAATGAACTGCACAATTTTCTGCACACCGGATGGTGTGGCAGTTCAGACACCAGATGAAGACCATGTATATAAAATTATGATTGCAAAACAGGGTACAGAAGTAGATGAGATGTTTTCAGTATTAACAAAAGACGAATTGCCAGAAGAATTAAAAGGTACAGTAAACCCCATAGTTTGGGATTTCACAGGAAAAGAAGTAGGACTTATGGCTAAAATAGACCCAGTTAAAATTACTGTAAAAGAAGGTGCGATTTTCCCAAATACCAGACAGTACAAAATGAGTGCAGAAGTAAAGGCAGGAGTCATTGAAGAAATTAATCGAATGGTTGAACAAAACATACTAAAAGAAGTAATGAGTAGCCCATGTAATTCACCAATCATGGGTCTAAAGAAACCTAGTGGAAAATATAGGATTGTTCAGGACCTGCGAAAAATAAATAAAAAGTGGAACCATGTTGTCCCATAGTGCCAAATCCTGCAGTAATTCTATACCAAATTCCTTGGAGTGCAGGTTGGTTCACAGTAATTGATTTATGTCAAGCGTTCTTTTCCATACCATTGCATCCAGATAGCCAGTATCTTTTCTCATTTATATTTGAGAATAAAGTCTATGTATCGAATCGTATTCCTCAGGGGTACACGGAAAGTCCTTCCATTTTCAATCAGATATTGAAAAAGTGCCTTGAGAAACTAGTGATGCCAGGAAGCTCAGTCCTAGTGCAATATATCGACGACTTATTGGTGGCATCGAACACCAGAGAGGACTGTGTTGTTGATTCCATAGCACTATTAAATCTTTTGGCAGAAGAAGGGCATAAAGTCTCACCTGAAAAGTTGCAGTTTTGTACAACAGCTGTTAAATATCTGGGACACCAAATTGAGAGGGGAAAAAGAAGAATAACAGCTGAAAGAGTAAAATTAATAAAGAAAATGCAAATGCCTGTAACCCAAAGACAAGTGAGAATGTTCCTAGGAATAGTAGATTACTGTCGACAATGGATACTAGGATTTTCCTTGTTAGCAAAGCCCCTAATTCAAATGACAAGAAAGAAAGCAAAGGACCCAGTTGATTGGGATGATGAGAGTGCAGGAGCTTTTGTAAAATTGAGAAATGCTCTGTGCTCAGCACCAGCCCTGGGCATGCCAGATTATAAAAGAGAATTCGCATTATTCTGTCATGAAAGAGAAAATTGTGCACTTTCTGTCCTAACCCAGAGACACGGTTTAGACAGACGTCCTATAGCATATTTTTCTGCTACATTGGACCCAGTAGCAGCCGCGTTGCCAGGATGCTTAAAAGCAGTGGCAGCTACTTGTTTGAGCATTGAACAAAGTGAGTCAATTGTGATGGGACATCCTGTAAAGGTGTTTGTTCCACATGCTGTTGTGATTCTATTAACAAGAACCAGAACACAACATCTTACTCCTAGTCGGCTGACTAAATATGAAAAAATAATAATGGGTGCTGAAAATGTGACCATGGTAAGGTGTACTATAATAAATGCAGCAACCTTACTACCAGACCCATATCATGAGAAAATTAAAGATGATGAAGAAAATGAACATGATTGTTTACAGATTACAGAGTTATGTACGAAACCTCGCCCAGATATAGAAGAACAGCCCCTCAGAAAGCCAGACAGGGAGCTATTTGTTGTTGATGGTTCATGTCAACGACATGAAGACGGTAAATTAACTGCTGCCTATGCGGTATGTGAATTAACTGGAATAGTCGAAGCATCCTATTTACCAGGAGTCAAATCTGCACAAGTAGCTGAATTGATTGCATTGATAAAAGCCTGCAAAATTGGGAGGAATCAAAAAGTAACTATATTTACAGATAGCAAATATGGTTACGGGGTTGTGTATGATTTTGGCCAACTATGGATGCAGAGGGATTTCCTGACTTCTTCAGGATCCCCCATTAAAAATGGACAGTTCGTAAAGGAATTGCTGGAAGCAATACAATCACCAAAAGAATTGGCTGTGGTGAAATGTGCCGCACATCAGTCAGGAGATGACTGGGTGGTAGTCGGCAACAGATATGCAGATCTGGTGGCTCAACATTGTGCCAAAAATAGATTGTCAGTCAATAAGAGGGTGGAAAGAATGGGAATCAGCTGCCAACTTATGCTGTATATGCCACCTGAAACTTGGAATGATGTAAAAAGATTACAAGATGATGTTGATGAAAATGAAAAGAATTTGTGGATCAAAGTAGGTTGTTCCCAAAGAGGAGATGATGAAGTGTGGATTAGTGCTGATGGCAGACCAGTCATGCCAGACTGTTTACTCTCACAAATGGCCAGAATGTATCATGGAGACACACACATAGGGAGAGATGCAATGATTAGACTTTTTAGACAAAACTGGTACAATCCGAAGTTCAGGGCTGTTGCAGAGAGTCTTTGCCAGAGATGTTTAACTTGCCAGATGCATAATCCAGGGCGGAAGACAATAATTGGATTTGGAAAAATTGGAAAGGCAGAGGGTCCTTTTATAAGACTCCAGTTCGACTTTATACAGTTACCACCATGTCGAGGGTTGAAATATGTACTAGTCATAGTGTGTCTGTTTTCAAAGTGGGTGGAGGCTTACCCTACCAGGAGAAATGATAGCATTACAGTCGCAAAACTGTTGCTACGAGAGCTCATTCCTAGGTTTGGTTTCCCAGTAACTTTGGAATCAGATAGAGGAAAACATTTTAACAGTGAAGTGATCCAAATAATCTGTGAAGCATTCCAAATTAAACAGAAACTGCACTGTGCATATCGTCCAGAGGCTTCTGGAGTGGTTGAACAATTGAATGGCACTATAAAGTCAAGATTGGGAAAAATGTGTGCGTCAACATCATTAGAATGGAATGATGCATTGCCACTTGTTTTAATGGGACTCAGAAGCATACCTGACAGAAATACCGGTTTGAGCCCCCACGAGATAATGATGGGAAGAGCAATGAGACAAACACATGTTCCCACAAACAAACTGCTGAATATATCTGATGATATGGTACTGGACTATTGTAAAGGACTGGTTGACCTAGTGCGTTCTGTCTCTCACCAGGTTGGAGAAGACGCAGTTTCCAGGCAGCCTGAACAAGAATATGATCTGAATCCTGGTGACTGGGTGGTAGTGAAGAATCACACCAGAGAAACGTGTCTATCACCTAGATGGGGCAGTCTTGTCAAGTCATACTGACTACAAATACAGCAGTGAAGTGTGCAGGATTTCCTAATTGGATTCATGTAAGCCACACCAAAAGAGTACCAGATCCTGAAGAAGAAAATCCTCAGACAGCATCAATCACTGAGGGAGCTGAAGGTTGCCCAGCGGAGGAATCTCAGGCTCGAGATTCAAAAGAAGCTGAAGAAGAACAACCGAGCACAAGTCAGGACTGGATACCGGTGGTAGAAATTCCTGAAGTTTACCACAGAACAAGAAGTCAAACAAGATTTGAGGAAATCGAAGAAGATCAGATAGGTGAAGAAGAAGCAGCTCAGGAAAAAGAAGAAGAGACAATAAGAGAACCTGAGCAAGGTCAGATAGGGAAAGGAAATTGGGCTCAAATTAACGAAGGACTAATAAATTATGAGCAGGGACAGACAGGTTTAGAAGAATCCGGTCAGGCTGCAGAAGTACAAAGTGCAATAAGCCCTGATCAGAACCAGTTAGATCAAGAAAAATACACAGAAGAACAAGATCATGAGAATCATGACCATGAAGAAATAAATCAAGAACAAGGTCACTTATTGGAAACTAGCAGTGGAGCTGCTGAAGAGAAACCAATCAGACCTGAAAAAGAGCAAACAAGAAGAACAATAATTGCAGAAGAAGAAACAGTGCTAAGCAGTGAAAATAAAAAGATTTCTGAAGACGAAGATAAAGAAATAGTACAAACAAAGAAGACAAGAAAAGGAGATCATTGGCCAAGTGTCATTAAAAGAGTAAAATACCACATAACAACCAGAAGTGAAGATCCAGACCAAGTAAATGAAGTGACAAGCCAAACTGAACAAGAAAATAAAACTGAGAAAAGAAGAAGTAAAAGACTGAAACTTGTGAATAACAAATTCAAGGGTCCTGATTGGACTTACATCATTCTTGAAGATTACGAAAGTTCAGAGTCAAGTGAAAGTGGTGACGAAGGAACAAGTGCAGAGCTAACGTACGAGAAAGAAACAAGACCACCTTGACTAAGCAAAAGAGTCATATAAAGAAAAGAGGAAATAGATAAGAAGAGCGATCTTCCTTGTCGAAAATGCCTGACGATAGAGTTGCTGGGAGACCAAAACAGAGATGTTGTAGAAGATGCTGTGCAATATGCATATGTAGTGTAGTAATGGTGCTTATAGTATGGTTAGTCCTGATTGTAGCAGTCCCTTACCTTATGATAATGGATAAAAAGATTAATAACGAAACTAAAGGAAAGACAGCACACATGAAGGGCAATAGAGTAGAACTAATGGCAGAAAATGAACCAGAGTTTCATCATGAAATAGCTGATAACGACACTAGTTTAAACGTTTTCACATAGTTATTGTTTCAGTATGTAGACACAATGGAAGTTAGTAATTGTTATGTCTGTATGAAGTTACCTGAATCAGTAGCAGAAGGATTAACATATCATCACTTACCACTGACATATGGCATATCATGTAGTGTTTTGTCTAGTTTATTTTATAGAACAGGGAGACTTCAGTATTATTATTCAAACATAGATGTGATATTTTCTGAGGTTCCGATTCGAAAGAGTATGAACCCAGTGCTTAGTAGTCAAGACGCACAGTTTATGGGAGAATTTTTCTTAACAATGAAATCAATAGACATAACACATGCACATAGACACAATCTAACATGTTCTCTACAGGAAGAAGAAAAGATATTTCTGAATTTAGTAGAAGATAGAAGACAAGATTTCCAAAAGAAAGCTTCTGAGCATAAAGCTCATTTGCCACCTTGGGCTGAGAAAGAAGGGAGTTACACACCTGGCAAGGCTCAAGCTGATATGGCTCTGGATTTTGTAAAGACAGGAAAAATTTGTCTTCATAGGTTAAAGACTGATTATAACAATGTTTTCATTGGTACCAGTGAATGTGAACATAATTTCTTAATTCTTGGAGGTTGGGGAATCAAAGGAGGAACAGATTCAGTTTTTCCTGTAATCTATTATGTGTGTGGGAATAAGGCTTACTTTAGGCTTCCTGCACGGTGGTATGGAAGTGTTATTTTGGAATAGTATTTCCAAAGATATACCACGTAAAAAGAACCACTGGGAGCAATGAAAACAATAGTGAATTAATACGTAGTAAAAGAGCTAGTTTTTCAGAAATTGTAGGTGATATATTTGGTGCATTGATACCTTCAGTGGGAATAATTCTGAACTCAAGGAAAATATGTAAATTGTCTACAGTGGTTGATCGTTTATCAATGGATACTGCCGGAGGATTTCTAATGATTAATGCGGAAATGGTTGCGATTAGATCTAAGGTGATGCAAAATCGACTTGCTCTTGATATTATATTGGCAAAAGAGGGCGGAGTCTGTAAATTATTAAAGACGAAACACTGTTGCACTTATATTCCTGATAAGAGTGCAGAAATTGGAACGTATATACAGAATATAACTAAACTTGAGAAGGAACTTAAACCACTGGAAGTTGATAGTGTATGGGAAAGATTGACAAGTAGTATTGCGTCAATTGGTACCTGGTTTTCTTTTGTATGAAAAGGACTTATAGGTCAAATATTAGTACCCTTAGCAGGGATAGCAATAATAGCACTGACAATAATAATATGGTGCAAATGTTGTAGAAAGAAGGGAACATATAATGTGACAGGAAAGGGAAAGAAGAGAAAAATAGATGAAATAGAACTTGAAGAATGGAGAAGTGAATTATACAAGAAATTGAAAGGAGATGGTAAAAATAGAAAATGTAAAAATAAGAGTGAAACTATTTGCTAGAAGTTGGCATCTGATTGTGGGTAGTATTTTGATGGCTCAGAAACGCCATCAGTGAGGGGATTGATGGAGCAAGGACTCATAAATGAGACTTGCTCGTACGCAACCTCCTCATAGTATTAATTCATTAAACTTGTATTGTCTCTACTAATCCTTGCATACACTACACGAATAGAAAGGATGCTTGTCTATGTGTTTTACTAATGAATAACCCTTGTCTGTAATCCAAAATGGCCGCTAAAGCGCGGGAACCCTACTGCGCATGTCCCAACCACATCACGTGTTGTGACGTCTTCTTTGCTTGGTGGGAAATTTCTGCTTCTGCGCAGTGTGCATTAAAATGGCTGATTGATGTTTTCACATGCTTCAGCTTGCTCTCATGTCATTATTAAACTGTCGTTTCTCTAACGCTAATAATGCGGGATAGAATTTATAATTAAATGGGAATAGAGTAGAAAGAGTGGGCATACAGTGAAACCTTTTATTTGTGATTTTAATGTTTTCTTCTCTGACTTTTATTAGTTCGCAAACTTGGGCCTGGGTTTGGTGAACTGAAAGCTCGTGTGACAAAGATTCCGCACATGCGTCCTGGGAGGCAGACGAGAAAGAAAGAGATGAAGTCAATTTGGACATCACCCAAGGCCGTGACCTGCTGGCCGACACCACTACATACCAAGATGTTCTCGCCGAAAAGCAACATTTTATATGAATAAATTGTCAATTTTGTCGTGAGACGGGTGGGAAATAAAGCAAATGTATTAAATTGAAGGGGCGGTAGTTTAAAAACAATAGGCTTCAGAAATACAAGGCAAATCAATATGGTGTGAGAATCCACCCCCTGTCCCTGTCCAATCAGAAGTAGTGGTCCCATATTTTAGCAACATTAAGGGGAGGTACATGGGCGTAGAAGGGTATAATAGATATAGAATTAGCTAATTAGTTAGCTCTTAGCTCCAGACTGCCAAGCTGATCGATTGCAGACTGAATCGCTGTCCAGAGAGGTCCTGAGGAGGGGGCGGCGGAGTCCATTAGAAGGAAGACACGGGCGAATCGAGGAGAAGTCGAGCATCAGAGAGGGGAACGACGCAGGCGTCGTTGTAGAGAGGTCACCGATCCTGTCCTGACCCTGGAGGAGGTCTTTGCTCTTCATCCTTCCTGGGTCCTATTCTTTCCAACTCCTTGGCCAAGGGGTTTGGTTCGCGCACTTAGGTAAATATAATGCAACCTTTAGTTGCGCTGCTGTCTCTATCCTCTCCTTTTCTGAGGGACCGTCATTGATTAGCAATAGTTATTCTATGCTTCATCTTGGGTATTGCGATTAAGTACCGTGTGGTTCTGTATTTTACTCTGCTAAATCTTTAGATAAACATTTTAAAACTTCCTGACTCAGTGGTTATTTCAGGATTATGTACTATAATGAATGTCACTCATTTTAAATTTCCCAATTAGCAAAGGATTCATTGGTAAGTCATTACTCTTCATTCGGAAGGTAATTGGTAGCAGGGATTTTGATAAAGAGTAACAACTGATAAAACCCAGCGCAAGTATTAGCGTAGTATGAATGTATGGGCCCAAGTGAGTATCTGGTGTATGAATGCTGTTTGCTAATATCGCACTGGATCACCAGCACTGGAAGTCGACAAAGCAAGAGACAACCAAACTGATAGAGATTGCTAAACAAACCCACAAAGGAACACACAGCTATGGAAAGCGCTATGGTGCTTGATCATCTAACCTGCTGATGCTCCCCCTAGGGTTCCCAAGACACAGACAAATCAATGCATGTCAGCAATGATGGAGACAGTGTGGACTTGGAGGCCAATTTGTTGCTCTGCGGCCCCACACTAACACCAAGAGCTGCACATGATATCCTCTGATTATGCCCCAGTTGCATGTTTACCTCGAGCCTACTTGGTCTCTGCGAGGGAGAACTCGCAAGGGCTGATGGTCACAACTGGGAAGGGGCGCTATGCTCATACAGTGCTGCACAATTCAGAGTGCAAGGAACTACTAAGTCAGGAGTTGATGTGTTGCTGAGAGGTTTAAGTCATAGTTACAGCTGTTACAACACTACCAAAGGAGCAGGGTGATCCTTGGTAGCTCTCTGTTGATCGGCATCCACCCTCCTCAGCTAGATGGTGCTGATATGATCCTGATAGATTAATTGTTTTCATTTGTTTATCTGTGGTGTTGTTTTGCACTTTTTTTGGATTAGGATGGCCAAGACAGTTGTCTAATCTTGGAAAGGAAGGGGAGTACACCAGCTCCATGGGGTATGATGGCGGGTACAGAGAAGTCGGTTCTCCATGGGTGAATTGGAGGGCAAAACTAACTGTTTGGGGAGGCAAAATTGGTGTTCTAAAGTTAGGGGTTTGATGCTGGTCGACCACGATGGGGGGGTTGAAGTTTTTGACTCGAGAGGGCACCTTATAATGCCTCTATCAGTGATGTATAAGTTATGGTGCATCACCCTGAATCCTAGAAACTTGGAGTTCCCGGCCAAGAGGCACCAGTTTTTTCTAATTTGTTTTTAAGAGACTCCAAGTACAGGTTGCCTGTCTTCAAGAAACCGATATAATCGTCCCAGAGCTGAGCAAACTGAGAAGGAAATGGCATGGGCAACTCAATGGCAGGAATTATTCAGCATACTTCAGAGTTACCTTGGTGTGGATAGCACCTGGGTCCCATACGTACCTCTTCATTCTCATATTGACCTCAAGGGATGATACTCAATACTGGAAGGCACACTAGATGGTAGGCCTTTGGTGCCCGCTAGTATCTACGTACCCAATGTGCTTCAAATGTAGTTTCTTGATGACTTAGGCCTTCTCTGTCTTAGATTTGCTACATCTGCAGGACTGTGGGAGGCGATTTCAATGTGATACACAATTGCGCAAAAGATAGGTCCTACCCTCCAATTCAAAATGCTCAAGCTGTAGCACTTGCAGAAAGGTTTGCAAATTGACTGCAGCTGTGGCAGTTGTTTGATGTTTAGAGAGAACTCTACCCAGACAACAGAGAATTTTCCTTTTGTTCCCCAGTATGCAATGTTCATACCCGACCTGACCTATTTCTGGGGAAACAACTTTATTAGTTGAGGGAGAAGAGTACTTGGGTGGGTGGTGCTGGATCATAACCGTCTGCTGTTGACCTTGTCCTCGGCTCACCCTGCCCATGGACTCCTACATGGTGGTTACTGGTGGAGGTGCTCTGCGATGTGCCATTATGCACATCTGTGGGGAACCACACTGCACAGTAATTTACAGACAACAAAAACTCTACATGCTCATGGGGGATTGAATGGGACACCTTTAAGGGGGACGAGAGGGCCATTGTATACAAACTACCTACACTGTCAAGAAGCAACACCACAATGAGACTCACTGGAAATGGATTTGCGTGAATCTGAGTGACAGGCCAATACTGTTGCGCTTTTGGCAAAATGTGAGAAGGCAGTATGATGAGAGGCTAACTAACTTATGGTATGGTAATTACCAAGAATATGTTGCAAAACAACATGGCAAGGGGGACAGGGCAGGGCGCCGTTCAGATTGGCTGTTTAGACACAACCAGGACCCCCAACCGTGCACTTCGGGATCACTCTAGTACACTCAGGCATACTCAAGCTAACATTAATAATACAGTCACACATTATTACCGATCCCTTTACAGCCTTCCCCTGGCAGAAGGAGGTAGATATGTCCACATTTCTTGAAAATCTGGCACTCCTGCATTTCACTCTTACCCAAGGGGCGGCTTTGCGGGCCACCTTGCCCTTGCAGAGATGCTGGTGGATACTGACTAAGAGAGCCATAACCATGTCATGGAAAGCTTGTCATCCCCCAAATGTAAAGAAATGGCTGTCTGTTGGACAAAGGCAAATATAACAGTCCTGAAGGGGCTAAATAGAGGACAAAAAGAGATACAGGAATGGCATTTTGGGAGAAGCTACTGCTGGCAGTGCAATCCAAAACAGACTAAAGATCCCCATAGATGCAGATGCCTAGAGTTCCTTTATAAGGGTATGGAACTCCAAGGTGATTTGCAATGTCCTTATCATGTGCAGCAGGGTCACTACAAGATAGGACCTGTGACATCCAATTTTCTATCTGGTCCCAGATTTGCATCAGTCTGGAGTGTCGGCTATCACTTTCTAAATGAACATTTATAGTACGCGGACATTTACAAATTTATGCTACTAAACCTGTGGGTGTGGTGACTCACTTAACAGCCAGTGTCGCACCAGAACTAACCTAGCCAAGGAGATAGCAAAAAACAGTAGATTCCAGCAAAACCTGATGTAATTAAGGGTGAATGCCCAAGTATAATCTCTTTGTTATCCCAGACAACATCTGTTTGCAACATCCCATTCAATTTCTGGAAGTTGTAGTCCCAGTACCCAAGTACCCCAATACACTCAGCCAAGATATGTACAGCTTCGGCCCGTCCCCCCTACACCTAAAAGATTTCCCATCTTGCCTTACCCTCATTTTATACAGACAATGTGGTTGGTAATAAAAACCATTCTGAAATTTAAACCGATGCACCTTAATTCTGGATAAATTCAAGACCAGTTATGAGTAAGTAATTCTATTTTTAATTTAATCATACGTTTCTTCTACACCCAGATACCTGCCTACTCCCTTTTATCTGCCCTGAGTTTGAATATGTGGGCTTTTCCTCATTCTCTGCCTCCAAAAGTATTTTATAGGCCAATCTTCTGTAGCTGCTAAGTGACACTTTTATCAGATAATCCCAAAAATGCTTCTGATAGCAGTTTAAGTCCTCCACCGCCAGGGTTTGTAGAAAGCTGATGGAGGTACTGAAAAAATTCCTGCCTAGGCAGGGAACACATTTCACTGGAGGACCTAATAGGGCTGGAGCCTCTCATCTTCACACACCTGACCGAGAGTAGGAAGGTCCAATTCAGCCCAGCACCCCAAAAACTAGTATGAACAGCCAGTGGTAAATTAAGATTATGGCCTAAAAGTGTATATTAGCAATAAGGAGTAATGCCCACAAATTTCCTTCCTGATACAAACCTAAATTTGATGGTATACCCCTAATGTTTTTAATATTTTCCTCTTGAAGTATGCTGTATCTTTTAAACCTGTAGACGGTTTAATAGCATCCTCATAGGGCCAGTAGCAAGAAAATATCCGACCAAGCACCCATTTCTCTCTGCCCATAACTGCTGTTAAGCGAAATGTAAAGCCTGCAATAAAATACACCCATAAAGCTGGTAGAGACATACCACCACTTCCCCGGGTGTAGTTGAAAATGCTGTATATTGCAGGTTTCATATAGCGCCAAATAAATTGCAGGTTTCTTATCGCGCCAAATAAACTGCTGCCAACTAGCTTTGGTTATCTTAAAAAAGGCTTTGGTGAGATAACGAGGTAAACATTGAAATAAATATATATGCAGCGCTGAAGTATAACCATCTTTATAGTGTTACATCTTTCAATAGGGCCCAAATGCAGCCTATTCCATTTCTTAAATGTTTGTGTAGAATGATCATAGAATTTGGTGTAATTTAAATAATTTATTTCCTCAACACTCAAGGTGAGTTCTATCCCCAAATAGGTTGTAGATTAAACCTTTCTAGCATCTGATTCCGAAGTGGGGACATTAATAATTAAGCCTACAGCCAGACACTTTACAAAAAATCCTGCTAGTTCTTCAACAGCTGCCAATGTCCCAGCTAGGGAAGAAGCCTACATGGGCCAAAATTATCAGGTTTAGTTAGGCCATGCAGACATAAGGGGCATATGGCGTACAGTCTTTGTAAAACCTGAATATATGGCTCTAAGTAAAGGGCAAACAATTGTGGCGAGAGAGGACAACCCTGTTGAGTATCCCTAGTGATACAAATTGGATCTGAGAGAGCACCCCCACAGGAAACCCTTGCTGTGAATCCCCTATATAGATGTTTAACCTGTGACCCAAACCCTGGGCTAACTCCCGCCATGCTCATACCTGCCCAGTGGAACTGCCAGGAGACCCTGTCGGGCAGTGGCGGCTCCTCCGCTAAGGTAGAGGAGCGTCGCCCCACTGAGCAGGTCAAAGAGGAAAAAATAAAATGACAATAATTCATTGCTATCATCAATTTATTTTTCCCCAAGCTCAGCAGGGTAGGGGTGGGGCTGCTCTGCTCGCAGAACAGGGCAAGGGAGGAGTGGTTTGTCTACTTCAAGTGCGCAAGATGCTTTGGCCGGCCGTCTCGGGCTGGTCAAACGGTCATGCACACTTTGCATGTTCTTCACGCAGGCTGCATTACAGCCTGCATGGAGAACATGCCCAGCCTCCCATTCTCTGGCTGAGCGCTGACCCATGGCACTCAAACCAATCACAATGATGCATTGCAGTGTTGTGATTGGCTATCAGGATGCTTGGAGCCGAGTGCTTCCTGCCCTGAAAGTGGGCAAAGAGGGAGAGGAGGCGGCAGCAGACAGCAGACAGGTAAGTGTTTTTTCTTCATTTCCTCCCCCACCATCTGGCCCCTCGACCCGCCCCCCTACCGCTGTTAAATACCAACCGCCACTGCTAATGAGTGCCTTTTCAGCATCCAGAAGGATCATACCGGCGGGTGTCTCGTCGACATATTCAACCTCCAGAGCAGTTACCGCTGTATTAACATGAAAGGTGGTGTCAGGGCCCAGAATGAACCCATTCAGATCTGGGTCTACCAGTTCTGAGTTAACTGCAGATAGCTCATTGGCCAATATTGTTCTGTAGATCTTTCAATCTGCATATATCAAAGATATTGGCTGATATCACCCCACGAGCGAGGTACCCGCTAAAAAAAGCTGTAGAGTTGAACAGATTGAGAAGTACCAGTATATAGGAGTCCAGGAGAAAATCTTACAAAATTCAGATGAAATTTGATCTGGTCCAGACGCTTTACCACTTGCCACTGCCGGATAGCCGTCTCAATCTCAACCAGAGTCACCCTCTCATCCAGCCTTTCACGCTGTCCCTGTGTCAGTCTCCTGAGTAGAAATTTCTCAATACAGCTTTTTACAGTTTCAGTGGAAGCTACGCAATCCTCTGTATAGAGGTTGGAGTAAAATTTCTGAAATACCTCCCTAATTTCAGGCTGCTCTGTTATTTGCTCTACTTTATTGTTCCCTATCTTCTGGAAGAGTCTATTACTTAGTCTATCCTTGATTCAGAAAGCCAGCAGCCCATTTATCTCTTTGTTGTTTTCAAATTGTGACAATTCCAGAGGACAGATCTTCTTGATTGCCCTGTCCCACATTCTTTTCCTTAGAGGCCTAGGTTATTTTCGACAGACATTCTTTGAATATACTTTGAGCTAATACAGCCTCGACCTGACTAAAGGAAAGCCTAAATGAGCCACCGCTAGGCTTTCTGACTTCTGTTGTTGTATAGTATAACTCAGAGTCTGTCCTCTACAAAAGGTATTAAATGCATCCCAAACCGAGATTAAAGATACCGAGCCAACATTTGCAGTCATCTATTGCCCTATCTTATCCTCCATTACTCCAATACAACCACTGTCTTTTAATAGCTTCTGATCAAAAATCCAACATGAAAGGGTGGAGAATTGGCTGCTCCGATCAGACCTAATGAAGATAGATAATGATTTATGATGAGAAATTATTCCTGTGTTTAATAAGATGTTAACACACGACTGAGGTGGATGGCTAACAAAGAACATATCAATCTGTGAAAGAGATTTATGGACAGATGAATTGAAGGTTAATCCATTCTCTTGAGGTCTACAGCTGCGCCAGACATTAATTAATGGGTAAGAGCTCTCAATTTGCTTCAAAGCACCCCTAAGATTTTTCCTGCCCATAATACACCATGGTTCCCCTGATAACGTATAGGGCAGTAATTGCAAGGAAATTGCAAGGAAACACTAAAGTCTCTGAATAATACTTGCAGAAAGCAAGTTGATGATCCCACTTGTTAATCACAACTTTTAACCATAGCCCCCCATATCCATCTTCAGCTTCATTACCAACCATTTTTTTATCCCACACAAGTAGGACCACCCCTGTTAGGTAGAGCTATAGCTAGATTTAGCCAAGACCATATAACCCATCTCGCATAAGTTAGGTGCTTCTCTTGAAATAAATGCATCTCCTGGAGACAAATGATATGTGGTTGGATGTTGTGAAGTTCTCCCTTAAGTAGTCTAATTTTAATTTTATTACCCTCTTTCATACCATTAACATTTCAGGTTTTGGAATGGGTAAATACGAATACCATGATGTGTGCAGGCCCAACAACGGCAATACCAATAAATGCAACGCCACCATCTGCCATAACCTATGCCCATATGACAATGTCAATGCTCCTAAATACAATGTTGAAGTATGTCATAATTTATGCTTGCACAACAGCGATGATACTGGCTGTAGCAATGTCAATGTATGCCATAATCCATGTACAAATGACAATGTTGTTACCAGTAAAAGCGATGTCAATGCATGTCATGATCTTGGAATGCATAAAAATGTCAATATCGATAAAAACAATACCAATGTACGCTATGACAACTGTACATGAGCTATTGAGAATGTCGATAAAAATGACACCAGTGACTGCCATATTATTTTTAGGAGTTCCAGTAAACTCGCATCATTGATGTCAGATTTACCCAAGGTGACCTCCCCATCAACCCCGAGTCAGAGATACATGGTCAGACAGGCGCTGAGACCCGCACCCATGCATATCGAATAACAGGTCACAGGTGGGGTCTTTCTTAACCCAAAGATAAAAGCATGCCCAGGGAATACCTTGATTGATCCCACAGATAGATAGCTGCACCACAAACAGGTCCGCTGCAATTGGCCCCAATAAAATACGTTTGGCCAAAGGCTCGCGTTCCCCAAAAGTACCACAAAGCTAGACACCACATGAAGATAGAAACACTCTGCCAATCAGGACAAGACATGAACACCACACGCAGTGATCCCGCGTTCCTCATGCTGGACATCTGGACACATACACACTGGCCCACACTAGCTCTCCCCAAGGTCGAGAGCCGTCTGTGTCCTTATCAGATGCCTAAACTTGTTAATTTATGACTGTGATGACTTTTACGAATGGAAAAATTGTTTTATGTTACTTCACAAGATGTGTATAAAACTTGTGTAGAGACTTTGCTCAGACCATTCTGTTGAGACTCTGCTGGCCACTGCATTTACTTAACCAACGTGTTCCTGTTTTGCCAAACGCCTCTTGTCTTTTCATTTCTTTAAGGTAAATTCATATCCGAGCAATACAGGATATGATAAGAAGGTGCTGGCCGTGACCCATCATGTTCCTATCAGTCAACATCACCTCATCTTGGTATGGTGTCACCTGCAATTTCTCTGCCTACTCTACTGAACTTCCTATACTTCCTGTGTTTTCTCACCAAGCATTTTTAAGTCATCAAATGTCATGCAAGTTCTCCTTAACCCTCTCCCAACCTAACCTTTCTCCCTCAAACGGGATATGACAGACCATCTCCAGATCTTCTGTGTCCAGCCTCTGGAACATTCCCCCACCCATCCCATTGAGCTAGCGCTCACCAGCCAACAGGTTTGGACACCTGAAACCCCTCAGGGCAGTCCCAATACTAACACTAAACTTTCCACAAGATCATTATTAGACCCGCTGGGAGCAGAAAGAGAAAGAAAGAGCGAGAGAGAAAATGTACAAATGCAGACCCTTTTAGAGAATAAAGAGTGAAAAGGGGGAAGAAAAAGAGAAACAAAAGATGCCATGCCTTCTAATCAACTACAGACCTATTCCAACGACTATAGATCTTAGCTAATGTCGAGCTCTACTAGATACTTTTTCTTTTTTTAATCGTTACACATTGCTCATGCTCACAGCTAATAAATTTAAACAACCCAGTGGCCTTTGACTGATAACCAGTAAAAAAACAATATCAGGAAATCAACAAAGGCCAACAGAGTTCGATACATGCAGTTTAAGGCTTAAGTCGTACACCAGTATCTTGTCTTGATGGTGAATCATTTCTCTGTTGCCATTGTTTAAGCAATTCAAGAACTTTATTTGCATCCTGACAAAAATGCATATGACCCTCAAAATGTATTTTCAAATTACCTGGTTCCTTAGGTGAGAATGTTGCCCAATCTTTTGAAGTGCTGGGATCTGCTTATGCAGCATCCAACAACATGTCACTGTCTTGTGGATAAAGTCACACTCGACAAAGAACTCTACACCACAAGAACAAATCAGAGATTGAGGACAGGCTACCTGGAAGGTCGACTGCCTTAATAAAGAGTTTCCCACATAAATTAAAATTGGCTATTGGTAATGAGCTGCCTTATCCTTCTTCAACTGCTGGAAGGGGAAATGATGTGCCCCCTCAATCATAGAGTCCATGTCCCAGTCACTCAATGCAGGGAAGGCTTCTCTAAAGAGACGGACAATATAACCTCTTGGATTCTCACCCTCACTTCCTGTAGGTATGCCTAAAGCTCAGAGCTGGTTTCTCTGAGATCTATTTTCCAAATCCTCTAATTTCAAGGCAAATACGTCCAGCTGACCATTGTATCTTTGACTGCTGCCTTAGTCTCTTTGACACAAAAGGGGATGATGGACGGAACGTTTGAGCCAATCAAACACTCACCCCCAGTCAACTGATCTGGGTTTAATCCATCATCATTCTTTAGCTCACTCCACCACCCCAGTTCAGACATGGCCATATGCAAATCAGTCTGACCCCGTGCCTCATGGGAACAGTCCAGCCCGAACTGCCAAGCCATGTCTTCCCTGGACCGGAAACAAGCATCCTAGGACCGGTTTCTGGCATTCCAGCCGTCATCAGCCAGGCTTGCTTGAATCCAGTGGCAAAGTGATGGAGTGAGCTAAAGAATGATGATGGATTAAACCCAGATCAGTTGACTGGGGGTGAGTGTTTGATTGGCTCAAACGTTCCGTCCATCATCCCCTTTTGTATCGCTTTAGTCTCTTTGACAGCATTTTGAAGATCCCTCTGCCATGTCTTCAACTCTCCAAAATGGCAATGGAAGGTATACATGTTTCTAAACAGCTTTCTCAGCACCACTGTGCCATTTCCAGGGAGAGAGAATCCTTTCTGTATTCCTCCTTATGAAGCTAAAGAAGCTTATAGATCGGTGATAGCGTAGGAGTGGAAGCAGAGATGGAGGCATTCATGTCAACCACCTCTGTTGTGTTGGAATTAGTCCTCTCAGAAGAGCTGGGGCCAGTACAAACTGAGGATTCATCTGGTACACTAGCTCCAGAACTACAGGGAGGAGATGATACTTGCAAACAAGGCGAAGGGTTAGTTGGTGTAAGTTCCAGTCCTTTAACATCTCTCCTTCTTCTTTGGACCAAACGGTATCCAGCCCTCCCTGTGCAAAAACCTTAGAAACCAGCACTTCCACCTGCCTTGCTGTTAAAAGGCTAGCAATGGCATGTTTTGCTTTGCTACTGGTGTCTTTGTCAATGCCATCTTCTATCTGAGAGCTATGCTGCAGTTCTGTGCGACCACCTTCAAATTTTTCAACTTCTTCACCTTAGCCAAGCCCAAGATGATCAATCATTCATAAAAAAGATAGGGGACTGGGAGCATTGAAGTCCACCATACAGGCTCCTCGATATATCAGGTAGTATCAACAATAGTATACAGTTCCTACAGTGCAGCAGTGAGATGGACGTGTGGAGGTACGTTTGTTTCAGAGGTGAAATATGCTCCAATAGGAGGAAGTGCCCTCACACACCCATGTGGGTGTCATACTTCATCATTGGGCAAGCTTCTTGGGCCAGCGCTGCAATGACCGACGGGCACCCTCGAGATGGCTCTTAGCCCGGGATCTTTTTTCGGCAATACCATTTGATGAAGTGCGGGTGTGTGGGTTGATACTATAGATTGGTAGTAAAGTGATGTAGGAGTGAAAAGTGTATCAAAATAGACTAAGTGATCCCCAAGAAACCTATTTAATGCAATGAGTTCAGTTGCCTAGTTAAAATGGTAAGTGCTATCAGAGGATATAATGGTCCTAGATAGCTTAGTGAATCTAGTGGGTCAACATGTTTCTCACTTATTTATGTCAGGAGAATTGATCATGTGGCAATTCTTCAGGACCTAAGCTAACCCTAATCTACACAGTGAAGGAATTTCAAAGCGTAGATCCTGGAACAGAGATTTCCAGTCACTCAGCACAATTGTGGTCAATCAAGTACCTCTAAATTTGAGAACCGTCCTAGAACACAAAAGATAAATACATCACTGTAAGATGCAAATCGCAAGTAGTTGTACAAAGTGAGGCATGCAATGCAGAGTCAAGACATGCCCATACATTACATGCGTGCAGTATCAAACCATGCAATTACACAACATGAGTGAAAAAGGCACAGAGAAAACACCCTTGGACAAACAACAACATGTGACAAATGTTGAGCCACAACAAAGAGATAACTTGCACTGTGTGGAAAAGTGTGGCTCAAATAGTAAATAAATAATCAGGTAAAGCCCCCACAAGAGAAGGCAGAGGAAACACTAATTAGCATACTGCAGGAGAGAGAGACAAATAAAATCAAAAAAGGGGATTCTTACCGGAGACCTCCTCCAGCTCTGCTTCCTTGAAGGAGGACAGCTGAAAGTGGGGCCGCTCCTTAAATATTGGTATGAAGATGCGGATTGAGAGTGAAAACAGCTGTGAGACAAACCAAAGGTACGGGCGTAGTGACACTGTGTGGCGCGGAACCTGCGGGCGCCCTGTTAAGTAAGTGTACTAGGCACCCTCCCGAGGTCAGCACCACCCCATCATCTTCTACCAGTCTCTCTAACCACTGAGGACCTTAAGGCCAGATTAAACAAAGGGGGGTACTTTGGGGCATATTAGCAAGGGCGTTATCGCCGCTTTAGCGGCACTTTTTGCCGATAAAGCGGCGATATTTTTATCGCCCTATTAGCAAGCTGTCGCTAACAGCTGTTAGCGACAGCTTAATGGTGATAGCGGCCGCTTTGTTGCCGCTTTGCATGTCAGCGATAATTATCGCTAATGACATGCAAAGTAGGTGTTCCCAACTAAAAGCAACTGCAAACAGTCGCAAACACAACTTCCCCCTATTAGCAATGCCCGCGAAGCGATAAAAAATCTCGCGCTAACTGTGATTAGCGCTGGAATTTAACACCTGCTAAAAACTTGACTTAACCATCTTGTCAATGGGAGGTGGATTATAAGGTTAAGTCCTCACCTGCCTATTAGCAAGCTTTTCATTAGCGCAGTGAATTTATCGCTGGATTTCTCGCGCTATTGCTGGGTTTCGCCGCTATCGCTGGATTTTTATCGCCTTGGAGATAAGCGTTGATAATAACGCGTTATCTCCGCAATGAAATCCAGCGATAGCCGGCGATAAACAAAACAGCGCTAAGCGCGCTTTGCGATAATTATCGCAAATCCTTGTTAATATGCCCCATAATTCCTTATAATACATGGTCACACCATCATCTATCCCACCAACCACTTAAATCCTTGGTGCATAGCTCCTTCATGTGAAAGAGGGAGCATGTGTGCAAACATGAAAAATACCAATAGAATCTGTGGTGTAAAATTAATTACATCAAAAAAGCTGTTAGATATTTGTTGCAAAAGATTTTAGAAGTTTAATATAATTACGTTTTTTTTTAAAGGCGCAGTAGAAACATGCAGAAAGATGTATATAGATTAATGTATATATTTGTGCATCAGATATGTACTGAGTGCAAGAGAGGGAAATATAAACAAAATGGAGAAGGAAGAGAAAGTCGGAAAAATCACCACAAAGAGAGGAAGCAGGACCCTGCAGGAGGGAGATAAAGAGGCAGGGAGTGTCAGTTAGTGGATTAAAGCAGCATGAGGTGGATTTAATTGCACCAGCTGTGGGTTTCTGAGCAGGGCTTTGAGCACCAGCACTCATTCGTCTACACATTAAGCACTGTATATAATGCAAGTAAAAACAAAAAGTCTTGGGTGACACCAAACATCAAAACAAACGTTCCTTGCCTGACATGCAGTACGTCAAATAAAGACCCTTCTTGAGGCACTAAGCACATCGTTTAGTAGCTGATTCTCAATGTGTCTACTGTACTCATTGGACCCGTGTCTAAGAAATGTCAGTTTCTGGTCCTCTGATCAAAAGTAAGCACCAGATTCTTACAAGTACAGATTTTGCAGCTAGTTCCTGACAAACATATGGGATGTTTAAATCCTACGATGCTGTCTGTTTTCTTAGAATCAGGGCCAGACTGGGAACACAAAAAAGCCCTGGCAACTTTTGTCAGACCAGCCCCCATATCCTATATGGTTAATAGTGAGCAAACGCAGCGAGTAAAACTGACCACTTCAAGGGGGTTATGGGTGAGAGGTTCTCCCCTCAAGAAAGTGTTGGAAAATATAAAAAATGGTGCATTCTAAAACACATTTTTCATTGTATATTCAAATGTATTAACTTTTAAAGCAAAGTAAATTATCATCTTACTGTGCAACAGGGTACCCAGTCAGACCTACAGACATTCTTGCAGGGAATACCAATGAAAGACAGACCATAGCATAGAGGACAAAGAACACAACAAATAAGTCAGACCAATACCTATACATTGCTTACCGAGCAAGCACAGCAGGCAAGCCAGACCAGTGCAAGGGTCTCCCCTGAAGAAAATTTAGAAAAAAATAAATCACAAAAACGGTTCATTTTACATTGCAGTCGACCCTGATTCCCACCCTAAAAGATCTGTGCCTTATAGAGGCTTCTCTGTTATGAGGGTCTACATGTGCAACTAGTTGGAGTTAAGGAAGTTCTTGCCTAATAGATGCAACAAGAACTGTGAGCCAGTGTTGGAATATGTGAGACAGACATCTTGATCAGAATGCTGTAAAGTGAACCATCCATTGGCACTTGTATACCTCTCAGCCCATTCAAGTTATCAGCCTAAGTTTGAGGGGCAGGTGACCATGCGGAGGTCAATGGGAAATGTTTATGTTATTGGAAGGGTGAACCTGTACAATGAACATATGTGGAAATTGACCTTTTCAGAGCTCTTGGGTATCGCATGAGCAGTTAATTCAGTCCAGGTTTTTTCTTCGCATTCTAGTACTTGCAGTCTTAACTTTATAATCGCATACATGCCAAAAGACCTGATTCAGGTAGGATACTGTTGTGATGCATCTCATGTACTGTATCTTTAAACATGCCTTATGATGTATTTGCCTTTAGAATGTATGTGTCTTGGCAACAGAATGTACTGATTCATTCCTCTGGGAGCTGTTGGCAGAGCTGGTCTTCCTGGCTCTGCTGTCCATGTAGCCAATAAATAACCAGCTTCTAACTCACTTCGTCAGCTTGGTTACTACAAAATTATGGCGACGATCTTTGGCTACATGGAGGAACCCACGCAGCTGTCTTCAAGATATCTGAACTTACTCTGCAGCTGTTCTCTAGATATCTGAACTGACTCCGGTCTCCTGTCTCAACTTGTTTCTACACAACTGCTGAGCAACAACTTTCTGGACTTCTGAATACGAGGTATTTTGTGTCTGTCTAGAATGACTGCTTGCGCTCCACTTTTGTGACTTTTAAAAGACGTATTCACTTTCTGAACAAAAGAGAAAGTGTTTATTTTTGTAGCGCTAGCAACTGCCACTTGCTGTGCACCCCATACTATAAAAATTTCCCTTTTTGGCTGTTTTGGGTTTCCTTCGACATTATTGCCGTAGCGCGATAGAGAGAGACTGTGTACTTTTGTGTTTAAGCAACTGCCATTTCTCAAAACCCGTCCATTCACGAGATCTTTCACGTCTTCAGGCTGTGACATCATCGCGTCACATCACGCTGCGTGAAGGCGGCCATCTTAACTCATCGGGAAGCTCATTTTAATGTGCACGTAACGTGGTTGCAATTTTGGTGAAGTCTTCACAAAAGCATTGGGTTTCCATGACCACGCGTGTCCTTTCATCGGCGGTGACACGCACACCATTTCAAGCATTTATTACCTTGACAACGCATGTCCCTTCATCGGCGGTGACACGCACACCATTTCAAGCATTTATTGCCTTGACAACAGGTGTTTCTTCATCGTCGGTGACACGCACACCATTTCAAGCAATTTCTTTTTCTGGATAGTGTGTGTTGTTTCTTTGTCGGTGACACGCACACCATATTCCTTCGGTATATAAATTGTTGCTATTCTCCTACTATCATTTTTGCGCATTTGTGCTGCACTTATGCTGTGAGACACACACTTCAATTATTCACTAGTGTTTCATTGTCATAGTAAAATGTGCACATTTTCTATTTTTTTTTAAAAAAGGGGTTTCCCATTACAATATCTGCATACAATTCTCACTGCATTTCTCAGTAACAGTGTAAATTATACTCCGCATTTTGTTAGTTACATTTTTTTTTTATTCGGTTTTAGCTTTGTTGTTACTCTCTGCACCATTTCTTTCCCTCATATACCATCTCTGACTGAATTGTGCAGTATGCAATCCGTTAACCCACCACCTTCATTTCTTGACTCTCCTGGTGATCCCCCAGTTCGGTGGGAAGTCTGGTATGATGCGTTTCAAATGTACTTGGGTGCCATCGGTGCCTTGCGTTTTAGTGCAGAAAGGAAGAAATGTCTTCTTCTTCACTCACTAGGATTTGAGGGAAGATCTATATTTAAACATTTGCCACCTCTTTCGCAAGAAGAACTCAATGGAATCGATGAATATGAAGAAACTATCATCAAGCTGAGAACTAGGTTCGACAAACAACCGAGTCTTATGGTTTTAAGACATAAATTTTTCAAGAGAAATCAAACCGAAGGAGAAGATGTGGATGCATACATTTCTGTTTTGCGAAGATTAGCTGATGATTGTAAGTTTGAAAATTTTACCGAGCAACTGATCAGAGACCAATTTACTTGTCATTGCAAAGACAAAAGCATACGTCAAAAATTATTGAGTTTGGGTAATCCGTCTCTAGACGAGGTTATTAAGATAGCCAAAAGCATTGAGATATCCATTGTTTCGCTTAAGGAGCTAGAGGACAAACCCATAGATGGTGTTAATGTTATTAACACCAATAATCCTGTAAGGCCACGGGCCAAACCAGTGCCATCTTCCAGTCAACTCACTAAACCAAAACCTGATATAGGGAGTTTTTCAAATGCAAATGGTAATAATAGGTGTATCAAGTGTGGTAATTCTCCACATAGCAAAGGTTCACGATATCCTGCAAGTAATTTTATGTGCAATTATTGCAAAAAGATGGGGCATTTTGCCAAGGTCTGTTTAAAAAAAAATAGGAATTTAAGGAAACCAACAGTCTGCACAGTTGAATCTGACTGTGAATCTGATCCTGATGTTATTTCTGTTTTCAGTTATTCTGATGATGTCAACCCTTCTAAAGGTCATTATGATCAAGGTGTTGTGGTGTGTGACCCTTCGTCATGCATTGATCCTATTGTGGACATCAATATTGGGAATCGCAAGGTGAAGTTGTTAGTAGACTCAGGGGCAAAAATCACCATGATTACTCAAGAATTGTTTAATGAGACGTGGAATGGTTCTCAAGCTCTTTCCCCTCCTGACCGCTCTCCTGTTTCGTATGAGGGATGGAAGATAGATTTAATGGGATTCTTTGAAGAAGAGTTGGTATTTAAAGGCAGGAGGATAAAAGGAAAGATATATGTTGTGGTGAAAGGCCTCAACATATTGGGTTGGTTCCATCAGGGGCTATTTGGGATGATATTGAGACCTGGAACCAAGGAGCAGGTATTAGTAGTTAACTGTGAAGATGCTGGCATCACTTGGAAAAACAAATTTCCGGATGTCTTTAGTAAGAACCTGGGAACAATCAAAGGCTTTAGACATAAATTCATTGTTAAAAATTGAGCTATTCCCATTAAGCACAAACTTAGAGGGGTACCGTTTAGTGTGAGGGAGGACCTAGAAAAAGAATTAAAGGGGTTGTGTGATAGAGGGATCATCGAACCAACTGACTCCTCGTTGTGGCTCTCCCCCTTGGTTGTGGCAAGAAAAAGGGGAGGTGATCTTCGGGTCTGTGTGGACTTGAGATCACTAAATAAAGAAATATGGGTAGACTCTCACCCCTTACCAAAAATTAACGACTTATTTTCTTTCACCAAGGGAGCACGTTATTTCACCAAACTAGATCTAGCCAGTGCATACCATCAGGTGGAATTGGACCCAGAATCACGTCATCTGACTGCATTTGTGTCGCCTCTGGGAACTTTTCGCTACTGTCGCATGCCATTTGGTCTTGCCTCAGCGGCATCTGTTTTCCAGAGGATAATGAGCAATATACTCAAGGGTGTTGATGGCGTCCTCGTGTTTCAAGACAATGTACTCATTTTTGGAAATGATATTGCATCTCATGATAATGTCCTAGAGAAAGTGTTAACACTGTTCAAAAAACGTGGTGTAGTGTTAAAGGAAGAGAAATGCAAATTTCTGTGTTCAAAAGTTGAATACTTGGGGCATGTTATATCTCATGATGGAGTCAGTCCTCGACCAGGTTTACTTCAAGCCATTTTGGATGCCCCTGAACCAGTGGACAAAGCTGGGGTCAAGTCGCTATTGGGATTATGTGAGTACTACTCACAGTTCATTCCCAACTTTGCGTCCATGGCACGTCCCATAAGTAATCTACTCAAGAAGGGAGTCAAGTTTGAATGGGGAGAGGAGTGTGCTGTTGCTTTTAGGTTGGTTAAGTCGGCCTTGAAAGATGGACCCATTTTAAAACCTTTTGACCCTAGTTTATCTTGTTGTGTCACAGTGGACGCGTGTCAGGCAGGTATTGGTGCCACCTTAACCCAATGGGACAAGAATTGTGAGAATACTGTATGTTTCGCATCCAGAGTGTTAAGGACTCCTGAGCTCCAGTACTCGGTCATTGAGAAGGAGTTGTTGGCCTGTTCCTGGGCGATAGAAAAGTTTCGACCTTACATCTGGGGCAAGTGGTTTTTACTCTTAACGGATCATAAGCCACTCGTAAACATTTTGGGGGGGAGTGTGAGTAAGTGCTGTTCCCCGAGAATTATGCGTATGGTGACCAAACTTTTGCAGTACCAGTTCAGAGTGGAACACATTTCTGGTGGGAAAAATGGACGGGCAGATTTCCTTTCCCGTTTCCCTATCAAGGTGAATGAACATGATGAAGTCAATCTAGATGACTTTTCCAATGAGGACTGTGATGACTGTCTAGTTGCTGTGTTAGACCTTCCTGACCTTGATCTGGGTTCGGAGACTGATTGGGTCCAGGCATTGGAATCTGACTGTGTGATTCGTGAAGTCTTTACTTATGTCAGAAATGGGTGGCCAAGAGAAAAAGCTCTTCCAGCCTCTCTCCAGCCTTTCTGGAAGGCTGAGGATGAGCTATCCATAGAAGATGGTTTGCTGCTGAGGGGGGACAAGTTTGTATCTCCTGATGTCTTCCGAAAAACTATCATTGATAGGGCTCATGAAGGCCATCTCGGCTCTACTCTCACCAAACGGCGCATCCGGGACACATATTGGTGGCCAAGTATGGACGCCGAGATTGATCTGGTGGTTGCTAATTGTTGTGTCTGTGGTGCGGCTGACAAAAGTTTGAAAGTTTCTGTTCCCCCTTTGATCCCTATTGAGTATCCCAAAGGTCCCTGGATGAAACTGGGTATTGATGTCATGGGGCCATACGAAGTTCTTCCTGGGGGTTCTCGGTTCATCTTGGTCCTCATAGATTATACATCGAAATGGCCAGAGGTGAAAATGGTGAAGGAGGCTAACACGAAAACTGTTGTGGAGTTTCTCAAAGATGTGTGGTTGAGAGAGGGTGTTCCTGAGACTCTGGTCTCGGACAACGGAAAACAGTTTGTCAGCACGGAATTTGAAGCTTTTCTTGTTGAGTCAGGTGTCAAACACCACAGGAGCTCCCTTTACCACCCACAAACTAATGGTTTGGTTGAGCGCATGAATCGGGTGGTGGGGGAGTGTATTAAGTGGGCTAGAGCTGGTGGTCATGATATTTACAAGGCTCTAAACACAATGGTGTGGTTTTATAGAACTACGCCACACTCTTCTATGAAGATTTCGCCTTTTGAGCTTTTGCGGGGACGTAAGCCTAACACCAGTTTTAGACCTGCCTGGATGAGCAAGTGGGTCAGGTCTGAATCTGATGTTGCCCAGCTGATGTCCTTAGCGAGTGAAAACATGTCGATTACTCAAGCGAAACAGAAGCAATATTTTGATTCACGGAAAGGTGCTAAACTAGTTCCACTTAACGTGGGAGACATGATCAAGATTAAAACTGCTGTTCATTCTAAGAAAGGGAACAGCAAATTCAGTGAACCAGTTAAAGTTAGGAAGATTCTTGGAAATGCTGTAAAAGTTGATTGTGGTCATTGGTGGAACCTTAATAGGGTGGTTAAGGTTCAGGTAAAAAATGCCACATCAGGTTCAGCGGAAGATGTTCCGTTTGGTTTCGATCAAACATGTTACAGGAAAAGCTCTAGAAACATTGTTAGACCTTCTAGATACAGGTTGTAAGTTTCTTTTGTCTTAGTTTTTTTTTTTTTTTTTTTATCGTTTGGAGGAGGAGAAGATATGTTGTGATGCATCTCATGTACTGTATCTTTAAAAATGCCTTATGATGTATTTGCCTTTAGAATGTATGTGTCTTGGCAACAGAATGTACTGATTCATTCCTCTGGGAGCTGTTGGCAGAGCTGGTCTTCCTGGCTCTGCTGTCCATGTAGCCAATAAATAACCAGCTTCTAACTCACTTCGTCAGCTTGGTTACTACAGATACTACAAATTTTTAAAGCCAAAAATTGCACTTTTTCAGTCCCCCCCAACATTGCCTCCACCTCAATGCAATAGTGGGTATACTACGTGCGATTCGCCCCAGCCAGATTCTGCCAGCCTCCACCCCCTTCCTTTTTTCCCCACAAAACACATCAGGCAAAGAGTTGGTCTTCACTGCGTAGTCTTTATTAAACCTTCAGATACCGCAATATTTAATTGTTGACTAACCGTTAACACTTGACCAAACTTTTATGATAAAACCAAAACCAATACACATTGACATTGTTATAAAAGAAGTAGGCTTGTGAAGTATACATTTCAGCCACAGGTTGAGATTGTATTTACAATTCAGGATCTCCAGAGACACACTTGATGCGGGTCACGCCAGCAGGCCACAACCAATTTGTACTGCCCCCATCTGGGGTAACTACCAGTCGTCTATCCCTAGACGCTCCCACAGGGGCACTGCTTAACGCCTTGCCCCCCACGGGGGTTCCTGCACACCAGATACCCTCTCCAAAGTTGCTTACTACATGCGCCAGCATCTCGGGTAGGGCAGAAGAGTCCAGGACCACCAGCAGGTCAGTCCCCTCTCCCGCCAGCCCGGAGCCCCACATTGACTGCCCGCTCTGTTCCTGTACCAGACAGTCCCTGCCAAAAAGGAGTCCCCACCATTTCTCTTGCCCAGGACCCCGCCACAGGATGAGGAGCTTACTGGCGCTCTCGCCCTCCCCCCCACAAATGCTTGACCATCCAGTTCTAATGCCATTGCCCCTAAGATGTTCTGAATGAACAGCTCCAGACCTGTGTTGGACAGATGTACTCCATCCGCCAGGTACAACTCCGTCTTTGAGACCTGTATCAAGTTATGCCTGATGGTACGTATGGGTGAGCCCACCAATAATTTTTCCACTGCCTGATTTAATTTCTTCACTGATCTGTTCATCACTATTGCGGGAGCGTTAGTAGCCCAAACCTGGCGCGGAATAACCTCTGACCAGAATATAGTTGTGTCCGGTAGTACCCTCCTCACCCATGAGAGCATAGAGAAGAGTGCTTCCTTAACCCCCCTCCTGCCCTCCGGGATCATGTCGTTACCCCCTGAATGAACCACCAGCACGTCCGGGATGGGCATGCCCTTGTCCAATGCCCTCTGTAACTGATAAGTGAGATCCTTCACCCGCTGCCCTCCAATCCCTATCCAGTGGTGGTCGATTCCCCTTGCCCTCTGCGATCTCTCCAACCTGGACTTGCCAAAGAACTGCCCTGCTCTGCGTATAAACAAATGGCCACACCAGCATACTTGCGTCCGTTGCCTCTTGACCACTGCATGGAATTTAACATTTTGAGAGAGAGAAAAAACTTCATTAGGCCAGAAACACCTCGCGCCACTGTGACCCAGAAGCTGTCTAAGCTAACTGTGGTCTCACATACCGCTCAAAACAGGATGACTTCCATCTGCCTACTCTTTTGATCATTTCAGCTGGGAGGCCTAAAGCTGGGTCCAAACTGGGGTGGCTTAGTGGGCAAAAGAATGATGGATTTAACCCAGATCTTTTGACTGGGGGAGCATGTTTGCATTGTCAGCATTCCGTCCATCATTTGTTTGCTGTAACACTTTTCGCCCTAAGTGGGATGGGTATGCCCAGACCTGGGTCCCTTGCTCACTGTGCCACTGGATTCAAGCTAGCCTGGCTGAAGAAGGGTGACATACCCTGAAACCGGTCCCAGGATGCTTGTTTTCGGTCCAGGGAGGACCTGGCCTGGCAGTTCGGTCTGGACTGTTCCCATGGGGCACAGGGTCAGACTCAAGACTGATTTGCATATGGCTGGGTCCAAACTGGGGTGGCGTAGTGGGCAAAAGAACGATGGATTTAACCCAGATCCTTTGACTGGGGGAGAATGTTTGCATTGTCTGCATTCCGTCCATCATTTGTTTGCTGTAACACTTTTCACCCTAAGTGGGATGGGTATGCCCAGACGCGGGTCCCTTGCTCACTGTGCCACTGGATTCAAGCTAGCCTGGCTGAAGAAGGGTGACATACCCTGAAAGGGGACCCAGGATGCTTGTTTCCGGTCCAGGGAGGACCTGGCCTGGCAGTTCGGTCTGGACTGTTCCCATGGGGCACAGGGTCAAGACTGATTTGCATATGGCTGGGTCCAAACTGGGGTGGCGTAGTGGGCAAAAGAACGATGGATTTAACCCAGATCTTTTGACTGGGGGAGAATGTTTGCATTGTCAGCATTCCGTCCATCATTTGTTTGCTGTAACACTTTTCGCCCCAAGTGGGATGGGTATGCCCAGACGTGGGTCCCTTGCTCACTGTGCCACTGGATTCAAGCTAGCCTGGCTGAAGAAGGGTGACATACCCTGAAACCGGTCCCAGGATGCTTGTTTCCGGTCCAGGGAGGACCTGGCCTGGCAGTTCGGTCTGGACTGTTCCCATGGGGCACAGGGTCAAGACTGATTTGCATATGGCTGGGTCCAAACTGGGGTGGCGTAGTGGGCAAAAGAACGATGGATTTAACCCAGATCTTTTGACTGGGGGAGAATGTTTGCATTGTCAGCATTCCGTCCATCATTTGTTTGCTGTAACACTTTTCGCCCTAAGTGGGAGGCCTAAAGCGGCAGCTGTTGTGGCCGCCCCAATGCAAAATGAATGAGATGTGAAATGGGCTGTCTCTTCCACCACCAAAATCAGGGAGCGCTTGCATACGCGCGTGAACTGAAATCTTGTCAGGGGAGTACCATCTGCATGTGACAACAGCCTGGCATTTCCACCCCCAGGACGCATTTGACTGAAAGTCTGCATCAAAGTCACGGGACAGTAAGCGGCCCCATGAACTGCTCTTAGCTGCACCCATGCTCCTATCCCTAACAGGTCTGTCTTGGATCTCCTTACTCTGACTTGCAGCATGTCTTCTGATACTATTGTATCCTCTAGGCTAACTCCTCCCTCTCTATCCGCCTTTGAGGCCGGTATGAGTTCAGAAATTCAGAACGCCCCAAAGAATGCCAGGGAATATGCTAGCCTCAGCAGCTGCGTCTCATAAGTGGATATGCAAACTTGAGGTAGTATCCCCAAAATCCTTGCTAGTCTACTGGCGTCTATAGGTCTCCTACCATCTTTTACCCGTTGTACCCTCGGTTCCTTGGTAGGGTCTGACACCCCCTCCAACCCTGCAAAGAAGGCAATTGCTGACATCTGTCTCCTAACAAAGGATAGTGATTTCCTGTTCTCCTTCTGTTGTACTATGAAGAACAGCACACCCTGTGGTGTGAATTTCTCTGTCCTCCCTGCTCTCTTCATGACCTCCAAGTATAACCGCCAAGCACTCTCATACATACTCTTAGTCTTGGGAGCAAGGGAAACCGCTATCAGATCGGGGGCAATGGGGCACCAAGCTTCCATAGTTCCTACTGAAAGATCGCCATCTGGTTGTCCGCTTGCGGCCATCGAGCTCTGAATTCTGTTAACTTAGAACGAGACAGGGCGTCAGCTACTGCATTGTCCACCCCTGGCCCATGCTTGGCGATAAAATACACATTGCGCTTGAGGCATTCACGAATACATTCCTTAAGCAATCTAAGTACCCATGGGCATTTTGCCCTCTGATTGTTCACGGCCAACACTGCAGACATACTGTCAGACCAGAACACGATGCGCTTATTCTTTAGGAGGGTGCCCCAGAGATGTATTGCTACAATGATAGGAAACAGTTCTAGGAATGTTATATTGCGGGTCAATCCTGTCTTGACCCACTCTGTCGGCCAGTGCCTCATGCACCACCTCGAGCCTAGCACTGCTCCAAACCCTACGCTGCCTGCTGCATCCGTGTAAAGCTCTAACTCCGCATTCGCTTGCTCCGGTTGCTGCCAGAGTACCGAGCCATTGAACCGCACCAAAAACTCCTTCCATGTGCCCAATTCCTCTTTCACCTCTGCGGAAAGCCTGGTGTGGTGATGCTTTGCCCGCAAGCCGGACATTGCCCTGGCAATGCTCCTTGAAAATGCCCTGCCCATGGGTATCACCCGGAGGGCGAAATTCAATTGTCCGACCAAGACCTGCAACTGGTGCAAGCAAACCTCGCGTGCCACTAAGCACACGTCAATGGAGGCTTCAATTGCTCTTACTTTCTTCTGTGGGAGCCTGCATACCCCTGCTCTGGTGTCTATTTTGATGCCTAAGAAGGTTGGGCAAGTCGCTGGGCCCTCAGTTTTTTCCTCCGCCAGTGGTACCCCCAATGCCTCCGCTAACCGTTGGAAGCCCAGCAGGGCCTTCCCACAAGCCGGCGAGAAAGGAGGGCCCAAAAATAGGAAGTCGTCTAAATAATGCACCACATCTCGTGATGATAGCAAATCTTGCACCGCCCATTCCAAAAAGCGGCCGAATGTTTCAAACACCGCACACGCGATGGAACACCCCTTTGGCATACACAGGTCCATAAAGAAACTCTCCTCAAACGTAAAACCTAGCAACCTAGTGTCCTCCGGATGCACTGGCAAGAGGAGAAAGGCGGCTTCTATGTCGGATTTGGCCATCAGCGCGCCCTCTCCTAGTCTCTGTAGTTTGTGGATTGCCGTATCGAATGTGGTGTAATGCACTGTGCACAGTTCCGGATCTAACTTGTCATTGACTGACGACCCAGGCGGGACATGATAGGTTATGTATCAGGCGGCATTTCCCAGCCTGCTTTTTAGGTACCAAACCCAGTGGTGAACAAACCAAGTCTTGTCTTGGCGCTTGCTGAAAAGGGCCAGCCACCCTCCCCAGTGCTACCTCCTTCATGATCTTTTCCCTAGCCACCTCTGGGTTGCGCAAGACTGAGAGCTGATTGCGTGGGGGAACCGTGGTAGGCGGAGCGTTAGATGGAATATGAAAGCCAAATTTGAAACCCTGATATAACAGATGAGCCTCCTGTCTCTTTTCGTATCTATTGAGGAGGTGGGCCAGGACATGCAGGCGTATGGGAGTGGGTAGGTTCTCATGATGACTGGGGGTTGCGGCCCCTGTTCTGTGCGTGGGAGGGGGAATGCTGTCCTTTAGGTTTTTCCACCTTCTTGAAGCACTTGCTCTCTGAATGACCTTGGATTCCACAGAAGGAACATACATGCTAGAATTTGCATGTAGATCCCCTACTGCATTCGTTTTTATTAAACTGCCAGCAAGCTTGTTTCTTGTCCCCTGACCCTTTGTCCCCACGAAAGGAGTGAACTGTCTTGTTAACTGGCAGCGCCAAGTAGAATTCAGCATGCCATATGTTGATCTCTCTCTGATCCCATGCCATCTCTGGCCTTACTGCCTTCATTTGCCTAAATTTGTTGTCATATTGCATCCAGGCCATGCCTGGGAATTCTGACGCTGCGCCGTGAATCATTGCCATGTAGCTAATTATCTGGGCCGCAACTGCCGGGAACTTCTCTACCATGATTGCTGCGTAAATAGCAAACCCAGTAACCCAATTCTTGATAGACCATTCCACCTACACTTTCTTCTGCTTGAATTCACCCTCCTTACCAGCCCTGTTCTTCCCAGGGACCACGCCCGCATTAATCAGGTCGAAAACATCAATAAATTCCCCCCTGAAAATTTTCTCTCTGGTTTCTGCCGGTACGTGCCATGTGATACCTGCCGATGGGGCTAATGCGGGTGACGCAGAACCATAGAGCACTGGGCTCTGTGACAGAGGGGCCTGCACCGATACCACCGCCACTGGAGGCGCTGGGAGCGCTGTTGGGAGTATCCCCGGCCCTGCAACACCTGGATTATTGGTTGGCCCTTGCGAAGTAGCGGCGATCACCACGGGAGATTGTGCCACCCCACCCAATTGCACCCAGACTTGTGCTACCCCGCTGCCTTGATGCTCTACTAAAGGTGCGGGAGCTTGCGCGATAAGTGGGGGTGATGCAGCTACCCCCCCCCTGTGCTGCCGGTGCTTGGAGTGCGCTTGCTGCTACTGGAATTGGCGCTATAGGGAGTGCAGCGTTCTGTGAGGCCACGCTCGCTGCGTTGAGTGTATTACTTTGCAGATGCCCTTCTATTGGGGGCGGCTCTACGTTCGCCTGACCCTTCTGCGCTGCTGCGCCAGAAGCCTGATTATTGTCTATGGTCAACAGTGGCTGGCCCGCCGCCACCACCTCACCTGTTGTGCTTGCTTGCGCTTCCGCGTCCTGTTTGACCGTTTCCTGCTGCGCTCCCCTGTAACGTTCCAGAGTTCGTCTCGTGCGTTTAGGTAACGGGGCCTCCTGCTGTGGGCTCGCTCCGGCCCCTTGCGCTAATGTCCGCAGGGCCCATTGGATGTCCCCTTTCTTTGCGACCTCCCACAGTGCCGACAGCGATCGAAATTCCTCCGCGGTAGCTGGGGCCTCCTTGCCGCCTCGCGCACGTTTTGGTGGCATCTTGCTTAACTAGAGCACGCACAAGGCCCCCTCCATACCAATTCACTAAAGGAGGCAAAGAAAAAAGAATTAAATGCTTGCCCGCAATTCACCCAAATTACCCCGGGGCACCGGAAATACTCACTATCCCAGTGCCCTGTGCCTCATCTAGCTTGATACACCCTGGCAGCCCACCAAACCATGCATTACATCCTCCCCCCGAGGCGTTCAGCCTACTCACTAGCCAAGCGCCCCGGGTTGCCATGCCTATTTAGATGTACTGTTTACTTCCCCGGTCCATGCACTATGAGCTAGGCCCACTCCTCCCATCATGCGCTACCCATGTGATCATGCCCCCATGCGTGACCCCATGGTCTGCTGGTTTGTTTATCCGCACCTCAAACTTGCATGCTGATTTTTGCCTCCTGCGCCGGAATACTCACCCTCGCTTTACTGTTAATATTCATCTCACGCTTTACTATGATTAAGGATGAGATTGGGAAATAAAGTGCCATTGCCTATGATTTTAAACTCAGCGCCCCAACCATTGCACCACCCAGGATTGAACTCCTACCCTTCATGGTGAGAGTCAAAAACCTTAACCACTAGGCCTCAGTGACCCGTGATCACCGCAGAAGTAATAGGGCACTGCGGGATCGATCCCGTGGCTCTTAACATGAAAACCCCCCCTCACGCTGGATGTGCCAAGCCTTCTGCTCCTCAGTAATCAACCCCGGATTTTTTAACGCCGGGTGACTCGCCCCGCCCATCCTCAACCGCTGCTGCCATTCTTACCGCGGTTGACGCTTAACGCTGAGGTTTTCCAAGAAAGTGCACTTATATTTTTAAAAAATCAGCGACTAACCCCCTTGCATTTAAAATGTAAGTGAAAGTAGAACATTGGCCCGTATGGGGATCGAACCCGCGACCTTGGAGGTATTAGCACCACGCTTTAACCACGGAGCCATCCAGTCGGGGCACCAGGAATTGAACTCTTTACCTTCTTATTCTTAACGCGGCTGATGCCTCGCTTCGGTCGCACCGCTCCTGCTCCCCCGGGCATTCGAGCACATTCCCAACTCACCCGGAGCCCCCGGCCCCCTGAGCATTGCAAAAGGCCTTGCGCACTGATGCGCCTTAAATCCCGCAGCAGATTACCTTCAACTTTCACATTTAAACAGCATTATTTTCCGCCACTGTTGACCGCTAACGGTCACCATAATTCTTACGCATTACAGATTTATAAACTATAACTACGCGGTGAGGCCCTCACCTGAACCGATGCCGCGCACCAGCTGGGTAACACGTTGCTGGTCCGCTCCGTTGGCATCCCCTGGCGAGGACAAAAGAGGCATTCCCCCTCTCGTCCTCCTACTTTTATCACTTCTCGGGGAGGGTCGCCTGCCACGCACCTTGATGACGCGCCTTGGATGCCCCCTTTGCTTCCGGCGACACCCCCCCACCCCCCTCATCCTTAACCGGAAGACTTATACCGGCTCACGAACAGGGATGCCACTAATGGCCCCATGCCCCCTAGGTGCGGGTGGCACCTATCAGTGAGTGGCGAAATTAATTCCCCCTGTTATTGTTCCAAAATCTCTCACTTTTCAGTTACCAAATTTTGACATGTTATGTAATGGGATCACCATGTTCTATGGACTCTGTAGACTTGAATCTCTAAAATCTCCTTGTTTTTGACAAATAAATGAAGACACCCATGCTCCAGGCTTTTTTTGGCTTATGTGCGGGCTTCCTCGAGGTCAGCTGTGTGACAGACTGGGATCTTATTTTGTGGATCGGTCTTCGGCCTTTTAAAACTTGTCTTCCCCTTCACTGATTCTTCAATGGCCCATAAAAGCATTTGCCTGTAATTTTAACATCAGGGCCCTTTACCACGTCCTAAAACATCTTGTCCATATTTATGTTATTTCAAAGAAGAGCGAATTTGCTGTTCCATAGGTTCTGGAAAGCTTCTGCAGGATAGCATTGTTCTCTGCCAGGGAGGTGCCCTAGCAGAATGCGTGGACTACCCAACTCGTCTTGATCCCATAACTTCTTTTGAAAATAACAGATGTTTGGTGGGCTCAATGGGTCAGCATATAAGTTTAATGATGACTGACAGAGCACCTGCAAAGCAACTACAAGTTGATTCATGCTGATATTGCGTCCTCCCTTGAAAGGCGGTACCTGTCTCTCGGAGGAAAAAAGAATCAGCGGCAGTTCGGGAAAGGATTTCTGTGTAAGCGTTTGTTAGATCATTCTCCCCAGAGGCAAACTGATCTTCTTTTTAAATTTAGCAGCGCTCTTTAAATTAAGGCGCTAGAAAGAAGATGAACCTCATTTGCATCTCACAAGTTTCATTTTTGCACATAAGGATCACATAAGTATGATCTGTGGGTTGCTCCATTTTATGCTTTTGATAAGCCCATACATACCAACAGACCCGATTTAGATGGCAGACTCCCGATTTTTTAAGCAAACAAATTGTTTTATTTTAACTGTCTACTGTCTGAAATTGCCTTTGGTTCAATAGAAGTCACTCCCAATTGTCGGACCAAAAAATGGGTTTATTTTACCTGTGGTTCAGCACAACTTTGCCCACCCTTTACACGTCACAAATGCATCACAATGCCATAACAGATACATGACATGAAGGTGCATTTACCACATGATTCTTCTATGGTCTAACGATATTAATATAGGTGTTGCATTTGACATTACTACAAAAGTGCATTTACTGTAGGACTAGTGAATTTACTCAAATTATGTGTTTAACTCTATTAAACAAAATATTAATAAACCATCCTCACTTAGTAGACATGTACCCACTATAAAAGATGAAATTCGACTTTCATAATATGTGCCTTGATACATTGAATAACATTTATTGATAGACAATTACGTAGAAACCATCCTCATATTTGTGGAATGTGATTACTCTAGAAATAAAAAAGTTTATGTAATGTGTGTATTCATATTTCATTTAAATGTAGTTCTTAGCCATACGAATACATGATAATTCAAAGGATTTACTGCATGCCCTGAGTAATCCGCATCTAGTGTACTGATCATTCGTATTAATTTGTGTTTAAATGTGCACATGCATGTTAAATGTGCTCTTTTGCCAATACTTTAAGTTTCCATTTTAGGCCTATAATTCTTCATGCTGCATAAATACTGATTTCCATTTTCTGCTAACATGAAACACACATTGTTAGTTGAAGAATAGATACATTACTGTATTTGTGATAGAAAGAAAGAGCCTGAGAAGAAGACCTTGACAAAAGAACATGGAGAACCATAGTGTTAACTGAAAGGCCTATTCAGCAATGTTACAACCTGGCCTGTGTGTGTGAAGACAATGTCGTTCTCATGTCCAGTGTGGGATACTTTGCAATTGTTGCAGTCTACAACGTAAGCAGTGGAGAAAGACAATAGAACCCTGATGATGCGTGCAAAGGGGTGTTGCTCAAGAAGACTCTTGTGTGTTATAACTGAGGGGCCGATTCCGATCTCGGCCGGTAGGGCTCCGAATCGGACTCGGCATTACCGGATCTGATTCGGAGCCCTGTTTCCCGACCGAGTCGGACGTGCGTCCGGGCGAGTGAGTACGATGCGAACGTACGCGAAATCGCCGACCGACTGGTTCGCGGGACCCAACCGCTCCGACCGACTCGCACCGCGCAATTGAGACGTTCCCCGGCCGGGTAAGTACGATGCGCGCCGCGAGCAGTCCGACCGACTCGCGCCGTCCGGCTCGAAAGAGCAGTCGGAGTCGCACTTTGGGGGTCCGTGTCGGACCCCCCTGTACGCCTAGCCGCGCGGGTCGCACACAGGGGGGACCCATGGGTCCCCCCTACCTGTGCATGTACGGCGCGACCCGCTTCGACGTGTACCCGCTGTTCGCCTCGCACCCATTGAGTCAATGGGAGCCCGCGTACGCGTTGTACGACCGGCTCCCATTGACTTCAATGGGAGTCCGACCGAATCGAGTCCGATAGCATGCGAACGCATCGTACTCGTTCGGTCGGACTGCTAGGGTCCGATTCGGTCGGAAATCTCTCCGGGTCCGGCTCGGTCGGAGAGATTTCCGGCCTGAATCGGAATCGGCCCCTTAGTGTTCAAACCGTTGGATATCAGAGATCCCTTCAGTTCCCTTCAGAGTCTTTCCTCTGAATGCTTACAACACTTTTCACTGTACATTTTAGAGGTTTAGACCTCCATGCTTTCCTTGATTCTTTGCTGAGTGTGGCTTAGGCACACTTACTTACCTGACCCAAGAAGACTCTTGACCGAGCTTCTGAAATGCTGACACCTTCCTACTTTTTTTGCTTGTTTAGTTCTATTTTCCTTTATGGAATTTCCTGATTTTTGAAATCTTTTAGATTTTTAGAACCATCCTTTTAGCTGGGACTTTTCTTCAGGTGATTTAGATTTACCCATGTATAGACAGCAAAACCTGAGACTCTTCTCTGAGCATCAAATACTCTTACAAATATTTTATATTGCTGTGACTGAACTTCTTGTTTGCCTAACATTGGTCCGCCTCAATTTCTTCTGCTGGTTGAGCCTTCCTGTACCTTTATAGCATTGTATTAAGAGTCATGTCTCTTAACTTGCTTCTTAACTTGTAATAAACCTTCTTAACCCTAGCTACTGATTCCTGGTTCTTATTGTTTAGCCAAATGGGTTAATTACATTGTTATTTGAATTTGATTGATGTAAATGTTACCTCCCATCACCTCTCAGGCAGAAAATAAAAGGTCCATCAGAGGAGCAATGGTAAGCAAGTGGGCCCAGAAAACGCTGGATCACTGTCTCCCATCTGAAATTGCCTTTGGTTCAATAGAAGTCAAAGGGGAAAATACATTTTCCCAATTATGTTTTCAAAATCTCCCAATTTCCCTTGCAAAATGTTGGCATGTATGTAAACTGATGAGTGAATTTCTCCAGGAAATCTTCAAGTGGATAGGAATGAGGAAATGATATGGATGCAACATCAATTTTCAATTTTCTTATTACATGTATGAGGGTGAGGAGTTGAAGCACGGAAGGTTTGAAGCGGGCTACTGGATGTGGGGGCGTATGTTCTTACCTGACCCAGGGGTCCGTCAGTCTCCAGATCAAGATGATTCACATCTTCAAAGCTGCAGAGTGCCTTCCAGAGCCAGTTGCTCTGACTCCCTGTCCTTCGCATCGTAGCTCCAACCTTGTGAGTGCACATGAGCTCTGTTGTCTGTTTTTTTTTCCACAGCTACAAACGGCATAGAAATGAAAGAGGGACAATGGCACGTAGTTCGTTCCGATGTCTGACTTGGACACCGAATGCCACCCTAAAGCCAGCAAGTTCACCAAGACGGCAAATACTCCCAGGAGGCCGGAAAGTGAATGGTGGTCTGCTGATTTTGTTACGGGGCCGGTCACGCAACTCTAGTGCAAAATCACTCACCAGTAACAGAACCGGCCCCCAACTTCCACTCTTCCGGGGAAACACCCTGTGCCGGTATTGCCAGTCCAGCAATGCTTAGAATCCTGAATGCATTCTCCATAAATATTACGAAGCCAACAAGCAATCGTCATAGTCTAGATTGATGCAAGGCAGAACATGTGCTTCTCCCGTGAAACTCAACCTTTCATGTGAGTGGGTCTTAATATTACAGGGAAATGCACGCCAGTAGGTCCTGGTTTTTGGAATAACCATTTGATTGACCTTAGGCTTAAAATAACGAAGATTATGTATTGTAATTACTCTTTATTTCTGCAGAACAAAGTATGACAAACTGAGTACAGCTTGCAGGACGCACGCTCCTGTCAGAAGTAATGGCTATAAGAAATATTGCCCTATTAGTTCAGTGCAAAATTTCTATTAATTATCAAGCAAACTAGAAAGTCATTTCAGCTGAAAGAAGATTTTTAGAGTAATCTAATTATTTTGTAGGTCAATCCGTTGTTTGACATAACTTTAAGCAATATATAGGATTCCATTCTTTCACAATCGTGTGTTAAAGGATGAGACGTTTAAATGCCAATAAAGGCCGAGATTTACTATGACTTTTGTGCTGGTGTAAAGCGAGGCAAAGCAGCACACAGTATAAACTATCCAGTCCAAAAGGTATTATGCCCTGGAAATGTAACCTTTTCTCATTGCAAAAAACACTTTGCTCTACTTTGAGTCACTTTGCATCAAGGGGCCATTACTGTGGTAGATCACTCTAACATCTATGGATTGTTATGTAAAGCCTGGTCTACTAAGATAGCCAGGCCAGACTTTGCATAAAAAAATAACACCCATTTGAATCAGGCAGAATGAAATATGTTAACTTCTCAAAAAATCACACACATTGCACGTGGACTGCAGTGCACAGCACACACCCAATGTATTGGATCCTTCTCAGTTTGGCGCGGCATAGGACTTATTACTGAAAGAATATGCTTCCAGTACAAATATTAGACAGGCTACACACACTGCCCCATGAAGCAAGGATGTGCATAATGTAAGGCAGCCTTGTTAGAATGCCAGCGTTGGAGATGAAAGAAGTAACAGTCCAATCTTAGAAGGTATAACTCTGCACTCTGTTTCCCCATTGCACAACACAGCAAATTTGGTTGCTGCTCTGCATTGTATGAAAAAATTGTAAATCCGGGAATATATGTTGGGAAGCCCAATTTGTGCTGCATTGATATGCACAGGGTGTTCACAATTGTCACTGTGAGTAATTTGCAAAACGCAAACTATGATAAGTGAAAGCGTTTTTTTTTTTAAATGTGCAAATAACATGAGAAAATTATTTTTGAAATCTTTTAGTTTGAATGATGCATGGAGCCCTATCAGATGAACTGATGAAGTTGCACCTGAAACGAGTTAGCTAAGTCATTTATAAACATAAATAATGCCACAAATAGTTGTGCCACATTTTCGTGTAGTGTGCCATTGATTATAAAATGTGTGCAGTTTTCTTGTGTTCTGTTCACTTTTCCTACTCAGTCACCCTCCCATGAATGTCCAGCTGCAAAGCCAACTCTCCCCTGTTTCGTGAAGCATTGAGAGAATGACATCAATATACTAGCGTTGTATAACATCTTGTTAAAAAGTGTGTATTGTGAACAGTAGCGGTCCGTGGTAGGAGTGCCGGCCGGGCGGTGACGTGGGGTGGGGGGGTAGTAAACCACAGATTACGGGCGAATACAGGTAAGTAAACATTTAAATAATTAAAACGAATTTCGTTGTGAGCGCTGCATCGCCAAACGCGATGCAGTGCGCGCAACGAAATTCGTTTTATTTATTTAAATGTTTACTTACCTGTATTTGGCCGTAATCCATGGTTTACTACCCCCCACCCTGCCCCTCCCCCGCCCCATGTCACCGCCCGGCCGGCACTCCTACCACCGACCGCTACTGATTGTGAATGAGCCTTCCTTGAAGTACCCAAAGCATCTGGAAGGTCTGCTGAAGACGTGTTAGTTTTGTGAGCCATTGCTCAAGAAATGTTTCATTTATATTATACAGTTCCGAAGTGCAGTTACTGAGGAAGCGAGCAGAAGATTTCTAATAACTTAAGAAATGGGTTAGTACTAAATAATTGTGTAGTTTTAATTATAACGTTGTTGTTCCTGATTCGTCAAATGAGACCTTAACTATCATCATACCATGCTGAATTTGCAGAATCTATTAATATGTTGTGTGATTTGTCAATAAAACCTTTTCGGTGGATTCATTTTGATATTTTCCTTGTAGGTGACCTGTTATGCTGTCTATGCTCTTCATAAGCCTGACACTTGGAATTCTTTTGCTTAGAAATGCCTAACTACGGTTTTATGATTTTGCACTTATTCTGTGCTACTGTATTGGGCCTTCATGGCAGTTTGTGTTTCTACTTTGTACTGTTTTTTGATTGTTCTGTAATAAAAATACTTTAGCTCTATTTTTGATCGAGAACTCTGTCCTTTATGCGTTTAATATTTATATCCTATCCCACTCTGCTAAAATGTATTTTACCTGATGAAGAGTGTAGTCTCTAACTGCTAGATTAATTGTATATTCCGGAGCTGAATTATCTTGGTAAATATTGGGGTGATCGAATATTGGGGTTCAGATGAATATTGGGATTTGACTCCCACAGATGTATGAAAAGATTATATCCAAGCAAAAAACTCTGTACCCCTACCCACCCCGTCGGAGGCAAAATTCTTGAGCATCTTTCCTGCAACGTTGTCACCACACCCCTTAAACTCTTGGCTTGGCTAAAATAAATCATCACTGGCCATTACTAAAGTACAATGCCTTTATTTCCATGAAATGTAAAAAAAAAAAACTTTAATGTCTGATTTTTATTGCAATGATGCAAAGTCAGGAATTTCTGCATTTTATCAAAGAAGGCAAAGCTCACAAATTCACCTGACCTCACCAACAAGGCAGAAGCTGTAGTTTCACAGTTTCATTTGGCTAATGGTGCAGCATTGAACAATCATATGCTAGGGTGCTCACCCCGTATGTCACACCCTCTCTTCCCGAGTTTCCACACCACGAAATTTAGTAATGGAGCTACCCATACCCAAACTACTCGCCATGGGGGCTTCAGCTATGCTGCCATCACGGGCACAATATATATAAAGTTCTCCTGTTCTTCTGGGCATGGAAGTCCGCACAAAGAACCTCACCCACTTGGGACCTTATCCTGCAGACCCATTTGGGGAGGCCTACACCATGCCCAACGAGCTCTCCTGCTCACCACTCCCGGATCATTCCACTCTGTGAGGCAAAAAGAGTGTCTTCTCACTGGAGACTCAAATTCCTGTTCAGCACCCCTGACAGCATTTTGCAGTGTCCACAGGGGCCTGGGAACCCACTCACCTTCTAGCTGTATCTAAGACTCCAGTGAGCCTGTAGCATTGCAGCACTCTTTGACCCAGACGCCACAACTGGCCCTCTGCAGCCTCTCAGCCTCTCACCACTAATCTCCACAACCCAATCCAGTCTTCACGGTGTGTGCTGGCCAACAGTGTTAAGATCCAAGGCCCCACGGAGGCACGCCTCATAGACCTGACAGTCTGTGCCCCCCCTGGCCATTCCAGACCCACTAAAGTGTGGCCGCCATCTTGCTGCCCACACTCCTCAAGCATGGCGACATCGTGGCTTAAGTGTATTGAATGGTGGTATGCTGAATTTGTTCTGAGAGTGTGAAGAAGTGGGTTTTTAAGGAATATTGGGGCATATTACCAAGGATTTGCGATAATTATCGCAAAGCGCGCTTAGTGCTGTTTTTTTTATCGCCGGCTATCGCTGGATTTCATCGCGGAGATAACGCGTTATTATCAACGCTTATCTCCAAGGCGATAAAAAATCCAGCGATAGCGGCGAAACCCAGCAATAGCGCGAGAAATCCAGCGATAAATTCACTGCGCTAATGAAAAGCTTGCTAATAGGCAGGTGAGGACTTAACCTTACAATCCACCTCCCATAAGATGGTTGTCAAGTTTTTATCAGGTGTTAAATTCCAGCGATAATCGCGGTTAGCGCGACTTTTTTTAGCGATTCGCAGGCATTGCTAATAGGGGGAAGTTGTGTTTGCGACTGTTTGCAGTTGCTTTTAGTTGGGAACGCCTACTTTGCATGTCATTAGCGAAAATTATCGCTGACATGCAAAGCGGCAACAGAACGGCCGCTATCGCCATTAAGCTGCTGCTAAAGTGGCGATACTGCCCTTGATAATATGCCCCTCTAAGCTTATTACTGTGATTTTATTATGCTGTGGTGTATGTGTATTATGTATTGGTTTATTTATTAGTATTTTTGGTGAGGGTGGAGACTGTATTATGTTTTTATTTACATGAATAAAAACAACTACATTCAAAGCTATGTTTAATGCATCCCTATTCTTGTCTTTGGAAATTTTATTTTTAAATGTTTGTGTTGGCTTAAGATGTATATCCAATTGTTGAAAGGAATTCCTTTTCGTTTTAAATTTGTTTATTTTTTCAATAATTATATTTCAGGTTTTGAAGGGACATTTAGATTTTCTTATAGTTTTTATTCTATTGCAGATTGCTTTCTGAATATTTTGGTACATTTGAATGTTTGCATTATTTTCTAGGGGGTGCTAGTTTATGGATTACTTGGTATTGAAAATGACTTTTGAAGACATACTTCTGCAAGAAAAATGTAAGTTTATTTTTAAATTATTAAAATTAGTTTTTGGGCTTATTTAAAATGGATTGCATTCATGTATATATATTTTTACATTGTATTCTATATTGTAAGATTTATTATAATTATGATTAATGTTTTACATATGCGGTAGGTAATTGCATTTTTATTTTTGGAATAAAGGCATATATTGCTTTGGATTTAGATGTTTTGGAATCATTTTTATTAATTTTTAAGTTCATTGTATTGATGTTGGGAATATTTGTCTTTTTGGTCAATAGGTTTTGCAAAGGTTTTTTAAGTTATTTTTTGTGATTAGTTTTCCTATTACGTGGTGTTGGATTATGTTATTGAACATCTTAGAGGCCGGCAGCAATCAGAAGCTGAGGAGAATGTGGAGCAGATGGCAGGGATTTAAGGCACACGGAGTGAGGGGTCACATCTGCCAGATATTTCCACTACTCAATTTCAAACAGTGCTCCAGAGAGACATGACTGGACAGACTGCAGGGCCCAAAGTCACCAGTGTCTCCAGTGCTTCTGCCACACTCTTGACTGGGCAGCTGTCACCGGTTTTTGAAGCTGGCACCTGAGACCTGGATTGGTCTGGCAAAAAGGAAGAACTACTATAGGATCCTGAAGGAGTACAGCTCACCCCGACAAGTAAGTAATGCTGAAAGTCCCTGTAAACAGTCCTAAAAATTTCAAATAGTAGGGGTGAAGTGTGCGGACAGCAAGAGAATTGAGGGAAGGCCTGGAATACGGGCAGATTTGGTTTGGATGAGCCAATCTAAACCATCTCTTTCAGAAATTTGCGAGCTGATACAGACCCTCCGAGACGAGAATGGTAAGGACAATGGGGCATATTAGCAAGGGCACTATCGCCGCTTTTGCGGCACTTTTTGCCGCTAAAGCGGCGATATTCATATCGCCCTATCAGCAAACTGTCTCTAACAGCAGTTAGCGACAGTTTGCGGGCATTAACGCCCGTTTTTTACCGCTTTGCATGTCAGCGATATTTATCGCTAATGACATGCAAAGTGGAGCGTTCCGACGAACAAACCTGGGAAACACCCGCTAACAGGCCTATCGCCTATTAGCAAGGTGGCCATGGCCCCAGTTAGCGACGTGAAAAGTCGCGCTAACCGGGGTCATCGCCATTTATTTAACACCTGCAATTAGCAGGTGTTAGCCATACCTAACATGGGGGGGTGGATTATGCTGATACGACCACAGGGTCGTGTCAGCAAGGTGTTCTCCCTTCTCCATGCAACATCGCTGGTTTTTCAGCGATGTTGGCCCATTTCCCCCGCTATCGCTGGAATATTCATCGCCATAGCGCTAATCGTTGCTAATACAGCGTTAGCGTGGCGATATATTCCAGCGATAGCCGGTGATAAAAAAAATCACGCTAAGCAGGGTTAGCGATGATTATCGCCTCTTCTTGCTAATATGCCCCAATGTCTCTTTAAAAACAGCCCACTTAAAGACGCAAGTGGTCCTTCGCAAGCTGTCAAGAAATATGTATATCCTGCAGATCCGTGTTACAGCAGTTGAAGAGAAACAAAACAGTTTGGTGGAGCAAACCCAGGATAGCCAATCTGAGATGGAACTTAAAGGTTCCAAACCTGCTCACCTGACGTCTCGAGTGTAGGTCATGGAAAATCGCCTCCACAGGAATAATTTACGGATTTTGGGGGGTACCAGTAGGCAAGGAAGGAGAAGACTCTCCATCCTTTGTTGTCTCATTGATTCAAGCTGCATTCCAGCAGCTCGCTGACTGGGATCTGGATAGTGCTGTTCAGTGGGCACACAGATTTCTGTTTCGCAAAACTGGCAGTGGGGAGGCTGTTTTGATGTATGTAGACAATTTCATTCTACGTCAAATTATTTATCAAGCTTCCCACCATAGAGCACCGGTTAGGGCACTTGATATTGAATTCTTTGCTTGGTCTGGCTATTGTAAAGAAACAGTGACCTACAGGTGGCAGCTCCATGAGTTAATTCCAGACTTACAGAGGCTGGTGTAGCTGTGTTTTTGATTGAGCAAGCTGCACTGAAGATTAGCTATCAGGGCAGGAATAATTTCGGGAGTGATAATGGTCAAACTAAGCGCCTGATGGATCAATGGTCAAAGTCTACCCCATTATAAGGGATGGCATGACCAGTAAAAAGTCAGTGTAAGGACAACAGGCCTTCTTGATTGTTCTTGAGCTTGGCGAGATGGTAGGGAGGCTCCATCACACTGGCAGCAGATGCTATTAGGATGTTACTGGGCGAAAGGTGGTGCAAGGCTTAAAGATTAGCCAATGCTTTTCTATATGTTTGGAAGTGGAGGATGGTTGTTCTGAAAATCCTGGTTTCTCTTGGCAACCCAGGATAGCTAAGGGACTGGGTGAGGAGGGGATGGGCAGGGGGATGTTGTGCTCAGCAAAAGTTGGTGATGTACTTTTTTTGTGGTGTTGGGGTGTAGCAAAAAGGAAAAAAGAAAAGTATCGAATGGGATTGATGTTTGCAGTTTCATGCGGAATATGGTGACTATAATGTGTGATAATGGCTTAAGGTAGCAGCAGTGGTAGTTGGGCTTTGCATGTACTTAGCTGGAATATCAATGACTTAAGAATGGCCGCTAAGTGCAGGCATGTGGAGGAGGATCTCCTCCTTCTTAAATCTCACCTGCTCTGCCTCCAAGAGACTGATTTATCCACTATTGAATCTAAAAATCTGAATATCCGGTGTTATAATATGCTGGCAGCTTCAGGTGGGGAAGGTTCTAAGTAGGGGGTGGCCTTACTAGCCAGGGATTGAGGTTGGAAAGTTTACAGGTCTAAAATTTACAAATGGGCAGATGGGACATTGCTAATATATCGAAGTATAATATTCGATTGACTTTGTGCGGGGTGAATGCACCCAAAAATGACAACTAGTCGCTTTTCAATTTCCTATTACTTGAACTGTGCCAGTGGCATTCCCCTTTTGTCATTTGTGGAGACTTTAGTTTGCCATTGATACCACATGTTGATACCACCTCGGGTTCATTGGCTGCTGCCCGCATGACAAAATCACAAGCAGCTTTGAGAGAGGTGGTGCAATCTCCTGCGCTTACTGAAGTGTCAACACACACAAGAATCCCCTGAAGGAGAAATGTTTCATAAAGCATTATGATTTCGAAATAGCAGTAGGAATATCTGCTATTCTTAGAGTATGCCAAAAATTGAAGGTAACAATTAGATCTTATAAGATAAATGGCGTACTTCTCTGAGTTTCGAATATCAAGCACAATTTAATAATCAATTACAAATTACATGCAGCACAGTCAGTTCAAGAATCATTTTACGCATGGAATTTGAAGAGTCACTTTGGCGTTTTGTATTGTGTGGCATTGCTTAGTTGCTTCATTACTTCTGAGTCATTGTCATGCTTATTCTGTAACACTCTACTTCCACCTTTGTCCACTGGTTGTGTGATCACATCATCCAGATTGAACAAATTCTTCAGGGCAGCCATATGGTCCTTGGAGAAGTAAAATGTAGTATATGTTTGTTTTCTAAAGAGTGCTAATGCTTCTGACAAAACCATGTTTTCAATTGTAATTATGTCTTTGGACATCATAAAAGAGGGTGGCTAAAAAGTAGATGGGAAATTTAGTCAAGTCATATCAGTTGTCCTTTCAGAGTCATGTAACTGGAAAAAGTATTTCATTCTAATGTTTCTGGAGAAGTGGAATAATTCCACTTGGGTCGTAAAAGGATCACTCTTATGCGCGGGTACAAAAGATAGCCCAGCATTAAGTACCTCAATTTCAGTGGAGCTTAGAATGTGTGTGGGTAAGTTAAATCTAGTAACAGGGGCAATATGGTCATTGTTATTGTTCACCATTCATAGTATTGGTTCCAGATTTGTCATTGCCCCGGAGTAGATTGATTCCGACACCATCTTCGCCTGTTCCCACTCCCCAGACCTCTCTGCTCTGGTCTCCTCATGTCTTGCCCTATAAAAGACTTGTTGGATGTGGATAGGGCTGTGCTGTATCCCAAGGTAGTGTTATCACTATCAGAGTTAGATGTGGTACTATAAAATGTGATAGTTCTAACCGGGGCTGTGTTTGTGGAATTTATTAAATCTGGAACATGAATATTCAAAAGAATTGTTCGAAGGTTTCACTCAGGAAGCTGAAAGAGTACTGCAGCAATTAACTATCACCTGCATTAGTCTTCTGAAGGAGATTTGTGATACAGCCTTTCAGAGATGGTGCACAAAACAGGCTCTCTGTTTTGAAAACAGTGAAGAGATGGGATGGGTTCTTTCTTTTCAGATTAGGAACAGACAATCAAAGAATGTAATTGCTGGCATTCGTGATTCGTCGGGTCAGGTACGTCGTGGCTCTGTTGCTATTCTATCTGTCTTTCAGGAATTCTAAGCAGCACTTTATCGGGAGTAGAGCTCACCCTCATTAGCAGCTTTAGCTGAGTATCTGGAAGGTATAAGCTCATTATATTTAATGTCTACTCAGAATTTGATGTTAGAGGCACCTATTACATATTAAGAGATTAAGAAAGCATTGACTGAGTTAGCCTCAGGGAAAGCTTCAGGAGTGGACTCAATTGCTCTTGAGTTCTATAAAACATTTGCATATATTTTGGTCCCTAGATTTGAAGAGCTGGTTAACTCTCAAGCTTTCTTCCAATCGGTACCTGTGTCCTGAGGAGAAGCATTTATTTCAACTTTTTTAACGAAGGGTGAAGATCCGCTTAATTGCGTGTCTTACCAACCAATTTCTTTAATAAATATGGACACTAAAATGTATACTTGTGTCCTGACCAATCTTTTGTCCTCTGTCATAACTAAGCTAGTGAAAAATCAGAAACATGGCTTCATTCCAGGGTGAAATACCATGGCCCATGTTTATATAGCCCCGAAACCGGTCCAAGGATGCTTGTTTCCGGTCCAGGGAAGACCTGGCTTGGCAGTTCGGGCAGGACTGTTCCCATGAGGCACAGGGTCATGACTGATTTGCATATAGCTGGGTCTGAACTGGGGTGGTGAAGAGAGCTAAAGAACGATGATGAATTCAACCCAGGTCTGTGACTGGGGTTGAGTGACTGAAAAGTTTCAGCACTCCGTCCATCATCTCCTTGTGTTTGCTTTGTTTGTCCTAAGTTGGCAGGGTATGCCCAGATGTGGGCCCCTTGCTCACTTTGCCACTGGATTCAAGCTAGCCTGGTTGATGAGGGGTGTTACCCAGAAACCGGTCCCAGGATGCTTGTTTCCAGTCCATGAAAGACCTGGCTTGGCAGTTCGGGCTAGACTGTTCCCATGAGGCACTGGGTCATGACTGATGTGCGTATACCTGGGTCTGAACTGGGGTGGCGAAGTGAGCTAAAGAACGATGATGGATTCAAACCAGATCTGTGACTGGGTTGAGTGTCTGAAAAGTTTCAGCACTCCGTCCATCAACTCCTTGTGTTTGCTTTGATTGCCCTAAGTTGGCAGGATATGCCCAGACGTGGGTCCCTTGCTCACTTTGCCACTGGATTCAAGCTAGCCTGGCTGATGAGGGGTGTTACCCTGAAACCAGTCCCAGGATGCTTGTTTCCGGTCCAGAGAAGGCCTGGCTTGGCAGTTTGGGCTGCACTGTTCCCATGAGGCACAGGGTCATGACTGATTTGCATATAGCTGGGTCTGAACTGGGGTAGCGAAGTGAGCTAAAGAACGATGATGGTTCAATCCAGATCTGTGACTGGGGGCGAGTGTCTGAAAAGTTTCAGCACTCCATCCATCATCTCCTTGTGTTTGCTTTGTTTGCCCTAAGTTGGCAGGGTATGCCCAGACGTGGGTCCCTTGCTCACTTTGCCACTGGATACAAGCTAGCCTGGATGATGAGGGGTGTTCCCTGAAACCGGTCACAGGATGCTTGTTTCTGGTCCAGAGAAGACCTGGCTTGGCAGTTCGGGATAGACTGTTCCCATGAGGCAGTGGTTCATGACTGATTTGCATATAGCTGGGTCTGAACTGGGTTGGCGAAGTGAGCTAAAGAACGATGATGGATTCAAACCAGATCTGTGACTGGGGTGAGTGTCTGAAAAGTTTCAGCACTCCATCCATCATCTCCTTGTGTTTGCTTTGTTTGCCCTAAGTTGGCAGGATATGCCCAGACGTGGGTCCCTTGCTCACTTTGCCACTGGATTCAACCTAGCCTGGCTGATTAGGGGTGTTACCCAAAACCGGTCCAAGGATGCTTGTTTCTGGTCCAGGGAAGACCTGGCTTGGCAGTTCGGGCTGGACTGTTCCCATGAGGCACAGGGTCATGACTGATTTGCATATAGCTGGGTCTGAACTGGGGTAGCGAAGTTAGCTAAAGAACGATGATGGGTTCAAACCAGATCTGTGACTGGGGGCGAGTGTCTGAAAAGTTTCAGCACTCCATCCATCATCTCCTTGTGTGTGCTTTGTTTGCCCTAAGTTGGCAGGGTATGCCCAGACGTGGGTCCCTTGCTCACTTTGCCACTGGATTCAAGCAAGCCTGGTTGATGAGGTGTGTTACCCCGAAACCGGTCCCAGGATGCTTGTTTCCGGTCCAGGTAAGACCTGGCTTGGCAGTTCGGGCTGGACTGTTCCCATGAGGCACAGGGTCATCCCTGATTTGCATATAGCTGGGTCTGAACTGGGATGGCGAAGTGAGCTAAAGAAAGATGATGGATTCAACCCAGATCTGTGACTGGGGGTGAGAGTCTGAAAAGTTTCAGCACTCCATCCATCATCTCCTTGTGTTTGCTTTGTTTGCCCTAAGTTGGCAGGGTATGCCCAGACGTGGGTCCCTTGCTCACTTTGTCTCCGGATTCAAGCTAGCCTGGCTGATGAGAGGTGTTACCCTGAAACCAGTCACAGAATGCTTGTTTCCGGTCCAGGGAAAACTTGGCTTGGCAGTTCCGGCTGGACTGTCCCTATGAGGCACGGGGTCATGACTGATTTGCATATAGCTGGGTCTGAACTGGGGTGGCGAAGTGAGCTAAAGAACGATGATGGATTCAACCCAGATCTGTGACTGGCGGTGAGTGTCTGAAAAGTTTTAGCACTCCGTCCATCATCTTCTTGTGTTTGCTTTGTTTGCCCTAAGTTTGCAGGGTATGCCCAGACGTTGGCCCCTTGCTCATTTTGCCACTGGCTTCAAGCTAGCCTGGTTGATGAGGGGTGTTACCCCGAAACCGGTCCCAGGATGCTCGTTTCCAGTCCAGGGAAGACCTGGCTTGGCAGTTCGGGCTACACTGTTCCCATGCAGCACTGGGTCATGACTGATCTGCATATAGCTGGGTCTGAACTGGGGTGGCAAAGTGAGCTAAAGAGCGATGATGGATTCAACCCAGATCTGTGACTGGGGGTGAGAGTCTGAAAAGTTTCAGCACTCCATCCATCATCTCCTTGTGTTTGCTTTGTTTGCCCTAAGTTGGCAGGGTATGCCCAGACGTGGGTCCCTTGCTCACTTTGTCTCCGGATTCAAGCTAGCCTGGCTGATGAGGGGTGTTACCCTGAAACCAGTCACAGAATGCTTGTTTCCGGTCCAGGGAAAACTTGGCTTGGCAGTTCCGGCTGGACTGTCCCTATGAGGCACGGGGTCATGACTGATTTGCATATAGCTGGGTCTGAACTGGGGTGGCGAAGTGAGCTAAAGAACGATGATGGATTCAACCCAGATCTGTGACTGGGGGTGAGTGTCTGAAAAGTTTTAGCACTCCGTCCATCATCTTCTTGTGTTTGCTTTGTTTGCCCTAAGTTTGCAGGGTATGCCCAGACGTTGGCCCCTTGCTCACTTTGCCACTGGCTTCAAGCTAGCCTGGTTGATGAGGGGTGTTACCCAAAACCGGTCCCAAGATGCTTGTTTCCAGTCCAGGGAAGACCTTTCTTGGCAGTTCGGGCTGGACTGTTCCCATGAGGCCCAGGGTCATGACTGATTTGCATCTAGCTGGGTCTGAACTGGGGTGGCGAAGTGAGCTAAAGAACAATGATGGATTCAACCCAGATCTGTGAATGGGGGTGAGTGTCTGAAAAGTTTCAACACTCCATCCATCATCTCCTTGTGCTTGCCCTAAGTTGGCAGGGTATGCCCAGACGTGGGTCCCTTGCTCACTTAGCCACTGGATTCAAGCTAGCCTCGCTGATGAGGGGTGTTACCCCGAAACCGGTCCCAGGATGCTTGTTTCCGGTCCAGGGAAGACCTGGCTTGGCAGTTCGGGCTAGACTGTTCCCATGCGGCACTGGGTCATGACTAATTTGCATATAGCTGGGTCTGAACTGGGGTGGTGAAGTGAGCTAAAGAACGATGATGGATTCAAACCAGATCTGTGATTGGGGTGAGTGTCTGAAAAGTTTCAGCACTCCGTCCATCATCTCCTTGTGTTTGCTTTGTTTGCCCTAAGTTGGCAGGATATGCCCAGACGTGGGTCCCTTGCTCACTTTGCCACTGGATTCAAGCTAGCCTGGCTGATGAGGGGTGTTACCCTGAAACCGGTCCCAGGATGCTTTTTTCCGGTCCAGGGAAGACCTGGCTTGGCAGTTCGGGCTAGACTGTTCCCATGAGGCACTGGGTCATGACTGATTTGCATATAGCTGGGTCTGAACTGGGGTGGCGAAGTGAGCTAAAGAACGATGATGGATTCAACACAGATCTGTGACTGGGGTTGAGTGTCTGAAAAGTTTCAGCACTCCGTCCATCATCTCCGTCCTGACCATGGCAGAAAAAAATGGTGAGCCTGCCGGACTGATCATATTCGATACTGAAAAGGCTTTCGACAGAGTGGCGTAGGGATTTCTCTGGGAGGTTTTGTCTAAAATGGGGCTTGTGCAAAGGTTTATAGGTGCAATTAAGACTCTCTACACATCTTTATCTGCTAGAATTGTTAGCATGAGGCAAATATCGGACAGTATCGCCCTTCAGTGGGGTACCCAGCAGGATTGACCTTTGTACCCAGTATAGTTTTCACTCTATTTGGAGCCTTTTATCCAGAGACTAAAGCTTCTGCATACTATAGCTCTATTGTACCTGAATCAGTTTATCACTAAGGTAATGGCCTATGTGGATGGCTTTGCCATGTTTTCGTCATCCCCTGCTCAGTCTCTTGCCGGTATTGAGGCTGTGGTGGCCGACTTTGGCACAGTCTCCAGCTATAAATTGAATATTGGCAAAACTCAAATTTTAACTAGCTCTGCTGTGGTACTTGCAGACCCCTGTAATGTTAAGGAAAGCTCCTACCTAGGGGTCTGAATCTCTCCATTACAGAGCATGTGATTGAGCACATTTATGTGGGACTATACTATGAATCTATCACACTCTTTCGGAAATGGGATAAGCTTTGATTAGAGCTGATTGGCTGCTGCAACCTATTTAAAATGACCCTTCTGCTATGGTTTTTATACTTTTTTCGGTCCATACCATTACACCTTCCCAAGAAATTCTCCAAAATGGTAGAGACCAGTTGCCAGGGATTCATATGGGGGTATAAGATACCTCGCTGTGCTATTCAGTACTTGCAGCTTCCTCGAGATATGGGTGACATGGCCCTTCCTTCTTTGTGGTTGTATTTTCTTTCTTCTTTTTGGCTTCGACTTAGTTTGGTCCTATCTATTTCTAGAGCATCAGGTTTTTAAGCTAGTTACCGCCACTAACGTTGGGTTTGATTGATGCAGTCTATTTCAGAGAGACAAGATTTAAGACACTGGCAGCTTATCATAAGGTTTGGAATGCAATTAAACTATACTGTGGAACCTCTGCTTTTAATAAGTTCACATCCTGTGGGAGCAACCCCAATTTACCTGTCTCCTTGCAAGAAGGGTATTCACAGTTTTGATACCACATCGACATTAAGCAACTTGGCCTATTGTTTACTAACGGCATATTTTGTTCTTTTGAGGAAATCTGGAGTCAGCATGGGGCATGTTGACAGGTTTTTTTTTAGATATCTCCAACTCAGGGATTTTGTTACCGATTTGCCCGCTAAGGATTTCTTTATGCGTCCTAATTTATTTCTGGAGCAGCTCTAGCACCTGCCCAAACAACGGTCAATTGGTACTCTGTGCAATACTTTTCTCCCCTGTGGCCCCAGTACACAATACGTACAACAGTTGGCACATAAGTGGACTAAGAATTTAGGTTTGTGGGTAACTGAAGGGGATATTCGTTTTAGTGTTCAGTTGGCTCAAGGAATACTTAATGTTTCTCGATTGAAGGCCCATTTTTGTAAGACATTATTTGATACATACTATACACCTCATAGACTGTTCAAAATGGGCCTCCGTCCATGGTCTGACTGCTGCAGGTGTTCGACGATAGGGCAAGATGCTAATCATATCTTTGCTACTTGCCTCTCCTTGAATTCATAACGGACCTCGGTATTTTATAGGATAATTATTCTACATAAAAGGAAAGTTGATTATGATTCAAGGCTTATTGTGCTAGGCCATTTGTCCTCTATTCCATACTATTCGGAGCCAATCTATTGTTATGTGATCACAGTTGCCGGATTGTGTATTACTAGGGCATAGCTGCAGCGAAAAGTGCCTGATGACAGGACTTGTTGGCATAAGTTTATTCGTTTCTGCGGTCTGGAATTTTACATTATTCACTCTAATTCGAAGAGATGCAAATTTGGAAAAAAAAGTGGGCTCCATTTAATGAAGGCTTTTCTCTTGGTATGCCTGACTACCTTTATGAGATGTTAAATAATTCAGAAACTGTATAAATTTTGCTAATTATGTATGTATGACATTGCACTTTATCATTCTTTATCGGCGACTTGGTGACATAGTTGAATGTATTATAATTTTCTTTTGTACTAACTGTATTTTACCTGTTAGATACTTTTCCAATAAAAAATGAACTGAACCAATATGTAAAGGGAAAAAGGGATGTCTTGTTTTTGGATTTTATTTTTCAAAGATTAGTATGTAGTTTACTGTGAGACTGTGCTAGTCTTTGCTCAAGGAAAGTTTGATTAAAATCAAAAGTTTAAATTCTATGTAATATATGCCTTTTAGCTCTTGTTATAGTTGTACATGTTTACATATCATATTAAACATAAACTGACGTTTGCCTTGACAGCTTTGGTTATAGGCTCTGTGTTAGCAATTGAATAATTCAGAAATCTTGATAACTATGGGGCAAATTATCAAGGGCATTATCGCCGCTTTAGCGGCACATTTTGCCGATAAAGCGGCGATATTTTGATCGCCCTATTAGCAAGCCTGCGCTAACATGCGTTAGCGCAAGCTTTTCGGCGTTAGCTGCCGGTTTTTCTATCGCCTTGCATGCCAGCGATATTTATCGCTAATGACATGCAAGGTAGGCGTTACTCACCTAAATTTCACGGTAACAGTCGCTAACACCACTTCGCTATATTATCTAACATGACCCGCGATAATAAAATTCTCGCTAAACACCGATGAACGCAGGATTTTTACACCTGCTAGAAACCTGACTAAAGGTGCTGAGACATGGAGGTACATAAGGCAGAGTAGCCAAGATCTCCATCAGGAGACCCACAAACATCAAAGAGGTGCACATAGTCACAACGTCAGGGTGTCCAAGTCACTGGAGTTGGCGCAATTCCCTCAACTTAATCACAGACATGATTGTGACAGATTGTTTACCTCCCTGTGTGGCAGCAGGAGGTACTCGTCAAATATTGCAGTTAGTGCCCACTATATGTCCTGTGCATGTGGACAGCAGTACGTGATGATTTTGTCACGCGGCCACCCGGGTTTGCAGGCACTCCATGGGTCAAAAGATGGATTAGCTGCAATATGAATGCCGCTAACGCATCCATTTCCGACGAACCAAAGGTATCGCAGGAATACTTATCGCCGGTTAGCGATCGTTTGCGCGTCCTTTCCCAGACAGTATCGCATGTTACCAACGTGTTGATAATACCTCGAAAACAATGCGAAAACTATCGGGGAAAGGATGCGATATACAAAATGCCGAAACTTGGGGTTGGCGATCATTATCGCCATTACTAGATAATATGCCCCTATATTCTTTCTGTAGGATTTGAATAAATTGGTACGGTTTTCTGTGGTGCACTCCTATTTTTGCTTGAATTGTGCCATCCTCCACTAGGGTTATTTGCATTTGTTTCCTTACTTAAAGTGCGTTGGTATAGATTCCAATATTTCATGTTGAATTTGGCTTGACACTGATGCCCAGAGTGATGCAGATGTCCAACCTATGTATTCTCAAAGTAGTCTAGTAGAGGAGTCAGTTTTTCCTTTTTGTTTTTATAGAACGGTGAATCAAACACTAAATCATCCAGTCTAGATACATCAGGGCTGGGCACGTAAGCTAGGGCAAATATATATTTTGTTTAATTTGCTTTGTAATTCGCTGTTTTTAAAATATTTTATGTTAGTGGCAATTTGTTTAAATGGTGCCAGATATCCTAGTAACAAAAGAAATAAAAGACTTCCATGTGTGCATTTGGTAAAACTTTGGCTGCGCCATGTATCATAGCATGCTGGAAGTCAGTCAGTTTTGTTGTTGAACAATTGTTCATTTTTAAATTACACGTGGTACTTGTTTGTAGTAGGTGTTACTTTGTATGTTTGGTAGTAGCGCCAATATTAAATGGATGTTAATATTCAGGTACTGGTCGTGCATGTTATAGATTTGTAGGAAAATGGTGAACAGATTTTGATGGTACCAGCCCTGGGCCAAATGGGTGATTGGGAAAGCTCGAAAACATTTTAATATCATTATTTTTTCATCAGTTAAAATCTCATATAAAATGAAATCTTCTTTTAAAATGCACATTTCTTTGAGGTGGGGATTGGGTATAGAGGGAAGTTGCCCTCGACATTAGTGGGTATTCTGTAGGCACAATCTTTTAAGATTGTTCCACTGGGAGTGATGAAAATTATGAAGGCCTCTTTTAAGTCTTTGATAATGTTACGGAATTCAGTCTCAACCTTATTTTGTAGGTGATTGTGTTCTGTTACATTTCCACTTCATTACTAACTCTTGTGGCTCTTCCATAGCATCTATTAGAACAGTACTTTGTACATTTCGAGTACCTCCGGTGGTTACTGCTATGTTTTTTGCTGCAAGGCTGCAGGTGTAGCCTGTGACCTACAGAAAGAGTACCTCTCTGCAGGACCTTTTAGTACATAGTAGTTTCACATTCACAAGCAACACCCGAAAGAACATTTCAGAGACAGGTTTTTACTCATGCATGAAATGCGAAGCATGCAAGCATAGCAGCAAAGGAACGACATACAGATTATCAGTGGTGGCTGGTGACATTTGAAAGCAGTGGGGCATAAAAGTTCTTTGTGCCCTGTGGTGAGTGAGCATAGCGAGCAAGCCTGACCATTGTGAGGGGGTTCTGGGGGGTTCGAACCACCAAGAAAATGTTGAGAAAAGAGTGGGCAAATTGTTATGTTTCATAGGGTACCCCAATATAAGCTTGAGCAGTCACCTGACACTTCACCTACATTTACCGTACCATTGTACTACATAATGAATTTTGGTATTGACCTTTTACCTAGTTAAGCACTGAATAAATGTTGTCTGGTTTTCCCCGAAAACTAGCCTCATTAATTATGCATGAGGATTCTCAGAGTCACAGCAGGATTACAATCTTCTGCATAATAACTATGTATAAGGGTCATCCCTTCCGTCATCCTCGATCGACATGACACAGCAAGGTAGAATCCCCTGAGGGTACCTTTTGGGTATATATACACCACATCTATGCCGGGGTAGGCAGAGGAGAAAGACTTCCATGCTGACACACTGACGCGAGACGCTGAGGTTCCTACATGCAGACACTCCAGCACGCAGTGGTCTGACATCCCTCGGAGGGTGTCCATCTCGAGACCAAGACGGGGTCCTTCATTCTCTCGCACCATTTAATGGGGTTGGCCTCATCCGAAGGGGATTCTTGGCTCTACACCTACATACATGCCAGGTACACTTAGGTACATCTAGTTAGGGTTGAATCGTAGGGGTACTCATTATTACTGTTATGTATTTATATGCCGGCATATATTCATTGTTTTAGCACTATGGTAGAAATCTACCATCCATTTTCTCTGTTGGTGCTTATAATCATTTATATCTGCTTCTGTATTATGGTTGTTTCAGCACACCTATTTTACACTAGAATGACGCTGGCCCAATAAATACTTTTTGAAAAACGTCCCCACCGTTTATTCTATGTATCTCTCTGAGACAAAGTGAGCACGAGTGACTGAGCGAAAAGTACTGTACTGTTTCCATGGTCCCTGATGAGCAGAGTTGTCATGTTCGATAGTTGCGAGGAACTATTCTCTCCTTGGTAAGAGGAGTTTACAGTGGCACTGTCAGCTAGCTGGTATACAGGCGAACATATCCGGTGGGGGTGTCTGGAATCAGTCTGGACACCAATCCCACAGTTTATGTTGTCTAAACCTACAGATGCTATATAGATTTATAGGAACTATAGGACATGGCGCCGCCAATGTTGGATTGGTTCTTATTTAACGGTCACATCTGAGTAGTTCAGTCGTGCTTTTCTCAGAGACCCCTACTCACATTTACCCAGAGACATCTGGGGTGGGAAGCGAAAATCCGCTGCAGCTAAGTAGGCATATCCTATGTATTGGCTGTAGGTTTATTCAAGCTTGAAGGACAAATAGTTCCTATTGTGCATAAAACCTAATCTCAGTTTCGTTGAAACTCTTTCACCAATGACTGAAGAAAACGACGCTGCAGCGATATTACGTGCGCATGTAGTGGGGGAAGAGGGACAGGAAGGTGCAATAAACATTTCAGAAAATGTTAGAACTGCCCTTACTTTAAAACTAGCAGACTACGGAGTCACATCTAGAGGTGGGACAGTAACTTTCGTGATTGAGGCACACGAGTCATACAGGACAGAGGTATTCTGTTCATGGGTCAAATTCCCACCAGCAGATGCACGCACAAACACATTTCATTTCTACACTGAAGATGAAATACCAGAGGAATATTGCCCATATGAGAACATTGAAGCTCCGGTCACCTACCAGGAGCACATAAACTGGTTTAAAGGCTCCCTCCCACACACAACTGATCAATTGAGACTCGGTCCGCTCGGATGAGATGGAACCACTTGGCCAGTCCTAGCGGCTTTCACACCTCATCCAGACATTGACACAATGCCCGTAGCTGACTTACGTCCACTACACAAAGAAATAATAAAGATTTACCGAAATCTGACACAGTTTGTAATGAGAACACTCACACTTCAGCCAACAAGGGCTACACCAGCAGGACAAATTCAGGGGTCTGCAATGAAAATAACTCCACAAACACTAAACACAGTTATGGGTAAAATTCCCACTAAGCGTGAGCCATTCTGGATAGCTCAGAAAATAACACAGTTAGAGGCAGTGTTTCCAAACACAAGCCCTCAAGAAAAACACAGAATGCTAACAATCTGCTTGCCAATGGGGATAGCTCCCCAGATGGAGGATTGTACCTCTTGGGGTACAGTTTTCACTGCCATTTATACCAGAAATCATGGTATCCCTTCAATAGCAGTAATACCAGACGTACTGAGACAGATACAGAATGAGTATGGAGCAGAACCTACTCTAAACTTAGGGATGAAATTGTTAGGAAATTTTGCCCAGGTATCAACTATTATGTTGGCTAAAATAAAAGGGGAGGCAGCAGCAGTGGCAATACGCCAACCCCTGAGGGATTTCTCTCCTATGCAACAGGAGCGTGAATTTCCTAAAATTATCGAAGATACATATGCCGAATTAGGTAGAGATAATTTGGGAGCTAGAGCAACAAAACCTCAACTCATGGGTGGTCTTGACATGGATAACACCAAGCAAGCACCTGATTCTTCTAAGAAGAAATGAGACAATAAAAAACAAATGAATAGAGAGAATAGATCACAATCAAGAGGTGGGTCTCCTCAACAGGGGCCCTCCGAAAGGAGGTACAACCTTAGAAATCGTGATATCATTAAAAAACCTGACAGGTACCAGGATACTGATACACGTTACTCTTGTTCCTTTCAGGGTTCATCAAAACACTCCGAGAGGGAAGGACGGTCAGAACACAGACAAGAAGAATGAACAAAGTCAAGAGATACACTTCGTACTTCGGACTATATTACAAAGAAAGGAGATAAACAACAATCAAAACCTCAATTTAAAAAGAAGAAGGTAGATGGCCTTAAAGTTAGAAATGCCAAGGATACTGAGGACTCAACTTCTGAATGGGGAATGGTCTCTGACGATGCTAGACAGTGCAGTAGAAATAACAATAGCTCACCAGAACCTGATGGAATTTCTGGTGACAGCAGCGTTGAATGAACATATCAAACCCAGACAAATTAAAGGTCTCTTTTGGGAGAACCTGACTTATGGCTATGACATCCTTTTGGCTGAAAAAGATTGGCTGCCTGAGATTGTTATGGAATGCCCGAAGGGAGAAACTGTAATTTTACCGTCTTTTTCCGACCTCGTTCCAGTATCACTAAAACATTCATACACGCAGAAGTGGGTGGTAGCACTTGCTCCAGCAGTATATCGCAATCATGTTCGGTCACCACACCATGTAATCCCAGTAAAAACTACTTCAACTACACAGAGACAGTTCCCAAAAGAACAAGAAGCGAAAAAACAAGTCAGGGAGATCTTAGATCAACTTGAATACCACGGTGTAATAAAGAATTGCACCTCTTCAATGAATAATCCTTTGTTTCCCGTAGTGAAGCCTGACAATTCATACCGTCTAGTTTCAGACTACAGACATCTGAACACATGCACAAAGACATTTGCAGTGCAGAATGCTCAAGGTGCCGCATAAATGAATAACATTGTGCTGAAAAAATACACTAGATATCTCAAATGGATTTTTCTACCAAAATATAGTGCCTGAAAACAGATATTTGACAGCATTCTCAGCCCTAGGCTCTCAGCATCAATTCTGTTGACTGCCCCAAGGGTATGAGAATAGCCCTGGGTTGTTCTCAGCCAGGGTAACGGAGTTACTTCAAAATTTTGATGAGGAGGCATTGTACTATGTAGATGATATTTATCTGACGGATGATGGTTTATTAAATCTTTTGTCAAGGGCGAGCAACATAATTTTGGGGTTCGCATCTGAGGGCTACAAATTCAACTTTAAAAAATCAAAAATAGCCCACCTCGGGGCGTGGCCAACCACCGAGCAACATGGCCGCACCTTGAGGCGGCTCTGTCCGTGACTACCCGTTCCAGGGAAAATCCGTCCATACATCCGGGAATGCGGAGGCACAACAGATAGATCAGTGCCCTAGAACCCAGCGTGAGCCTTTAGAGCCGCGGCACCGCCTGTTTCGGTGCGGATTCGCCGAGTTTGGCTCTACGACGTGAGCAGCCCGTTGCAACATCATCGACGGTGGGGGAGGAGCGACTAGGCCCCGGTCGACAACCGCAACCTATCTCCCGGCATGAAAACCCGTGTTGCCAGTGGAGCCCGGACCTTAACGGCTCATCGGGGGAGCAGAGTTGAACAGCGACAGGCTCTGGTGAAAACCCCGGAGTGGGGGAGACATCACCCAGCGGGGTGCCTAGCAAGTGGGCGGCCCGAGCGCGATCAGCTCAGGAGCGGAACACCAGCGCATACCCCATCAATATCAAGGCCTACTGCAGTGGTGTGAGGAGAGAGTGACCCTGACGCTGAATCTTGCCTGTGCTCCCGGTTCCAGTGGGCTGAAGAGTGGCGCGGGGCTGGATATCGTGACAGCGCCGGTGGCCATCGGAGAAGGTATGAGGGGCAGACACTGTGATCCGGTCCCACCCAGACTCCCAGAGACTGGCGGGACGCTGAACTTGTGGTGCTGATCCAGCGAGGCGGGAGTGCCCGGTCACCGCTGAGTTGCGTGGGCAGCAGCGCGGGAGGGAGTCTTTCTCTGCCTGGCTCCACCGCTGCCGTCCGCTCCTGAAACGGCAGCTGAGTTCCCCTCTGTGGAAGCGGAGTGCGGGTGCCTGATCTCCCAGACTCGTGAGCGATGGGTCACGGCGCAGAGCAAGATTTAAAGAAGAGGATATTTCAGCAAACCATACAACACACATCACTGGGCTCACTGAACTGGCAACGGGCGCCTGGGCCAGCGAGGTGAGAGAAAGCCACAGCCCTAAATTGTCTGAGCTGCGATCAGTGCCGTGGAACTAAGTGGGGGTCTACAGTTTGCACGATCCCTGGCGCTACCACATTTCATCAACCGCTGGCGTGGCCCCGGCGATCCCACTCATGACCAGCAGAGCACTGCTCAGAAATCCACACGTTGCGAGCGTTGCCTGCTTCTATCACTACAAATTAGTAATGTTGTCCCGCCCGCCACAGAGCACCTGCCCATTTGGTTTCTCTCCGCTCCCACTCGGGCTTCTGCGGCCGGGCCATGGCAGGTGGCCGCAATTCCAAGGCCTCTATGCAGGCTAAATTAAAGAAGTTTGTCTGGGACAAGGGCCCGGGCCCCACTCAAAAGGGAGGTGATGACTCATCCGGAAAACACTCTCCGGCGGATGGGGTAAAAGAACCAACTCTGCAAGACATCCTGACGGCCATAACGATGGTCAGAACATCGTTGGAGTCCAGGATTGACTCAGTATCATCAGAGGTCTCCCTGATTAGAGCGGACATGTGCTCCATGAACACTAGACTCAAAGATGTGGAGTCGACGGCGGGCTCTCTCGTCGCCGACACGACCGCCCTCCAGAGAAGGGTGGACAATCTTCAGACCCTGAGTGCGAGGTTGGAGACGCAGCTGGATGACTATTAAGGGTGCTCACGGCGCAACAATGTCCGTATACTAGGGGTCCCGGAACGTGCAGAGGATCCCTCGACGGATTTGATTGTGAAGGACCTTGTCACTACTTACCTCAAGCCATCTAGACTGTCGAAATTTTTCACTGTCGAGCGAGCGCATAGGGTGCTGGGGGGCAGACCAAAACTGGGGCCCCCCCCCCAAGACCTACAGTTGGGAGAATCTTCAACTATAGAGATAGAGATGTCATCCTGCAGACTGCTCGGACAGCACCTCCAATTGAATTCCAGAATAGCAAAGTGACTTTCTTCCCGGATTTCACGCTCAGGGTGCAGAGGCAGAGACGCAGTTTCCTTGAAGTAAAGAAAGCATTAAGAGAGAAGAACATCAATTACGCAATGCTTTTTCCAGCCAAATTGAGAGTGGAATCGGAAGGGAAGGTCTGGTTCTTCGCCACTCCCGAGGACGCTTGGGACTGGCTGGATGGCTGGCGACAGGCCGGGAATGGGTGACGCTGAGGCCCACGGCATGGCCGAGAGAAATCGCAGGGAGACCAGGATGCAAGATCCCCACCAGGAGAACGTAAGACAGCAGCAGGAGACGAATGAGACTTGGTTTGTTTTGAGTGATGGAACTGTGACGGCCCCGTTGCTATGCTTGACTAGGGCTGAATAACGGCTGGAACCTGTTAATAAACCCATCCGTAGCCACAGCATGAACTGGTGGATGAACTGTCGTTGTTAGACTGCCGGTTGCCATACAATGATATAACAATGGGTATATCGTCTTATTGATTCATTATTTGCCTTAAATGTTTCGAACGGGTGTCAGGTTGGACACTCGCACCTTAAGTTTTAGGGGTGGGCGATAGGCACTCTGCACATTTGGGGTGGTGGGAGGTTCCGAAACCGCCATGCAGGTAGGCAGGGAGGGGGGTGATGTTAACTATGTTTAAGAGGGTGGGTTCCTCTGCACTCACATTCTCCGGTATGGAAAGCAACCACGCAGCCTACATGGGACCAATATCTCTCGGTACCAGGAGGGGGGGAAGGGAAGTTTAGTTCAGCTTAGTGATGTTCTTCACAGAATTGACAATGCAGGTTACACAAGAGTCGAATTGACTGACACGTTCAGTGATGACGCACTGTGGCACATCAGGATGGTGCGCATAGTGGGCGCAGCGCAGATCGGTGGTCATGGTGGGGTGCTTCCCTCGCGTCACTGACACACTCCCTGGGCAGCGATGACTTCAACAGTTAAACATGGGCTCAAACTGCTGTCTTGGAATGTAAACGGACTGGGGGATAAGATCAAGAGGGGGGTGGTACTTCAGTTCATAAAGCGGCATTCCCCCGACGTGATTTTACTACAAAAAACGCATTTACTAGGCAATGCATGTAAAGCAATGTCGAGGTGGGGTTTACCCTGGTGGCACACTCCGCTTTCGGGCCCAGGTCTAGGGGTGTGTTAGAAATGGGATTCTTGGTAGGCTAGGGCGCGGGCCAAAGCCAGGCAAAAACCACCACCCTAGTCAGGATAAGGGAGTTACACTTCTAAAATAACCCCTGCTCACCCCCTTGGTAGCTTGGCACGAGCAGCCAGGCCTATCTTAGAGGCAGTGCGTAAAGCATTTGCACATAACCAACAGTAATACAGTGTACGCACTACAAAAGGACACCACACCAGTTTAGAAAAATATCCAATATTTTTATATAATTAAAACAAGACCAAAACGATAAAAAAAATCCACAATACTATACTTAAAAGTTCACAGTTCAAAAATACGCTGATTAAAAGGGGTTCCTTGTGTGGATAGCCCCGTCCGGGCTACCACGGCATTGTGAACACACAAATCCAAAACAGTTCTGGCTGGCCGCGGCGTCGCAGGCCCGCTACGGTGTTGGGAAGACCCGCAAACAGTACCTTTCAGAGATGGGGCCCTTGAAGTCACTCGCGTTACAGGTTGATCTCCTCTCGGTTGGGATCAGGAGCGCTGGCGTCGGCAGGCGCCACGTGCTGCGGTGCGAAGTGCAGCGGTGCGGCGTGCGGTGCCCCCCAGGTCGCGGTGCGAGCAGCGGCTCGGTGGCGGCGTCAGATGACGTCGTCGGTGAGACCAGGGTCGCGGTGCGAGATGAGGGCGGTGCTCGTCACGGTGCTAGCTGGTCACGGTGCAAGCAGCATCATCGTTGTTGCTGAAGCGCTGTTGTCGGCTGACGAACTGGAGTCGATGGCGCCGGCGTCGGTAGGCCAAGGCTGCGGTGCGGAATGAGGGCGGTGCGTCGTGTGACTTACGAGTGGTGCCCTCCAACCACAGTGCAAGCAGCGGTGTCGATTTTGGCAGGAAGTGGCGGCGTCAGGCAGGCCAAGGCATCCTCGTAAAGCAAGGCGGTGCGGAGTGCGGTGCCCACAGGTCGCGGTGCGAGCAGTGGCTCGGAGGCGGCGTCAACAGGCGGCGTCAGTGAGACCAGGGTCGCGTTGCGGCATTGCGGTGGTGCTCTATGCGGTGCCAAAGCTTCGGCGTGAAGCGAGGCGGTGCGGAGTGCGGTGCCCACAGGTCGCGGTGCAAGCAGCGGCTCGGTGGAGGTGTCAACAGGCATCGTCGGTGAGACCAGGGTTGCGGTGCGACGTTGCGGCGGGGCTCTCTGCGGTGCCAAAGCTTCGGCGTGAAGCGAGGCGGTGCGGAGTGCGGTGCCCACAGGTCGCGGTGCGAGCAGCGGCTCGGTGGCGGCGTCAGATGACGTCGTCGGTGAGACCAGGGTCGCGGTGCGAGATGAGGGCGGTGCTCGTCACGGTGCTAGCAGGTCACGGTGCAAGCAGCATCATCGTTGTTGCTGAAGCGCTGTTGTCGGCTGACGAACTGGAGTCGATGGCACCGGCGTCGGTAGGCCAAGGCTGCGGTGCGGAATGAGGGCGGTGCGTCGTGTGCCTTATGAGCGGTGCCCTCAAACCACAGTGCAAGCAGCGGTGTCGATTTTGGCAGGAAGTGGCGGCATCAGGCAGGCCAAGGCATCCTCGTAAAGCAAGGCGGTGCGGAGTGCGGTGCCCACAGGTCGCGGTGCGAGCAGTGGCTCGGTGGCGGCGTCAACAGGTGGCGTCAGTGAGACCAGGGTCGCGTTGCGGCGTTGCGGTGGTGCTCTCTGCGGTGCCAAAGCTTCGGCGTGAAGCGAGGCGGTGCGGAGTGCGGTGCCCACAAGTCGCGGTGCAAGCAGCGGCTCGGTGGCGGTGTCAACAGGCATCGTCGGTGAGACCAGGGTTGCGGTGCGACGTTGCGGCGGGGCTCTCTGCGGTGCCAAAGCTTCGGCGTGAAGCGAGGCGGTGCGGAGTGCGGTGCCCACAGGTCGCGGTGCAAGCAGCGGCTCGGTGGCGGCGTCAACAGGCATCGTCGGTGAGACCAGGGTTGCGGTGCGGCGTTGTGGCGGTGCCCTCTGCGTTGCCTTCAGGACACGGAGTCGGCAGTGGCGTCGTAGACGTCGTTGAGTTGGTGTTCTTCGGGTTGCAGCACAAAACACACAGTCCCCAGTGCTGCGGGTCGAAGAACTTGAAGTCTTTGCTGTTCCTGAGACTTCGTGAACAGGGGGCAAGCTCTACCTCAAGCCCTTGGAGAGACTCACAAATTAGGTTGCAGAAAGTCCAGTCCAGGACTTTCACTGCCCAAGACAAAAGCAGCCACTGCAGGTCAGCCCAGCAAAGCACCCAGCAAAGCAGTCGTCCCTTTTCGCAGCTTCTCCGGCTCTTCTTCTTGGCAGTCTTCTTGTCCAGATGAGTTCTAAAGTTCAGGGGTCTGGGACCCAGCATTTATGTCCAAAAATCCTTTGATCTCTTAGGCAGAGAGGGCCTGTGCCCGGTCAGGACCAGTTCTGCCTCCTCTGGTGTGAATTCCTGGCAGGAGGTGGAGACGGCATTTGTCAGAGGCAGAGCAGGCCCTTTGAGGTGCAAGGAAATCTCCTCCCCCTTCCCCCATCGCAACCCAGGTCTCTTCAGCCCTTTCCTGACCTACCTAGACCATCTGGCGCCCCTCCTGCTCCCCCAGCCTTCTGTCATCCAAAACCCAGACAGGCAATCCACATTCCAGCAGAGGCACACGGGATGACTGAGCAAGAACATACCCACTATGCGCGCAGAACCGTTACACCAGCAAAACAGAGTCAAAACCGGGAGGTCAGAAAGCAAAAATTCAGGGGAAACACGCCAAAAGATGCCAAGTCTAACAGGGGGTAGGAATAATGATGCAGAAATCCTTTCCCATGCCGATCGCTCACACTTGGACTGACAGTCTGGGCAGATTTGTAGCAAGACTTCAGAGGGTCCAGACTTCAGAGGGTCAAGACTTCAGAGGGTCCAGAATGTCACCGCCAGAACTCTCCTGGCCATGCCCAGCCGCTGCCCCACCTCTAGCACCATTCGACGGCTACACTGGCTGCCAATGGAGAGGCGGCTGGTGTTCAAATCTCTCTGCTTTGCTTTTAAGATCTTGAAATCCTCCACCTCTGGTATAGTATCCGGCCTGCTCTCGATCTACACTCCCTCGCGCCATTTGCGCTCTACTGGCAAACATTTTGTTTCTATACCATGGGTTAAGAGGGCCCGCGCTGGTGGTCGCTCGTTCCGCGTTCTGGCTGCCAAGCTCTGGAATGATCTTCCGTCTCACATCCGGAGTATGGACAACTACTTATCCTTTCGTAAAGCGCTAAAGACCCATCTGTTCCCTCATTAGGTTCCCCCTCTTTTGTCCCACTTGTCTTTCCTGGCCCTTCCTCTCTCCTCTTAGGTGGGATACTCACAGTTTTAGCCTCTTTTTTTGCTAAGCGCCGGGACGCCCCGTAGCTGGGGTAGCTGTGCACTCTACAAGCTATCTTAACATAACATAACTTTCCAAAAGTGGTATTTTCAAACACAGAATGTATAAATCACCTTCACTAAAAGAGGCATCTTTAGATTCTGAGTTCAGGCATACGAAACTTCATTTTCTTACCGAATTCCCTGGGCCAGTTATGTTCATAAGATGTTATGAACAAACCTCCCATTCTGTCCTATGGGGAACTGGTAGCCTTGCAATAGTGGAAAACGAAATTGGCTGTAATTCACTATTAGGACATGCCACACACACCGGGGCATGTCCTACCTTTCACATACATTGCACCCTGCCCACAGGGGTACCTTGGGCCTACCTGAGGGGTGCCTGACCTGTAAGAAAAGGGAAGGATAGGGACCGGCCAGTGTGTGCACTGGCCAAGTAGACATGGCAGTTACAAACTGCGCGCAGACTCTGCAATGGCAGGTCTGAGTTACCGTTTTCAGGGCTACTCACGGGGGCGGCACAACCAGTGCTGCAGGCCCCCGGGTAGCATTTGATTCACCGGCCCTGGCACACGCAGTGCACTTTACTAGGGGCTAACAGGTAAATCAAATATCCAATCATGGAAACACCAATCCATAACACAATTTACCATAGGAGCACCTGCGCTTTACCACTGATCAGCAGTGTGAAAAGCGCGCAGAACCGTTACACCAGCAAAACAGAGTCAAAACCGGGAGGTCAGAAAGTAAAAATTCAGGGGAAACACGCCAAAAGATGCCAAGTCTAACAGGGGGTAGGAATAATGATGCAGAAATCCTTTCCCATGCCGATCGCTCACACTTGGACTGACAGTCTGGGCAGCTTTGTAGCAACCACAGGGACATGGGAGGGGCAAAACATCAGCCTGGTTTCAGCCTATGTGCCACCGGGCCTTCATGTCCAAGCGTTTAAAGACCTTGGGGGCCTCCTCCTAGAGTTGCCGGAGGGCAGATTATTGATCGGAGGCGACTTTAACTCCATTGTCTCAGATTCCCATGACCGCTGGCCCCAGAAGGTTTTGCCTCCTTCCCGGACGCAGATCCACAGTTTCTTGGGAGCACTGGGCCTAGTGGACACCTGGAGAAGGCTGCATCCAGTAGACCAGCAGTACACCTACTATTCAGGGGCCCATCGCAGCATGTTCAGGATTGACTACATAGTAACACTGGCGAATCAGATTGATGGTATTAAGGAAGTACGCCACCTAGCCAGGGATATCTCAGATCATTCACCCATTTGGTGCCGGCTTGAAGTGGAGGAGCCCACGATAGGTAGAACTGCCCCAATTAACCCTTGGTATCTCAAGATTCCCCAAATATGGGATACGATCACGCGGGATTCGGAACTATGCTTCCAAGAAAACGAGGGGTCGGTAGACTCTGCTGTGACACTGTGGGAAGCCTACAAGGTGGTCATTTGGGGGGTGGCCATGGGTCAAATTGCAGGGTCCAAAAAAGAGAAACGGTATGACCCGCCTGGAAGGGGAAATATTGCAGTTGGAGGGACAGCTTCGGTCAGATGACTCGGAAGACGTAAAACAGACATTGCACCTTAAAACCAAGGAGTACACTGACTTAGCTACTGAAGCCGCTAAGGCCCAACACAGGGCGACACACGTTAGAGTCTACGAGGTCGGAGACAAGGCAGGAAAGTTGTTGGCCTGGCTCAACCGCAGAGACCAAGCAAACCGTGTTGTTGTCGAGCTAGAGGGGGAATCGGGAGATAGTCTCACTACGCCACAAGACATAGCGGACGCCTTCGGGCAATACTATCAAACTGTATACACGTCTCAGTCCCTGCACACGGAGGAGGAGGCAACCTCCTTTTTGAGGGATATTTCGCTTCCGGTTCTCACTGAAGAAGAACGCTCCGAACTTGACCTGGAAATAACTAGTGCATAGATTGAAAAGGCCATACACGATTTGCGCGGAAATAAGCCAACGGGCCCCAACGGCCTACCCATTGACTTGTATAAGCTAACCTCGAGTAAGACTGCTCCATATGTTGCCAAACTTTTTCACGAAAGTAAGGCGGTAGGATCGCTCCCCATTGACCAGAGACTGGCAACGATTGTGGTAATCCACAAGGAGGGTAAACCAAAAAACAAGTGCTCCTCCTATAGACCGATATCACTGCTCAATGGAGAAGACAAGATATTGACAAAGGTCCTGGCCACCCGACTCCTGAGGGTCATTACAAAACTAGTCCACCCGGATCAATCGGGCTTTATGCCGGCCAGAAACACTTCCCTCAACCTGCGTAGACTCCATGGAGTGCTCAGTCGAGCTCAAACAATCAGTGAAGATGCAGTGGTGGTGTCTCTTGACGCAGCCATGGCATTCAACACCATTGAGTGGCCCTACATGTTTGCCGTTCTCAGGAAATTGGTGCTGGGCCAGGGATACATTGGTTGGGTCCGGCTTCTGTATCAAGAACCGCTTGCCCGAATTGTAGTCAATAATCGACAATCCTGCACCTTCACGCTTAGCAGAGGCACCAGGCAGGGATGCCCCCTGTCTTTGCTGCTTTTTGCCCTCACCCTCGAGCCATTGGCAATGTGGATTCGGAGAGATCCTGTTATCAGAGGACTCAAGTGGACAGAAGGCTGGGAGGATCGCATTTCATTATACGCTGACGACATCTTACTCTATCTAGCTTCGCCAGCGTCCTCCCTGAACCGTACACTGCACATTTTCTCCGTATTCGGCAGATTCGCCAGATACAAAATTAATCGGACAAAATCAGTGCTCTATGTTCTTAGTGGAACGTTGCCTTCGCTTCCTCGTGGATTTCAGATCACAAAGGCGAAAGACGACTTCAAATACTTGGGGATCTGGGCCTCCAAAGACCCGTCCCATTTTTACGAACGCAACCTCCAGCCTCCCTTGAAATGGCTCAAGAGCGACGTCCAACATTGGTGGTCGCTCCCTCTCTCCCTGCTCGGGCGTGCCGCCCTATTCAAAATGATGTCCCTACCCAGATTTGTATGCGTTGCAAAATACCCCGTATCAGGTCGAGTCTGCATACTTTAAGGAAATCAACAGTATTCTTCGGGACCTACTATGGGATGGCAAACCACCGTGGATAGCCACTCAGAAGCTAACACTAGGGTGGTTTGACAGTGCCATCGGCCTCTCGGACATCAAAAAATATTACTGGGCGTCCCACCTTGCTGCAATAAACCAATGCACATACAGAGCACAGGGAGACCCTGCATTCCAAATGGACAGATGGCTCCTACCGGGGGTAGTTTTGAAGGGGCACTGTACTCGCACTCAGTACAGCCGAAACTGACAGGGCCCATGGCACATGCGGTGCAGGTATGGACGGCAGCCATGAAAAGTCTGGGCTGGGAAGACAAGACCACGCAGGCCACACCACTCTGGTACAGCGAGCGGCTCGGTAGGCTGATTCACACAAAGGGATTCGATCGCAGGGACCTAATAGGTATCTCAAGAGTGGGAGACTTGTGGAAGGAGGGGGAAGTGATTCCCTTTTCCCACCTACAGGAGGACCACGAGCTGGCGAGCACTGAGTATTTTAGATATCTACAGATCAGACATGCTTTGTTAGCAGTGTTAGCCAGGGGGGAGACACCACCTGAGTCCTCCCCGCTGGAGGACAGGGTCCTAGATTGGGCTCTACCTGAGAAGGCCATATCACTGATTTACAGGAAACTAGTCAACAACACAGCTGATCCACTACTCCGGCTTCGTACAAAATGGGACCATGACGTGGCAGGGCTTGACGATGAGGAGTGGCTCATGGCATTGGCTTCTCCTAAGGAGGTAGCCATCTCCTCAAGGCTCAGATTAGTACAGCTGAAGCTATTGCATGGATCCTACCTAACCGGCCCATTGATGGTGAAAATGGGCTATTGTGTTGATGGCGGGTGCCCCAGGAACTGTGGCCAGGAGGGCACTTTTGTCCATATGCTCTGGGAGTGCATGACTATCCAAAGGTATTGGTCGGCAGTTGTGGGCCGCATGGAGGCAGTCTTGGGGCAAAAGATTGACTGTAATATTAAGCTCGGTCTTCTGAATATCTGGGGCCCGACGGACTTGAACTCCAAGGAACGCATATGGGTGACGCTGGGGATGATGATTGCTAAAAGAAACATAGTACGAAAGTGGAAGGCGCTAGACCCACCACGCCTAGCTGACTGTAGCAAGGACATGGACTGGTGCATGGTAACAGAGAAGGCCATATATGAATCTAGAGGGTGCCCCGCCAAGTGGACACAGATTTGGGGACAATGGAACAGCTATAGGGGAGAGATATGTGAACCCCCATTGGCAAGGGACAGCATTAATGCGATGGGTCTGATTAATGAGAAGTTGTGAATTTATCATTGCCTTACCAAGTGCTAGCAAGTTAGCTGCCTGTCCTTTGCTAGTGTCATGTCATAATTACTTATGTATGTATAATCACTGCATTGTCATGCCTTTTATTTCAATAAAAAGATTTAATTAAAAAAAAGAAAATAGCCCACCTCAATGTCCTATTTTTGGGATACAAGTTATCAAGCGAAGGGAAAAGCCTAGCAGCTAACTTTTTAGACAAATGCGCACAGCTCCAACCTCCCAAAAATCTGAAAAGTTTACAATTCATATTGGGGTTTCTAGATTGTGGCAGAACATACATTTTGGATTACGCAGAAAAAGTGAAACCTTTCTACAATCTAATCAGACCTGATTTTTCAATGAGACATTGGACACAGGAACACACGGATATCTTACGTTCCTTACAAGCTAATATGATAGCTTCCAAACACCTACACACACATGTAAATACCACAAATCTGGTGATTCATATAATCATGGGTCAATCAGGGTACACTTACCTAACCTTCAATGAAGGCGAAACAGTACCCATAGGATGCAAATCACACTTGCACACAAACACTGAAATGGGCTTTGCTTCTAGAGAAAAAATTCTGACAGTAGTACAGACTGCCGCAGTGAGAGAAAGAGCACTGGCACAGGGGAAACAAATAATTGTCATAACTCCAGTACCGGCCTTAGAGGACGTTACAAAGGCAAGCGTTCCAAATGCAAAAGCTTTACACCCACGATGGCTACAATGGGCTAATTCTCTCACTGCAACAGATGTAGACTACAAATTTGATTCCACATTAAAAACACAAGCATTTCTGCAGTACAAACAAGAATATCCTCTCCCGAATTAAATAATGCCTCTAGATCAGTATGAATACATTATTTACACTGACGGTTCTGCTCAGCCTGCCATAGGTAGTAAACAACAATACAGCGCAACCTGTGCGATTGTAAAAGGACGTATGCAGGAAGGCAAGTTCCATTCTAGCAGTTTGAAGACGCAGTCTCTGGGAGACTGCATGGCACAGCTGGCAGGATTAAAAGCCCTATTACTGGCACTAATACAAACTGATCTGGAAATCCCCACACTTATAGTGTGTGATTCGTTTTACTGTGTCCAGTCTTACAATGAATATCTCCACTATTGGGGTCAGGATGGGTTTAAAGACTCAAAAGGTTGCACAATAAAGCACAAATTGGGGGGCGTGGCCAGCAACCAAACATGGCGGATGTGAGCTAGAGGAGCTCTGTAGCCTGAGCCGCTCTGCCCATCTATCCGGCCATCATCCGCCATCAATCAGCGTGGGAAACGACTCCCCTGGCTTAACCTACCTGGTTGGCTCCCATGGTCCAGGTTCGGCGGACGATTGGGCAAGGGGTTCTGCGAGGAGCCGAGCCAGCCTTAAGTGCGAAGAAGACAATGGGCCGGTTGCCGCCCAAGGGAGCAAGAGAGGCCTGAGAAATGCAAGACCGGATGGCCGCACCGCGAAGGAGTCCAAGAAATGAACAGTACCACGCAGGGGCAGATATTAGAGAGCTACCCCAAGGATTGGGGGAGACCCCTGTGACGCCGCGATGCCCGGCGGCCCGGCTGCAACACTCCAGTTGGAGGCCGGGCGGGGATTTGGGCCTAGTAGGAGACAGCCAGAGGCTGCATGGCGCTGGCCCCTGGCCCGACTAGGCAGCATATCTGAAGCACCGGAACACGCCTGCGGTGCCTCAGGGCTCCAGAGCAGACTTGGCGAGGAGCGGAAGACCAAACTGAAGGCCATGCGGCCGGAGGTGAGGAGGCTGTGGGGGTGGAGACACGGGGGGCCCGATAGCCTGATTGGGGCCGCGTAGTGGCACAGATCTTGGCCACCCCGACGCACCTCTGCCATATCAGGACACTTCCAGTGGGTCAACTAGTTGAGCCCAGATCCGTAGACTGGGGTCCTCAGGGGCCTGGGAGCCAAGCTACGCGATCACACCAGCAATATCCTATAGAGGAGTGAGACTTCTGGCCTGCACCCATACCTGATAAGCCCTCCCCACGGAGTATCCCCTGGGGGTGAGTGGACCACGAGCCTGCCTTGGGGCCCCCACTGTGTTGTGCTGGAGAGGCCTGCTCCCTTCCTTTTCCTGGGGGCTTTGGAGGACTGGGGACACTGGCCGGTATTTGACTGGCAGCCTGCGTGTACAACAACTGAAGCTCAGGACCTGAAACCTCCGGCTGAATGACGCATACAATCTGGGGCCGGTTATTGAGGCCTCAGCACCGACAGGCCGTGCGAGGGATACCCACGAGTGGAGACATAGACCTCTGCTCCTACACTCCTCGCTCCCGTGGTCCCCTTCGCGGCAGGCGGCGGTGCGAGAGGTGGCGGAGTGGTTCCAGAAGTTGAAAGACATCGAAGTGGCCCCAGAGTCTTGCGCTCTCAACATGACGGGGTAGGGAAGGGGGGAAGAAGTCCCAGAAGAGCAAGATGGAGCGACATGTCCTCCCTTCGCATACACATGCTGAAAATGGGGCAGAGGGAGCATGCGGCAGTCGGGTAAGGAGGCTCAGGAACCATCGTTGAGGGACATTATGGCACCCATTCAGAGTGTTAAAGGAACCCTAGAGCCTAAACTTGACTCAGTAGTGGCTGAGATGTCATTGATGAGAGCGGAGCTCAACAAAGAGAAGGAAAGGCTCTGTGAGACACAACAACAGGTCACAGGGATTAATGAGACAACCACCCAACTAAAGAAACATGTAGCCTCTTCACTTAAGGACAGCATCACTATGCAGGCTCGACTGGAAGACATGGAAGGCAGATCGAGGCGCAATAACCTACACCTGGTGGGGATACCTGAAAAAGCGGATGAACCCTGTATTGATCTTTTTTTGGAACGCTTTATCAATACGGTGCTGCAGGACAGGGGACTCTCAAAGTTCTTTGCGGTCGAGAGAGCGCATAGGGTGCTGGCCATCCCCCCCAAACCGGGCATGCCCCCTCGCACCATTGTGGCCCATATTTTTTACTACAGAGACAGGGATGTAATCCTGCAGGCAGCAAGACGTGCCCCGGATCTGAAATTTGAAGGAACCCCTGTCGCCCTGTTTCCATACTACACCCTTAAGGTTCAACAACAACGGAGAAGCTCGGAAGCACAGAAGTAAAGATGGAATTAAGGAGGCGCGAACTTCAATATATGATGCTTTTCCCTGCCAGGCTCCGTTTAATAGCGGAGGGGAAGACATGGTTTTTTGACTTTCCCAACCTAGCAATGGGCTGGCTGGAGGGCTGGCGGGCGGCGGGAGAAGGTCGACGACAACGAATGCCACACCCGAAGCAGCGGAATCGAAACAGATGAGTCTGCAAATAAGGAGAAGGGGCCGATGGGGGGTTGAATGCATCCCTGAATGGGGTCTGAAGTGGCCCCTCAGCCCACTGCCAGTACAGATTAGGGCGCAGGAGTGGGGTTCGATGATCATGTTTTATGAGCCGTATGGGGGGTCTTCTTTGTTTACAACAAGAGGGGAACACAGAATGCTACAGAAAAAAAGGATAAATGATACCAAGTTAACTATAAGCATTGTACATCAATTACACCTTTGTGCAGATACTACTTCCTCTTGAAATGTAGTTCGCTGCTGGAGCAGAGCGGGGAGGAGTAGTTTGGTCGCAGCCTTCTTGATACCCCTCAGTTGTTAATTAACTAACATGTTTTATCTTTCTAGGGGCGACAGGCACCTTGCCAGTTGGGGAAGGGTGGGCAGTTCAGTTACCACATGGCAGGGAAGCAGGGTGGGGGGAGTTTTTGAGATTATGGGGTTAGTTGTTAGAGCAGATGCAGTCACTTGGAGACCAAAAGTAACAATATCACATTGGGACAATATCCATATTTGGGCGCCACCCACCATCCAGTTTATCTTGCAAGATGGCGATCCCCCTTAAAACCAGATCTCACCTGTCGATTCTCTCGTGGAATGTGAATGGCCTTGGCAACAAGATTAAACGGAGCATGGTCCACCAATTTATCCGTAAACACTCCGTATTAATGCAGGAAACCCTCTTGCTAGGCAATACTTGCTAGGCAATGAATAGGGGAGGTTGACAATGGGGGCACACTCAAGATATACCACTGATTCTAGGGGAGTGGCTATCCTCATTAAAGATGCCAAACTCTTCATCCAACACAAAAGTTGGGTGGACCCACGGGGAATCTACGTGGTGCAAACTGGCACATGGGAGGGTATCCAATTAATCTATGCTCGGCCTATATTCCTCTGAGGTTACATCACATCACACTCCCGAGGTTAAGGGAGATATTGATTAACATGCCTGAGTGGGTTCTACTGATAGGGGGAGATTTCAATGCATTACTTTCACCAGACTTAGACAGACATGCCAGAACCCGCTTTACCCACTGGTACCCAACACTGTCCAATTTTGTGACGGCCTTTGGCCTAGCAGATACCTGGTGCACACGACATCAGGCAGATGGCCAATACACCTTCCTTTCCAGAGCGCATTTAAGCCTCTCTAGATTGGACTATATTATTGCGCAGGTTGCCTACCTGGCTAATGTAGCTGAGGTATGACACGTGGCCCAAGGAATCTCAGACCATTCCCCTGTGTGGATAGAAATATGGGGACGTGCCAACACAGCCTGGGAACTGCGACCCATTACGGCCTGGTATCTGCAAGATGCTAAGTTCATGGCAAAGCTAGACAAGGCTATGACCACCTACTTCGAAATTAATGAGGGATCGGTGACCTCCAACTTAACACTTTGGGAAGCCTTTAAGGCATTTATACGAGGCACTGCCTACTCACATATAGCGGGGCTACGCAGAGACCGAGAAAAAGCACTTCTCGCACTAAAGACCGAAATACAGTCCTTAGAAAGAGAGGGAATTAGCAACCCGAATGAAGGTCAGATTCATACCCTTCATCTCCGACAAAAAGAATATAGAGATTTAATGGAACAGAGGGCGAAAAACTTACAAACTTTGTCCCAACGGCGTATTTATGAGGGAGGGGATAAAACGGGGAAGCTGCTCGCATGGCTCGAAAAAAGGGACCATCTAAGAGGTTGAGTACCCCAAATAGTTACAGGGTCGGGTGAAAATGTCTCCGATCCGGTAGGGATTTTGGAGGTATTTGCGCAATACTATGAGCAACTATACTCACCCACTACTCAATGGTCCAGTGCAGAAATCCATGACTTCCTCAGAGACATTAAGCTCCCGACCCTCTCGGAGGAGCACCGAGACTATTTAGAGGCAGATATCGAACCATGCGAAATAGAACTGGCAATACGAGCACTGAACTCGGGCAAGGCGATGGGGTCTAATCGTCTTCCTATCGAACTGTACAAATGCTTAGCATCCAGATTAATACCCCATTTGCTCCGCATGTGGAAGGAGGTGAGGGAGGAACATACACTCTCATCAGATCAGCGCCTAGCCACGATAGTTGTTATCCATAAGACATCGAAACCGCCAGAGAGGTGCAATTCTTATCGCCCAGTTTCTCTCCTCAATGTGGAGATCAAGGTTTTTGCCAAGATTCTGGCTACTAGACTACGCAAGGTTATAACTACTCTTGTGCATCCAGATCCGTCAGGCTTTATGCCTAACAGAGGAACGCGCTGCAATTTGCGTAGACTGTATGGAGTAATGGCAGGCTCCAGAAATGACAAAATATCCACCATCGTTTTGTCAATGGATGCCTCAATGGCATTCGACACCCTCGAATGGACATATATGTTTGGAACACTGGAATGTATGGGTTTCGGTCCAAATTTCCTGGGTTGGATGCGCTTACTATACACGGCCCCCATGGCCCAGGTTAGGATAAATGGCATAACATCGCGTAGCTTCTCTCTAGGTAGAGGAACCACACAGGGATGCCCTCTCTCCCCCTTAATATTCGCGTTGGCCTTGGGACCCTTGGCGGCATGGGTCCTTCAAGATCCAATTGTGATGGGAGTCATGTGGGGAGAATCATGGAAAGAACGCATTTCTTTGTATGCGGATGATATCCTTTTCTATGTGCCCAATCCCCCTGCCACGATTACCTGCCTCACACACATCCTTCGTACCTTTGGTCAGTACTCCGGCTACAGGATAAATTGGGAAAAATCCCTTATGCACCTAATAACAGGTCCCATGCCCATGTTACCTAGAGGGGTGGAGCTGCCTATGTCAGCTGGACACTTTAAATACCTAGGCATCTGCATTACCATGGACCCTGACCTGTTTTACCGCTTGAATTTATCCCCCCTCTTGGAATGTTTTAAGGCAGACATCGAGCACTGGAAAACTCTGCCGCTCTCTCTATTGGGGCGGGTGGCGATGTTTAAGATGATGACATTACCCTGAATGCTCTACACTCTGCAAAACACCCCTCACTTAGTGCCAGATAGCTTCTTCTAATCCTTTGACTCCCTTCTACGCTCTTTGCTATGAAACGCGGCCCCACCTAGAATTGCTCTAGCCAAGTTAGTACGTGGGGTATATGATGGAGGCATTGGACTTCCAGATATAAGAAAGTGTTACTGGGTGTCGCATCTAGCGATAGTAAATGATTGGGTGTTTGCCCCCTGGGACGACCCGAACTATAGGTTGCAGCGGCTCTCCATGGGACACGGAGGATTTCAATCCATCCTCTACAGTTCACCAAAGGGTAAAAACGTATTTCCCCAAACACACACAATAGCTCAAATATGGTGAACTGCCACGTCCTTCTTGGGATGGAAGGGGAAGCTGGCTGATATGACCCCACTGTGGCATAGTGACGCACTGTTGCAGCTACGTGACCTGAGAGGTTTCAAAACATGGGACTTAATAGGAATCTCCGCACTGGGAGATGTTTGGAGGGATGGTAATATGCTCAATTGGGAAGAATTACAGGCCCAGTATGAACTGGCTGGCACTGAGGCTTTTAGATACCACCAGCTCTGACATGCCCTCAGAGCACATATGCCAGAACACTCCCCACTAGAGGACAGAATCCAGACTGAAACATTACCAAAAAAGACAGTTACTCTAATATTTAGAAAATTACTAAACAATTCTCCTGATCTCCTGGTTGCATTGAGATCCAAGTGGGAGGCCAACATTGGAGACTGTGATGACGGGGAGTGGGAGGAGGCACTGGGGACATTCCAGGAAGTTTCTATACAGACTGGGTTCAGATTAATTTTTCTACGCATATTGCACCGATCTTACCATGCACGCACAACTCTTAGACCGGTGGGGCACGCCGCCACGGACCTATGTCTGAGGGGCTGAGGAACTGAGGGAACCTTCTTCCACACGCTATAGGCGTGCCCAAAGATTCAGACTTTCTGGATCAATCTGCAGAAAATAATTGGAGCAGTGACTGGAGAACCCCCCCCGACAACCGCAAAGAAATGCATTTTACATATATGGGGAGAGGAGCCTCCACCAAAATACGCCAGGATCTGGCTCTCATTAGGCCTTGTAGTGGCTAAACGAAACATAGCAAGATTATGGGGAGGGCTTGAGGTTCCCCAAGTGGGAGAATGGGAGCGGGATTTAGACTGGTGCATGATTAATGAGAAGCCAATATATCAGGGAAGGGGCTGCCCACGCAAGTGGGAGAAAATATTGGTAGGCTGGCGATCCTACAGAGGGCTGGATCTGGAGACCGTCCTCGGAAGGGACGATGATGTGCAGGATAAGCTCTGTGCCTAGCAGTATTGAGATGGTTAAACGGGCAGACTGCCTTTTTCAACTTCCTTTCCTGGTGTGATTGCTTGAGGTCTCCACCATTAACAAGATGTATCAAAATATGCTATGTAAAAGTCTCTGTATGCTGCTTTTTGATTTATTTATTTGTATGCTACATAAAACTCAATAAAAAGAATTAAAAAAAATAAAGCACAAATTGCTTTGGGCACAAGTGGCAGAGCTGAAAAAAGACTTGCCAAGAGCTCACGTGATATACACGCTAAGTCATCAACGTGATGGCGTACACGTTGAAGGGAATTCATTGGCTGATGAAGCCGCCAAGGCGACAGTGCGAACTGCTGCCGTAGCTGCAATCACTCGTTCTAGCACGAGAATAGACGGAAGCACAATGGTAGCTGTCATTGCTTCACGCAAAAACAGCACAGCCTTACCAAAAGGCTTTCCACTCAAGTAGTCCTACAAGTTAGATGCAAAAAATATTCTGTATGCTCAAATTCCAGGAGTGGGGGAAAGAGTAATAATACCAAACATGGATCGCAGATTAGGTTTAATTCTAGCTGCACAGGTGGGTCTGGGTTCTGCACACGCAGGGATTACCACAACAGTTTCTCTACTGAAACAATGCTATTGGTGGCCAGGTTTAACAAAACAGACAAAAGCATTTGTCCTTAAGTGCGACATCTGTCAGAAGATGAAGGGTTCCACCGTACAGCGCAAACACCACTACTAATATCAGACAGACCTCTTGCTTGTGTCTATTTGGACCACAGCGGCCCCTTACAATCTGATGGGGCCTACAAGTACATCTTGGTGGCGGTGGATTCTTGCTTTAGATTCCTGTGGGTTTGGCCTCAGCGCTCGGCTGACACCCAAACTGTTATAAAAGATTTGCGAGTCTTCATAGCGTCATACGCAGTTGGCACATTACATTCTGACCGTGGTCCCGCGTTTAGTTTTAGGGCTTACAAGGAAGCCATGGAAAGTTTGGGTGTTGCATTGTGGTACTCCTCTCTGTACCATCCTGAGGGAAATTTGGTAGTAGAGAGGAAAACCCGGGACTTAAAGCAATCTTTAACAGCAAGGGTATTAGGTTCGGTGGTAGTTGGGTCAATCACCTATATGGGGTCCAGAGGGCACTTAACCCCTTCGCTGCTAGGCCTTTTCCCCTCCTGTGCTAAGCCTTTTTTTGGCTATTTGGGGTAGTTCGCGCTTAGGGCCCTGTAACTTTTTGACCACATAAGGTATCCATGCCAAATTTGCGTCCTTTTTTTCCAACATCATGGGGATTCTAAAGGTACCCAGGGTTTGTGGATTCCCCTGGAGGGGACCCAGAAATTAGCCAAAATACAGCTAAATTTTGTTTTTTTTGGGAAAAATGCGAGAAAAGGGCTACAGATGAAAGCATCTGGTTTTTTCCCTGCAAATGGCATCAAAAAAGGGGTTGTGGTGCTGAAATCACCATCTTCCCAGCTTTCAGGGACAAGCAGACTTTTGTCAGAAAACCAAAATTTTGTACACAGTTTTGGCATTTTTCTGGGACATAGCCTATTTTTGCTATTTTTTGTGCTTTCAACCTCCTTTCAGTTAATGGCAGAAATGAGTATAAAAGCAATAATGGATCCTGGAAAGCCATATATTTCTGAAACGTAGACAAAATTATGAATTCAGCAAGGGGTCATTTGTGTAGATCTTTCAAGTTTTCTTTATAGAAACAAACAGTTAAATATAGGAAAAATTGAAAATTAGTTGAAAAAAACAGCCATTTGTGTCAACTTTTTCACCTGTAACTTCTTCTAATTATGACAGCTATTTGAAAGCAATATACCATTACATCCACTGGACCTTTCTGGTTGTGGTGATATATAGGACTAGTAGGTTCACCAAGAACCCGACGAACCCAGAGCCAATAACTGAGCAGCGTCTTGCAATGGTTTTTTATTATGTCCCGGGTATATAGCAATTATTCTGGGAAAATTTATACATGGATAAATCGGTATGAAAGACACCTATGTATTTCTTAAATGGGAACAAAATATAGAGTTTAGAAACAGTAGATATTTGCACATTTCCGAAATTGGGAGTACCCATACTAGCATGAGAATTATAGGTCATTTTTCAAAATGACTTCTTTTTTATACATTGTCTTTCATTTGGAAGGCAGAAATGCATCGAAAGTCAATAGATAATAACAGTTGCTCTACAATTTTGCGTTACCCTAAGTCTCCCGATAAAAATGGTACCTCACTTGTGTGGGTAGGCCTAGTGCCCGCGATGGGAAACGGCCCAAAACGCAACGTGGACACACCACATTTCTGGGTAAGAAAACGTTGGGGGATCCACGCAAGCCATACCTTCCTGGAATCCCCCGGGTGTCTAGTTTTCAGAAATGTGTGGGTTTGGTAGGTTTCCCTAGATGGTGGTCGACCCCGGGACCAAAAACCCAGGTAACCCCCGTGCAAAACCAGGTTGGTTTGTGATAGGTAATTTTGATGTCGCCTCACTAGGTTTTGGGCCCTTGCCTGTCACGGGTACTTGACCCACCCACACAAGTGAGGTACCATTTTTCTCAGAAGACTTTGGGAAATGCGGGGTGAGTGGAATTTTGTGGATCCACACAGATTCCAGAACTTTCCACCACAGAAATGTGAGGAAAATGTGTTTTTTTATACACATTGTGAGGTTTGCAAGGGATTCTGGGTAACAGAACCTGGTGAGAGCCAGTCAAGTCACCCCATCCTGGATTCCCCTGGGTGTCTAGTTTTCAAAAATGTACAGGTTTGCTAGGTTTCCCTATGTGCCGGCTGCGCTAGGGCCCAAAATCCACAGGTAGGCATATTGCTAAAAACAAATCCGTGCCTAGTCGGCTTTCTGCCGCCCTGGGGGGGGATATCGGGGGTGGGGTTGCCCCGATATGCCCCCAAGGGGAGCAGAAACACTGTGGCTATTTTTTTGGGGGGGTAGGGGCATTGGTATGCCCATTCTGGGCAGCCCCCACCCCCACCCCCACACATAAAAATGCCAGCATAATCGTTGGCGTCTAGTGGGCTTTTTGCCCCCCGGGGGGGCAGATTGGGGGCTACTGCCCAATCTTCCCCCCAGGGGGGGCAGAAAGGCTGTAATTGTTGCGGGTGGGGGGTGGGGGCATTGACATGCCCGTTTTGGGCAGCCCCCACCCAAATTAAAATTTACCCCAAAAAATCCCTGGCGTCTAGTGGGCTTTTTGCCCCCCCGGGGGGGCAGATTGGGGGCTACTGCCCCATCTGTCCCCCAGGGAGGGCAGGAAGGCTGTTATTTTTGCGGGGGAGGGGGTGGGGGCATGGGCATGCCCGTTTTGGGAGCCCCCACCCTAATTCAAATTTGCCCCAAAAATCCCTGGCGTCTAGTGGGCTTTTGCCCCCGGCAGGACAGATTGGGGGCTAATGCCCTCATCTGCCCCCAGGGGGCAGAAGTCCACTAGACGCCAGGGAGTAAGGCAATTTTAATTAGGGTGGGGCTGCCCAAAATGGGCATGCCAATGCCCCCACCCTAATTAAAATTTGCCCATAAAATCCCTGGCGTCTACTGGGCTTTTTGCCCCCCCGGGGTGGCAGATTTGGGGCTATAATTTAAAAAAAAATCCCTGGTGTATAGTGGGCTTTCTGCCCCCCAGTGGGGGCAGAAAGGCTGTAAACTTTACGGGGTGGGGGCATGGACATGCCCTTTATGGGCAGCCCCCACCCTAATAAATTATGCGGCAAACAAAAATATCCCTGGGGTCTAGTGGGCTTGCCCCCGGGGCAGATTGGGGGCTACTGCCCCCATCTACCCCCAGGGGGCAAAAAGACTAAATCGCACCCCAAAAAATTGGGGGGCGCAAAAGCCCTTGCCCAAGGGGCCGCTCCCCCCTCCCTGGTGTCTAGTGGGTGGATCCCTGATTGGGGATCGCCCTCCTGGGGCGATCCCCAAGCAGGGATCCACTGGGGAGGGGTACCATTGGAAAGGGGAGGTTCTCCCTTTCCAATGATACCTCTCCCATCTTTCTACGTGCCCGGGGGCTGAGATAGCCCCTGAGCACATAGAAAGTGAAACTGAAATGAGCCTAAAGGCTCATTTCAGTTTGGTTTCTGTGCAATGAGGACAGCGCGACGTGCGCAGTGATCCTCATGGCACAGAAACCAGGGAGGGGCCTCGGGAGCTGGGGAAGCTCTTCCCCAGCTCCCAAGGTCACAGGTGAATCGAAATCCCTCTGCTGTCTGCAGCAGAGGGATTTCGTGCCCCTGGCCTCATGACGGAATGGTTCCAACATGAGCACAGGGGCATCGATGCTCATGACGGAACCATTCCGTCATGAGCATCGAAGGGGTTAATAACATGCCAAGAAATTCCCTAGGAGATATCACCCCTTACAAAGTCCTATTTGAGACGGGAATGTGGGTACCTGACCTCGATTGTGGCAGCACAGTGGCAGATGAAAGACCATTTGACATCAATAAACGTTTGGCTGTTTTACAGTAACTCAATAAATTCTGGGCACTACAAAGCAACGTCCAAGTAAAACGCACCACCACTGGGGAAGTAAAATCAGTCATGGCAAGACCTGCCTGGATCCCAAAAGTCGGGGATCTGGTCAGAGAAAAAATTGTGGACAAGAAAGAATTTGGGCCATCTTACAGAACTTTACACACACAGTAGATAAGGGGTAGGATGAAACGCCCCACTTCGACCTCCTAAGATACAACTCTACACACACATAGAAATGGGACTGCGCAAATAATGTCGCTGTGATATATAGGACAAAACACACAAGTTTTTAATACTGCCCTCACCCACAGAAATCTGTGGCATGCTTCATGATAGGGCTGCTAACACACCTCCGCGCAAGCCAAAGCTGGAGGTGGAGCAATAGGGAGGGGGAGACATAACAAACAAATAGAAAAACAGTGCGGGATCAAAAGAAGGGTGCAGAGTAATACTTAAAACTGACCCAGGGATCTCCAAGAAAACCCTTTAATGATGGACTCCCTGGTCAGATTAAAAAGGTCATTCAAAAACCAATGGATGGTGGTATGGTGAGCTCTAATGAAACACCTACCTCTCCAATCTGCAAACTGTCGACATGTTTCAGCTGGCTTATGCGATGTCTGCGGCTTTCATCAGGACTAAGAAAAATAGATCCCTTAGACACTCTCCCTACCTCCTTACTTGTGGAGTAGAGCGTAGTCACAATCTGAGTGAATGCTCAGGTCTAGTGGGTTGAGTAACTTACTCCCAGTGAGATTCCTGCAAGTAATGAGAAAGTTACATACATCAACATGCTATATTAAGTGCCCTTAGTGATAAATATACTTAAAAGAACGTACAAAAAACGAGTGAAGAGGAGTGGTCTTGTCCCTCTAGATCAATTGTGCGACCTGGTGGGTGCTAAAATTAAGAATAGGCACCCCCGGTGTGAAGGACCAGTCGTCCCATAGGAGCACTAAAATGTCGCTCTTTAAGTGTAAAAGAACAATGGGTCATCATTACTTCATTAAAAACAATGCTTGAACTGGCGGGGGAGCGAGGACAGCTCCCTATAGTCACACGCTGTAATGGTAGAGATAAAAAAAGAGAGATGTGGATTTAGTGATTAGTAATTAATTTTCACTTCTCGGGCCCGAATAGGCACACATGGTATGCCTCTAGCTCTCAGCCACGAGCCTTGGTGCATGAATCGAGTGTGCATCCGATTGGTAGGAGACTCCAATCGAAGTGATGTATGGAATAGACTCCACTTGTTTTTAAGGGCTCGGGCGGGTATGTACCATGCTCGCCGCTGCCATTCACCCCCAGGACTTACTTCATCAAGGTGAGGTTGTCTCCGACCAGTCGTCTCTCCCGGCGCCGCGTAGCTGCTCTGAGCTGAGCAGCGAGGGCCGGTTATCTACCTGTTTCCGTCTGACTGCGTCATCGCATACGTAACGTGCGCGGCGGATGGAGAGCAAACAGTCTAAATAACAACTGAACTGCTAACCTCGTCTCCTTCTTGGAGTGTGTATTTGGGGCAGGAAATGCGAATACGGTGTTTGCGCAGTCGAATACTGCAATGGATACACGGAAAAGGACAGGCTCGATCCAAGGACTTAATCCCTCACCTAAATTCCAGCGTAAATTACAGCATAACTAGCTTGAACCCAAACAGTAAACATCATCCAAATGCTTGATGTTGTCCAAACAAATCACATACCTCGCCCCAAAGTAGGGTGGAATGTTCTTGGAGTGCGTACTCCAGGCGGGCAGTGTAATTATAGTACTCGCACTATTGAATGCTGTCACAAGGAGCCGGTATAGGTAACGCTTTATTCATGGATGCTTCTCCATACCCATGGCCCTGCGCAACTGTCTGGAGCCAAATAAATCTCCCTCATCAATGTAAATGATGCTGCCAGAACAGTCCCCATGTCTCGTCCCAGCCCAGGATGGGGATGTCTAATGGCATGTTGAGCCCTTTGCGACACATACAAGGAGGAAATAGTCTGGGCAGGTAAAGACATGCGGTAAGAAGGGTGCGGCTCATAATGAGTCCTGCATACAGGTCACTATCTGTGTGTTAAGAATCCAATGAGACCCATCAAACCACATGTTAAAAACGTCAACCAGTGTCCTATGATAACTCCCATGTTTTCTCATAGATTATTCAATGTGTTCCAGGGGATATCATCGTTCAGACAGCACATATGGCTACAAACTCTGTAGATCCATTTCTGCTCCCTTAAAAAGAGGGTGTTCTCAGTATTTTGGGCATTTGGGGGATATTCGGCTTATCCAAGACTGTCCAAAATAAATCATTGCCCGTGTGTTTCTTTTCTTTGTAATGTGTGGTCCGACGTGTTGTTGTCCTTTGACACCTGATGGTGGATCTGTGTTCCATTATTCTTATTTTGACTTTTCGTATTGTCATCCCAATATAGATCAAGCCACATGGGCATCTAATCATGTAAATGACGTTGTTAGAGTTGCAGTTGGTGTGTCTGCGATGTTCCCATGGGTGGGTCAGTCCAATGTCCACGGTTTTCGTGTTGGCAGTCAAATGGCAGACATCACATGCACCACATCTCGTATGTCTGGTTACTGGGGGGAGTTCCCACGCGTTCCCCTGGTTTGACCATGCGGTGGGTCTTGCAGATGTGTTTCTGGGTCTGGACTGGTATGTACCAGTAAATCCCTTATATTCTGACTTCTTTTGAACGAGAAGAGGGGTTTCTCTAAGTGAAGACCATTGGAGTTAAGGATTCTCCAGTTTTGTAGTATGATCCTCTTGATGCTATTGGAGGCGGTGTTGAAAGTAGTCACACAAATAGCTTTGTTAGTAGTATGTTTTTCCACCGTCTCCAGAAGCGCCTCGCGGTTACAGTTGATTGCCCTTTTCTGGGCCCTTTTGTTTATCTTGCGCTGGTATTTCCTCGTCAATAGTTTCCCTGCTAGAGTTTCAGCTTCTTCCCTAAGGGCTGATGTGTTGGAACAATTGCTGCGTAGGCGCAGGAATTGTCCCACCGGGAGGTTATCCCTTAATGATTTCGGGTGGAAGCTTTCAAACAGAAGGAGGCTGTTCCTATCGGTGGGTTTATGGAACACTCGTGTTTGTAGTCGTCCCTCCCCGGGAAAGATCTCAAGATCCAAGAAGGGCAAGCACTCCGTTGTGATGGTCGAAGTACAGAACGCCTGTACCTGTCCTGGCTGTTGAAGGAACAAGAACAGTACTTCTACCGCCTCTTGCCGGAAAAAAAGAAAAGAGATTTGTCTCCATTGATCTGATCAAACCGCACTATTTGGCTGATCCTGAATAGCAGGCCGCGTGGACTCCTGGGTAGCCGCCGCTCTCCTCTCGCTACCATACAGGAGGGTCAGACAGAAAGACTGATAACATTTGAAGATTCTACTCTAGGAAGTAACGAATTTGCCAACAAAGGAATGGAACTCGTGCCTATTGAAATTGAACAACTATAAAATTCAAATGAAACACAGATATCAATTCGGCCTAATACCGAAATCTACATCAATATGCCTCTACAAGAGACATCTGCAAGTTCAACAAAACCTGCTGAGCTACCAAAGATAGATCGAACTGCATCTGGCTACTTCATCGATTTCAACACTTTTTCTCTGGATCCAAGTGAACATGAGTCACTGCCAGCTCCAATTTCCCGTAAAAAATGACTTCATGATTTCCACATTTTTCTGAAAAATACATACTTAGTCTCACCATGGCTACAGCTCTGGATAATAACTGGAATACTGTTCCTACTATTCTGGATAGGTTTAGTGACTGTCTTTTTCTTACTCGTGAATGGACACTATCTCCCAGAATGCTCTGCAGTAACACATGTGAACTTGGTACTGAAACCTCATACGTCATCTCATCGTGAATAGAGAGACCTGTCCTATGTGAACATTACAGCAGTTCCAGTTCCTGATGGAATAGTAATGGATAGAGTTTCATGTGATGTATTTGGTCTCACTGAACTTTTAAAAATACCAAATGTCTTCAAAATTTCTTTAAATTATATCATCACCTCCAGTACATACTCTGACGATTGGGATTTTGAAACGGTTAACAATATGTTGTTTGACTTAAAACTGTCTGCAGCATTTACGACAAATGAAATGTTTGACGACTCGTCTGATTTTGATACCATGTACTGTTACCAACATTATTGTCATCACTTTCTGCATAGAACAAGTGTACCATGTAATGTTTTCACATACCACAAATAGGAACATTGCCCAACACCACCGAAAGGTAGTTCACAAACGTTTGCACAAAAGTTTTCTTATTTTTCTGGGTTTAATACATCAGATCCGCGCTCATATTATTATAAGCTTGCACCTACATCTGCAAAGAAAAGTATGCTCACTATCACGAAACAGCTATACTCTGCATCCTTTATTGCCCAACTGTCTGAACAGGGATTTGACTTATGGAAAGACACTATTGACATAAAATCAGTCGGGGTACTAAAGAATGGCAGGTTCAGGGAACTGACGCACTATTTAGAGCATGCCTCATACCACAACAGATGATTTTCCTGAACAAAACTGTGCAACAGGCTTCATGTCTTGGGTTAGCCAAGATTAAGGACTTGAACACACCACATACTTCCTCACCTTCACACTTGGAGGGATGGCAGAACTATACAGAAAATGGTGAAGGTACACTCGATGACATCATGCATGACATTTCATACAATTCAACAGACCCCAATTGGAACGGATGGTTAGTTTGGCCTATCGACACAAACAGGTGTCAGTCAAGATTCAGGGGTACCACCGAAGGGTTTAGTATCTGTAGGCCCGACTTATGCTATGTACAACAAGAACACCTGGGGGTGGTGACATCATACAGTGTTGGGAAGTTATGCCTAGATTGGCTAAGAACCTTGACACTGTCTCAGGTGAAACAACACTTGTCCCTACTCTCAGATGACATGGATCTTAGGGATTTTTTCCTAGGTCCCCGAAAGTCATGTCAGAAACGCTTCTTATACACTGTTTATAATGAAATTTGGAAAATCTCTCAACAGGAAGCTGTGGAGAGATTGCGTGAAATTGACAGAATTAACTTAGAAAAGGCTTTGGCTGTGGTTGACAATGGCATGACCACACTAACATCCAGGATTTATTCACTGGGCAACATTGTATCTTCTGCTATCGATATAATGGAACAGGATAAGTCCATCTTGTCGTGTAGTTCCTATATTACCTATGCAGGATCTGCGCGTTTGGATAACATAAACTGTGGGATTGGTGGCGGAATGATTCCGTGCACATCCACCGAATACGTTAGCCTATCTGTATTAGCTAGCTCACAGTGCCACTATAATCTCCTCTTATCATGGAGAGAATAGATTCTGGCAACCTCAGAACATGACAACCCTGATCCCCCAGGATCGTGGAAACAATATACTACTTTTCGCTCAGTCTCTCGTGCTCACCTAGTTTGTCTCAGAGAGTTACACAGAATAAACAGGCTGGGCATTTCAATAAGTATTAATTGAATAGTTGTTATTCTAGTGTAGAATATATGAGCTGCAACAACCATTAGACAGTAGCAGAGATATATGATTAGCAATACTATGAAAGTAAAGGGATGGTATAGTTCTGCCATCTTGCAGAAATCATGAATATATACAAGTACATAAAACACATGATAAAAATTGCAACCTAAAAGTTTGTACTCATACGATGTCTCCCTAACTAGATGTACCTAAATGTACCTAGCATCTGTGTAGGTGTTATGCCAAGAATCCCTCTAGGATCTAGTCCACCCCATTACCTGAGAGTTTAGAGAATGTGGGACGCCGTCCTGGTCTCAAGTTTGACACCCCGCGAGGGATGTTAGATCACTGCTAGCTGGAGCGTCTGCATGCAGGAACCTCAGCGTCTCTGGTCAGTGTGTCAGCCGGGAAGTCACGGTCTCCTCTGTCTTTCTAAACAAGACATGATGTATATATACCCATAGGTCTCCTCAGGGGTCCTACCTTGCTGTGTTACTGTGTCCGCCTAAAGGATGACGTCGGGCCTGAACTTTATACAGAGATATTATACAGGAGATGGTAATCCTACTGTTAGTCCTGCTGTGCTTCCAAGAAGCCTCATGCATAATGTATGAGAATCAAACCAGGGAAAAACCCGCGTTCTGAATGCAGTGTCATATCTAGGTAAAGGGTCAGTGCCTAAGAACCTTTATGTATGTAATGTAGGGAAGGATATAGGTGAAAGGTTGCAGTGTTTCCTGCGCCTATATAGGATACCTATATGGAATATAACAATCTTACAACACGGACAATCACAGTTACCTTGTATTGTGCCATCAAGCTGGACGCTACAATTACTGCGTTCTGGTTATGTGCCTTGGCGATATATCAACAGTACGTCTCTCCTATGCATATAATTTGACTGAAATACAGACAACAATGGCACAAAGGGATACAAAATATACAATGCTGCACATTGAAAAATTAGACCAATTACCTTTTACCGTGGCAGAGGCACCGTCCAGAGAATGGTTAATTCAGGGCCATATAACATTGCCAGTAACAACTTTCCAGTTTCAATATTGCCAAGAACACCACCAGGAAGGCAGGTATGAAGCAATGGGTAGGGGATTCATCCACGAATCTTGGGAATTACCGTATAGATTTAGATGCAGGAACAAGGACACTGAAGTGTTTCTCAGCAGTACATACTGCGAGAATTCTTTGAGTTGATCTCGAATTTTCCAGGATATTATGCTTCATGGGGCCTGTCACGGTTCAGTAGCTAACTGTCATTTGTAAGGTTCCTCAGCTGCCATGATTAATCCGGTGTTCAGGCTGCTCTCGAATGGGAGTTACTTAATGCTGAATGATCAAGGTTGGTGTGGGATGCTTCGAGGCATCGCATGTCTTGTCACTGTAAGTTCCAGGGTTACTTGTTGTATGCAAGTATTGTTTCCACCGACCCACACAGTCAGGGAGGCGCCGTTATGGCCTTCGTTGAATGTTTCCTTTGTAAGGTTTGATATTCTGAGCCGAATGAAAACCATGCTCTTACAGAAGGATGTGCCCTTAACCTCAGCCCGAGAGATTTTTGATCTACAGGTTGCAAGGTCCTCAGCTGAGATACAGGCACTGGTATGAACAAATTTCCTATCCATTTCAAAGAAATGGTACAACATATCTTTAACATGTCTGATACGAAGGGTATAGTACACCTATTTAAGACCATTGGTTGTAGACTGTGAAGCACCTTTCAGACAGTCTTCGGAGTGATTCCAGCTTTTATACACTCCGTATTTGGAAGCATTTTTGGAGGGCTTCTGCTGATCCTGCTACTGATAGTGGGTATCCTGATTTTTATTTTTCTGCTACGCAATGGACGTCCCAGTCACCAAGGAAATAGGAAAAGCGCTCTTGTAGCAACGTTACCATGATCGCATGGTACTCCATCTTGGCACACCTCAACTTCGGGAGCTAAGCGAGTCTTGGTTCCTATCATATCGACCAGTCTGGATTGACTGTGTTTTGCCTGTTCTCTGCAGCTTGTTCTGTGGACAAGTTGGACCTCTGTCTAACACTTCCATTGGTTGCGCCACCGGATGTGGATGCATTGCTGGACCCGTTAACGGCCCACGTACTGCAGTGTCCCCAGAGTATTCCAATGTTGATGTCGGCATTCTTAGAGCCACCATGGGATGCTTCAGCTCCTGTTGGATTGGATACCAGCTCTACTACTGGCACACAGGCTTCAGGTGTTTCAAATGCTTCCCAAGCATCGGTTGTGGAAACTGAGGAAGATCATCTTTGCTCATTTGACCTGATCTGCGAGGTGTTACAGTGACTGTCATCTGCGAAGTTAAGCAGTAGTAATGTTGGGTCTCCACACAGGACACATAAACATTTGGCTCTCCGTGTGCTGGGAATAATTCAGCCTTTTTTCCAAAACAACTGAAATTGGAAATTAAACACATTTTCTTTTCTCTCTTATTTACTCTTGCTGAGCACCATGGCTTTCAGACGTACTCAGTTGCTCAGACTACATATATGAACATATTTTAAGGGACTTTTAGAGTTTATTTTTTAGAGAGTTTATGAACTTTTAGAAAAATTTTAAACGCCTTTTAACAATGTTTAATGCTTGATTAGAAGGACAGTTCCTTTTTTAGTATGTCGTCCGGTCGGATGAGGAGTGGGTGTTATGTTTCGTAGGGTACCCCAATATAGGCTTGAGTAGTCACCTGACCCTTCACCTACATTTACCGTACCATTGTACTACATAACCGTTTTTGGTATTGACCCTTTACCTAGTTAAGCACTGCATAAATGTCGTGTGGTTTTCCCTGAAAACTAGCCTCATTGATTATGCATGAGGATTCTCAGAATTACAGCAGAATTACCATCTTCTGCATAATAACTATGTATAAGGGTCATCCCTTCTGTCATCCTCGACCAACATGGCACAGCAAGGAAGAATCCCCTGAGGGTACCTTTTGGGTACATATACACCACATCTTTGCCAGGGTAGGCAGAGGAGAAAGACTTCCATGCTAACACACTGACGGAGGACGCTGAGGTTCCTGCACACAGACACTCCAGCATGCAGTGGTCTGACATCCCTCGCAGGATGTCCATTTTGAGACCAAGGCAGGGTCCTTCATTCTCTCACACCAGGTAATGGGGTTGGCCTCATCCTAGGGGGATTCTTGGCTCTACACCTACATACACGCTAGATACACTTAGGTACATCTAGTTAGGGTTGCATCGTAGGAGTATGCATTATTACTGTCATGTATTTATATGCTTGCAGATATTCATTGTTTTAGCACTATGGTAGAAATCTACCATCCATTTCCTCTGTTGGTGCTTAGAATCATTTATATCTGCTTCTGTCTTATAGTTGTTTCAGCACACCTATTTTACACTAGAATGACTGTGGCTCAATAAATACTTATTGAAAAACGTCCCCACCGTTTATTCTATGTATCTCTCCAAGACAAAGTGAGCACGAGTGACTGAGCGAAAAGTACTGTACTGTTTCCACGATCCCTGATGGGACAGAGTTGTCATGTTCAATAGTTGCCAGGAACTATTCTCTCCTTGGTAAGACGAGTTTACATTGGCACTGTGAGCTAGCTGGTATACAGGTGAACATATCCGGTCGGGGTGTCTGGAATCAGTCTGGACACCAATCCCACAGTTTATGTTGTCTAAACGCGCAGATCCTATATAGATTTATAGGAACTACACGACAAAATGGTGCATTTTCAAGCAAATTTGAGAAAGCAAGAAAGTTAATAAAGCAATTGTGAAAGTGTAGTTATAACATCAATAAGGAGATTTCATATGATAATGACGCAGGTAGCTGTTTATTCAGTATAACCATAGAACTTCATAGCAGACTTTAAAATAACAATGCTAAGTACCTCACAGATTTCTTTATTTATTGATATACCTTGAAGAGAGGCATCAGAGGGCAGCCTGTACCCCAGAGAGGGAGGGGAGCCCAGAGGCTGTGGAGGACAAGAGAGCACATAGGATGCCACTCATCATTGCACAGCCAGTGGGGTTATTACAGGGGAGGACATGCCAGGAGGGAGGCATAAAGCCATCCAGTTTCCACCGACAGGTCGATGTCTCTTGGAAGCCAGTAGTGCTGAGGCAGGGTCTGTACTAGCCTTTGGGGGAGCTAGGATGGTTTAAAACAGTCTAAGGCTGGTGGGGCTATGGCAGAGTCTGCACTAGGCTATAGGGGGAAAGAGGGAGCTTTCACACCAGTCATGATCCTTTTAAGGCTAGTGTGGCTGGGACAGGGTCTGTACTAGACTTTTTGGGAGAGGGTGGTTTCCTATAAGCAAGGGTCCTTTCTAAGGCTGGTGGGCCTGTGGCAGCCTCAGGGCTGACTTAAAAAATATTGGTGCATTTCTTCAACCTCTCTAGCAGTACCCGGTTAAGACTGCAGCAGGGTGGGGATTGAACCTGTGTCATGTTTACTTGGTTTTAGAAATAAAAAACACATTGGGGTGTTAGAACCAACCACATGCTCAAAATCCGACAAGAACAGGTAGTCGTGTCTTCAGAAACATACACAACTCGTGTTAGATGTGTTTGTGGCCTCATGTCACATTTATAAATTCTGCACTCTTGCTTATTGTCCATCTGCTTTCCCGCCCTGCTGCTCTCCTAACTATTTATCAAGATGCCAGGCTTGACATAACATCACATATATATGAGAAATCTCGGGTATGAGGATATTTAACAACTGCTAGGAAGCACATATCACTAAAACCCAAAAGACATCCCAAACCAAACTATCTAAGCAGGACATACCTCACTTTCCCATCAAACTGCCAATAACGCATCAGCACCTTCATCAGACTTCTAGCCGCACTTTCAACTCAACAATAACAGTACACACTATTGCTCCAGTCACACTATCAAGTGGTCTTCCTCGAACAGCACACACTAAACAGAACCCTTTGCACTCTAGTGCACATGCGTGGCCCCAGAGTCGTATAGTTGGCAAAGTGCTGCCATCTCAACAGCTCTGTGAAGCAAAGCACAAAGGTTCATCATCGAACCACACAGATAAAGTTGCATGCTCACAGCACAGTACAAATCTACCGGAACACCCTCACAGCACTGCATTATAGCTGCCTGCACACCCTCACAGCACAGCATCATAGCCACCTGCACAAACACTCACAGCACAGCAACATACAAACCTGCACACCATCACAGCACTGCATCCTAACTATCTGCACACCCTCACAGCGCTGCATCTTAATTGACTGCACACCCTGACAGTACAGCATCACAGTTACCTGCTCAGCCTCACAGCACAACAACATAGCTATCTGCACACCCTCACAGCACTGCAACATAACTATGTGCACACCCTCATAGCAGAGCAACATAGCTGCCTGCACAACTTCACAGCACAGCAACATAGCTACCTTCACATCCTCACACACACACTACATCATAGCTACCTACCTGCATAGTGACACCTATCTAAAACCATAGTTGCCTGCACATCCTCACAGCACTGCATCATAGCTGTCTGCACACGCTCACAACACAGAAACATAGCTACCTACACACCCTCACGCACACTACATCATAGCTACCTACCTGCATAGTGACACCTACCTAAAACCATAGATACCTGCACAGCCTCATATGCACAGCACTTCATCTGCATAGCACCTACCTCTTCAAACACACAAGGCTCTACCAAGATCTTTACCTCACTCAAAAGCTAACAAACAGCACTCATTTGTATTATTGAACGTCCAAACTTTTCAAAAGACTGACCAGATTAAGAAAGTGCTACGAGACATACTAATGTTGGAAAGCACTACACAAATGCCAACAGCATTACACATGTTACTTGCAGCTAGAGTTGCATTTTCTGTAATTGAGGAGTGCCAGTGTTGATAAAGCAGAGATCCTGTGGCTATTGCCCAATATCCCCCTCCCCCCTTTACAATGTCTGCATTTACAACCCATTGAAGAGTAGCTATCAAAGAGACACAAAAAGTCCCAGTGGACAGCCAGGAAACTGTGCCCACAATAAACAAGTTTACAGCCCCCATAAAAGGGAAACTGCATTGACAGGCAGATGACACACGGCTCATCTCCTTCTTGGACCTGGTCCCACAGGGTACAGTTGTTTAGAGTGCCACCGTATGGGTGCTTAAAATGATATGCACGATAACGTGTACTGAATACATGTATGATGAACACCATGGAGTGCCCGTGAGTAATGGTGGTTGCTGGTAAAACATGGCATGAGTGAAAGAGCTTCCTTCACACTTCAGAGCCGAGGAAGAAGGAAAATAGCAAGCAGTCGGCGGCAGCAGTCAATAAATGGAAAACACCATAGGCAGTGCTGGCGGGCTGCCTCCTGGGGCCGCAGGAAGGCAGAGGCTGGCTTAAGAACGCATTGTTCCCTGTGAGCAAACAGACACATGGCCAGAACTGCTCATGTTAGGAGGAGAGGAAGACAGGCCTACATTTTTAGCAGATTTATGTGGTGGTGGTGACGTGTCCATGCTCAGGAAATACTGCTGGTTGGACGACATGTCATGAGAGGAAAGAACAAGGAAATGTGTATTGGTTTAGGAAAGACAGAGAGCTGTCGATGAGGTGTGCCATGCCCTCACATAATCCGGAGTCCTTTAATATGTATTTTCCACATTCACCAAACTCACAAACTTACCTGTGTGGAAGCAGGGAGCTCTTCAATGTGTGATGTACTAGCAACAAACACTGTGGCCTGTCTCTCTTCGTGCCACATGAAAAGGGAAGAGAAAGAGCCTCCTCCCATCCCTGCGCTGCATTACATGCACACACTGCCGGAGGTCCATAGTCTCTAAGCCAATCCAGACGCTGCTCCTGCTGCTACATCAGTGCCTGGATTGGATAGGGCAAACAACCTCACAGCTCATTACTGAGACGGGGGCTGCAGCTTTGAGTCACCCCAGGCTTCAGTATTCACAACATCCATTACAACGCAGTAATTACAACGCACTACCTTTACAACGCGGCTGTTACAACTCAACAGCCTTTACATCGCATGCCATTACGACGCAGCCATTACAACGCATGTCACTACAACGCATGCCATTACAACGCATGCCACTACAACGCATGCCATTACAACGCATTATAAGGTAAGTAATGGGGATTTTTAAGTTTTAGGGTGGGTATGGGTTTTTGGGTACATGGGAATAGTAATTTGTACCCCTGCACTATCCAACACTTACCCTACTGTTGCACTCACTGGAGTGGGAATAGTATTTTTTACCCCTACACTATCCAACACTTACCCTACTGTTGCACTCACTGGAGTGGGAATAGTAATTTTTACCCCTACACTATCCAACACTTACCCTACTGTTGCCCTAAAAGTATTATGCATTGCAATGGTATGCGTTGTAATGGTATGCGTTGTAATGGACTGCTTTGTAAGTGTAGTTTCTAAAAATGCGTTGTGATGGCATGCGTTGTACAATCATGCGCTGTAATGGATGCTACGATGTAAAAACCGTGTTGTAAAAGCATGCTTTGTAAATGTTTGTGTTGTAATGTCATACATTCGTATGCGCAGGTGGAGAGACTCTGAGCAGCCTCTAGTCCACATGTAGGGCTGGCCGGAAAAAGGCAGCAGTCCATCCCGACAGGTGCACTTGGGCCCCAGGTGCTGGCTACTAACTCTGCTATTGTCTGTCAATAATATTATTAAGGCCCACCCCCTCAGGCCTGCAGTGGCTGCTTCAGGACCTGCCTCAGACCTCTCTATACTGCAACCGACCCGCCGTGGCAGAATGCAAAGCATTTAAAATGTGTTACTTAAAATGTTTTACTTTACTCACATTTACTTAGGGGAGGGACAGGGGGGGCAAAAATATGAGTGGGGCAATGCATCACCTCCCCTGCAGAGTGTCAGGAAGGAGGCAGCAGATTACGGTCAGCAAATTTCTGAATTGAAACTCTGAATGTATTGTGTAAAGTTTGATTTATCCCAGTGGCAAACAGTACATTCGAAGTAACATACATCCAACTAAGAAGCACATTTTACAAGATATGAGGGACATAATCAGGGGTGACCTCTAATACCTTGTGGTTAGACAGTTCCAAATGTTCCTTGTCAGCAAGTGCAATCGTACCAGGGTTTTCTGCTTAGACCGTGTTATATAAAATGAAAGAGAAGGTGATAGGGCCACTGCCCGTAGCCACAAGTCTAGATTTATCACTTTCTTGCAGACCAAGGTTCCACAATGACTCAATAGTGATGTGAAACTAGCTGTACATTTGGGCCAGTAAGAGTAGAACATGTGCTGCATATGAATGTTAGGCACTGTGGGCTAATGACTGTTTTATGAGTGATGTAATATGTGAGTTCATAAGCAGTGCATTGCGGGGGCGTGAGTTATAGTTAGCTCAGCTAATTATAACTGCTGAATTTCACTGGTTTTGTACGAGTGAAACCTGAAAACCTGAGCCTAACTATAAAGTCCCTGTAACCTTTGGTTTTTTTCAATACATTTCTAAGGTTTTCTTTATTCCATTTCAGAACTATAACGTCCCTGTAACCTTTGTTTTTTCAGTGAACTTCAAAGGTTTTTTAAATGCTAATTCCTAACTTTAATGTCCCTGTAACCTTTGTTTTTTTCAGTGAATTTCTATGGTTTTTAACGAGTAGTTGCATTTGCAGTGTGGTGGAGAAAGGGGGCGAGGCCTTCCACCAGCTCTCAGCAATCTCACTGTCTGGGATGTACTGGAGGTAACAGAAGGGGTTCCTGGCCCGCAAGGACCCTCAGCATCCAAGGGAACATCATCCCCCAACCATTAGTGAGCCAGGAGGGGCATTTTCAGAGTGGTGGAAAAAGGGGCATGGTCTCCAACACCCTCTCAACAATCCCGCTGTGTGGAATTACTGGAGGCAACAGAAGGGGTTGTTGGCCACCAAAGACCCTCATCAGCCTAGGGGACTTCATCCCCCAAACAGTAGTGCACCAGGAGGTGCATTTGCAGAGTGGTGGAGAAAGGGGGAGGGGCCTCCCATGAGCTCTCAGCAATCCCACTGTTGGCCCCCAAGGACCCTCATCAGCCAAGGGGACTTTATCCCCCAACCAATAGTGTGCCAGGAGGCACACTTGCAGAGTGGCTGAGAAATGGGGCGGAGCCTCCAGCAACTTCCCCGGGGGTTGGCATATTTTTTTCTTTTTTTTATTAGGGAAGGGGGCAGCACGGACCCCTCCCCAGGCTGATTTTGGCCCCTGGGACCCATCCCCCAGGGCTTTGCCTTTTTTTCAATAGGGGAGGGGGACCACGTGGTCCCCCTCCCTAAGCTGATTTTGGCCCTGGAGATCCCATCTCCCAGGACCCGCCATTTAGAAATGGGGAAGGGGGCTGCGCGGCCCCCCTCCCCGAGTCGATTTCAGCCCTGGGGACCCCATCCTCTGAAGCCTGGCCATGATTGTCTGGGTGCCGAGGTTTGGGATCACCGGGGAGCCTGAAGGCCCTTTGGTCCCTGCCAGTACTCTGCCTCCTGCGTGAGCCGGCATTACTTTCAAACATAGGGAGCTGCTAAACATGCAGCTCCCTGTATCTGAAAGTAATTCATCTGTTTCCCTGCTCGCTTGATAGTGGGCAGGGAAATAGACGAATGCTCCCCTTCCAGCAAGCAAGAGCATTTCCCTGCTCTCGCTTGCTGGAAGTTCAGTGTTTAGGCATGGTTGGAGCGGTTACAGCTCTCACCAAGCCACAGCAAACGGCGATGTCCCAGGGGTAGGCACCACAGGACATAGCAGGAGACAACCCTGGGGGGTGGTGGTCCCCAGGGACATCTATTGCTGCAGGAGGACGGCAACCTAGCCCCCCTCTCATTTAAAAAATATATTTTGGCCCCTGGGAGTTAGGGGTCCCTGAGGCCCCCCATTTCAAATTAAATAGCCCCGGGAGGTGGTGGGCCCCGGGGCAGGGGGATCCACAAGGCCCCCTGATTTATATGTTCAATGTGGCCCAGGGAGGTGGTGGTCCCTGAGGATCAGGGGGTCCGAGAGGCCCCCTTGTTTAAAAACTCATAAGCCCCAGAGAGGTGGTGGTCCCCGGGGCCTTTATAACCCCCAGGAGTAGGGACCTGTGCATCCCCCTCTTTTAAGTGCCACATACCCCCAGACCTGACCCACCTGGGGGCCTATTGGTAAAGAAGCACGAGAGACAGCACTTCTTCTTTTTAGTTGTTGCCGTGAGCTGGGGCTCAAGCTTAGTGTTATTTCTTTTTTTTAACTTATTTTGTCCTGCCTAGGTCCCTCTGTGATGCCCCCCAAGAGGCTAAGGGGCGTAAGGTATTCCTACCCTGTCCCCTTCCCACTTTTTACATTTTTTGTTTGGACACGGCTGAAGCTGAGTTCCAAGATGACTGCCAACTCATCCTGGTTTGAAGTGTTGGCAGCCAATAAGATTTGAGCATGGTGACTGTCGGATCCTCAGAGGATCTGTGTCCCTATACATACAAATTGGGATTTTCCTTAATATTTCCAAAACTACTGAACAGAATTATGCCAATTTACAAAAAGTTACCTTTCTGCCAAATTTAGTGTAATTACGTTCAGCAGTTCGGGCTGTAGCCGTGTCTAAAATTCCTATGTCAATTAACATGTGAAATGCACCTTTTTTGACCACCCCTTTTTCTTGGCCCCACCTGATGGTTCACCCTGAAACTTTCCATGCGCAACAAGAATCACAGGGGAAAATTTTTGTGAAGATTCGTCAAACAATGCCAAAGAAGCAGGCAAGTCAAAAAACGCTTTTCCGATGGAAACTATGTGGCCACTTTTGTTTTTTTCAGTGAATTTCTACAGAATTTTAATGTTATTTCTTAACTATAACGTCCCTCTAACATTTGTTTTTTTAATTTAAATGTATTAATCATCTACACACAATAAACACAAAGGGTCTTGTAAGAGACACCCTATTACCAAACAGTAAATAATTTTAATTTGAAATCCTTTTTTCCCAAAACATTTTTGGAGTTGTGACTCTGTTGCAGATCAACAAACCAAAAGCACAAATTCAAGGCACAACACTACATTTAAGATTTATAACTCTCAGTTTGATTCTATGCATTTGGTAATTGCTCTGTGAGTAGATGTGTGAGTGTCTAAGTATGTGTGTAAGTAGGTATATAACTGTCTCAGTGGGTCTGTGAGTGCATATGTCACTATCTGAATGGTTGTGTCACTGGGTGCATAAATATCTCAGTAGCTCCAAGAGTGGGTGAATGAGTGTCTGAGTGGATGTGTGAATTGGTGCATGAGTCTTTGAGTGGAACTGTGACTGGGTGCTTGAGTGTCTGAGTGGGTGTGTGAATGAGTGCATGAGTCTCTGAGTGGGTCTATGACTGGGTGTGTGAGTGTCTGACTAGGTCCATGATTGGGTGCGTGAGTGTCTGAGTGGGTCTGAGAATGGGTGCATGAGTCACTGAGTGGGTCTGTGAGCGGGTGCATGACTTTCAGAGTGGGTGGATGAGTGTCTGACTGGGGGTGTGACTGTGTGTGTGAGTATCTAAGTGGGTCTGTGAGTGGGCGCATGAGTCTCTGAGTGGACCTGTGAGTTGGTGCATGAGTGTTTGAGGGGGTATGAGAGTCAGTGCATGAGCTTCTGAGTAGGTGAGTGAGTAGGTGAATGAGTGTCTCAGTGGGTCTGTGAGTGGGTGCTTGAGTGTCCGAGTGGATATGTGAGTGAGTGCATGAGTCTCTGAGTGGGTCTGTGATTGGATGCATGAGTGTTTGAGTGGGTCTGTGAGTAGGTGTGTGAGTCTCTGAGTGGGTCTGTGAATAAGTGTGAGTGTCTGAGCAGGTCTGTGGGTGGGTCCATGAATGTCTGACTTGATCTGTGACTGGGTTTGTGTGTGTCTGAGTGGGTCTGTGAGCGGGTGGATGAGCTTCTGAATGGGTGAGTGAGTGGGTGCATGGGTGTCTGAGTAGATCTGTGACTGAGTGCATGAGTCTCTGAGTGAGTCTGTGAGTGGGTGCATAAGTCTCTGAGTGGGTCTGTGAATGGGTGCATGAGTGTCTTTGTGGGTCTGTGAGTGGGTATGTGAGTCTCTGAGTGGGTCTGTGAGTGAATGCATGAGTGTCTAAGTATGTCTGTGAGTGGGTGCATGAGTCTCTCAGTGGGTCTGTGAGTGGATGTGTGAGTATCTGAGTGGTTCTATGAGTGGGTGCATGAGCTTCTGAGTGGGTCTGTGAGTGGGTGCATGAGCTTCTGGGTGGGTGAGTGAGTGGATGCATGTGTCTCTGAGTTGGTCTGTGAGTTTGTACGTGAGTGTCTAAGTGGGTTTGTGAGTGAATGCATGAGTCTCTAATTGGGTCTGTGAGTAGGTGTGTGAGTGTCTCAGTGGGCCTGTGAGTAGGACCATGAGAGTCTAACTCGATCTGTGACTGGGTTTATAAGAGTCTGAGTGGGTATGTAAGTTGGTGCATAAGTGTCTGAGTTGGTCTGTAAGTGGGTGCATGAGCTTCTGAGTTGGTGAGTGAATGGGTGCATGAGTGTCTCAGTGGGTCTGTGAGTGGGTGCATGATTCTCTGAGTGTGTCCGTGAATAGGTGCTTGAGTATCTGAGTGGATCTGTAAGTGTGTATGTGAGTCTCTGAGTGGGTCTGCCAGTGAGTGCGTATAACGGAATGTATCTGTGAGTGGGTGCATAAGTCTCTGAGGTGGGTTTGTGATTGTCTGAGTGGGTCTGTGACTGGCTGCGTGAGTCTCTGAGTGGGTCTATGAGTGGGTGCATAAATGTCTGACTGGGTCTGTGAATGGGTGTGTGAATGTCTAAGTGGGTCTGTGAGTAGGTACATGAGCTTCTGAGTAGGTGAATGAGTAGATGCATGAGTGTCAGAGTAGGTCTGTGAGTGGGTGTGTAAGTGTCTGAGTGGGTCTGTGAGTGGGTGCATGAGTCTCTGAATAGGTCTATGAGTGAGTGTGTGAGTGTGTGAGTGCCTGAGTGGGTCTGTGAGTGGGTGCATACATGTCTGAGTGGGTCTATAAATTGGGTGTATGAGCTTTTGAATTGATGAGTGAGTGGGTCTGTGAGTGGGTAGATAAGCTTCTGATTGGGTGAGTGATTGGGTGCATCAGTGTCTGATTGAGTCTGTAACTTGGTGTATGAGTCTTTGAATGGGCCTGTGAGTGGGTGTATAAGTGTGAATGGATGTGTGAGTGTATGATTGGGTCTGTGAGTGGGTGCATGAGCTTCTGAGTGGGTGAGTGAGTGGGCATGTTAGTGCCTGAGTGGGTCTGTGAGTGGAAGCATGAGTGTCTCCGTGGGTCTGTGAGTAGGTGCATGCATCTCAGAGTATGTCTGTGAATGGGTATATGAGTATCTCAGTGGGTATGTGAGTCTCTGAGTGGGTCTGTGAGTGATTACATAAGTGTATGAGTGTGTCTGTTAGCGGGTACATGAGTCTCTGAATGGGCCTGTGAGTGAGTGCATGAGTATCTGGGTGGGTCTGTGAGTGGGTCCATGAGTGACTGTCTTGATCTTTGACTGGGTTTGTGAGTGTCTGAGTAGGTCTTGAGGGGGTGCGTAAGTGTCTGAATGGGTCTGTAATTGGATGCATTAGCTTCTGAGTTGGTGAGTGAGTGGGTACATGAGTGTCTGAGTGGGTCTGTGAGTGGGTGGATAAGCTTCTGAGTAGATGCATGAGTGTCTGAGTAGATCTGTGACTGGGTACATGAGTCTTTGAGTGTGTCTGTGAGTGGGTGTGTGAGTGTCTGAGTGGGTCTGTGAATGGGTGCATGAGTATCTGAGTGGGTCTATGAGTGCATACATGAGCTTCTGAGTGGGTGAGTGAATGGGTGCTTGAGTGTGTGAGTGGGTCTGTAAATGGGTGTGTGAGTATGTGAGTGGGTGCATGAGCTTCTGAGTAAGTGAGTGAGTGCATGAGTCTCTGAGTGGGTCAGTGAGCTGGTGTGTGAGTGTGTGAGTGAGTCCATGAATGGGTACATGAGTCTCTGAATGGGTCTGTGAGTGAGTGCATGAGTGTCTGAGCGGGTCTGTGAGTGTGTCTATGAGTGTCTGACTAGATCAGTGACTAAGTTTGTGAGTGTCTGAGTGGGTATGTGAGTGGGTACATAAGTGTCTGAGTGGGTCTGTAATTAGGTGCATGAGCTTCTGAGTGGGTGAGTGAGTGGGAGCAGGAGTGTCTGAGTAGGTCTGTGAGTGGGTGCATGAGTATCTGAGTGGGTCTGTGAGTGGGTAGATGAGCTTCTGAGTGAGTGAGTAGGTGCATGAGTGTCTGAGAAGGTCTGTGACTGGGTGCATGAGTCTCTGAGTAGGTCTGTGAGTAGGTGTGTAAATATCTGAGTGTGTCTGTGAATGGTATATGAGTGTCTAAATGGGTCGGTGAATGGGTGCATGAGCTTCTGAGTAGGGAAGTGAGTGGGTGCCTGAATGTCTGAGTGGGTCTGTGAGTGGGTGCATGAGCTTCTGATTAGGTAAGTGATTGGGTACATGAGTGTCTGATTGGGTCTGTGACTTGGTGTATGAGTCTCTGAATGGGTCTGTGAGTGGGTGTATAAGTGTGTAAGTGGGTCTGTGAATGGATGCAGGAGTGTCTAAGTGGGTCTGTGAGTGAGTGAATGAGCTTCTGAGTGGGTATGTGAGTGGGTGGATGAGCTTCTGAGTGGGTGAGTGAGTGGGTGCATGAGTGTCTGAGTAGGTCTGTGAGTGGGTGCATGAGTATCTGAGTGGGTCTATGAGTGGGTGGATGAGCTTCTCAGTGGATGAGTGTGTGGGTACATGAGTGTCTGAGTAGGTCTGTGACTAGGTACATGAGACTCTGAGTGAGTCTGTGAGTGGGTATGTAAATGTCTGAGTGGGTCTGTGACTGGGTATATTAGTATCTGAGTGGGTGCATGATCTTCTATGTGGGGGCGAGTGAGTGGGTGCTTTAATGTCTGAGTGGGTCTGTGAGTGGGTACATGAGCTTCTGAGTGGGTTCTTGAGTATCTGAGTGGGTCTGTGAGTGGGTGCATGAGTGTGTGAGCGGGTCTGTGAGTGGGTGCATGAGCTTCTGAGTGTGTGAGTGAGTGCATGAGTCTTTGAGTGGGTCTGTGAATAGGTGTGTGAGTGGGTCCATAAGTGTCTGACTCGATCCATGACTGGGTTCATGAATGTCTGAGTGGGTCTGTGAGTGGGTAGATAAGTGTCTCAGTAGGTCTGTAATTGGGTGTATGAGCTTCTGAGTGGGTGACTGATTGGGTGCATGAGTGTTTGATTGGGTCTGTGACTTGGTGCATGAGTCTCTGCGTGGGGCTGTGAGTGGGTGTGTAAGTATCTGAATGGGTCTTACGAATGGGTGTGTGAGTATTTGAGAGGGTATATGAGTAGGTGCATGAGTTTCTGAGAGGCTGAGTGAGTGGGTACGTGAGTGTCTGATTGGGGCTGTGAATTGGTATATGAGTATCTCAGTGGGTCTGTGAGTTAGTGCATGTGTCTCAGAGTATGCCACGAATGGGTACATGAGTGTCTGAGTGGGTCTGTGAGTGGGCATGTGAGTCTCTGAGTAGGTATGTGAGTCTCTGCGTGGGTTTGTGAGTGAGTGCATAAGAGTATGAGTGTGTCTGTGAGCGGATGCATGAGTCTCTGAATGGGTCTCTGAGTGGGTGTGTGAGTCTATGAGTGGGTCTGTGAGTGAGTAGGTGAATGTCTAAATGAGTCTAAGAGTAGATGCCTGAGTCTCCCATTGGGTCTGTGAGTGGGTGCATGATTGCCTGAGTGGGTCTGTGAGTGAGTGCATGAGTGTCTGAGTGGGCCTGTGGGTGGGTGTGTGAGTGTATGAGTGGGTCTGTGAGTGGGTGTATGAGCTTCTGAGTGGGTGAGTGAGTACATGAGTCTCTGAGTGGGTCTGTGAATAGGTGTGTGAGTGTCTGAGTGAATCTGTGAGTAGCTGTGTGAGTCTCTTAATGGGTCTGTGAGTGAGTGCATGAGTGAGTGGGTGTGTGAGTGGGTCCATGAGTGTCTAACTCAATCTGTGACTAGGTTCATGAGTATCTGAGTGGGTCTATGTGTAGGTGCATAAGTGTCTCAGTTGATCTGTAATTGGGTGCATAAGGTTCTGCATTGGTGAGTGAGTAGGTACATGAGTGTCTGAGTGGATCTGTGTGTAGGTAGATGAGCTTTTGAGTGGGTGAGTGATTGGGTGCATGAGTGTCTGATTAGGTCTGTGACATGGTGCATGAGTCTCTGAGTGGGTCTGTGAGTGGGTGTGTAAGTGTCTGAGTGGTTCTGTGAATGGGTACGTGAGTGTTTGAATAAGTCAGCGAGTGGGTGCATGAGCATCTGAGTGGGTCTATGAGTGGGTGAATGTGTCTCAGAGTATGCCATGAATGGGTGCATGTGTATCTGAGGGGGTCTGTGAATAGGTATGTGAGTCTCTGAGTAGGTATGTGAGTCTCTGAGTGGGTCTGTGAGTGAGTGCATAATTGTATGAATATGTGTGAGCGGGTGCATGAGTCTCTGAGTGGGTCTAAGAGTAGATGCCTGATTCTCTCATTGTGTCTGTGAGTGGGTACATAATTGTTTGAGTGGGTATGTGAGTGGGAGCATGAGCATCTGAGTGGGTCTGTGAGTGGGTACATGAGTTTCAGAGGGAGTCTGTGAGTGAGTACATGAGTGTCTGAGTGGGTGCATGAGTCTCTAAGTGGGTCACACAAACACTCACTCATCCATAGAGCCACTCACATACCCACTCACTCACTCATACAGCCATTCACACAACCACTCACTCACCCATACACATACAACTATAACCAGTCACTCACCCATACAGCCACTCACAAGGCCAAATACTCACCCATACAGTTACTTAGAACACACAAACGTATTCACCTATACAGCCACTCACACACCCACTCACTCAATCATGCAGCCTCTCAACACAGCCACTCACTCACCTATACAACCACTCATACACTCACTCACACACCCACATAACCACTCACTTATCCAGTCACACATTCATACAAGCATTCACACATCCGATCACTCACTAATACAGCCATTGTCACAGACACTCACTTTCTAATACAGCCACTCACACATTTAGCCAAACACCCACTGAAACAGTCACTCTCTCACCCATACAGCCACTTACATACCCAGTCACTCACTCATTCAGCCATTCAGATACCAACTCACTCACCATTACAGTCACTCAAACACACACTCACCCACCCATACAAACACTTACATAGCCACTCACACACTCATACAGCAACTGACACACCCATTTACTTACTTATCAATACTGCCACTCACACAACCACTCCCTCACCCACACAGCTAATCACACATCCTTTTATATATCCATAAAGCCACTCACACACCCATATAGTCACACAGATGCCTACTCACACACAGATACATTCAGTCACACAGCCACACACATAATATATGTTAGAAGCCGTATCACTCAGTGGTACACCTAGTATACTAATTTAACTTTGATAGTAGCTTAGTATATAAGTTTAGCAATCATACTCCTAGCAAATACTTATACTCACTAGATGATGCCATCAGGAATGTCATCAGTGTTGTTATTTGAGATGTCATATATATATATATATGTAACAATCGTATTGGGAAATAGGAATGACGCCCGGCATTAATGTTCTCAGTTACTGGTCCCTACCAGTATCTTATTTTTTAAATCACAAACTGCCATTTACTGAGAATCAAAACACAAGAAGTAACTTTTTCTTGAATATTTCTTTGATATTCTTTTATTCTTTCTTCAGATACTTTCTCAAAACATCACGCAGCCTCCAAAGTTGTGTGAGTATTCGGAAATAGCCAAAACGTGTTTCGCTCCCAATTGAGCTTCTTCAAACTGATATTAGTAAGAGTCTAAATAGGGTTCTCTCTTCTTTCAGGTTATTTGCACCAAACTTAGTGAACTTAAACGTAATAGTGTTCTTGTGCCTTCTTTTGTTTCTATCTCTGTCTCAGATATAATAAATGTGGTTAGTTCACATTAAGGCACTACTTAAGAAATTACCAGCCAAGAAAGATCAAGAATATCGTTTTCAAAAGTTAATTTAATATTAATACAATAGCATTTAGCATGGGTTTAAGAAGATAACTTACGTGGAACAGGGGTCAACTCTGTGTTGTAATTCCTGTGAGAAATTTAATGTGATGATATAGGAATTGATGGTTCATTTAGGGGTACAGTCTATGAAGTCCCGCACTTTCTGCACAGTAGAATGTACTGAATGTACTAATTTTCATTTTTTTCTGTATCTTGCAAATGATTGATGTAGTTCTTTTGCATTTCAGTGAGTTGTTAAATAGGAATGTGAATATTATTGGGTTAAGATCCATATTGGACAAAGTTTGTGTTAAAGAGTGTATACTTTATCTTTATTAATTTGAACATGTATTGATATAGAATTTTTGTTTGTAACAGCCCTGAAGAAGCTCAATTGGGAGCGAAACATGTGTTGGCAATTTCCGAATACTCACACAACTTTGGAGGCTGCGTGATGTTTTGATGTTTTGAGAAAGTATCTGAAGAAAGATTAAAAGAATATCAAAGAAATATTCAAGAAAAAGTTACTTCTTGTGTTTTGATTCTCAGTAAATGGCAGTTTGTGATATATATATATATATATCGGACACTCCGCGTCTTGTCCTGTTGAGCACTTACTTTTGTGAACTTCATTCCCATGCAGCATCTGTCCCGGTAAGATGTACTCTGGGAGTTGCAGTGTATACAACACTGCCTCTGATGCGCAATCATGTGATCGGGAACTGTTAAGTGCCTCCACCAATGAGATGGAACAGGACTATTTTAAACGTGGGTGGGGCAGCAACCTGTTGTACAGCGGCATCCGAAGAAGGCTAATTGTAGCCGAAATGCATCATGCCAATGCTGTGAAAATTAAAAGGCTACCTAATCTACTCCCCGTGTGGCCTCTACCTTCTCTACATTTGGAGGGGGTTTGTTGCATTTTTCCACGTCGACCAGAGGCGTGTTCTAGAGGCCCCATCCCGCAAATTGGCTGCAGCACTGTTGGTGCCTGCTGTGGCAGTTCTTGTGTTTTCCAAGTTATTGGATTGCTGCAGCCCGCCTGAACAAGTGAGAGACATAAGGGTCGCTGTGAAATGCAGCTCGTGATTCTACGAGGAGCGGGTTACATTGTTCTCCTGTTTACGACCCGATGGATACTCAGTTGCCAAGGTTGGGACGCAAAGGGGACTTAAGGAGGCACTTTTTGTTGGATTTCCATCTATCAGGATTAACACGCATCGGACACTCCGCGTCTTGTCCTGTTGAGCACTTACTTTTGCGAACTTCATTCCCATGCAGCATCTGTCCCGGTAAGATGTACTCTGGGAGTTGCAGTGTATACAACACTGCCTCTGATGCGCAATCATGTGATCGGGAACTGTTAAGTGCCTCCACCAATGAGATGGAACAGGACTATTTTAAACGTGGGTGGGGCAGCAACCTGTTGTACAGCGGCATCCGAAGAAGGCTGATTGTAGCCGAAATGCATCATGCCAATGCTGTGAAAATTAAAAGGCTTCCTAAACTACTCCCCGTGTGGCCTCTACCTTCTCTACATTTGGAGGGGGTTTGTTGCATTTTTCCACGTCGACCAGAGGCGTGTTCTAGAGGCCCCGTCCCGCAAGTTGGCTGCAGCACTGCTGGTGCCTGCTGTGGCAGTTCTTGTGTTTTCCAAGTTATTGGATTGCTGCAGCCCGCCTGAACAAGTGAGAGACATAAGGGTCACTGTGAAATGCAGCTCGTGATTCTACGAGGAGCGGGTTACATTGTTCTCCTGTTTACGACCCAATGGATACTCAGTTGCCAAGGTTGGGACGCAAAGGGGACTTAAGGAGGCACTTTTTGTTGGATTTCCATCTATCAGGATTAACACGCATCGGACCCTCCGCGTCTTGTCCTGTTGAGCACTTACTTTTGCGAACTTCATTCCCATGCAGCATCTGTCCCGGTAAGATGTACTCTGGGAGTTGCAGTGTATACAACACTGCCTCTGATGCGCAATCATGTGATCGGGAACTGTTAAGTGCCTCCACCAATGAGATGGAACAGGACTATTTTAAACGTGGGTGGGGCAGCAACCTGTTGTACAGCGGCATCCGAAGAAGGCTGATTGTAGCCGAAATGCATCATGCCAATGCTGTGAAAATTAAAAGGCTTCCTAATCTACTCCCCGTGTGGCCTCTACCCTCTCTACATTTGGAGGGGGTTTGTTGCATTTTTCCACGTCGACCAGAGGCGTGTTCTAGAGGCCCCGTCCCGCAAGTTGGCTGCAGCACTGCTGGTGCCTGCTGTGGCAGTTCTTGTGTTTTCCAAGTTATTGGATTGCTGCAGCCCGCCTGAACGAGTGAGAGACATAAGGGTCACTGTGAAATGCAGCTCGTAATTCTACGAGGAGCGGGTTACATTGTTCTCCTGTTTACGACCCGATGGATACTCAGTTGCCAAGGTTGGGACGCAAAGGGGATTTAAGGAGGCACTTTTGGTTGGATTTCCATCTATCAGGATTAACACGCATCGGACACTCCGCGTCTTGTCCTGTTGAGCACTTACTTTTGCGAACTTCATTCCCATGCAGCATCTGTCCCGGTAAGATGTACTCTGGGAGTTGCAGTGTATACAACACTGCCTCTGATGCGCAATCATGTGATCGGGAACTGTTAAGTGCCTCCACCAATGAGATGGAACAGGACTATTTTAAACATGGGTGGGGCAGAAACCTGTTGTACAGCGGCATCCGAAGAAGGCTGATTTTAGCCGAAATGCATCATGCCAATGCTGTGAAAATTAAAAGGCTTCCTAATCTACTCCCCGTGTGGCCTCTACCTTCTCTACATTTGGAGGGGGTTTGTTGCATTTTTCCATGTTGACCAGAGGCGTGTTCTAGAGGCCCCGTCCCGCAAGTTGGCTGCAGCACTGCTGGTGCCTGCTGTGGCAGTTCTTGTGTTTTCCAAGTTATTGGATTGCTGCAGCCCGCCTGAACGAGTGAGAGACATAAGGGTCACTGTGAAATGCAGCTCGTGATTCTACGAGGAGCGGGTTACATTGTTCTCCTGTTTACGACCCGATGGATACTCAGTTGCCAAGGTTGGGACGCAAAGGGGACTTAAGGAGGCACTTTTTGTTGGATTTCCATCTATCAGGATTAACACGCATCGGACACTCCGCGTCTTGTCCTCTTGAGCACTTACTTTTGCCAACTTCATTCCCATGCAGCATCTGTCCCGGTAAGATGTACTCTGGGAGTTGCAGTGTATACAACACTGCCTCTGATGCGCAATCATGTGATCGCGAACTGTTAAGTGCCTCCACCAATGAGATGGAACAGGACTATTTTAAACGTGGGTGGGGCAGCAACCTGTTGTACAGCGGCATCCGAAGAAGGCTGATTGTAGCCGAAATGCATCATGCCAATGCTGTGAAAATTAAAAGGCTTCCTAATCTACTCCCCGTGTGGCCTCTACCTTCTCTACATTTGGAGGGGGTTTGTTGCATTTTTCCACGTCGACCAGAGGCGTGTTCTAGAGGCCCCGTCCCGCAAGTTGGCTGCAGCACTGCTGGTGCCTGCTGTGGCAGTTCTTGTGTTTTCCAAGTTATTGTATTGCTGCAGCCCGCCTGAACGAGTGAGAGACATAAGGGTCACTGTGAAATGCAGCTCGTGATTCTACGAGGAGCGGGTTACATTGTTCTCCTGTTTACGACCCGATGGATACTCAGTTGCCAAGGTTGGGACGCAAAGGGGACTTAAGGAGGCACTTTTTGTTGGATTTCCATCTATCAGGATTAACACGCATCGGACACTCCGCGTCTTGTCCTCTTGAGCACTTACTTTTGCGAACTTCAGTCCCATGCAGCATCTGTCCCGGTAAGATGTACTCTGGGAGTTGCAGTGTATACAACACTGCCTCTGATGCGCAATCATGTGATCGGGAACTGTTACGTGCCTCCACCAATGAGATGGAACAGGACTATTTTAAACATGGGTGGGGCAGCAACCTGTTGTACAGCGGCATCCGAAGAAGGCTGATTGTAGCCGAAATGCATCATGCCAATGCTGTGAAAATTAAAAGGCTTCCTAATCTACTCCCCGTGTGGCCTCTACCTTCTCTACATTTGGAGGGGGTTTGTTGCATTTTTCCACGTCGACCAGAGGCGTGTTCTAGAGGCCCCGTCCCGCAAGTTGGCTACAGCACTGCTGGTGCCTGCTGTGGCAGTTCTTGTATTTTCCAAGTTATTGGATTGCTGCAGCCCGCCTGAACGAGTGAGAGACATAAGGGTCGCTGTGAAATGCAGCTCGTGATTCTACGAGGAGCGGGTTACATTGTTCTCCTGTTTACGACCCGATGGATACTCAGTTGCCAAGGTTGGGACGCAAAGGGGACTTAAGGAGGCACTTTTTGTTGGATTTCCATCTATCAGGATTAACACGCATCGGACACTCCACGTCTTGTCCTCTTGAGCACTTACTTTTGCCAACTTCATTCCCATGCAGCATCTGTCCCGGTAAGATGTACTCTGGGAGTTGCAGTGTATACAACACTGCCTCTGATGCGCAATCATGTGATCGGGAACTGTTAAGTGCCTCCACCAATGAGATGGAACAGGACTATTTTAAACGTGGGTGGGGCAGCAACCTGTTGTACAGCGGCATCCGAAGAAGGCTGATTGTAGCCGAAATGCATCATGCCAATGCTGTGAAAATTAAAAGGCTTCCTAATCTACTCCCCGTGTGGCCTCTACATTCTCTACATTTGGAAGGGCTTTGTTGCATATATATATATATATATATATATATATATGCAACTTCTCCTCGCCACCTCCACAGCAAGCACGGACACGGACCAGCAGATAAGTGCAAAAAATTATTTATTCGCTATATGCCGCCATAACGTTTCGGCTCGTCCGAGCCTTGTTCACATGACATATATATATATTCACTGAAAAAACCATAGGTTTCAGGGACGTTATAGTTAGTTGGACATTTCACTCCTACAAAACCAGAGAAATTCCGGCGTTATAGTTAGTTCAGCTAACTATAACTCGTGCCCCCGCAATGCACTGCTGATGACATCACATATTACATCATTCATGACATGGTCAGTGACATCACTGATGACATCACTGATGACATCTCAAATGACATCACTGATGACATCACTGATGACATCATCCAGTGAATGTGTTTTTCTTTAAAGTTTAAATATGTATTATATATATACCAAGGTGTATTGAAGAATGAGTATAAGTGTCTGGATGGAGGATTTAGTAGGTGTGTGACTGACTGTTTAACTGAGTTATTACATGTGTCTTACTGAATGCATGCGTTAGTGACTAAACTGTGCGAATGTCTATATCAGTCTGTTTGCTGTTGTATAAGCTGCTGCATGGGTTGGTCAGTAGCTACATGAGTGTCTATATGGGTTATTAATTGGTTGCCAGAGTATTTGTATGGGTGCCTGAGTGTGTGTGTGGGTGCGTGGGAGGTGTGTGACTCTGTGCATACATGTTTGAGTGGTTGATTCACTGGGTGTATGGGTTCAAGAGTGCATGTGGGAACAGCTGTATGCGTGTGTGAGTGTGTGTATGGGTGTGTTAGTGAGTGAATGGATATCTCAGTGGTACATGTCCAACTAACTACATATGTAAAAGACAGTGTATGTGAGAGTTGGAGTATATAAATGACTATACGTGAGAGTGAGTGATTGTGAGAGTGGCTATATGGATGAGTGTGTACTTGTATCAGTGATTGTATAAGAGAGTAATTATGCGTTTCCTTCTGTTTGAATAAGTGATGTGTTGTGTGTATAACTGTATAGGTCAGTAAATGGAAGTGTGATTGATTATTTGCATGACTGACTAGGTGTGTGAGTAACTCTGGATGAGTGCTGGTGTGTGAGTGTCTGTTTAGGTGTATGAGTGCATATGATAGTGTTGTATTGATGAGTGACTGCATGTATGAGTGATTGTATGGGTGAATGAGTGGATGAGTGTGTAGACCTAAGAACCAGTGATTAGATATGTAGTAAGTGGTATTGGTGTGTCTATGGTTTCAAAAATGGTATTATGTTTTTTGGAGTGGGTGTATCAAAGGTTATATTAGGGTGTGAGAAGGTGCATCAGATTGTCACATGGATGATGTCATCAGTGATGTCATTTGAGATGCCATCAGTGATGTCATCAGTGATGTCACTGACCATGTCATGAATGATGTAATATGTGATGTCATCAGCAGTGCATTGCGGGGGCGCGAGTTATAGTTAGCTGAACTAACTATAACGTCGGAATTTCTCTGGTTTTGTACGAGTGAAATGTCCAACTAACTATAACGTCCCTGAAACCTATGTTTTTTTCAGTGAATTTCAAAGGTTTTTTAAATGCTAATTTCTAACTATAACGTCCCTGAAACCTATGGTTTTTTCAGTGAATTTCTAAGGTTTTTAAAATGCTAATTTCTAACTATAACATGCCTGAAACCTATGGTTTTTTCAGTGAATTTCAAACGTTTTTTAAATGCTAATTTCTAATTATAATGTTCATTAAACCTATGGTTTTTTCAGTGATTTTAAATTATCATTCCATTGTCAACCTAGTGAAAACAGCCGATATCGCCAGTTTTCCAACAATAGCTTCCGCAAAACAATTCGCCACAAATGAGAGCGACAACTAATGCTAATAATATGCAGAGTAGGCGTTCCCGTGCAAAAATAACACAAAAACACCACTTCCCGATATTTTCAACGAGCAGCCAAATCTGGGGTGCGATCCAAAAACAGGCGATAAGCTGCGTTAGCAGTAGGAATTTAACATCTGCCTTTTACTGGTGTAAAGCAGGACGACTACCTACAGTGTGAAAGGGAGCCCAGCCCAGAACCACATCTGAAGACCAACACATGTCATAGAGCTACTGACCATGCAGCTCCGACACCCAAGAAGGCCACAACACCCACTGCCATCACCCTCAGGACCTCCCCCCCGGAACACCCCCCTCCCTACTAACACCGAGGCAGCGCAGAACAGGACAGCGGACCTTCCAAAAACAGCATGGTCCCTCAGCCACACAATAGCTGAATCTTGGGAGATGTGGCAACCAAGTATGTGTGAAGGACGCAAGTCAGTATGCAAGGAAGGGTATGGAGTTCCTCAAAGACAAATAACAGAAAAGAAGAGATACTGTGGGGTGTGAGTAGTATAAAGGTAGCTACTTGCCAAGTCGAAGAAAAAGGCAAACTAAAGGGGGGGGAACCCCTTGGTGGAACTAGGGCTCTCACACACCCAGCAAGCTAGGTGTCATGCTTCATCATATGAGCCTGCCCCTCGTCCAGTCGGCGCTGCAATACCGGACGGGCTCCCGAACCGGGGCTCTTTAGCGGGGATCTTCTGTTCCTGCCGGTGGGTGCAGTGGGGGTAAGAGGCCCAGTGTGTGTAGACGTGAGAGAGAAGTGAATTAAAACAGGTCAGTTAATCCTAGCCGTGATTTAATTTATAAGGTAAACCGCCTGATTAAAAATATATAGAGAGGGACAGTACACTAGATGTAATGTGTCTAGTCATATAGTCCTACTCTCAGATGATCGACATGTTTCGTGCCTCTAATGTCAGGGGGATCTGGGCACTTCCTCAGGATCAAAGTGAAAAACTATCTACACTACGTGGTCAAGTGACATACTACCTACCACGTGTTAAGGTCGGTGACCTATCCTGCTGTCTAGAATTGCTAGCAACAGTACCGGCGGTAATGAAATGGTTCCGGCGGCAGGGTAGGTCGCAGGCTTGGCGTGGCTACACGCGGGACCCACAACGGATCCCCCTGACATTAGAGGCACGAAACATGTTGATCATCTGAGAGTAGGACTATATGACTAGACACATTACATCTAGTGTACTGTCCCTCTCTATATATTTTTAATCAGGCGGTTTACCTTATAAATTAAATCACGGCTAGGATTAACTGACCTGTTTTAATTCACTTCTCTCTCACGTCTACACACACTGGGCCTCTTACCCCCACTGCACCCACCGGCAGGAACAGAAGATCCCCGCTAAAGAGCCCCGGTTCGGGAGCCCGTCCGGTATTGCAGCGCCAACTGGACGAGGGGCAGGCTCATATGATGAAGCATGACACCTAGCTTGCTGGGTGTGTGAGAGCCCTAGTTCCACCAAGGGGTTCCCCCCCCCTTTAGTTTGCCTTTTTCTTCGACTTGGCAAGTAGCTACCTTTATACTACTCACACCCCACAGTATCTCTTCTTTTCTGTTATTTGTCTTTGAGGAACTCCATACCCTTCCTTGCATACAGTCTCCCCGGGCTTGTACGTTGGACCTCGTTAAACTAGCCCGCCCGCGTCCCCCCTTTGTTAATCAAGGACGCAAGTCACCCATCAATAAAAATGCGCACAATACCAAGTGTAGCGGTGATGTGGTGGACAGACCTCACTATGCAGAGCACAAACCTCTCCATGTGGACATATACTGCTGGTGCTTGTAGTGTTGTGGACAATAGACGCAACCAGGTTACCTCAGGCAGTGGGGAAGATCTCGGTCATGTAGCTGTGTTGTCCCCCCCTGGAAGCGGAAGCGGAGTGGGCTGGTCCAATGTATGCCACTCCAGCGTAGGAGTATGAATAAATAGGCTGGGGCTCTGGGCGTGGTTCACTTGTGGGAAGGACAAAGCGTCTGCCAGGGCGGCAGCCCTCACCCTGCCACGAGGCCTCCACCGTGACCGCCGGCCTCCTCGACACAGGCCCACTGCGAACCCAGCAGCAGAGCACCACAGACTTATGTCTGTACAGACTACTGCCTTCGATCTACACTGCGGACAGCAGGGCTCACAATTCAGATCGAGTCGCGATTGCAGATGACGCAGTCCAGTATGCAAGAGACATTGCTCCCAGTGCGGCCGACCCGGACCACGCATCATCGTAGACTGCGCACACACTGAGTGCTTCAGGTGCCACTAACTCAGTGCACCACAAGTCAATGCCACGTGGACTTATTAAGACAGAATTCATTAGGCAAAAGACAATGCTACCAGTGCGGCCCGCCCGGACCACGCATCATCGCAGGCTCCACACACGCTGGTTGCTTCAGGTGACACTAACTGTACAGCTCAACTCAACGCCACATGGCTGTGGGCCCTTGCTGACCGCTGCCTCCGGCCTACACTGCGGTCATCAGGGCTCACATTTAAAATTGACTCTTGATTCATTAATTGCAGAGTCCAGTAGGCAACTAAGTATTACGTCCCTAAAACCTACATAATATCCTTTTAGTATCCTTGCTTCAAGAACTTATTTTATATCAGTTATAGCTTTAGTACAATGACCAAATTCATCTTGCAAGTCCAAAGGAACACTGAATGGCAGTCTACACTGCGGACAGCAGAGCTCACAATTTGAATTCAGTCTTGATTTATTAATTGCAGACAGAATTGTACTCTATGTCCTCGAATTTTGTCAAGAGAAAGTGACAAAAAGCATTCCTTGATGTCTGTGCTGACTACTGCCTTCGATCTACACTGCAGTCAGCAGGGCTCACAATACAGATCGAGTCGCGATTGCAGATGATGCACTCCAGTAGGCAAGAGACATTGCATCATCGCTGGCTGCGCACACACTGAGCGCCACACCTACCACTAACTCTATGCAGCTCAAGTCAACGCCATGTGGCTGTGGACTCTTCCTGACCACTGCCTCCGGCCTACACTGCGGTCAGCAGGGCTCACAATTCAGATCGAGTCGCGATTGCAGATGACGCAGTCCAGTAGGCAACAGACATTGCATGATCGCTGGCTGCACACATGCTGAGCGCCACACCTACCACTAACTCTATGCAGCTCAAGTCAACGCCACGTGGCTGTGGGCTCTTCTTGACCACTGCCTCCGGCCTACACTGCGGTCAGCAGGGCTCACAATTCAGATCGAGTCGCGATTGCAGATGACGCAGTCCAGTAGGCAAGAGACATTGCATCATCGCTGGCTGCGCATACGCTGAGCGCCACACCTACCACTAACTGTATGCGGCTCAAGTCAACGCCACGTGGCTGTAGGCCCTTCCTGACCGCTGCCTCCGGCCTACACTGTGCTCAGCAGGGCTCACAATTCAAATTCAGTCTTCATTCATTAATTTCAGAGTCCAGTAGGCAACTAACTATAACGTCCCTGAAACCTACATATTTCGACAGTGTATTCCATAAATGTTTCATCTTTTGTTCCATACACCTACACTGCGGTTAGCAGAGCTCACAATTTAAATTGAGACATGATTTATTTATTGCAGACAGAGTTGTACTCTATGTCCTCGAATTTTGTAAACAGGAAGTGACTAAAAGCATTCTTCGATGTCTGTGCTGACTACTGCCTTCGATCTACACTGCGGATAGCAGGGCTCACAATTCACATCGAGTCGCGATTGCAGATGACGCAGTCCAGTAGGCAACAGACATTGCTCCCAGTGCGGCTCGCCCGCACCACGCATCATCGCTGGCTGTGCACACGCTGAATGCTTCTGATGCCCCTATCTCAGTGCAGCACAACTCATGGACCCTTTATGATACAATGTTTTGTGTATAATTTCACATCTGCTGCCCCTACCTCAGTGTACCACAAGTCATGGACCCTTTACGATACAATCTTGTGTGTATTATTTCACATCTGTTGCCCCTACCTTAGTGCAGCACAAATCATTGACCCTTTATGATTGAATCTGTGTGTCTGATCCAATGATTACTGTTGTACTTGTTGCCAGCACCAACCATTCCCGGAGGGCTGGCTTACACTCACCCCACACGCATCCAGCACAGACGTCACTGGACATGTGACCCTGGTAATAAAAATGAGTCGAGCGCACGTGCCCGTACCCAGTTCCACTATCTATCTGTGTCCGTGTGTTCATTATGTATGCAAGATGCCGCCCCTGGGCCCTACCACATTACATTGTGCTGTGGACAGCATATGCAACCATGTTACCTCTGGCAGTGGGGAAAACTTCGGTTATGTAACTTTCTCTCGGTCATTGTACAAGTACGTACGTAGAGACTGGATCATTAGAGTACTGCAAGGAGAGTGTATAGTGAATTTATAAGTGCTTGGGGATTGGCGGAGTAATTGTATAAGTACATATGTTGGCGCAGCCTAACCCCGAACACAAGCTTGACTCTAATTGGCTGCCCTCCATGTGCCAAAAACTGAAACTTGAACTTTGCATGGCCCTGTATTGCTACAGCTGCAACACTCCACTGAATGTGCAATAAACATTCATATCCACACAGATGTGTCATGTCCACCATCTTTCATGTGTGGAACTATGGATGAATGTAGGGTCAGTGATTTCCCGTACCTTCCATGTTGGCCCTGTTATGGGACTTGGCTCACAGAGTGACACATTGGCGCTTGCGACCCGGGTGACGTCAGCACTACAACAGGGACACCCGCATCAGTTGATTCCTCATACAGCCCAGGATGGAGCCACGCCCATAGCTCCAGAGTCATTCTTCACAGCCTCACGCAGGACTGGCATACGCCAGGCCAGCCCACTCCGCTTACGCTTACAGGGAAGGACAACAATGCTACATGGCCCAGATTTTCATTGCAGTGATCTGCTGGTCACACCCTAGTTGTCAGTACGCCACAGCCACTCCCTCAAGGCTAGTATACACCCACACCACACCCATCCAGCACAGGCGTCACAGGACACGTGACCCTGCAAATAAAAAAGGCCGGGCGCACCTGCTCGACGCCATTTCAGAGTTGCTCACACCGGATGCACTGCGGCCGGCACAGGCACACCGGGACGGTGACTTTCGATCCACTGAGGTACGGGTACTGTAACTGCTGAGCGGGTGTGCAGCCTGCGATGATGGCCCGTCCCGGTGGTCTGGACAGCTCAGGTTTTGTGTGCCCTGCTGGACCACAGTGTAGGCCTGAGCCATCAGACACCGCAGGCCTACCGCCACAGGGCGTCGCCTCGCTGGTCACAGAGTTAGTGGCACCGCAAGGGCTGAGCGGGTGTGCAGCCTGCGATGAAAAGCCTGGTGCACTGGTATGTCCTCTGCCATGGCGAAATCAAGACCCAGCACCAAATGTGAGACCTGGTGGCCTGCGGAGCGGGCTGCATGATATGCAGGGTGCCGTGTCCGCGGGCCCCGGGCTTGGGGCTTGCAGCGGCATGTGGTAGGCCCTCTTTTCTACATGCAGGTTGCGAAAGGTGAGCAGAGAGGCTTGTTTGCGCAGCGGTGGGCAGTCATTTCCGGGCAGTGGGAGTGGATGGGGTGCAGCAGCCTGGGTGCGCAGCGGCGGACAGTCACCTCCGGGCAGTGGGAGTGGATGGGTGCAGCGGCCTGGGTGCGCAGCAGCGGACAGACACCTCTGAGCAGTGGAAGTGGATGGGGTGCAGCAGCCTGGATGCACAAAGGCAGGACAGAGAATTAGGCGTGTGCAGTTGTATGTACTCTGCCTTTACTGATTCCATACTACGTTTCAGATGAGTAAGCTTGAGGGCTCCACTATGTCCCGGCACGTGGCTGGAGACACACCGGTGACGGAAAGGTGAGCTGTGAGGGTTTTGTCCACAGTGTGGGCACTCACTGTCCCTCTCCATCTCTTCCTTTCTCTCCCTCACACTCTTTCTCTCTCTCTTCCTCTCTCTCTCACTTTATCTCTTCCTCTCTCTCACACTGTTTTTTTCTTTCTCTCTCTCTACCTCTCTCTCTCTTTCTCTCTATCTCACTCTTCCTCTGTTTCTCTCTTCCTCTTTCTCACACTGTTTCTCTCTTTCTCTCTCTCTTCCTCTCTCTCACTGTTTCTCTCTCTCTTCCTCTCTCTCTCACTCTTTCTCTCTTTCTCTTTGTCTACCTCTCACTCTTTCTTTCTTTCTCTCTCTCTCTCTACCTCTCTCTCACTCTTTCTCTCTCTCTCTCCTTTGATGGACGCATGACGCACAATCTTATCTTGCTTTTTGTCTAGCAGGCTGTGATTCACAGATTGACGACCCCCCGACACGGACCTCCCGCCACGAGGCGATGACTTCAGTTCCACTGAGTTAGTGCCACCAGAGCTGAGCGCGTGTGCAGCCTGCGATGATGCGTGGCCATCCTGCAATCAACACCCACTTTGAATTGTGAGCTCGGCTTGACCGCGTGTACGCAACGCCTGAGGAGGTTGCTTCGGCACGTGGTGGACCCTCTTAGACACACGCCAGTGGCAGAAGGTGAGCAGAGAGGCTTGTTTCCGCAGCAGCGAGCAGTCACCTCTGGGCGGTGGGAGTGGATAGTGTGCAGCACCCTGGGTGCACAAGAGCGGGCAGACACCTCCGAGCAGTGGGAGTGGATGGGGTGCAGCAGCCTGGGTGCACAGGAGCGGGCAGACACCTCTAGGCAGTGGGAGTGGATGGGATGCAGCAGTCTGGGTGCGCAGGAACGGGCAGTCACCTCCGGGCAGTGGGACTGGACGGGGTGCACCAGCCTGGGTGCACAGCAGCGGGCAGACACCTCTGGGCAGTGGGAGTGGATGGGGTACAGCAGCCTGGGTGCGCAGAGGCGGGCAGACACCTCTGGGCGGCGGGAGTCGATGGGTTGCAGCAGCCTGGGTGAGCAGGGGCGAAACAGAGAATTAGGCGTGTGCAGTTGTATGTACTCTGCCATTACTGATTCTATACTATGTTTCAGAAGACTAAACTTGAAGACTGCACTATGTCCCGGCACGTGGTTGGAGACACACCGGTGGCAGAAAGGTGAGCTGTGAGGATTTTCTCCACAGTGTCAACACTCACTCGCCCTCTCCATCTCTTCCTTTCTGTCACTCAAACTCTTTCTCTCTCTCTCACTCTCTATCTCTTCCTTTCTCTCTCTCACACTCTTTCTCTCTTTCTATGTCTCTTCCTCTCTCTCTCATTCTTTCTTTCTCTCTCTTTTCCACTCTGTCTCACTCTCTCTCTCTCTCTCTCTCTACCTCTCTCTCACACTGTTTCTCTCTTTCTCTCTCTCTTCCTTGTATCTCACTCTTTGTCTCTTCCTCTCTCTCTCACTCTTTCTCTCTTTCTCTGTGTTCCTCTCTGTCTCACTTTTTCTTTCTTTCTCTCTCTCTTCCTCTCTCTCACTCTTTCTCTCTTTCTCTCTCTCTCTCTCTCTCCTTTGATGGATGCATAACGCACAATCTTATCTTTCTTTTTGTCTTGCAGGCTGTGATTCATAAATTGTTGAGGGATGACACGCCATACCTGTACCTACTTTTATTTTGTTGTTTTGTTTAAATAAAATGTTTTATATGTAAATCCACCCGGGCAATGGGACTGGATGGGGTGCAGCAGCCTGGGTGCACAGCAGCGGGCAGACACCTCTGGGCAGTGGCAGTGGATGGGGTACAGCAGCCTGGGTGCGCAGAGGTGGGCAGACACCTCTGGGCGGCAGGAGTCGATGGGGTGCAGCAGCCTGAGTGCGCAGGGGCGGACAGACACCTCTGGGCGGTGGGAGTCGATGGGGTGCAGCAGCCTGGGTGCGCAGGGGCGAAACAGAAAATTAGGCGTGTGCAGTTGTATGTACTCTGCCATTACTGATTCTATACTATGTTTCAGATGACTAAACTTGAAGACTGCACTATGTCCCGGCACGTGGTTGGAGACACACCGGTGGCAGAAAGGTGAGCTGTGAGGATTTTCTCCACAGTGTCAACACTCACTCTCCCTCTTCATCTCTTCCTTTCTGTCACTCACACTCTTTCTCTCTCTCTCACTCTCTATCTCTTCCTTTCTCTCTCTCACACTCTTTCTCTCTTTCTATGTCTCTTCCTCTCTCTCTCATTCTTTCTTTCTCTCTCTTTTCCTCTCTGTCTCACTCTTTCTCTCTCTCTCTACCTCTCTCTCACACTGTTTCTCTCTTTCTCTCTCTCTTCCTTGTATCTCACTCTTTGTCTCTTCCTCTCTCTCTCACTCTTTCTCTCTTTCTCTGTCTTCCTCTCTGTCTCACTTTTTCTTTCTTTCTCTCTCTCTTCCTCTCTCTCACTCTTTCTCTCTTTCTCTCTCTCTCTCTCCTTTGATGGACGCATAACGCACAATCTTATCTTTCTTTTTGTCTTGCAGGCTGTGATTCACAAATTGTTGAGGGATGACACGCCATACCTGTACCTACTTTTATTTTGTTGTTTTGTTTAAATAAAATGTTTTATATGTAAATCCACCCGGGCAATGGGACTGGATGGGGTGCAGCAGCCTGGGTGCACAGCAGCGGGCAGACACCTCTGGGCAGTGGCAGTGGATGGGGTACAGCAGCCTGGGTGCGCAGAGGTGGGCAGACACCTCTGGGCGGCAGGAGTCGATGGGGTGCAGCAGCCTGAGTGCGCAGGGGCGGACAGACACCTCTGGGCGGTGGGAGTCGATGGGGTGCAGCAGCCTGGGTGCGCAGGGGCGAAACAGAAAATTAGGCGTGTGCAGTTGTATGTACTCTGCCATTACTGATTCTATACTATGTTTCAGATGACTAAACTTGAAGACTGCACTATGTCCCGGCACGTGGTTGGAGACACACCGGTGGCAGAAAGGTGAGCTGTGAGGATTTTCTCCACAGTGTCAACACTCACTCTCCCTCTTCATCTCTTCCTTTCTGTCACTCACACTCTTTCTCTCTCTCTCACTCTCTATCTCTTCCTTTCTCTCTCTCACACTCTTTCTCTCTTTCTATGTCTCTTCCTCTCTCTCTCATTCTTTCTTTCTCTCTCTTTTCCTCTCTGTCTCACTCTTTCTCTCTCTCTCTACCTCTCTCTCACACTGTTTCTCTCTTTCTCTCTCTCTTCCTTGTATCTCACTCTTTGTCTCTTCCTCTCTCTCTCACTCTTTCTCTCTTTCTCTGTCTTCCTCTCTGTCTCACTTTTTCTTTCTTTCTCTCTCTCTTCCTCTCTCTCACTCTTTCTCTCTTTCTCTCTCTCTCTCTCCTTTGATGGACGCATAACGCACAATCTTATCTTTCTTTTTGTCTTGCAGGCTGTGATTCACAAATTGTTGAGGGATGACACGCCATACCTGTACCTACTTTTATTTTGTTGTTTTGTTTAAATAAAATGTTTTATATGTAAATCCACCCGGGCAATGGGACTGGATGGGGTGCAGCAGCCTGGGTGCACAGCAGCGGGCAGACACCTCTGGGCAGTGGCAGTGGATGGGGTACAGCAGCCTGGGTGCGCAGAGGTGGGCAGACACCTCTGGGCAGCAGGAGTCGATGGGGTGAAGCAGCCTGAGTGCGCAGGGGCGGACAGACACCTCTGGGCGGCGGGAGTCGATGGGGTGCAGCAGCCTGGGTGCGCAGGGGCGAAACAGAAAATTAGGCGTGTGCAGTTGTATGTACTCTGCCATCACTGATTCTATACTATGTTTCAGATGACTAAATTTGAAGACTGCACTATGTCCCGGCACGTGGTTGGAGACACACCGGTGGCAGAAAGGTGAGCTGTGAAGATTTTCTCCACAGTGTCAACACTCACTCTCCCTCTCCATCTCTTCCTTTCTGTCACTCACACTCTTTCTCTCTCTCTCACTCTCTATCTCTTCCTTTCTCTCTCTCACACTCTTTCTCTCTTTCTATGTCTCTTCCTCTCTCTCTCATTCTTTCTTTCTCTCTCTTCCTCTCTGTCTCACTCTTTCTCTCTCTCTCTTCCTCTCTCTCACACTGTTTCTCTCTTTCTCTCTCTCTTCCTTGTATCTCACTCTTTCTCTCTTTCTCTCTTTCTCTCTCTCTTCCTCTCTCTCTCACTCTTTCTCTCTTTCTCTGTCTTCCTCTCTGTCTCACTCTTTCTTTCTCTCTCTCTTCCTCTCTCTCACTCTTTCTCTCTTTCTCTCTCTCTCCTTTGATGGACGCATGACGCACAATCTTATCTTTCTTTTTGTCTTGCAGGCTGTGATTCACAAATTGTCGAGGGATGACACGCCATACCTGTACCTACTTTTATTTTGTTGTTTTGTTTAAATAAAATGTTTTATATGTAAATCCATAGATGACTGAGATTCTTATTTGTCCAACCTCACATGCATCTTCTTTACTATAATTGTGCGACATCAGCCAATTTGTTATGTTCCAGATTTCCTAAGGTTGCTGCCACATTTGTTTGTGTGGGGGGGAGGTGAGGGGGGATGGCGGACAAGGGGCTGGTGGCAGGGGGTGTCGGAGCAGTGTTGGGTGTCTGAGCTGCATGATCGTTGACTCCATTGCATCTGTTGTCATTCACGTGTGGCTCTGGGCTGGACTCCCTTTCATATTGCAGGTTGTAGTCCGACTTTACACCAGCTCAGAGCAGGTGTAAACTTTCTGCTACTAACGCACCTTATCGCCTGTTTTGTACTCTCTTCGACGATCTTGCTGGTGGTTGAGACACTTGCAAAGTGATGTGTTCGCTGCTTTTTGCACGGGAACGCCTACTCTACATCTCATTAGCAATATTTGCCGGAGTCATCCGTGACGATGCTTTTTGAGGCTGCTATCGCTGGTAAACTGGTGATATGGGCTGTTTGCTCCAGCTTGTGAATGGTGCGTTAAATTTATCACCATTTTGGTTGCGATAAAGTGCCGTTAACTCGGCGATATGTCCTTGAGAATATACCCCTTGGTGTTTGAAAGACTTAAGAAGTACTCGAGTGCCGCGCTGAGAGCCACGCACCCATCGCTTTCACAAGTTTGCTATGACAGGGCGGGAGCCGCGCGGCTCCCGCCCTGTCATAGCAAACAGCACTGTCCCAGGGATGGACACCCCGGGACACTGCAGGAGCCGGCCCTGTGGGGTGGCAGTCCCCAGGGCCATCACGGGCTCCAGGAGGGGGTCCGCGCGCCCCCCTCCCAACATGATTGAAGCCCCGGGCAGGTGGTGGTCCCCGGGGCTGCGGGGGCCCCAGCGCGCCCCCGCTATTATTTTTTAAGAAATGCCCCAGGGACCTAGCCCACCTGGGGGCCTCATTAAAATAAAACGCGGGAACCCGCGCTTCATTGCTTTTAAACAATTTCGGCAGAATTCGCGACCCCAGCGCGAATTGCGCCGAAATTAAAAAAAAAATGCTTTTTTTTGGCCCTGGGGGTCCTTCTGGGACCCCATGAGCAGGCCTAGGGGGTCAGGGTGTTTCTACCCTGCCCCCTTCTCTTGTTTTATATCTTTGTTTCTCTGTTTTCTGGTGACTCGCTTCTACCGAGTCACAAGATGGCTGCCAACACTTCCTGGTTTGGAGTGTTGACAGCCAATTAGAATGAAGATCGTGGTCGGGAGGGGTCGCGACTCCACCGCGTCCCTACATATCAAAACTTTTATTTTTTGAATTTCTCAGCAACTACTGAACGGATTTACACCATTTAAAAAAAGGTCGCTTTCTGATCCAAGCACTACCTTTTGCCAAATTTGGGGTAATTAAGTTCAGTAGTTTCGGCTGTAGCCTTGCCCAAAGTTTCCTATGGGAAATTGATTTTTTGACTTATTTTTGAATTTCTCAAAAACTACTGAACGGATTTACACCATTTAAAAAAAAGGTCGCTTTCTGAACCAAGCTCTACCTTGTTGCCAAATTTGGGGTAATTCCGTTCAGCAGTTCGGGCTGTAGCCCGTCTCAAAATTTCCTATGGAAATTAACATGGGGAAAATGCATTTTGGGACCCCCCTTTTTTCTCAGCCCCCGCTTGACGAATCACCCCCAAGCTTTCAGGATAGGAGCTGACCTGGATAGACTTTTTTTGGGGAGAATTTCGCGAAGATTCGTCAAACGACGCCAAAGTTATTAGCAAATCAAAAAATGCTTTTCCTATGGAAATTAGGTTCTAACTATAACTACCTACTGGCGACCGCCAGTAGGTAATATATATATATATATATATATATATATATATATATATATATATATATATATATACAGGAACAAGCTGCTCATGAAAGTCCTCGGGCCCAAGAGGGGTGGAGCACCCAGTCGGATGAGTCCACCTGCAGATTAATGAAAAACAAATCACATTCTTGACGAAAAGACGCTCACTTGGTTAAAGCGTGTAGCACTGACTTTACTCAAAAACAAGGCTTGTTTATTGCTGGCCTTGGTCACATGTAACTAGGAAACCAATCACAGTGCCATTACTACGTATAAAAAATGAACAAAGAAAGTGGACTAGCAGGTCATAATAGGATACACAATTCCAAGCATCAAAACTCATGTGGGAGTCAGTAAAATGAATACATTCATACATCAATTAAATTAATAAATAATGGCACCAGTCCGGAATATAATGCAAACAAAATAAAATAAAATAAAATGTGCACAAAATGCGGACATGTCTTCATCCAAGGTACACCGTAAGTGCATTATGGTCCAGGTAGTTCCGTAACATTATGGACCTCTGTCAGTCAAAGCAAAAGAAAGATACAGGTACGGCTTAACATGTGCCTCAGTCAGTCAAAAGGCAGTAAACAGGGGGGAGGGCAGGAAAAGGGGGGATAGCAGAAAAAGAAAAGACCAAAGAAAGTAAGGAATTTGGGGGAGAAAAAGATACCTGTGTAGTCTAAAGCATCAGGATGGTGTCCGAGGTGCCTGTAGGGGTCGCAGAAATGTGGTTTGTACCCTGGAAATGCTGGTTCATTGGGAAACGTGCCAGCACAATTAAGTAAATGCTAACGGTGCTCAGTGGCAACCATCATAGTATAAAGTGTCTGTAATGCAAAAGAAGGAAGGAACATGTGACCAAGGCATTATTCTAAAAAGCAAAATGGAGGCCTCAAAATGTTGATTTCCTATATTAATTTCCATGGGAAGTCATACAGAAAAAAGGGCTGAACGGAATTACACCAAATTTCTCAGAAAGTCATAATTGTGCTCTTCCTTATTTGCTGAAAATCTGATCAGCCATTATCGATAAATTGTGTTTAAAGCGGTGCTTGGTGTGGCCATGAAAGGGTTAAAAAGTTAGGTAGAGTCCAGTTATGCTCCGAGTGGCCACTTTAAAGGGAACCTGTTATTACTGATTGGCTAATCACATCCCTAACAATATATTGTAGCAGCCATTACAGCACTCAAGTTCATGGTCCCTGCATCCTGAATAAAAAAATTATATTAGCCATTTGGTGCCTGCAACTTGTCTCTGGGTCACATAACTGGCTGTAGTTGACAGATGGGCTTTGTGTATTCCTCATAGACAGCCACACACAATAGGGGGCTTAGGTGAGCCTGGATGGACCATCACTGGAAGAATCAGAGGGATGAGCTGGGCACAAACCCACTTACACTTGAATGGGCTGTGTCTTGCCTCCACACAAAGGACTGTATACCCCCTGTAGTTAGTCTGGAGCCAGGAAGGCAGGGCGCCTGTGCACTTCGAAAGGCATGCCTCTAGAAGATTCTCCCCACTTCAAAGGCACAACTGAGTATAAATATTGGACCTCAGACGCCATCTCTTCTGTACACTTCTCGACCTTTGTAGCCTCTGAAGAGGGACTGCTGTGCTGCTGAAAAGACTGCTGGACTGCTTGTCTGAAGGACTGCTGCCCTGCTGTGCTAACCAGCTGCCTGCTGAATCCTTTCCTGGGTGAGAAGGACTGGATCTGCCTCTCTTGAACCAAGAACCCCATACACACATCACAAGTACTGTTATTACAAAAATAGTACGCAAAATAATCTTGCATCTATTTCTAAGGCAACACATGTTTGTCTGTAATCAGATCATTTAAGCACAATGTACAGCAATAGCTTAAAAGTTAATTCAGAGTTTCTTCAAAATTTGGTTGCAATTGTTTACTCAAATAGTCTCTTTTTCACAAAGTCTCTCCTTAATTCAAGATGCACAGACAACCTTAGCCCTATTCTGTGTTCTTCTAAATGTTATCCCTACTCTTCTTCTGCAACCTTGGGCCTTGGTAAATCTTCTTAAAACAAACAAATATTTCTTTTCAGACCTTTGGCAACATTTAAGCAATTTCAGTCTTTTATATTTCTCTCATTGTTTCTGGAAATGTTATGGAACAGCTTTATCTGATTATATTGAAGTGATATCATGGATGTTTAAACAGTTCAGATTTCATATCACACAATTCATCCAATGATGCATTGAGCACTTGGTTCACGTAGTAAGTCCATTTGGGCGCAGAATACCTTAGACAAGGCACTCCCATTTAGATCTTCTCAGTCCTTGTTGTTCTCCCTCTGTGTCTCTTCCACCACTTGATTCTGTCTCCTTATTGATAGTCAGTGGTATTCGATCAACTGACACGCTTACCTTCAATCTCATTTGACCATAGTTTTGCGGCCTATTGACTTTGCGGGTGACTCTTCTTATTCCTGTGCTTGTTTCTTCACCTGGATCCTCTATTTGTGCTGATCCTGTCTCAATAGTTCTCTAGATGTAAGATTTGTCCCTTCTTCTTCATCAGAGACCTCAATGCCACTTTTCATAGTGATTTCTCACTCTTCTTGTGTGTGATGCATGCACCCAGTTTTGAACTCTAGGGCATTTAACAGCAGTGTTCTCGACCAGGATTACTTGGAAGGGGTCTTTTTAACTCGGTTCCAGACAAGTCCTTTGAACGTGCATCTTGATCACGACCCAATCTCCTGCATCGAGGTCTAAGCTCTGTTCGCGATGTGGATCTAGTGTGACAGCTGCAACCTGGTGAGAGACAGAATGCACCACATTAGCTACTCCCTTGCAGTAATCAAGTATCATATCATCTGTGATGTTCACAAGTTCTTTTGCAGGTACAAATGGCAATCTCATAGTATGTCCCATGAGGATTTCATGAGGCAACAACCCAGTCTTCCCATCAGGAATACTTCAGATACTCATCAGTACTAGAGGCAAGCATCAGGCAATTTCAGTGATGTTAAAGCACACATTTTTGCCAAACTAGATTGTATGATTCCATTTAGCTGCTCTTCAACTCCAGAAGCTGCAGGTCGGTAGCTACAGTGCAATCTTTCCTGCAGACAACATCCTCAGGACCTCATTGTTAAAGTGTGTCACTCGATCTGATTCCAGAGAACCCAGCATAGATATCAACTCACACAATAACAATTTGACTACAGTGAGCCTGTCATTTCTTCTGGTTGGGTAGGTTTGAACCCAGAAAATGCAAACTATGACCAGGACATATCTCAACCCATTACGAACAAGTATTTCAGTAAAGTCCATCTGCATTCGGTTGAAGGGACCACTTGATCTTCCTCAGTTGGAAGGGTGTTCTAATTCCCACATTCATTTATTGACATGTCCCACAGCAATGGCACAATTCTTCTCAAGCATCCTAATCTGGGGTTAAATCAGTTCTGTCTAAAGAGTCTTTTCATGGCATATCTCCCTAAATGTGTGTGTCCCTGAAAATGTTGTGTCATTGGGAACAACAAACTGTCGGGTAACCCTGCTCTTCCATCAGCTGACATCCATATTTAATTTTGACTTTTCTCACAACGTGCTCTGTTCCAACCTTGCTGTTCTGCTTCTGAAACATTTTCTTGTACTCCTTTTAACTCTTCCTATGTGTCAGCTTCTGACATCAACAAAGAAAAAACAGTGTCCTCCTCAGATTTGCCTGCGAAAGCTCTGTAAAATATGTAGGCCACCAGTGCACAATATTGTGCGACTTCGTCAGCATACCTATTTACAACAGCAAAGTAACCATTGCCCCTTTGATGAGCTGCACTTTCAACCACTGCTATTTCAATAGGCATCTGAAGTGCATCTAAAAGGTTCCTTATATGGTTGCCATTATGTATGGGTGTACCAGAAGATGTCATGAATCCTCTGTGTGACTACAATTGTCCAAAGTCATGGACAACACCAAAGCCATACTGACTATCTGTAAATATACTCACTGTTAGTTGAGCCATCAATATGCAAGCTCTTGTAAGGGAGATTAATTTTGCAACTTGTGCTGATGTAATACCTCGAAGGCATGACGCTTCCACATCATTAATTGTGCAGACAGAGTAAACTGCTCTCAGAATTCCTTTATTGTTTCTCAAGCATGAGCCATCAACAAATATTATATAATCAGGTTCATCCAAAGGTTCATCTTTAATGTTGGATCTTGGCTTTGTGCATAAATCCGTGACATCTAGACAACCATGTTCAAGTTTGTCACAAGCATCATCATTTATAGGTAACAAAGTAGATGGATTCAAAATATGGCAATGTTTAAGACTCACATTGTTTATAGCCAATATCTACTGTTCATACTTGATAAGTCTATTGTGAGTCATGTACTGAGTTTTTGTTCGAGTAAGCAGTATTTCTACAGAGTGTGGGGCCATTACAGTTACAGGGTGACCCATCACTATGCTCTCACTCTTCTTGATACTAACACCTACTGCGGTGACTGCTTTAAGACAGCGGAGCAGGCCTGCGGCCACAGGGTCAAGAGTTGGCAAGAAGTAGGACACAGGTTTTTTAGTATCTCCATGCATCTGAGTAAGCACTAAGAGAGTGAAGCCCTCCCTCTCACTGTTAAACAATGTAAACATCTTTCTGTAATCAGGCATTCCTAGTCCGGGGGCATGACAGAGACTTTCTCTCAGCTCTAGGAAAGCTTTCAAGCAGTCCTTGTCCAATGGAAGCAGATGGGGCACATCTTTAAGTGTGCCAGCTTCAGTAAAGGCTTAGCCACTAGGGAAAATGTAGGTATCCACTGTCTACAGTGGACAACCATTCCAAGAAATAGTCTTACTTCTTTCTGCATTTGGTATGGATTCATCTGCAGAATTACTTACACCCTTTCTGGTGACACTTTTCTTGCTTCTTTCTCAGTGTTGTATCCCAGATATTTAACTTCTTTTTGACAGATTTGCAATTTTCCTGGGGTCACTTTCTGTCCATTTCCAGCCAGATGATTTAGAAGTGCAATCGTATCCTGGTTACAAGCTTCTCATGTTTCTGATGCCACAAGTAGGTCATTTATATATTGCACAAGAGCTGAATTGTAGGGCATCCGTAATGACTCCAGATTCTTTTTCAAGATCTGGGTAATGATAGAAGAAGTCTCTGTATACCCTTATGAAACTCGGCACCAAGACAAAACTCTCCGCAGAAAAATAAAGGAGAAAGATACTGGCTATCTTCATGCAATGTCACTGAAAAGAAAGCCTGACAAAGATCAATGAATGTGAACCATTGTGCAGTACACAGGATCTGAAAAAGAATGGTAGCTGGATTTGGTACCACGGGACAACCTGGAACAACGATACTATTCATTTTTCGGAGATCCTGCACAATCCAATATTTTCCATTGGGCATCTATAAACCCATCATCGGAGAGTTGCATGGACTCCCAACCAATTCCCTCAATATTCCCTTTCTCAGCAGAACTTCAATTACGGGTGCTATTCTTGCAACTGTTTCTGGTGTCAAATTATATGGTTGTGTTTTTGGATACACTGCATTTTGTTTTAAGGTGACTCGAACTGGTTTTACACCTCTGATTAGTCTGATATCTTTCCCTGTGAAGTCCCATACTTCTGTGTTCACTGTTTCCTTCAAATCAGGAAGTATCTCTTCAGCTTTTGTCAATGGGAACAATTCCACAACGGAGTCTTGTTGAACCATTTTAAACTCAACATCTTCATCATGAGTCTGGAACTTCACACCGTCCGACGTGCAGTATATTGTGCAATTTAACTGACACAACAAATCCCTCCTCCACAGGTTTACGGGACTTGAATCACAGATTACGAATTAGTGTTTTTCCTCAATGGAACCTATTTTTGCAGGAAAATCTCTTGAGGCTGGGTTTGTAATCTGTTTATTTGAGAGTCCTACAACTTGTATCTTCTTTCCCAAGAGGGGTAGGTTTGGGACTTCTGCTGTTCTAACAGTGGAACAAGCAGCTCCTGTGTCAATAAGGAATGACACTGGGTGGCCATTAACTTCTCCTTCCACAAATGGAGCACTCTGATCTACTTCTGAGACTGCGCCAAGCAAACAATCCCTCTCAGGCACTGTCATTGAGAACTGTCAGAGCCAAACCCATCATTAACAAATACAGGAAATTGTTGGAATGTTTTCTAGTTTTGGTTCTGAAACTGGTTCAGATTTACTTTTGGTAACTGATTTAAATTAAATTGGGTGTTTACCATATTTTGTGGAAACATCTGGGCTGGTGGAGCTTGCATCATTGGGACATGTTTTTGCATTGGCACTTGCATCTGCTGAACTGGAATGTTTTGCATTTGCATTTGGTTTCCTCCCTTCATTTGGACATTTCCATTTGCTCTGTCAGGATTAAGTCTACACTCTCTCTTCCAATGCTCGATAATGTTACAATAGTACCAAGGAGTTATTTTCTTCAGAGTAGCAACATCCATACCAGAATTCGGATCAACTGGAACACCTCTACTTCTACCAAATCCTCCTTGAGTACCTTGTACTCCTGACTGTGTACTAACACCCTGCATAGCACCTTGATTCCCTGTGAAGGACTGGTTCTGAAACCCTCTCTGAGCAAACATCGTCTGAGCCAACATAAATTTCTCCTTACGCTTTCTCTACTTCTTTTCCTGTTCATCACTGCAATATTTGGCATATCTCAAAACTTCATCTACTGAGTAAGAGCCTGATTTAGATCTTGGCGGATGGGTTACTCATTCACAACAGTGACGGATATTCCATCTGCCAAAATGTAAATCCCATTATATCCTATGAGATTTATATTTGGCGGATGGGATATCCGTCACCGTTGTGATGGAGTAACCCGTCCACCAAGATCTAAATCAGTCCCCTAGTCTGCCAAAAAAGTACACTCTGTTGGATATGCGTACTAATTTCTGGTCTCAACCCAATAACAAATTGAGATACAAAGAATCCCATATCACTGGGTTCGGGATACTCTGTCCCACTGAGCTGTTGAATAACCTACAGCAGTCGCTCATAGTAATCATGCACTGATTCTCTGGTTTCTTGTGAAGTTCTTTTAGTCTTTACCCAATCAATATCTTTTGGAGGCAACTTGTCTTTCAGTAAAGTAATCACTGCGTCATATTTTTCCATGAATACAAGAGATTTTGCATTATTGCAAGCCTCTTTTGTTGGCTCTTCACGTGGCCATTGTACAACAACCTTACATTCAGCCCACAAATCATTTGGCACTACAATGTCAAAGAAAGCATTCAAATCAATCTACAGCACTTTTGAAATTGTGACAAATCTGTCAACCTGTGAATGCCGCTGCATGTGCTTGTCTCTTAACTTGGGAAAATTGTTTGTGAATGCTGCAAGATCACCTCTGTTCCAGGGTACATGGACATATACTCCACCCGTTATCTCTGTCCCGGAGCCTCTTCCTCATCTTGTGAACCTGTCAAGGACTTTTTATTTTTCCCATCTACTTCTGACTGTTTCTTTTTCTTTTCATGTATCTTAGACCATTTGTTTTCTAATTTCTCAAAATGGCTCCATTTACAGATGCATTTTACTAGTTCGGTAATGTGTAAACACATTCCTAAAGAACGCATTGTCTCAATTGCTCCATCATGTAATTGAACCCTATAACTTCTCTGTAAAGAAAAACTTTTTGAAACGTCAACATCATATATCTATGCCAAATCAGTCAATTTATCATGTTTGATAGCTGAATGTCTTGTAATTTCCTTGCTCAGGTAAATCAGTTCTTTCTCCTGATACTGGTTCAAATGTTGAATCTGAACATCCACTAATAATTTCCTCTAATGCCACCTACACTTTTGAAACATTAAGCGGTCTCTCCCTTTCTGGTTCCTGGGTTGATTGTCGTTCTGTACTTTCTTTCTTTCTATGTTCTCCTGTTTCCTCAAACCATGGGGGGAAAATCCCACCCTCAAATACATTTGCCTCTCCCTGGATTATTGGGGTTGTAAACACAAACCTTCCCCCTTCTCTCAAGGACTGAACGTTTGGGGAAGTTTCCATGCAAAAATCAGTGAACCATGTGAGGATGCTTCCTCAGCAGAACCAGACACCTGTGCCGTATTTGAACTAAAATCTCCTGTAAGCATAATTCCATTATAGGTGCATGTATGGGCGATTAGGTGAATTGAATCTACCAGTTTGATCAGGGCAATTTTTCACATATTGGCTCCTGGATTTATATATACATTGATCGTTATAAGATCATTATAATAGTAATAGAGCTTTCATTTTGGTAGCTAAACTAATATTTACTACTAGTATTGACATAGTTTTTTATTTATTTTGTGGTTCTACAATTCATAGTAGATAGCCAGACTGTCCGTTGCATGCACACATTCATTCTCCCAATGAGCTTGTATATATGTCACCTCACAGTCCTTTGATGTCACATCTGACACATCTGCATCCATTTCTTTTTGCCCTGTCGTTCTCGTCTAATTTGCTAATACACATTTTGGAGGTGGTTAGCCGGTAAAAGTATATCCATACCATTTTAATGTGTTCTATTTCGTTTTATATTTCCAAAGTAAGCCTTTGCTTTATGTCTATTGTTCCGTGGATCCGTTGTAAAGTACAATTATGAAAATGCACATTGTTAGTATTAACAACTATTTAATGAATCCTAAGAAACTCAAAGCACTAGCTATACCGTGGGGAGTTCAGTACTCTAAAAATGATGAGAAGCTATGACTGTACTGCTGCCCTCACCCTAAGCTATGCAAGAGCCTCATGTCACTAAAGCTTTGTTTCTGTGATCGTGATGGAAACCCAAATGATATTGTCCCCCAACCTCACTTGGGTGTTGCTATTACATATCTATGCTGGATCTCCAACACGTTTTCCATGGGTATGACATGGGTCATCGGTATGCTCCTGAGACTTTATGCTTCCTTAAGAAGGCGGCCACTGTTACATCCACGTTTGATCATTGGTCACACAATAAACACAATCTTGGTCTTTTTTACTACTTTCAACTGGTTCAGCAGTCAGTATTTTCTCTGAGTCTGGATGTAATGTTATTGTTTGCTACATCTACATCTATAAATACCAAACTTGGTCATTCACCCTCTTTTGCATGTCACTTTTAAATCCAGGATAGAGCATCTAGATTGAATAAAAAAGCGTACTTTCTTCCAATGACATCAAGGCTGTCATGTATGGCCGGGGTGTATTCTCAAGTGAAAACATTTGTTTCCATGAATTAGAACACAGGTTGTTCAAATCTAAAGAAGCTTACACCTATTTAGAGTTTATGGGCAAGACTGCGGAAAAGTTTGACTGGTGCTACTACATGTTCTTGGTGATAAGTAAGTTTGTGCTTTGTGAAACCATCTTTTACCGGTGTCATGTATAAACAGATTCCTGGAGGTGATAATGTGTGGCAAAAATGTTTTACATATTTGTTGTGTTGCATTTTATTGTGGTGGTGATGTGTTATGCTTTTTTTTGTGACGTGTTTTTTTGCTGCATTGTTGCATTGTGTTGTTGAATTGTACGGGGGTCATGATACTGCATTCTGTTTTGACTGTTTTATGTTTTAGTTGCATTGTTCTTTTGCTTGATGTTATGTCAATGCATTATGTTCTAATATTTATCTTAGGATGTCAACTAATGCTGCTTCATTTCCAGCCAAAAGCAGCATACTCCTTTAAAGTTCCAGTTACAAATAATCTTTCACCACTGTTTAACATGCTAAAATTGAGCTGCTCCATCTCTTCGACTATGATTAGTCAGCCCGAAACTGTGTCAGAGACCATGACAATATCACATACTGGGTCGTATTACATAAAGTGAGCATTCAAAGTGTTATATTAAGACTTTTTTGCCTAAGTTCAGGTTCAAATGAAAATGCCTTCTTTAAAACTGTTCTTTATCTTCAATCCAGAGGTGAGTATGGGACCATGGCAACTTCATATCTTTATTTAGTCCTATCTTTTTATGTGCGGAGGCTCCACACTCGTAAAGATACTACTCGTAAATACCTTTGTGACTAGCAAACAATCATAAACTTACACAAAGGCGTACCTTTACCTTGGTGAATCAGGCCCACCATAACTGTATTCCTTAGCAGCACTTGTATGCCAGCATAATTGTCCTGAGGAAGACCTGCTACCAGTCCCCTTACTATAGAAAACTACCAACAAAGAGGGCCACAACTCACAAAGATAATAACTGCAAAAGCATTTATGAATTGAAGAAGAAGACTAGCCTCATAAAGAAAACACATACCTATTCCTGCTTACAAAAATGACTGTCAGGGTAACTTTTGACTAGGGTCCAAACAAGAATACGAGAACTCACTGTACATTCTGCGCATGCATATTTTAGCTCCTGGAACAAAACACGTAGATACTTTTATGTATCCTTTATATTTATCAGTGCTTAAGAATGTTCACATTGAAGGCACTGAACCATAACATATATTTGTTTTTGGTTATATTAATGATATTTTGGTGTTTTTACAAATAAAATTCAATTCAAATGCGTGCATCATAAAAACTATTCTGATAAAGGTAAGAAGTGTTGTTTGTAATTTTTTTGGCTGATTTTTTTTCACAAGGACCTGGACTGATTCATGTCTCTTTGTATTCAAAATTTACACACCACTGTATGGTGTAAGGAGATACTCGCTTATATTTAGTTTTATATTGGACTTACCCGCATCCTTAAAAGGGTAAGGCCTATTATTCTGTAGCCAAATAAATAGCAATCACTCACTGCTGACCATGAAGTCAACATTGCTCTTTGGCTATCATACTCATTAAAGAATAAATAATGTTGGAAAGCTTTATAACGGGACCCCATGTATTTCTCTGCTCATAGTATGGAAAACAACATGTGTGGCCTTCCTTTCTATGGAAAAATGACGTAGTGATAGTGCTACACCTTTCTCAACCACAAAACTCAGTTTAGACAGGCCTCATCCTGAAGACTGCTTTGCATAAGAATCAGGAGTACACATTCTGCGGAGGTATGGAAATAAAACGCACATATTGAAATTGTTTCATTAGAGGCACATATATTGTTTAAAAAAAAGAGAAAAGTTTTTTTTTTTTAGAAAGGCACACTTCAGCCATACATCAGAATTACACACATTTGTAAGTATGTCCATGAATATCTTTGACTGCAGAGGATCCAACACAATATATGACTTCCTTAAAGAGAAACAGAAATTTGCACACACTGTTAAATCAGACAGAGGTAGAACCAACACATATTTGACTCTTTGGTCAAAACTACACATTAAACTGAGGGAATCAACCCAAATTCATGTTTGTTTCGGTTGTAAAAAACTTAGAAACAGCATAGCAAAACATGAAAACATTAACTTAAATAATTTATAAAGAACTGTGAATACAACGATAAACAGGAATAATACGTTGAAAACATCCACAAGAAAAAGCATTTGTTAACAAAGACATGAAATAAATACATATGACAATTAAACAACACAAATAAAACACGCTGAGGCATATTTACAAGCCCCTTGCGCCACTTTTGCGTCACTTTTACCATGTTAAAAGTAACGCAAAAATGGCGCAAGGGGCTTGTAAATATGCCTCGCTGAGTATAACATGGGTATAATCTCAATCCAAACAGCATTCAAATCTAGGGGCAGATTTACGTTCCCTGACGCATCCCTGCAAATCAGCAGGGATGCGCCAGGGAAGATGCGTGACTCAAGTTTACCCTTGCGCCACCACAGATACGCCGCATTTACAATGCGGCGCATCATGGCGCAAGGATAAACAGATGCGTGACGCATCTGTCGGCGGAAGGGTGGCGCAGTACTGGAGTCGTGTCGCAAGTGCGACGTAACTCCAGTACTGCTCAGGGGTGCCCTATACCTAACATGCTGCGTCACTCCTTACGCCTGCTTGAAGCAGGCGTAAGGATTTGACGCAGCAGGGACGTAAATGTGACTCCGTGAAATCTTGTAGATTTCACTGCGTCACTTTTACGGGGCTTCCTTGCGCAGGAACGCCCCCCCCTGCGCTGGCACGCCCACATGAAACCTGACGCAGGTTTCATGTGGCGCAGGGCTTTACAACGTGACGCATCTCCCTAGATGCGTCACGTTGTAAATCCCCCGCAGCATGGCGCATGATTTGCGCCGCCGCTGCGTCACAAAAGTGACGCAACGGCGGCGCAAAAGTGGCGTAAGGGGCTTGTAAATCTGCCCCCTAGTGTGCAATTACGGCGAAACCAATGAATCATGGGGGTACAACGAAGGCTATCATACAGATGAGGTCAAAAAATACGCAATTACCTCCAACCAGCCTCCATAAATCTGCGAACTGTAAAACTGAAATTGGAAATAGTAGATACAATTAGTTTTATAATGATTTATTGTATAGTGTTAGCATTGAGTGCAAAAAAAGTTCAAGTGAAATAACATTTGCGTGTGTTGTTGGATCACATTTTGTGCTTGGTGATTATTGTTCACGAACCACGAAATAGCAAGCAAAAATTTTCTTCATGACCATTTTGAGCCAGGTATTACCCCTAGAGAACTGTTTGCTCATGCAGTTTCTTACAGGTAGAACCTGTAGATTTATCATGGTTTCATTCTGTGCACTGCAGTAACCAGAAAGGAGTCTGTGCATTTCTTTTTCACCTCTAAAGAGCACATATTAACAAAAAAAGTCTCTGAGTTGGGTGACGTGGTATGGCCACGGATGAAGATGGCCTCTTGCTGAAAGAGCTCCACATGGTGGACAGATCCTGGGGATGGCAGCAGAGCACTTACAGCCGTGGAAGCCTAGCCTGAACCGGCTTACTCTGCCCTTCTCTTCCAGTGGCCCCATTGTGGTGTCTTAGGGCCAGATGTATCAAGCCTTTTTCCCGTTCGCAAACGGGCCGATTCTCAGAATCGGCCCGTTTGCGAACGGGAAAAAGCCTTTTGGGATGTATCATCCCAAAAGGCCATCGCAAGATAAGGAATCGCAAAATTTGCGATTCCATATTTTGCGAATGCATTTAGGGAATCGCAAATTGCGATTCCTTAAATGCAATTCTGGAAGCACCGAAAATTTGCGATTTGGCCTTAAGGAATCGCAAATTACCACCAACTTCAAGTTGGTGGCAATTTGCGATTTCCTAGAAAAATGCACTTTTTTTTCATTTTTCAAAGTGCCATGTGGGGCATGTATGTGCGCAACATGTGCACACATGCATATTTCAGGGGTGCAATAGGGTGTCCTTTTGGCACCCTTGAAATTGCATTCGCAATTTGCGAGTACCTATTGCGTACTCGCAAATTATGAATGTCTTCCCATTCATTCCTATGGGCCTCTAGGCCCATAGGAATGAATGGGAAGGCATTCCTTAATTGCGATTCGCAATTTGCGATTCGCAATTAAGGAATATGTAGGAATCGCAATTATTATTGCGAAACCTACATACATTGCTTTTGCGAATCCTTAATAGCGAATCGGTAAAATTCGCTATTAAGGACTCGCAAAATACAATGATAATACATCTGCCCCTTAGCCACCTCGACGGGTCACCAGCTGTCAATGACCAAATACCCTGCTGACATACGGCAGGGCCTGCTACGACGTGACACGCAGCGCCCTCAATATAGGCTGGGCAGCGTAGCTTCACTTCGGCCCTGAACGGATTGCTTGGCCGTAATGCAGCTGGACTGCATCACCAGCCCTCTCACTGCAGTCGGGCGCCCACCTCAATATCTGGACCTGAGGGCCTATTCACGTGACCTGCAGTGCCCTCGATTCCGTTTGGGTTGTGCGGCTTTACTGTGGGTCACACCGCTTGCTCCCCTGTGACTGCACTATGATGCCATCCCAGCTGCAATTGGGTGCCTGGTTCACCTCTTGGACTTTCTTCTGGCAGCCTCGATCCCACCGCACCATTGAGCCCACACTTGTATGCTTGCGGCGACTTCAGAGCTCCCGGAGCGTGCTGCAGCACAAGTAGCTACGCCATTGACTCTGACCAGGCCGCATGCCTCAATCGCGGCCCGCACCACCTGGGCCCTCTATCCTGTCAGTCCTTCCCTCTCGCAGAATCAGATGCCTTGTAGCGGGCCTGAATTGATCTGGGGCATGCAGCATGACTCTGATAGCCCTACCTGGCAGCGCTGCCCAAAAGGCATTGCTTGCCCTGCTAGTGGTCTGCCCTCTCTGAGCAGTTAGCTTTCCTTGACTCAGTTACACTGAGGCAAACCTACCCCTTTCCCCCTCCCCTGGCAGAGGAGTGGCAGATCATCAGCCAGACACATCTTGCACCATCACGCCGAGTCACCGGACTTCTTCCTTCTTCATCTCACATCTTGGCAATGCCCTCCGGCAGTTCCTCTGACAAATTCTCCCATCAACTGATCTTCAAGGAGATCATTTCCCAAACTCGTCCTGTGGCCTCACCCCTTGTGGTGTACGCTGCTTCATCCTCTGTGGCACCCCGTCCACAGCCAGATACTAAGATGGGCCATATCTTGCAGGAGAACACCACAGTCGGTCGCTGCTTGGAAGGCAAGGACTACAAAATATCATTCCTCACCGGAGACTTAATCCATCCTGACCGACATTTCAGGCTTCCATGACAGAGTGGAGGGAGTGGAGTGCCGTCTCTCAACCGTGGAAGAGCATCTCAACAGCATCCCGGATAGGGGCCAGGAGCTCTGGCTCCTGTGGAATAAGCTCACGTACCTGGAAGATATGTTGGGATATCAGGGGCTTCCTCAGGGACCTTCTCCCCATGCTCATGGGGCTGACCTTTTCTCCCACCCATGTAGATATAGGGGGCCTACCATGTGCCCCCCACTTTGCCACGTCGGAGAGGGCACGCCGTCTCATTGCCTGCTTCCTCTGCCAAGAGCAGGTACGACAGCTTGTGACTACAGCCCATGCCCACAGCCCGTATGCCTATGAGGGTCATGAGATCTGCATAGCTGCCGACTTCTCTCAAGACGCCAATGACAAGAAGAAGGCCTTCCTAGCTTTGTGACCCCAGCTGCGGAAGTTGGACATCAAATTCAGACTGTTCAAACCTGCCCGCATGTGGATCACAAAGGATGAAAGGTCCAAGGACTTTTCTGACCCAGGAAAACTACACTCTTTCCTGGATAGCTTTCCTGATCAAGAAATAGACTTTGCACCTTTGGACACATCTGCCAGGCCCCAACCCTCAGATAAATTACTACTACATCTGGCGGCCACTGGGGCTCTGGTGGGGGCCTCAATTGAGGCAGGGAGCTCGAATACCTGGCCAGGTCACATAACGGAAAGGACATTGCCCTCAAAGAGGTGGCTGCTCTTACTCAGGACGGGGGCATGATAAATCCTTTTCTCCATTGAAACCCAACGAGGACTGAGGCGCATTCTTCCTTGTCATGACTGTTGCTCTCCTGCTCTGGCCGCTACACGACAAGACATGTGGTGCCCTCAGGATAGACGGCTGAGTATACATTACTATCTGAATGCCTATTTCCTGCACTGTATTGATGCTGTGTCACTTTCTGCCTTCCCATGTTAAATTGCAATGCATTTTGCAGTGTTTGCTTTGTATTGTTTTGTTCTGCTATGTTTTGTGATGTTTCACCTTGCTGAGCAGCTTGTTGTTGTCTCAATCACTGTTGTTGTTGCACCTCCACCGTGCCCCAGGCATAGCTCTGTGGGCCTTGTACTACAGCCCCCTCTGTAGCCTCTCCCCATCCTCCGACGTCCCCTGCCCCCTTCTTTCACCCTCCCTCCCTCCCCCGCCTTAGCCTTATTCACTGACTTGGTCACTGTTGCTCATGCCTTTTTCTCCCTCTCACCCCCGGAGGGCCTTTGGGAATACCAGACCTCACTACTTTCTCTTTTTAGCCCCACGGCTCTATCACCAACCTGGTTCAATACCCTCTGCCATCATGGATTTTCTACATAGAACCCTGCCCCTCACTGTTCTCAAGGCATGGACGGACCTGGATGGCCGCTATGCCTTTATTAAACTTTGTCTCGGCGGGTGGACGCTATGTGCTTGCTCAGTGTATGCACCGACAGGATGCAAGTGCCAGTTTTTTCTCCTGCTCAATTGCCTCATCACGGAAACTGGGGGCTCCCACTGTCTTATGGGAGGATTGGAACCTGTCCTGGGACGTGGTCCAAGACTGCACTGGCCTCCTGTATATAGGTATAGAGGTAATAATGCAGATTGGTCCCTCCTAGGGACATTACCTCCGACCATGGCCTTGTGGATCTCTGTTGCCTCTTGCACCTAGAGGACTGGAAGTGCACTTTGTTACCACCAGTGAATGACACCCAGTCCAGCTTAGACTACTTTCTGGTCTCCCAGCCAGTTGTTGCCCTCTCCCGGGACTCTCGGATCCTGAAGGGTGTGCTTTACGATCACTCCCTGACCCTACTCTACCTGTACTTGGGACTTTCCTCCCCTGGCCTAAAAAACGTGGAGTTTTAATATCTCACACTACCGTACTCAATAGGGCAAATCTCTGCTGCAAACACATGCCTCCACTTACCTGGACCATAACAGGGGGTCTGTCACTTCCACTGTGTTCTATGGGCGGCCACCAAAGCAACTATTGGTGGCCAGTTAATGAGAGACGCAGCTCTTGTCAACACCCAGAGGGCAATGCAACAGAAGGCCCAAGAGGACAATATTGTGTCCCTCACATGCCTCTACACTGACTGCCTCTTGTTTTTCTCCACCGCCACTTGGAGAAGGCCTGCATGGACCTGAACACCCTGTTCACCTCAAAAGCCAAATGTGCTTCAGCAGCTAAAAGGTCGTCATTATGAACAAGGCTAGAAGGCAGGAAGGCTGTTGAAGGCCAAGCTGCCCCAACAGGTGGTGGCACTGGCCATCCCGGCCATTAAATCCATGTATGGCACTATCCTCATCCTCACTTTCCTCACTCTATGCAAGACATTATCAACAAGTTTGCGTCTTTTTACTGGGTCCTATACACCCTGGAGGTGGCGGAGGATCCTGCCCACCTGGAAGCCTTTTTTGGCAGCGTGTACCTCCCCAACCTCAATGAATCAGGCAGAGATTTAATTAAGGGGAAAATCACTAAAACAGAGATTGTGCAGGCCATCTCCAAGCTCCCATACCACAAGGCTCCTGGGGAATATGGCTTCCCAGTGGAGTTTTACAAGCGGGCGGGTGAGGCTTGTTGGACTCTCTCTGTGAGGCCTTCCACAAGGCCGATCAATCCGGTTCCCTCGTTTCATCTCCAATAAGACAGTAATAGCAGTCCCTCTTAAGCCGGGGAAAGACCCCCACTCGTTGGGAGCTACAGGCCCATCTCCTTGCTTATTGGGGACATTAAGGGCCAGATGTATCAAGAATGTATTTTGCGATTCTGAAATAGCGAATTTTACCGATTCGCTATTTTGGAATCGCAAAATGCAATTTATGTAGGATTTGCTAAAAAATAGCGATTCCTACACATTCCCTAATAGCGAATCGCAAATTGCGATTCGCTATCAGGGAATGCTTTCCCATTCATTCCTATGGGCCTCTAGGGAAAGCATTCGCAATTTGCAATTACCAAATAGGTACTCGCAAATTGCGAATGCAATTGCAAGGGTGCACCCCCAAAAAAGGTAAGTGTGCAAATGTGGCACACACACATGCCTTAAGGGCATGTGTATGCGCCACATGGCACTTAGAAAAATGCAATTTTCTGCATTTTTCTAAGGATTTGCAAATTACCATCAACTTGAAGTTGATGGTAGTTTGCGATTCCTTAATGCAAAGTCGCATTTTTAAAATGCTTCTTGCATTGCATTTAGGGAATCGCAAATTGCGAATCCCTAACCTCATTCGCAAAATAGGTAATCGGAAAAATTGTGATTACCTATTTTGCGAATGCATTTTGGGTTGATGCATCCCAAAAGGCTTTTTACTAGTCGCAAACGGGCCGATTCAGCGAATCGGCCCATTTGCGACCGGTAAAACGCTTGATACATCTGGCCCTAAGATGCTTGCTAGGGTCCTTGTGACTTGCCTTCAAGCAGTGTTCCTATCCCTGATCCATCATATGCAAGTGGGGTCACTGCTCATGCCCTGTGGTCGGCCAAGGACTTGCAGGATTATGCCTTCACCCTCTGCCTGGATGCTGAAAAGGCGTTCATTAGGATTAAGTGGGGAAACCTATTTGTGACCCTCCGAAGGTTATAGCCAAGGTCCGATGGCTCTACAAGTTGCCTACCACCCAGGTTAACTGTGGGGGATTTCTCTAAGACCTGTTTCCAGTCCAATGGGGGACCCAACAGGACTGTCCACTGTCACCCCCTGCTTTTCCTCCTTGCCCTGGAACCCCTTGAAGCCTCTCTTCATTAATCCCCGCACCTCACTGGTATTCCCATGCCCGGAGGGAAGTCCACCATCTATCTTTACGCCGATGACATCTTCTTACCCTCTTGGATCTCCCTCTCTCTCCCAGCCCTGCTGGAAGTCCTCTCTGGCTTTGTGGCGCTCTCAGGACACTGAGTTAACTGGGACAAAAGTGAGGCTTTGCCCATCTCACGGGTGACCACCAGTGCTGCGGTGTCCACTTACTCTTTCTAGTGGAAGTTCTCTCTGATTAAGTACCTGATGGTCTACATAAACCGAGGGCTGGGCCTCATAGTGGTGGATAACCTCGACTTTCTGCTGGCGTGCATGAAGTTGGACTTTGAGAAGTGGGCCTACCTTGGCCTCTCATTGAGGGGCAGGGTACAGACGATCAGGATGGTGACACTGCCACAATACATCGATGTCCTCGGCATGCTACCCTTGCTGGTGCCTCTATTATTGCTACCATCCATGGACAGGAGTATAGGTCTTTCATTTGGGGGCCCTCCTGTCCCCGGTTGGCCAGCAGCAAACTCTTGGTTAACCGATCTTGTGGGGTCTGGGTATCTCCTCAGTTGAGCACGACACCCTGGCCCTGCACTTGGCACAACTTACCTTCATGCTCCCTGGGGCCCGGGACCCGCCGCTGTGGGTGCTGGCAGAACGCACCCTGCTGGAATGTCTGCAAGGACTGCAACTCCTCTACAAGAGTGGCACAAATATACCGGGCTCCAACAATCTAATGCTACAAGCAATAGTCAAATCGTGGCGGCGAGCCCACCACCTCTTTGGGGTGGATCCTCTTCTTCATGAATATGTACTGTTAAGGGGTAACTCTGATCTCTGCGTAGGTGGCGAGATGTTGAGCTGGGAGGTATGGCATTCTGTGGACATCTACAAACTCCATCCAGTTCTCGAGCAGAGCACTCCTAAATCCTTTGTGGCCCTCTGTGAGGAATTCGGACTCCCACCCCATCAGTCTTGGCGGTATTTGCAGAAATTGCATTGCCTCATCCGTTGCCTGAGTGCGCGACTGTGGGTCTTCCAAACCTCTCCTGTAGTCTCGTACCTCTGGGTGTGAGGTCGCTATCGCAGGATGATGTCTGGCTTCTATAGCCTCTTGAGCAGCCATCTCTTCTCCCTGCCCCCTGAATAACCTCTGTGACAAATGGCAAGTCAGACTTCAGACAGAATATGAAACGGAGGAATGGGTGGACCTTTTGGAGGCACTGGATTGTAGGGCCTGGAAGGCGCGGTTGAAGTTTTGTCTCTCTAAGCCCCTACCTGACTGGCACTGGACCCCTGTAAAACTACGGGGAGCAGGCCTGTTACCTCATGCAAATTGCTGATGCTGCACCCACGACTGTTGCAACCTGATTCATATCCACTGTGACTGCCCCACAAGTCAGACCCTTTTGGGAGGCAGTTGGCATCACACTGAGCCAGAATCTACAAGTGACGACCCCATTTCCTGTCCCTTGATGCTCCTACATGACCTTGCGACCTCTCTGGCCCTTTCCCGCATCAGGACCATCTATTACATAGGGCGCTCGCACAGCAAAGATCCGCATTCTCCGTCACTGGCACTCACCCGTTCATGACGAATGGCTCTTGACGATGTACCAGACGGCCTCCTATGAGCGGCTCATCTACAATCTTCAGGACAAGTCAAAGACCTTCCTCCGCACCTGGGCACCTTTTCTTCAAGACAAAGCCTGCTAGCTCCTAACTGGGGACACCCTTGACTCCCTATGGGGAGACCAGATGCTACACTATGTTGCCGCTGCTCTTGGTACCCTACCCTGGTCATGCTCACCCACTTCCCACTTTTGCTTTTTCCACCTCTACCTTCCCCTCCTCCTCTCATTTCTCTATTCACTCCCCAGTTCCTCTCTCTTATCCCATTTATTCCCCTCCCCCCTTGGGCATGTGTGTGAGTGTGGGCTCCCTGTTTGCATTCCTCTCTCTCCATCGTCTGTCCTATCCTGTTTTTCCCACAGCTCCTGTCATGCGCGCAGAAGTTGACCCACACGTTATCCTTGGTACTGTCCATCCTTGACCTCCCAGGGCCCCAGCTTTGAGGGACCACCACATGCTATATATCTAGTGCTATGTTCATTTTGCACTGTATACTTTGCACTGTATGATTGCTTCATGTATCAAGTATTATGTGGCGTGCCCCATTCCCTCACCCCTTGTTATGTTTTGATCTTTTAATAAAGATTTGTGAAAGAAACAAAAAATCTCTGAGTTGGGGGTCTAGTGCATCTGCTGCATACAACAGAGATCAAAAACGCGAATGCCCTCATTATGAATGGCCTGGCATTTGGACCAATAATCACTGTACTCAATAAAATCCAACTCTGCTGGTCAGAATTTATCGAATCCCAATTGCCCACTCCTAATTATGAGTATGTCCTCAGTATGGTGAATAACATGTGGATTTTGGTGCTTAACTGGCGTGACCAAAATGTTAATCACTTTGGAATAATCAGAGTAATTATGGCAATTTTGTGTTACTCTTGTGATGCAAAATTATCAAAAATTAAGTCACTGCACCTGCTTGCATAATTCAGAGTAATTCAGGGCAAAAATGCAACCGCAAGAGCACAGGAACAGAGTGTGAGCGGCTGCTGCTCTTTGTGTTCTGTTGCATTCAGCATTATTTTCTTAGTGCAAAATGCATCTTCGGTCCATTTTTGACGCAAGGGTGCATTTTGCACTAAGAAAATAGTGCTAAATGCTGAGTTATGCTTCTCACATACTTCCTACGAAATTTCACATAATTCTGCTGTAATTTAGCATAATTACAATGCAACACCCCACATTGTGCTTAATGCCAAAAAATGTCAAGTGTCTGTAATTTTTTAAGTTTTCCCGCAATACATTTCCATTTTGGGTAGGTTTGACCTTTTGAAATGTATTAAGGGAAAACTGACAGAGTGCAGAGTTAGTCTCCAAACTCCTAATTGCACAATGAGTGGTAACTGGAGTTACCACTCAAATAGCAATTAACCTGACTGCTGGTAATGAGTGCCTAGAGGCAGTTACTTCCTGTGTTTTGGAGATCTGTTGTCTGCAACACATGTGCTAAGATTTTTTGAGTTAATGTATGTGCTGTAGATGGGAAAACGAAATGCACAGACCCCTTCAGCATCCACGCTGGGCTCAGTATGATATCACAATAAGGCCACAGGAGGATATTGCTATGGCAAACTTGGGAAGTGAGCGCGATTCCTGCTAATCCTGTAATGGAATGCAAAGTGATAACCTAGCACAAAACATCAAACTGAATACATATGTGAAACAAGAGTCACATGTGATGAAAGAAAACATTTTTATAGTGTTGTCCTCGCCATTGTGCTGCTGAGGGGATTCTGCTTAGAAACAGAATTATGCCAGGGACCACAGAATATCAGTATGTAGGAACTGGGGGGCAGATGTATCAAACGATTTTGAGGTCGCAAAAATAGCGAATCGCTAAAAAACAGCGTTTGCGACCTCAAAAAGCGAGAACCCGATGTATGAGCAATATTCGCAGTGCAAAATAAGAAATCGCTAAATAAGCGATTTCCTATTTAGCGAATTCTTAAAATGTGCGTATCCCTCTTGCGAATTCGCAAACAGCTTCAAAATGTTTGCGACATACGCAAATTGCGAAATCGCTGTGTAAGGAATCGCAATGCAATGTATCAAAAAATCGCTAATAGCGAATCCTAAGAAATCGCAAATTAGCACCATAGAATTAACACCAACACAATCCAGGTGGTAACCAGGTGCAAGCTATATTAAGAGGCCCACAATGCACCAGCCACTCCCACAATGGCTTCACTCTACCTGATAGCAAGGAGGCTGCGACTCCGTGCGGCAGCACAGAGAAGGATGCGACAAGAACGGGTGTTTAGGGTGCGCATCACACTCTTCATGCAGACTGAGGAGGAGATCCACAACAAGTACAGGCTGGACACAAAGAGCATCCTGGACTTGATAGAGGAGCTGAGACCCCACATGGAACACCCAACAGGCAGGACCCAAAGCATACCAGCCCATGTCCAGGTACTGTGCTCACTGCACCTGCTGGCCACAGGCAGTTTCCAAGGGGTGATAACTGTGGCAGGTGGGGTGTCCCAGAGTTGCCTGTCACGGTTCTTTCGTGCATTCCTAGATGCCATGGTACAAAGGCTACGCAACCACATACAATTCCCCACCACACAACAGGATTTACAACAGACACAACTGGACTTCTACCAGATTGCACACTTCCCAAACGTAATTGGCTGTATTGATGGTACCCATGTGGCTCTCACACCCCCATCAACCAACGAATATGTGTACCGTAACCGCAAGTCCTACCATTCGCTCAACATTCAGATTGTATGCAATGCCAGGCATCTCATCACGGACATTGTTGCCAAATACCCAGGGAGCAGCCACGACTCCTTCATCTTCAGGCACAGTGGGATATACGGACGTCTCACTGCTGGTGAGTTTGGTGAGGGCTACCTCCTAGGTAAGTGCATGTCTGACCTCCCATATACAGGTACATCACTGGTCTGTGGGCCATTGACTGACCTCTCATGATTGTCCCTATAGGTGACAGTGCCTATGCGGTGCGAGAGTTCTTCCTGATGCCATACCTGAACCCAGCCAATGCCAGGGAGCGGCGTTACAACCGTGCTCACAAAGCAACACGATGCATAATAGAGCGGACATTTGGCATCCTCAAAAGCAGGTTCCGCTGCCTGCATAAAAGCAGTGGCGCACTCCAATACAGCCCGGAGACAAGCTGCAAGATTGTGGCCACCTGCGCAATGCTACACAACATTGCGGTGAGGAAAGGCATCCCAGTTGAACTGTCAGACAGTGACACTTCTGACGATGAAGACCCATGCCCCCCTGGAAGACCTGCAGTTGGGTTTGGGGCAGCTGCGGGACGACAGAGATGGGATGAGATAACCCATAACTACTTCTAGGTGAGTAATAATGACATGAGGCATGTGTTATTTGGTTTCAGGTCTGTGTTTATTTCAGCCCTTACATGCAGGATAGAATACGTCACACAGCCTGAGAGACTCCATGCAGCCCACTATGTGTAGCACATGTTATGTCCACAGTGCAGGTCTGTGAGCAAGCCAGGAGTCCTGTTGTAATGGGTTACCTCACCCTTTGGCGTAACTCAGTTTGGGCTGCTCATCTTCTCCTGTTGCGGCCTGCTGGTGCCTGCTCTGGGTGCTGACTGGCCTCCCATGACTCCACATGTGTAGCTCCCTGTCTCCCACTGCGCCGTCTTGGCACAGGCACTGGTGGTGTCATGCTGCTCCTGCTGGATACCTCCTCGCTATCCTCTGAGACCCGAAGTGCTGGGCCACCTGTGTTGGCTGTCTGCATGTGTTCCACGGCACTGGTGACCAGCACCAGGCCTTTCGCCACATCCTGGCAGCAGTGGGACATCTCCACTTGCATGCTGATGGTGCAACGTGTCAGCTGGCTAGTGGCAGTGCAGAGGCGGTTCACCGCCTTGGTGTAGCTGTGCAGTCGGCTGTCCGCACGTTGCCTCAGTCTGTGCCTGTCTGCCTTGTCCCTCTTAAATGTGGCACACAATTTATGGATGGCACCTGCCATGGCCATGATGCCCTCCCCCATGTGACATAGGCTTTTGTTCACTGTGCACAGCTGCCGATTTATGGACCGCAGTGATTTCTGTTGCAGGCGCTGTACCTGCAGTATGCTGCCCTCCAGTCCAGCAAACACCGTGTCTTCATCATCCGTGCCACAGCTGGTGCTGGCACGTGGCCTGCGTCTCCCATATCCATGCACTCTATGTCGCAGTGTGGCCTGTGCCGGGACCTGTGTCACACCCTGCCCTGGCTCTGGCTGTGCTTCTTCCTCGCCTGTGGACTGTGTATCTGCCTCCAGGGGTGGCAGTGGTGGCACAATGGTGCGCTTCCTCCTTGGGACAGGTGTGCTCTCTCTGCTGTCTTCTGGCTCCCCCTGCCCTCTCTGTTCAGCTGTATCTTCCACCTCCTCATCTCCCGCACTGTCATCCAGTGGCCCAGGTTGTGCTGTGGATGAAGCGGGAAAATTGATTTTGTGACATTGTCTACATTTCTCACTTAATAAAGTTTTCACATTTTGGATTGGCTAACTGGTATCTATAGCATTCCTGCCTTTACAGGGTCTCACATACTGCTTCAACATTGCTGTGTGTACTTGCCCCACTGTGTTGTGCCTATGACTGCGTCTCCCATGATGCATTGCTGTGTGTGCTGGAATAAGTGGACCGGAGTGGCATTTGTAGTGTGTGTTGGGTGCATTCCTGTGTGTGGGGATGGGATGGTGCTGTGGGGGCTGCATTTGGCATGCCTCTTACCTTGTCTTGTGGTTGCAGGCTCTGAGCTGTCTATGTCAGCCACTCCACTGATGCTTTCTGGCAGGAGGGTGCTCTCCACCAACTCCTCCTGGGGTGTTGAGTCGGTTGCTGTGGATGTTCCACCCCCTGTCTTCCTGGATTGTGCCAGCCTGGTTGCCACCTTCTCTTTGGACCTTTGGTGCATGTCGTACCACCTCTTCCTCAGCTCTTCGACCGTGCGCTGGGTCACACCTACAGCATTTACTTTTTCCTGGATGGCCAGCCAGATTTTGTGCTTCCTGGACTCAGGTACACGGAGTGCCTTTTTTCCAAATAGGAGTTCATGGTTGCACACCATTTCCTCAATCAAGACCTCCTGCTCCCTTTCACTGAACTTGTTTTTCCTCTTCCTCACTGCCCTCTCCTTGTCCTTCTCTTTGTGTTGGGAATCCATTTTAGCTGTTTGTGACTGCTGTGCTCACTCCTCTGCCTCTCCTCACAGCCTCTGACCCAGCCTCAGGCACTCAGGTGCAGCAGATCACTCCCACTTCCTGGGTGTGATGTCATCAAGCTGCACCTGAATTGCTGCTTCCCGATTTTGCGATTCTTTATTTGCGAATGTCGCTAATAAGGAATCGCAAAATCGGGATTCGCAGAAAATTCTTAGATTTTTAAGTAATCGCAGATTTTTAGCGATTTTCTAGATACATCGCGATTAGCGATTCTCAAATTGCGAATCGCTAAAACTCGCAAATTGAGAATCGCTAACCAATACTTTGATACATCTGCCCCTGAGTCACCATGCCACATCAGTACCAATGGGCCCAGAAACAAACTAGCTCACAGTGCCTCACTTGCTCTCCTAACCTTTCTAAAGAAACAAGTAAATTGGCACTCCAGAACACAGCCCTCTAGACCCTCTCAGGGATCGGGGTAGCAGGCCATCACCTTTCGTTCTCTCACTCATACGTATCCACAATAAACTGAAAAGAGATACAAAGAACAATTGCAATATTTATTGAAGCTATTGTGCTCTATTTTCTAATGACTATGCTACAATGAAAAGACATATGCAGGTTAGAAATATGATTATCATAATCAACAGTCTGTACACAATGAAAAGTCCTGTCATATTGAAAGACAGATCTGCCTAAACATACTCTCACTATAGAAACACAGTGTTATAATACAGATCTCTGGGATTAGTGAGGGACCCCCATTCCTGGCATACATAGGTAGTTGTTCTACATCTCAGGCAGCGGAGCTCTCTCTCGCCTCAGGACCTTTTCTCTGCAAGAATGTGTCCTCTCTCTTTTCTTAATAACAAATCCGAGCTTAAATGATAAGAATTGAATGTTCAAAACGGCAGCTGGATGTTTCTATTATGTCTAGGTGTTAGTGTGCGACCAAAGAGAAAACAGAGCACAGTGTTTTTCGACCTTGTATGAAATGTTCCATCTGATTCCCAATAGAAGAACTAAATAACAAAACAGCCTATTTGTAAAATAAACGTGCAGCAGAAAACAACTGTGTACTTTTGTAACATGTGCAAAGCAAATGCAGGCTATTATGTGCAGTTAGGCCAACATAAGCGAAAAAACCCAGTGAGCCTTAAAATACGCTACAGTGCTTTACAAGATGCTCAGTTCTAATAACTAATATTTTAAGCATCCTTAAAGGAAATAAAGACAGCACTCAAAACATTAAAAATGTAGAAATATATTTACATAGCTTGCATGGCCATCAACAAGCCAGCAATTCATGGTGTCCTGCCCAGTGATTGAAAAAGGATGTTCCTGACTGTATCTGTTTGCATTTCTGAGTAATTTAAACAGATGCTGATGACATTTTCTTCTCTGTCAATCTACTCTCTGTTTATTTGTAACAAATCACCTGTGGACCTCTGTGTTTTTGTTTCAATGGCTTACATATCAACTTCTTGGAAATAGAGGGACTTTTTTATTAAAAATTATTTATTATAAAAAGGCTGCAGGGTCTAATAAATTCTTGTTATATTTTGCTACCAAAACAAATTACTGAACGATATTCAAATGTTTTTTTCTTTTTCAAATGAGCTTGATTTCTTATTTGCCTTGGTGTTTTATTGTAGTGTTTATTGTTTTATAGAACCTTACCTGGAAAAAAATATTTCCATAAAGAAACTGCTTTCATTGCAGATGACTAAAATCAACAATGTGGGTGAATGGCTTGAAAAAACTGAAAATACTTTATACTGCATCACGGGATAACAGAAAAACATCTCAGTGATGCATGGGTGCATCCGCTGTAAATAATGACCCGCCTCCTTAGGACTCTTAGCTTACCAGTAGAGGCACCTGGCTATGCTACCCATTTTACTGTGCAGTGCCACATTGCTGGACCCAGATTTTGTGTTCGCTAATACTCTTGCTTTCCAATTTTCACAAGCCCCAACACGACCATGTCTATTGCCAGTGTATGAGTAGGTGAAGGCTTGTTGGTCAAACACTATATTCATGATGTTTACACTTTTGTCTCTTAGCCTATTCATATATCAGGGCAATGTTGCTGAGTCCATCTAAACTGGATGCTGGAATTATGATAAAAGTGATTCGCAAATATGTTACCATTCAAAGTTGAGATTGTACAGACTGGGACACAAACAGCAGCACAGATAGGAAAACAAATAAAAAAGATATAACGCACCTTCCAGCAGTGCCAACAGATAAAAACCAGACAAAACACCAAAGACAGGGATATAAAGACATGTAGTATGGTAAAAAAAAATGAGGCATAATAAAATTGCATCTTCCTGCAAAGGAGTAAAAAATGAAACAATAGACAACGCTACTGTAGGAACATGGAACAAATAGGAGCAGAAGCAAATAGAGACCCACAGAAGGAACACAAGGGTATGTCGATCACAAATATGGACATCATTTATCCACAAACAGACACAAGTAACGGACAACCTCCCTCATTTAAAAGTGAGGCATTGTATAATCCAAGAGCTACTGCTTATACGCCCCTCCTCTTGCGTCACTCCCTCCGTGCTCGCCCAATGACTGTCCTATTGTCCTGTTGGGAGCGCGTGCGCAGGACCGGGGATGGACCGGCGCGTCTGTTACAATAGGAACAATATTAACAAGTCTAAAGAGGAGGCTGCATAGTGAGATGTGTCTATAATTCAGATATACTGTGCTTTCAGCACAGATTGATTGTCAACTTCAAATAATTGAAAAAATACACTTTAATCTCTTGATTTAGTAGTTATATTTGAAAAATAAGGATAACCATGCAACGTGTATGGTTCTCAATCTAATGCTATGACTGCTGTTTCTGTTTTTAAACACACTTCGCTCTGTTACATTGATGTGGACTGATGCTTCAGAGTGGAATGTATACATACACTCCGGGTAAGATTACCCGCATGTTTCCTTTATATACTACCCTTACACAAGTGTGGTTTATGGTGACGGACACCTCTTTTGCACCTTAACCCCCCTCCCCCTTTAGTTTGTCTAACTTATAACATGACATGTTTGAAGGGGTGTTTTGTCTAATTAAACTGTGAGTAATTGCTGTTTATTTATCTTTCAGCATCATAGGTGGACACTGAGAATAGTATTAGCCCACCCAGTAATCTACCAAGTTGAATGTATGGCTGGTATTTACTTTGACTTCTTAAAGCAGAGTGGCAGTCTTCTCTGGTCTTGATAAATGCCCGCGAACTTTAGAAAGGCATTTAAGGGAAGAAACATGTTGACCAATTGAGATAGGGTAGTTTTTACCCCCTGTCCTCGCACCCTTTTAACCCTATTCAATGAAGTCACCAGAATAAAAATGTTTTTGCCCACAAGGAGATAGTTTTATCGACACTTTAGGTCCCTTTGCACTCTGCCCCTCATTCATCAACATCATTTGGCTCACCAAAACACCTCCACTCCTCCTGTTTTGACGCTCTGGAGTTGTCACCTACAGGTGAGTAAGGGTTCTCGCCCTAACAGCAATGTGCTCCTTTCTCGTATTACCAAACGTACAATAGTGTGTGAGATTGACAAAGTTGGGAGCAGTACGTTGTTGGTAGAGTAGATGCTTCTTTCGAGACCCTGTGTGTGGTATTAATAATCCAAAGACATTCACACCAGTTGACAAGCCACAAAATCTCAGTCAAACCCAAATCAGACAGGGTATCTTTTGGACATACCCAATAGTTGTAAAACAACTCACCCACTGAATGCAATTCTCAGCACTTTGTCTTTCAACTTTTGCATGGTCCTAACTTCGGGTAATTTGAATACAGAACAAAAAAATAATATGTGTTGCCCAACGCAAGTTTAACTGCATCCCCCCCTGGCTCTACCAGACAAAACACCATTAGTCTAACGGAGAAGCATACTAAAAGGAAATCCATATAAACCCCTCTTTGAACTGTTTTGTTTTTGTATGAACTTTAATACATAGCATTTTTGAAGTCTAGGCAGTTTGGGCTGCTGAGCGCGCTCTACTGAATTTGCTTTTCCCTAAAACATGAAACATTTTATGTCAGTTTAGTAAGCATATTTGATACTTTTGATCCAGCGGGTTACTAGCAACAAGCATTCATACACAAAATACTCACTTGGGCCCATACATTCATACTACGCTAGCAATTTCCGCTGGTGGGTCAGTTGGTACTCTTTATCAAGATCCCTGCTACCAATTACTTTTCCGATTGAAGAGTAATGACTTACCAATGGACCCTTTACTAATTGGGAAGTTTAAAATGAGTGACGTTCCATACAATTCATAATTTCTGAAATAATCACTGAGTCAAGAAGTTTTAAAATATCTATCTAAAGATTTAGCAGAGTAAAATACAGAACCACATGATACTTAAATTGCATATCAAGGATGAAGCATAATAATCAATTATCGATCAATGACGGTCCCATAGGAAAGGAGAAAATAGAGACAGCAGCGCAACTAAGGTTTGCATTTATATTTACCTAAAGTGCGAGAACCAAACCCCTTGGCCAAGGAGTTGGAAAATAGGATCCTGGAAGGATGAAGAGCAAAGACCTCCTCCCGGATCAGGACAGGACCGGTGACCTCTCTATCAACGACGCCTGCGTCGTTCCCCTCTCTGGTACTTCGCTTCTCCTCAAATTCTCCCGTGACTTCCTTCTAATGGACTCCGCCGCCCCCACCTCAGGACCTCTCTGGACAGCGGTTCAGTCTGCAATCGATCAGCTCGTTCTGTGGTCCTCCAAGCTGACAGCCTCAACGCCAAAAGCTAATGCGCCCACTAATTAGCTAATTCTATATCTATTATACCCTTCTACGCCCATGTACCTCCCATTAAAGTTGCAAAAATATGGGGCCACTACTTCTGATTGGACAGGGACAGGGGGTTGATCCTCACACCATATTGATTTAATTCATTTTTCTTAAAGCCCATTGTTTTAAAATACCGCCCATCACTTTTAATACATTTGCTTTATTTCCCACCCGTCTCATGACAAAGTTTATACATTCTTCATGTACATTGTTACATATTGGTAGGGACATTCATGAATACAGCAATATTGGCCATCAGGTCATGGCCTTGGACTACGTCCAGGTTGACTTCATCCTTTTCTTTCTGGGCAGCCATGCAGGACGCATGCGCAGAACCATGGTCACATGAGTTTTCAGTTCACCAACCCCAGGCCCAAATTTACGAACTAATAAAGTCAAAGAAGAAAATGTTAAAATCACAGATAAATTGTTTCACTGTATTCCCACTCTTTCTACTCTAGTCCCATTTACTTATAAACTCTATCCCGCATTAGTAGCGTTAAAATACCACAATTTAAGTGCAACATGAGAGCAAGCTGTAGCACGTGAAAACATAAAGCAGCCATTTTAAGGCACACTGCGCAGAAGCAAGAGTTTCCCTCCAAGCAAAGAAAGACGTCACACCACGTGATATGGTTGAGACATGCGCAGTAAAGTTCCCGCGCTTCAGCGGCCATTTTTAGAATAGACAAGCGTTACTTGTTAGTTAAAACACATAAACAAGCTTCCTTGCTACTTATATTTGTGTGTGCAGTTGTTAGTATGAACAATACAAGTTTAATACATTAATACTTTTGAGAAGATTGCATCCGAGCAAGTCTCATTTGTGAGTCCTTGCTCCATCAATCCCCTCTCTGATGGTGTTTCTGAGCCATCAAATTACTACCCACAATCAGATGCCAACTTTTAGCATAATATAGTTTCACTTTCATTTTTACACTTTCTATTTTTCACATCTCCTTTCCGTTTCTTGTATAATTCACCTCTCAAATCTTCAAATTCAATTTCGTCAAACTTTCGCTTCTTTCCTTTTCCTGTCACATTATACGATTCATTCCTTCTACAACATTTGCACCATATTATTATTGACAGTACTATTATTGCTATCCCTGCTAAGGGAACTAATATTTTACCTATAAGTCCTTTCCCTATATTAGCAAACCAGGTACCAATTGACCTAATACTATTGGTCAATCTTTCCCATACACTATCAACTTCCAGTGGTTTTAGTTCCTTCTCAAGTTTAGTTATATTCTGTATATACGTTCCAATTTCTGCACTTTTATCAGGTATGTAAGTGCAACAGTGTTTCGTCTTCAATAATTTACAGACTCCGCCCTCTTTTGCCAATATAATATCAAGAGCAAGTCGATTTTGCATAACCATAGATCTAATTGCAACCATCTCCGTATTAATCATTAGAAATCCTCCAGCAGTGTCAGTTGATAAACGATCAACCACTGTAGATAATTTACATATTTTCCTTGAGTTCAGAATTATTCCCACTGAAGGTATCAATGCACCAAATATATCACCTACAATTTCTGAAAAACTAGCTCTTTTTCTACGTGTTAATTCACTAGTATTTTCATTGCTGCCAGTGTTTCTTTTTACGTGGTATATTTTTGGAAATACTATTCCAAAATAACAACTTCCATACCACCGTGCAGGAAGCCTAAAGTAAGCCTTATTCCCACACACATAATATATTCCAGGAAAAACTGAATCTGTTCCTCCTTTGAGTCCCCAACCTCCAAGAATTAAGAAATTGTGTTCACATTCACTGGTACCGATGAAAATATTGTTAAACTCTGTCTTTAACCTATGTAGACAAATTTTCCCTGTTTTTACAAAATTTAGAGCCATAGCAGCTTGAGCCTTGCCAGGTGTGTAACTACCTTCTTTCTCAGCCCAAGGTGGCAAATGAGCCTTATGCTCAGAAGCTTTCTTTTGGAAATCTTGTCTTCTACTCTCCACTAAATTCAAAAATATCTTTTCTTCTTCATATAAAGAACATGTTAAATTGCGTCTATGTGCATGTGTTATGTCTATTGATTTCATTGTTAAGAAAAATTCTCCCATAAACTGTGCATCTTTGCTACTTAGCACTGGATTCATATTCTTTCGAATCGGAACCTCAGAAAATATCACATCTATATTTGAATAATAATACTGAAGTCGCCCTGTTCTATAAAATAAACTAGTCAGTACACTACATGATATGCCATAGGTTAATGGCAAGTGATGATACGTTAACCCTTCTGCTACTGATTCAGATAGTTTCATACAGACATAACAATTACTAACTTCCATGGTATTTACATATTGAAATAATAACTTTGTGAAAACATTCAAACTAGTGTCGTTATCTGTTACTTCATGATGAAATTCTGGTTCGTCTTCTGCCTTTAGTTCTCCTCTATTACTTATCAAGTTATCTGTTCTTTCCTTGGTTTCGTTGTTAATCTTTTTATCTATTATCATAAGGTAAGGAATTGCTACGATCACAACTAACCATACTATAAGCATCACTACCAGATTGCATATGCATATAGCACAACATCTTTTACAACCTTTCTGCTTTGGTCTCCCAGTAACTCTATCGTCAGACATTTTTGACAAGGAAGATTGTTCTTCTTATCGTATTCTTCAAGTCTCTTTACGTTCTCAAGGTGGTTCTATTTCTTTTTCATAAGTCAGTTCCGCACTGGTTCCTTCGTCACCACTTTCACTTGATTCTGAGCTTTTGTAATCTTCGAGAATAATATAAGTCCAATCAGGACCTTTAAATTTGTTGTTCACAAGTTTCAGTCTTTTACTTCTTCGTTTTTCACTTTTATTTTCTTGTCCCGTTTGGCTTGTTACTTCGTTCACTTGTTCTGGATCTTCACTTCTGGTTGTTATGTGGTATTTTACTCTTTTAATGACACTAGGCCAATGATCACCTTTTCTTGTTTTCTCTGTTTGCACTGTCTCTTTATTTCCTTCTTCAGAAATTCTTTTATTTTCAGGTTGTGTTACAATTTGATGTTCTTCAATATCTGTTTCTTCTACTATTTTTTCTTTTTCCGGTCTGATTAGTTTTTCTTCAGCTGCACCACTGTGAGTCTCTAGCAACTGGTCTTGTTCTTTATTTACGTTTTCCTGCTCGAAATTCTCAAGATCTTCTTCTTCTGTGTACTTTTCTTGATCTAACTGGTTCTGATCAGGGCTTATTGCACTTTGTACTTCTGCAGCCTGACCGCGTTCTTCTAAACCTGTCTGTCCCTGCTCAAAATCTGTTGATTCTTCTTTAATTTGAGCCCAGTTTCCTCTCCCTATCTGTTCCTGCTCAGGTTCTCTTATTATCTCTTCTTCTTCTTCCTGAGCTGCTTCTTCTTCACCTATCTGATCTTCTTCAATTTCTTCTAAATTTACTTGACTTCTTGTTCTGTTGTAGACTTCAGGTATTTCCACCACTGGTATCCAGTCCTGACTTGTGCTCGGTTGTTCTTCTTCAGCTTCTTTTGAATCTCGGACCTGAGATTCTTCAGCTGGGCAACCTTCAGCTTCCTCAGTTATCGATGCTGTCTGAGGATTCTCTTCTTCAGGGTCTGGTACTCTTTTGGTGTGGCTTACATGAATCCAATTAGGAAATCCTGCACACTTCACTGCTGTGTTCGTAACCAGTATGACCTGACAAGGTTCGCCCCACCTAGGTGATAGACACGTTTCTCTGGTGTGATTCTTCACTACCACCCAGTCTCCGGGACTCAGATCATGTTCTTGTTCAGGCTGCCTGGAAACTGCGTCTTCTCCAACCTGGTGAGGGACAGAATGCACTAGGTCAGCCAATCCTTTGCAATAATCCAGGACCATATCATCAGATATATTCAGCAGTTTATTTGTGGGAACATGTGCTTGTCTCATTGCTCTTCCCATCATTATCTCGTGCGGACTCAATCCGGTGTTTCTATCAGGAATGCTTCTGAGTCCCATTAAAACAAGAGGCAATGCATCTGGCCAATCTAATGATGTTGATGCGCACATTTTACCCAGTCTGGATTTTATCGTGCCATTCATTTGTTCCACCACTCCAGAAGCCTCTGGACGATATGCACAGTGCAATTTTTGCTCAATTTGGAATGCTTCACAGATTATCTTAATCACTTCACTGTTAAAATGCTTTCCTCTATCTGATTCCAAAGTTACTGGAAAACCGAATCTAGGAATGAGTTCACGTAGCAACAACTTTGCGACTGTAATACTGTCATTCCTTCTGGTAGGGTATGCCTCCACCCACTTTGAAAACAGACACACTATGACTAGTACATATTTCAGCCCTCTACATGGTGGTAACTGAATGAAATCAAGTTGCAATCTCATAAATGGACCCTCTGCCTTTCCAATTTTTCCAAATCCAATTACTGTTTTTCTTCCTGGATTATGCATTTGGCAAGATAAACATCTCTGACAAAGACTCTCTGCTACCGCCCTAAACCTTGGATTGTACCAATTTTGTCTAAAGAGCCTAATCATTGCATCTCTCCCTACGTGTGTGTCTCCATGATACATCCTAGCCATTTGTGAAAGCAGACAATCAGGCATGACTGGTCTGCCATCGGCACAAATCCATACATCATCGTCTGTCTTTTGAGAACATCCCGTTTTAATCCATGTACTCCTTTCACTCTCATCAGCATCATCTTGCAATCGTTTTACATCATTCCATGTTTCCTGAGGTGTATACAGCATAAGTTGGCAGCTGATTCCCATTCTTTCCACCCTTTTATTTACTGACAATCTGTTTTTGGCACAATGTTGAGCCACAAGATATGCGTATCTGTTGCCGACTACCACCCAGTCATCTCCTGACTGATGTGCGGCACATTTCACCACAGCCAATTCTTTTGGTGATTGTATTGCTTCCAGTAGTTCTTTTACAAACTGTCCATTTTTAATTGGGTATCCTGAAGAAGTCATGAAATCCCTCTGCATCCATAGTTGGCCAAAATCATGCACAACCCCGTAACCATATTGACTATCTGTAAATATAGTTACTTTTTGATTCCTCCCAATTTTGCAAGCCTTTATCAATGCAATCAATTCAGCTATTTGTGCAGATTTTACTCCTGGTAAATAGGATGCTTCGACTATTCCAGTTAGTTCACACACTGCATATGCTGCAATTAGTTTTCCATCTTCATGTCTTTGGCATGAACCATCAACAAACAGCTCCCTGTCTGGCTTCCTGAGGGGTAGTTCCTGAATATCAGGACATGGTTTTGTGCACAACTCTGTGACTTGTAAACAATCATGCTCTTCTTCGTCATCTTTAACTTCTTCATGATATGGGTCTGGTAGTAAGGTAGCTGGATTTACTATTGTGCACCTTACAATGGTCACATTTTCAGCACCCAGTATTATTCTTTCATATTTAGTCAACCGACTAGGAGTAAGATGCTGAGTTCGGGTTCTTGTCAACAAAATCACAACCGCATGTGGAACGAACACTTTTACAGGATGTCCCATTACAATTGACTCACTTTGTTCAATGCTCAAACAGGTAGCCGCCACTGCTTTTAAGCAGCCTGGCAACGCGGCTGCCACTGGGTCCAATGTAGCAGAAAAATATGCTATAGGACGTCTGTCTAAACCATGTCTCTGGGTTAAGTCTGAAAGTGCACAATTTTCTCTTTCATGGCAGAATAATGCAAATTTTCTGTTATAATCAGGCATGCCTAGGGCAGGTGCTGCACATAAAGCGTTTCTTAATTTTACACACGCACCTACGCTCTCATCATCCCACTCAACTGGGTCCTTTGCCTTCTTTTTCTTCATTTGAATTAATGGCTTTGCCAACAGGGAAAATCCTAGTATCCATTGTCGACAATAACCTACTATTCCAAGGAACATTCTCACTTCTCGTTGAGAAACAGGCATCTGCATTTTCTTTATTAATTTTATTCTTTCAGCTGTTATTCTCCTTTTGCCCCTCTCAATCTGGTGTCCTAGGTACTTAACTGCTGTTGTACAGAACTGCAATTTTTCAGGTGAAACTTTATGCCCTTCTTCAGCTAAATGATTTAATAATGCAATGGTGTCAACAACACAGTCCTCTCTGGTGTTAGATGCCACTAGTAAGTCGTCTATATACTGCACTAAGACTGAGCTTCCTGGCATCACTAGTTTCTCTAGGCACTTTTTCAATATCTGATTAAAGATGGAAGGACTTTCCGTGTATCCCTGAGGAACACGATTCCATACATAGACCTTGTTCTCAAATTTAAATGAAAAAAGATACTGACTATCTGGATGTAATGGTATGGAAAAGAATGCTTGGCATAAATCAATCACAGTAAACCATCCTGCACTCCAAGGAATCTGGTATAGAATCACTGCAGGATTTGGTACTATAGGACAACAGGGTTCCACAATCTTATTTATTTTGCGCAGGTCTTGAACAATCCTATACTTTCCACTAGGTTTCTTCAGACCCATGATTGGTGAGTTACAAGGGCTACTCATTTCTTCTTTTAGTATTCCTTGTTTTACCATTCTGTTAATTTCTTCAATGACTCCTGCTTTTACCTCTGCACTCATTTTATACTGTCTAGTATTTGGGAAAATTGCACCTTCTTTTACAGTAATCTTAACTGGGTCTATTCTGGCCATAAGTCCTATGTCTTTTCCCATGAAATCCCATACCATGGAATTCACTGTAGTTTTCAGTTCTTCTGGTAACTCGTCTTTTGTTATCAAAGAAAACATCTCATCTACTTCTGTACCTAGCTTTGCAATCATAAATTTATATACATGGTCTTCATCTGGGGTCTGAACTGCCACACCATCCGGCGTGCAGAAAATTGTGCAATTCATTTTACATAAGAAATCCCGGCCCAATAAATTTACTGGACTGGAATCACACACTACAAATTGATGCATTTCTCTAAAGTTTCCGATTTTTACTTCCATTGGTTCAGTAAGAGGTGTTCTAATCTTTTGATTAGCCACCCCCACAACTTGGATAGCTTCTCCAGAGAGAGGAAGGTCTGGGATGTCTGTTGTTCTCACAGTAGACCTGGTAGCACCAGTGTCCAAAAGGAAAGTAATATCATTACCTTTCACATTCCCTTCAACATATGGACCTGACTGATCTACCGGTAAGGATGCACCAAGTACGCACTCCTTCTCCCCCTCTCCCAGGCACCGTCATTGGCTATAGGTACAAAAGTCGTCCTGTAAAAGAAATTGTGATGTTACATAATCATTCTTACCACTTCCTCCTTGATATCCGACGTCTGTACCGTGCTTTGCTCTGCTTACATTACCCTGTATAGGTGCAGGTGGCAACTGACTCTGAGGATTTACACCCTGATGTGAGTCATTCTGCGTCTGTGGATTTAAATTTTGATTTGGGCCATTATTATTCCGAATCTTTTTACATTCATCCTTCCAATGCCCTAATTTTCCACACCTGTGACAAGGAAACTTCTTTTTAGCCTCTTCTCTGCTCATTCGTCCTCTCACTTTTCCTCCGTTCCCAGTGTCACCATTTGTTCCAGAATCTTTTCCCTGATTATCATTTGGATTATCCAAATTAATTCCCTGTCGCTCAGCCATTTTCACCTGAGCCCACATCACCTTCTCTTGCAATTTCTTGTGCCTATCCTCAATGTCATCTCCACAATATTTCAAAATTTACTCTATTGGCTTCCCTTGCCAACATAACATATGCTGTTTAATCATCTGACAAATCTCTGGCTTCAGACCGTAAACAAATCGGTAAACAAACTGACTCATGTTTTTATCTCCAATGTCCTCAAATCCACTATACTGCTTAAATACCTGCAAGCGACCCCTGACCTTGACTGGTAGGTCGCTCCCCCACCATACAGCTCCGTCTGTGTGCCCTGCTGCTGCCAGCTGATTGTGCTCGTTTTCCTCTGTGCCCCCTTGCTGCCCCTGATTGTGCCCGTTTTTCCTCTGTGCCCCCTTGCTGCCCCTGATTGTGCTCGTTTTCCTCTGTGTCCCCTTGCTGCCCCTGATTGTGCTCGTTTTCCTCTGTGCCCCCTTGCTGCCCCTGATTGTGCTCGTTTTCCTCTGTGCCCCCTTGCTGCCCCTGATTGTGCTCGTTTTTCCTCTGTGCCCCCTTGCTGCCCTGACTGTGCTTGTTTTTCCTCTGTGCCTGTTTCCCGCCGCTGCGCCCCTGTGGCCCCGCCCCCTCACTGCCCATTCGCTGCCCCATTCCCTGCTCCTCCCTCCCACCTCCCCATTTATGGCGGCCGCTGCGCAGCGGGCGTGCCGCTGGCGCGCCAAAGGCGCGCCTAAGGCAAGCCCGTCTGCGCCCGTCCGCACCTGGACCGTGCCGAGCGCCAGAACCCCTGGTCCGTGCATCCCCCGCGCCCGCCACATCAACAGACGCCGATACGACGCCAGCACCCTCCACGCACTCAACCCCGGAAAAGATCACGCCTGCAACCGGGCCACCCCGAAGCGCACCCAAGGGCCCTTCACCTGCCGGAACTGCAGCTTCGCCAGCACCCGCCCTGCCAAACCACCGCCCAGGAAAGAACCCAACTACCTCAGATGCATCCTCCTCAACACCCGCTCCGCCCGCAAACACGCCATCGAACTCTGGGACCTCTCGACTCAACCTCCCCAGACGTCGCCTTCCTGACCGAGAGCTGGCTGAACCCCGCTTCAGCCCCCGACATCGCCATTGACATCCCGGACGGCTACAAGATCACCCGCAGGGACCGCACCAACGGAGTCGGAGGAGGCATCGCCATCGTCCACAGGAACACCCTCAGAGTCTCAACCAACACCGACGACACCCTCAGCACCACCGAACACATGCACTTCCAGATCCACACCGATCCCAACACCACCCTCAGAGGAACCCTCATCTACAGACCCCCCGGACCCCGACCACAGTTCATCGATTCCATCGCTGACTTCGTCAGCACACACGCCATCGCCTCCACGGACTACATCCTCCTCGGGGACCTGAACTTCCACCTCGAGAACAACAAGGACACCAACTCCACCACCCTGATCGACAACCTCGCCACTCTCGGACTCAGACAGCTCGTGACAACACCCACCCACGCCGCCGGCCACACACTAGACTCCATCTTTTCCGCAAGCCCACACGTCTCCTTCAACCACACCTCCGAACCCCACTGGACCGACCACCACTGCATCCACTTCACCTACAGGAAGCCCACCATGCACCACCGCACCCAACAAATGCCTCGCCGCTGCTGGAGCAGAGTCACCGAAGACCAGCTAACCACCACCCTCGCCCTGAGCCCACCCGCCGAACCCTCCGACCCCGACACCGCCACCCGCAACCTCAGACAGTGGATCGACGACTGCGCCAACACCCTCGCCCCGCTCAAGAACCCGCCCAACAGCCACACCAGCAAGAAAGCCACCTGGTTCACCGAAGATCTCCAGGCCTCCAAACGAACATGCTGAAAACTGGAGAAGATCTGGCTCCACGAACGGACAGCGGACAGCTACGCCGCCCACAAGAGTGCCACCCGCAGTCACCATCACCTCATCAGATCCGCCAAAAGGGCCTCACTCAAAGAACGCCTAGACAACAACGCACACAACAGCAAAGAGCTCTTCAACATCGTGAAGGAACTCTCCAACCCCAGCTCCAACACCAACGACATCCCGCCGTCGCGAGACCTGTGCGACTCACTGGCCACCTTCTTCCACCGCAAAATCGCCGACATCCATGACAGCTTCAACACCACGACCGCCCCGGCAACCACCGAGACCACAGCCCCCACGACCACCAACCGCCTGCTCTCCTGGACCAACATCAACGACGAGGACACCAGCGAGATCATGAACACCACTAGACCCGTGCCCTCACCACGTCTTCAACAAAGCCAGTACAGCCATCGCGCCCCACCTCCGGAAAATAATCAACATCTCCTTCGAGACAGCAACCTTCCCGGAAAGCTGTAAGCACGCCGAGATCACCGCCTTACTCAAGAAACCCAAGGCAGACCCCAAGGACCTCAAGAACTTCCGACCCATCTCTCTGCTCCGGTTCCCCACGAAGGTCACCGAGAAAATCGTCAACAAACAACTGACCCGCTACCTCGAGGAGAACAACATCCTGGACCCTTCCCAGTCTGGCTTCCGCAGCAACCACAGCACCGAAACCCCCTCATCGCCGCCACCGATGACATCAGGACCCTGCTAGACAACGGAGAAACAGCAGCCCTCATCCTCCTGGACCTATCAGCCGCCTTCGACACGGTCTGCCACCACACACTACGAACACGCCTTCACGACGCCGGGATCCAAGAGAAGGCCCTGGACTGGACCACATCCTTCCTTTCCGGCAGAACTCAAAGCGTCCGCCTTGCCCCCTTCCGATCCAAGGCCACCAAGATCATCTGCGGCGTACCCCAAGGCTCCTCCCTCAGCCCGACGCTGTTCAACATCTACATGGCCCGCCTCGCCCACGTCGCCCGACGGCACAACCTCAACATCAACTCCTACGCCGACGACACCCAGCTGATCCTCTCCCTCACCAAAGACCCTCACACCGCCAAAGCCCACCTCCACGAAGGACTGAAGGCCGTCGCCGAATGGATGAGGACCAGCCGCCTGAAGCTGAACTCGGACAAGACGGAGGTCCTCATCCTTGGTTCCAACCCTTCAGCCTGGGACGACTCCTGGTGGCCGACATCACTGGGAACAGCCACGACACCCACCGACCACGCACGCAACCTAGGGGTCATCCTCGACCCCACCCTCTCCATGACTAAGCAGGTCAACGCCGTTTCCTCATCCTGCTTCAACACCCTCCGAATGCTCCGCAGGATCTTCAAGTGGATCCCCACCGAAACAAGAAAAACAGTCACCCAGGCCCTCGTCACCAGCAGGCTGGACTACGGAAACGCCCTCTACGCAGGAACGACGGCTAAGCTCCTGAGACGGCTGCAACGCATCCAGAACGCCTCCGCACGTCTTATCCTCGACATCCCCCGCCGCAGCCACATCACACCCCACCTGAGAGACCTGCACTGGCTCCCTGTCAACAAGAGGATAACCTTCAAGCTCCTCACCCACGCACACAAAGCACTCCACAACTCCGGACCAGCCTACCTCAACAGACGACTCAGCTTCTACACCCCCACCCGCCAGCTCCGCTCCACCAGCCTCGCCCTCGCCACAGTACCCCGCATCCGGAAAACGACTGCCGGCGGCAGATCCTTCTCCCACCTCGCCGCCAAGACCTGGAACACCCTCCCCACCAACCTTCGGCAGACCCAAGACCTACTGGCCTTCAGAAGACTCCTCAAGACCTGGCTCTTCGATCAGTAGCAGCACCCCCCCCCTCTTCCCCCAGCGCCTTGAGACCCTCGCGGGTATGTAGTGCGCTTTATAAGTGACCTGATTGATTGATTGATTAAACGTTCGTAATAGGCATGTACCGATTCACTGGCTTCTTGGGTAGTTCTGTCTATTTTCACCCAATCTGTTTCTTTTGGTGGTATTTTCCCTTTCAGGTAAGTTATTACCTGCTGATACTTTTTCATTACATCATTGGACGGGGCACCTGTCTTTGGATCTCTAGGATACTCCTCACTGGGCCAATCAACTGTGATTTTGCAATCTGTCCACAAATTGGCAGGTACCACTATGTCGAACAACCCATCCAAATCTTTCAACAATACCTTTGACACCTTCACAAACCTCTCAACCTGCTTGTACCATTCAATTGGCTTTTCCCTCAACTTTGGAAAATCATTCGTAAATGACAAAATATCCTGTCTGCTCCATGGGACATGTACATATCCCCCTCCTGGAACTTCTCGCATCGGATACATTTGATCTCCTTTCCCTGTTTCCTTCATTAAATATTCAGAAGTTGTTCTACTGTATCGGGCCTCTTCTTTTTTGTTTGTCCATCTAACTTTCCATTTATCTAGCTCTCCCCATTTCTGCAAAACTGTCATTAATTCTTTTACTTGTAATTTTCTTCCAGAGGCATTCATATTTTCCAAATCCTTGTCTGAAAAATCTGCTCTGTAGGGTTTTTGTAACACCTTTGACTTCCCTATTTCAATTCCCATCTGTTGAGCTAAATCTGATAATTTCTCATGAAATATTTTTGCATTTCTTGTGATGCTTCTGCATACGAACAATAATTCTTCTTCATCGTAAGTATTTAGGCGATCTACCCCTACATTTCCTGCTATCATTTCTTCTAACTCCACCTTTAATTTATAAATGTCCATGATCTTTGGGGGTGAACTCTGCTTGTCCGATCCTTGCGCCCATCTTTCTAAGTCTTCTGGTGTAACTACTGTGGCACTTTTCGTTCCTGATGAAGTTATTATGTTTACATCTTTGGAGCAACCAGGTGTTACTCTTCTGGGAGTACTATTTACAGAATCTCGAATGGGCAAGTCCATTAATGAAATCATAGACTTACAATCACTAAAGTGATCCTCAACCATTACTACTGCTTCAGGTTTAGGAACATTCACAGGTGTAGGCATAACTAGAGGTTTGGGATAAGTTACTTTGTCACCATATAAGGGAACCACTGGACCAATCGTTACAGGTATGGTCAATGAATCAGGAAGAACACTCAATTGTGTTACTTTCTGAATTAATTCTGCTCTGTTTTTATCTATCGCTTCCTTTTCTTTATCGTGAAGTACTCTACTAACTGAAGAATCATGCAATACTTGTGGTACCAAAGGTGTTCTTAACAAGGGTGCACTTGGGTTGCATCCACTTGTCCCTTCCTGATATGGTGGCGGATTCTTTAATATATCCTCCATAAATTCATCTTCGGAATCTCCAAATCTAGTCAGATGTTTTGTCTTTTCTGTGCATTTACTCCCTACTGATTCTTCTGCCATTAATATCGGATATAGACCCTCTGTAAGCATTGCTCTTCTCCGTTGTTTCATCTGACCATCCCTTGACTCGTTTTGGTATCTGGGAAAAATCCCCGATAACCCCTATTACTTCTGGATCGATCACGTTCGAATGCCTCGGTTTCCCACTCTTCTAAGGCTTCGTATTGAGTTAATCTAGGTCTGGGTTCTAAGTCATTCATTCTTAATCTCAAATTTTGAAGAATCCTCCCATTGAAAGTACCATTCTCGGGAAAAGCTAATATTCCATCATTTTTGGTATATTCCATCCAATTTTCTATCCATACAGAAGTATGATAACCTCTCTCCATCATGATGAATGAAGCGGGCGTTTTAGCTGGTGGAATGATAATTCCTTCCCTAGTTTTGATTGATTTATCCTTTTTAATATAATTCTTAATCTTTTGTAGAAATGACATTTTCCTCTTTTCTCCGTACATTTTTGGCAAATCTCGATGTATGAAATTATTTTCGGCAAATCCTAGGAATCTCCTATCCGGACGAATTCCAATTAAAGTCGGATCACCTTATAACATACAATCTCCACTATCCACTAAGATTTCAGCTTCTATGTTAACTACCAATAAAATTTCAGCTAACTTTTGTCTCTGAACCAATCCTAGCGCGGCCTGTCAGTGACGTCTTTTCTGACGACCCCTCCTTTACAATCTGCGCTTCTCTGAACAGCCGACTCAAATTCCACGCACCCCAAAGGACCCTACGATCAGCCCAGCTCTCCTACGCCGTGGTCCCCCGCACCAGAAAGACCAGATCGGGAGGCCTCTCCTTCTCCTTCCTCGCAGCCAAAGCATGGAACGCCCTTCCGCTCCACCTCAGACAGACAACATCGCTCCCCATCTTCGCAAGAAACCTCAAAACCTGGCTCTTCGACAGACCCCCTCCTTGATGGATGGAACCTGCACCCCCCCCACCCCTAGCGCCTTGAGACCCTTACGGGTGAGTAGTTGCGCTTTAACAAACCCCTGATTGATTGATTGATCTGTCCCTCGCTGTTTCTACCAATCCCAGCGCAACACTTGTGACGTCAGTATTGCTCCTGACTACTGGCCCCTCCTTTACAAGAGTCGTTCTACGCCCGCGGTTTCAACCAATCCCAGCGCGGCGTGTGTGACGTCAGCTTCCTCTCCGGTAGCTGACCCTCCCTTTACAAAATCGTACGCAAAACTTTAATTTCTCTATACTTCTTTAAAATTCAGTAACAACATAAAACATTCGCTATCGTGCCAGTTTCTCTAAATTTGAAAAGATAGTTTCATTCGCACTTAGTAAAACCTTTCTGTTTACTATACATACACTACGAGTAAAACCCTTCCGTTTACTCTTCACACAAGCTTCAGAAATACCTGCTACTTCTTCAATGTTACCCTTTCTAGGTGATATAACATCAAATTTTCACTAGCATATTCCTTTGCTCTTACTCACACACATAGAGTCCCTAAAAAGTACTGATAGCCCTACTTAACTTTTCAGTACTATTTCTGCCTGACAGATAACCTCACTGCAGTATGGCTTCCACTTATCATCCGCTATTCAATTTTTCCCCCCGGGGATTTCTGGACAACATAAAACAAAACTTCAAACAATAACGGATGTTAGTTCATAAAAATAAAATTCTCATTACCCAATTAACAAAGTGCAACCATCCTCTGCTACCAGAAAACTGATCCAGCGGGTTACTAGCAACAAGCATTCATACACAAAATACTCACTTGGGCCCATACATTCATACTACGCTAGCAATTTCCGCTGGTGGGTCAGTTGGTACTCTTTATCAAGATCCCTGCTCCCAATTACTTTTCCGATTGAAGAGTAATGACTTACCAATGGACCCTTTACTAATTGGGAAGTTTAAAATGAGTGACGTTCCATACAATTCATAATTTCTGAAATAATCACTGAGTCAAGAAGTTTTAAAATATTTATCTAAAGATTTAGCAGAGTAAAATACAGAACCACATGATACTTAAATCGCATATCAAGGATGAAGCATAATAATCAATTATCGATCAATGACGGTCCCATAGGAAAGGAGAAAATAGAGACAGCAGCGCAACTAAGGTTTGCATTTATATTTACCTAAAGTGCGAGAACCAAACCCCTTGGCCAAGGAGTTGGAAAATAGGATCCTGGAAGGATGAAGAGCAAAGACCTCCTCCCGGATCAGGACAGGACCGGTGACCTCTCTAATAACGACGCCTGCGTCGTTCCCCTCTCTGGTACTTCGCTTCTCCTCGAATTCTCCTGTGACTTCCTTCTAATGGACTCCGCCGCCCCCACCTCAGGACCTCTCTGGACAGCGGTTCAGTCTGCAATCGATCAGCTCGTTCTGTGGTCCTCCAAGCTGACAGCCTCAACGCCAAAAGCTAATGCGCCCACTAATTAGCTAATTCTATATCTATTATACCCTTCTACGCCCATGTACCTCCCATTAAAGTTGCAAAAATATGGGGCCACTACTTCTGATTGGACAGGGACAGGGGTTGATCCTCACACCATATTGATTTAATTCATTTTTCTTAAAGCCCATTGTTTTAAAATACCGCCCATCACTTTTAATACATTTGCTTTATTTCCCACCCGTCTCATGACAAAGTTTATACATTCTTCATGTACATTGTTACATATTGGTAGGGACATTCATGAATACAGCAATATTGGCCATCAGGTCATGGCCTTGGACGACGTCCAGGTTGACTTCATCCTTTTCTTTCTGGGCAGCCATGCAGGACGCATGCGCAGAACCATGGTCACACGAGTTTTCAGTTCACCAACCCCAGGCCCAAATTTACGAACTAATAAAGTCAAAGAAGAAAATTTTAAAATCACAGATAAATTGTTTCACTGTATTCCCACTCTTTCTACTCTATTCCCATTTACTTATAAACTCTATCCCGCATTAGTAGCGTTAAAATACCACAATTTAAGTGACACATGAGAGCAAGCTGTAGCACGTGAAAACATAAAGCAGCCATTTTAAGGCACACTGCGCAGAAGCAAGAGTTTCCCTCCAAGCAAAGAAAGACGTCACACCACTTGATATGGTTGAGACATGCGCAGTAAAGTTCCCGCGCTTCAGCGGCCATTTTTAGAATAGACAAGCGTTACTTGTTAGTTAAAACACATAAGCAAGCTTCCTTGCTACTTATATTTGTGTGTGCAGTTGTTAGTATGAACAATACAAGTTTAATACATTAATACTTTTGAGAAGATTGCATCCGAGCAAGTCTCATTTGTGAGTCCTTGCTCCATCACTTTGATAAGGTAACACAACGTGGAACCTGCAAAAAGATAAAATTCCCATTTGAGCAATGAAGCAGGGTCTAGTTTTACCATATAGTGCCCCAGGCCAATTCTGTCCACATCTGAAGCATGAGAGTCATAATTATCCCTGCCAGCCCATAAACAGGGTTGTGCTAACATTGTCCACAATGTAGGAGTGGGGGCCAACTGGGACTTTCTGCAGCTTTGGAAACTAAAATAGCGACAAGGCTTAAAATAAACAATAGCCTTATAAGGATATTCCACCTTAAAGCTTCCTAGAGGAGACGCAAAGTGTTTTTGATAAAAAGTTCAAACTTTTGTTATGTACTGCGGTCAAGCACCTGCCAAAATTAGATCTTGTGATCAACGGTTCCTCATTTCAAATGTATAAAAGGACTGCTTACTCTCCAGTTCGTTGCCCACCTCGTACAGTGAACCTTTGAGTCACGATGCGATGGTGCTCACGGTTAGCCGTTTTATTTAGCATCTTCAATTGAGGTTGTTATGCTTCATTGTACTTTGATGTTCATTTTCTCTCTCTCTTTTCCTTTGGATTGCCATGATTTTAAACTTACTAGATTGCATGTTTTTGTTCATGATCTGCGACGTGTCTTTGACACTTGTTACTTACTAGATTACATGGTGTTATTTTTGATTAATGATGTGTCTTTAACATTTATTGTCTAAATTGTTTGAATAAATGGTGCCACTCTTGACTCAGTTCCTGCAACTCACACATGTGTCTTGTTATTTTAGATAAACCAAAGGGAATGATGGACGGAGTGTTGAACATTGCAAGCACTCACCCCCAGTCAACTGATCTGGGTTTAATCCATCATCATTCTTTAGCTCACTCCGCCACCCCAGTTCAGACATGGCCATATGCAAATCAGTCTGACCCTGTGCCTCATGGGAACAGTCCAGCCCGAACTGCCAAGCCATGTCTTCCCTGGACCGGAAACAAGCATCCTGGGACCGGTTTCTGGCTTACAGCCGTCATCAGCCAGGCTATCTTGAATCCAGTGGCAAAGTGAGCAAGGGACCCACGTCTGGGCATACCCTGCCAACTTAGGGCGAACATAGCAAAACCAAAGGGAATGATGGACGGAGTGTTGAACATTGCAAGCACTCACCCCCAGTCAACTGATCTGGGTTTAATCCATCATCATTCTTTAGCTCACTCCGCCACCCCAGTTCAGACATGGCCATATGCAAATCAGTCTGACCCTGTGCCTCATGGGAACAGTCCAGCCTGAACTGCCAAGCCATGTCTTCCCTGGACCGGAAAAAGCATCCTGGGACCGGTTTCTGGCTTACAGCCGTCATCAGCCAGGCTATCTTGAATCCAGTGGCAAAGTGAGCAAGGGACCCACGTCTGGGCATACCCTGCCAACTTAGGGCAAACATAGCAAAACCAAAGGGAATGATGGACGGAGTGTTGAACATTGCAAGCACTCACCCCCAGTCAACTGATCTGGGTTTAATCCATCATCATTCTTTAGCTCACTCCGCCACCCCAGTTCAGACATGGCCATATGCAAATCAGTCTGACCCTGTGCCTCATGGGAACAGTCCAGCCCGAACTGCCAAGCCATGTCTTCCCTGGACCGGAAACAAGCATCCTGGGACCGGTTTCTGGCTTACAGCCGTCATCAGCCAGGCTATCTTGAATCCAGTGGCAAAGTGAGCAAGGGACCCACGTCTGGGCATACCCTGCCAACTTAGGGCGAACATAGCAAAACCAAAGGGAATGATGGACGGAGTGTTGAACATTGCAAGCACTCACCCCCAGTCAACTGATCTGGGTTTAATCCATCATCATTCTTTAGCTCACTCCGCCACCCCAGTTCAGACATGGCCATATGCAAATCAGTCTGATCCTGTGCCTCATGGGAACAGTCCAGCCCGAACTGCCAAGCCATGTCTTCCCTGGACCAGAAACAAGCATCCTGGGACCGGTTTCTGGCTTACAGCCGTCATCAGCCAGGCTATCTTGAATCCAGTGGCAAAGTGAGCAAGGGACCCATGTCTGGGCATACCCTGCCAACTTAGGGCGAACATAGCAAAACCAAAGGGAATGATGGACGGAGTGTTGAACATTGCAAGCACTCACTCCCAGTCAACTGATCTGGGTTTAATCCATCATCATTCTTTAGCTCACTCCGCCACCCCAGTTCAGACATGGCCATATGCAAATCAGTCTGACCCTGTGCCTCATGGGAACAGTCCAGCCCGAACTGCCAAGCCATGTCTTCCCTGGACCGGAAAAAGCATCCTGGGACCGGTTTCTGGCTTACAGCCGTCATCAGCCAGGCTATCTTGAATCCAGTGGCAAAGTGAGCAAGGGACCCACGTCTGGGCATACCTTGCCAACTTAGGGCGAACATAGCAAAACCAAAGGGAATGATGGACGGAGTGTTGAACATTGCAAGCACTCACCCCCAGTCAACTGATCTGGGTTTAATCCATCATCATTCTTTAGCTCACTCCGCCACCCCAGTTCAGACATGGCCATATGCAAATCAGTCTGACCCTGTGCCTCATGGGAACAGTCCAGCCCGAACTGCCAAGCCTTGTCTTCCCTGGACCGGAAACAAGCATCCTGGGACCGGTTTCTGGCTTACAGCCGTCATCAGCCAGGCTATCTTGAATCCAGTGGCAAAGTGAGCAAGGGACCCACGTCTGGGCATACCCTGCCAACTTAGGGCGAACATAGCAAAACCAAAGGGAATGATGGACGGAGTGTTGAACATTGCAAGCACTCACCCCCAGTCAACTGATCTGGGTTTAATCCATCATCATTCTTTAGCTCACTCCGCCACCCCAGTTCAGACATGGCCATATGCAAATCAGTCTGACCCTGTGCCTCATGGGAACAGTCCAGCCCGAACTGCCAAGCCATGTCTTCCCTGGACCAGAAACAAGCATCCTGGGACCGGTTTCTGGCTTACAGCCATCATCAGCCAGGCTATCTTGAATCCAGTGGCAAAGAGAGCAAGGGACCCACGTCTGGGCATACCCTGCCAACTGAGGGCGAACATAGCAAAACCAAAGGGAATGATGGACGGAGTGTTGAACATTGCAAGCACTCACCCCCAGTCAACTGATCTGGGTTTAATCCATCATCATTCTTTAGCTCACTCCGCCACCCCAGTTCAGACATGGCCATATGCAAATCAGTCTGACCCTGTGCCTCATGGGAACAGTCCAGCCCGAACTGCCAAGCCATGTCTTCCCTGGACCGGAAACAAGCATCCTGGGACCGGTTTCTGGCTTACAGCCGTCATCAGCCAGGCTATCTTGAATCCAGTGGCAAAGTGAGCAAGGGACCCACGTCTGGGCATACCCTGCCAACTTAGGGCGAACATAGCAAAACCAAAGGGAATGATGGACGGAGTGTTGAACATTGCAAGCACTCACCCCCAGTCAACTGATCTGGGTTTAATCCATCATCATTCTTTAGCTCACTCCGCCACCCCAGTTCAGACATGGCCATATGCAAATCAGTCTGACCCTGTGCCTCATGGGAACAGTCCAGCCCGAACTGCTAAGCCATGTCTTCCCTGGACCAGAAACAAGCATCCTGGGACCAGTTTCTGGCTTACAGCTGTCATCAGCCAGGCTATCTTGAATCCAGTGGCAAAGAGAGCAAGGGACCCACGTCTGGGCATACCCTGCCAACTGAGGGCGAACATAGCAAAACCAAAGGGAATGATGGACGGAGTGTTGAACATTGCAAGCACTCACCCCCAGTCAACTGATCTGGGTTTAATCCATCATCATTCTTTAGCTCACTCCGCCACCCCAGTTCAGACATGGCCATATGCAAATCAGTCTGACCCTGTGCCTCATGGGAACAGTCCAGCCCGAACTGCCAAGCCATGTCTTCCCTGGACCGGAAACAAGCATCCTGGGACCGGTTTCTGGCTTACAGCCGTCATCAGCCAGGCTATCTTGAATCCAGTGGCAAAGTGAGCAAGGGACCCACGTCTGGGCATACCCTGCCAACTTAGGGCGAACATAGCAAAACCAAAGGGAATGATGGACGGAGTGTTGAACATTGCAAGCACTCACCCCCAGTCAACTGATCTGGGTTTAATCCATCATCATTCTTTAGCTCACTCCGCCACCCCAGTTCAGACATGGCCATATGCAAATCAGTCTGACCCTGTGCCTCATGGGAACAGTCCAGCCCGAACTGCCAAGCCATGTCTTCCCTGGACCGGAAACAAGCATCCTGGGACCGGTTTCTGGCTTACAGCCATCATCAGCCAGGCTATCTTGAATCCAGTGGCAAAGTGAGCAAGGGACCCACGTCTGGGCATACCCTGCCAACTTAGAGCACATATCTGAGCTAAATTATGTGGTTAAAACCACCCTCCAAAAGGCGGGCAACCACGGCAGCGGCGTGCATAAGATTTTCCAGACTGCAAGGAGGGAGGCCGCTGCTGGCGTTTGCCCCTCGTTGGCCCTTCCTGACTGAACCACTGGACACACACGGGTAAGTCAAAGAGCCTTTTGCTTTTTCCCTTTGCCTTGCCTCGGTGTAGTGTCTGTGTTAGAAATGGGGGTCTCTAGTTGGCAGAGGTAGGTACCTTTGACCAAGTAGGGGCCCTTGCTTCTAGTCAGGGTAAGGGGGCTACACTCCTAAAATAACCCCTGCTCACCCCCTTGGTAGCTTGGCACAAGCAGGCAGGCTTATCTCAGAGGCAGTGTGTAAAGCATTTGTGAACACATACAGTAATACAGTGAAAACACTACAAATGGACACCACACCAGTTTAGAAAAATAAGTAATCTTTATCTAAACTTAACACAAGACCAAACGACAAAAATCCACAATACAGTTCTCGGGATATCCTTAAAAATAGATTATTCACTAAAATAAAGCTTGTAGCAACAAATAACTCCACTTTGAGTTATACGACGTCGTGACAGATAGAAATCCCAAAAGTACGGTGCCGACCGCGAGGTGCGTGGCGTTGGGCCCGGAGTCAAGCAGACCCACAAAGAATAGTACCTTGGAAAAGTGATGAAAACAAAGACAGCAGTTCACGGCATCGGGGAGGTGCGGCTTCGTAGGCCCTGCGTGGCGTCGGTTCCTTACGACCCCAGGGGAGGTGTAGCATCTGTTCCTTACTGCAGCGCAGGGGAGATGAGACGACGGTTCCTTACTGCGTCGGGGAGGTGACGTCATGATGGCGCCGAAACCACAGTTCCTTACGATGTCGCGATGTCGATGGATTCAGGGGGTCACCCACGTCGAGGATCGGCTCCGCGATGATGAAGTCGGCTTCGGAGTCGATGCAGTACAGCAGCAGGCGTCGGGCCCACGTCGCAAATCGGAGCAGCGCTCACGGCTTCGGGCAGGTTACGGCGTTGCTCGCTGGCGTCGATGTGGCACGGCAGCTGGCGTTGGGCCTACGTCGCAAGTCAGAGCAGCGCTCACGGCTTCGGTGCAGGTTACGGCGTCGCTCGCCGGCGTCGGTGTTGCAATTTTCTTCTGTAGCAGCTAAAACAGCAGTTCTAGATGCAGGAAGACAGAAGGGGTGAAGTCTTTGTGTTCCTGAGACTTCAGAACAGGAGGCAAGCTCAGTTTCAAGCCCTTGGAAATCTTCCTCAAGATGAATAAAGTACACACAAAGTTCCTTTTCTCCTTTCCTTGGCAATAAGTATCCACTGCAGGCCAACCCCAAACAATCACCAGTGCAGGGGCAGTCTCCTCCTTCAGCTTCCTTGGTTTCTCTCCTTGGCAAAGGTTCGTCTTGATTCCCAGAAGTGATCTAAAGTTCTGGGGTCTGGGCCCCAATATTTATACTCCAAAATCCTTTGTTCTCTGAAGGCAGAGAGTGTCTGTACCCAGCCCAAACCAGTTCTGTCCTCCCTGGTGCAGCTTCCCTGCAGGAGGTGGAGACAGCATTGTTGAAAGCAGACCTGGCCCAGGTAGCTGAAAAGAAATCTCCTCCCCCTACTCTCTATTCTATGTAGGCTCAGGCATGTGAAAGGAAATCTCCTCCCCCTACTCTCTATTCAACCCAGGTCCTATTCAGCCCAGCCCTGACTCATCAGACTGCTGGAGCCAAAGCCCTCTCCAGCCCCCTGTCACTCACAAACCAGACATGGAATACACAAACCTAGCAGAGGCATACTGGATAGTTAGGCAAGAAAATACCTACTTTCTAAAAGTGGTATTTTCAAACACAGAATGTAAAAATCACCCACACTAAAAGAAGTATTTTAACATTCTGAGTTCAGGCATACTAAACTTTATTTTCCTATCTTGTTCCTTGGGTCAGTTATGCTTATAAGATGTTATAATCAAACTGCCCATTCTGGCCTATGGGAACAGATAGCCTTGCAATAGTGAAAAACGAAATTGACTGTAATTCACTATCAGGACATGCCACACACACCAGGGCATGTCCTACCTTTCACATACAAAGCACCCTGCCCATAGGGGTACCTTGGGCCTACCTTAGGGGTGACTAACATGTAGAAAAGGGAAGGTTTAGGGACTGGCAAGTGGGTGTACTTAAATAAAGAAGGTCAAGTAAAACTTTACGTGACAGACTGCGTGCACTACAAAGTAAGTTCAACAAGCTTAAATCAATGTGAACTAAATCATCAAAATGTATACTAATGCTTTAAGACAAGACATTTAAACGAAAACACGAACAGATTTCAAGTTGGTTGTATTCAATAATTTTTCTTATTGAAAATGTCAAATCATAATTATATCATGTAAAACATCAAAAAGTGTTCACAATACATGATCTGTCGTAATTTTTGAACTGATACAAAGTTATCCAACCTGGATACATTTCAAATTTAAACAGTGTAGTTTATACACAAACAATCAAAAATAGCCCGATGCATTTCGGGACGAGTCCCTTCTTCGGGGGCCACTGTAATGCAAAAAATATATATACAAGTAAATGTTAACTGCATGATTCTTAATTTATGAAAAATGAAACAACTTGCAAAAGTTTTTTTAACCACATGGCTACCAAGGTGAGACACCCAATTGCCTGATTTAGAACGTATGTTGGTGATCATACTAAAAAGTAGAGAGAAAATGTAATAAGCGAGAAATAGAGAGAGGAAGCGTTGCCGTCACCAGTGAATGTAACTGTTAAAACGTCCTAGACATTACCCCATAGGGAAAAGAACCAATTGCCATAAGCTACCTTATGCTCCATGTTGTGAATCACATGCAAGATGTAAAAGAAGGAAAAATGAAAAAGAAAAAAATAATAACACGTGAAAAAAATCTGACAAATACTTTGAACAAACCTGCCGGTCAGATAACTGAATATAAACGTGTAATAACACAACGCAAATAGACTGCTAAGCTGAAAAGATGCGCTGTAAGTCAACAACCTGAAAATAACAGGAGTGGAAGTAGATAAGAAACGTGAATGAAAGTGATATAAAAAACTAGCCTCAAACCCATAACAACTAAGACAATACCTGAAAATGCGGGTAAACCACCGTAATCATCTGCAACAAAATGCAGAGAAATAGTAAATACAACAAGCTTAAAAAAAGCCCCAAAGAGCTGCCAGTAACTTACAAACCTACAATCCAGGATCTAAAATGTGTAACTCACCAAAACGAAAGAAAACAGCGTCTCATGTAGAAGATCGTGACTGCACCATAGCCAGTAGTCAGCACTAATCCTGTATTTAACAGCCGCGGAAACCCACGGAAATTGAACATATCACCTGACTCCTATCGTGAGAAACAAAAAAAGGGAAAACTATGAAAGAAAAACTGTATCTACAGAGCCGCCATCTTGGAAAGATGCGCTCTGAGGTAAATTAACCTGCCAACGTGCTCTAAAAAGTACCTTAAAACCGCATTAACCCTAAGGCGGTGAGTGACTGCACCGAAATGAACTAATGAGTGCTGGTCCTGTGAAGAACTATCGCGGAAGCCCGCGAAGATTACAAATGTCACCTGACTACAGACTTGAAACATAAAAACGGAGAAAACTGTACGCGCAAAGCCGCCATCTTGGAAGATGTGCTAAAAAGTGTGTTTAACCTGAGATTCTGCTCTAAGGAGTGCCTCAACACTGCAAAACACCCTAAAAAACTAAAAGAAACATGAGAGAATACTGCGAAGTAAACCAGATGATGAATGCATGCAAAAAGATACCACCACCAATAACCAATGAATTAATCAACAACACCGGAAGTGTGCTAAACCCCGTTAAACATACATGGAACCGAACACAAAAATACATGTATAATGGTAAACGAACGAAGCAAAATTGTAACCAAGTGCTGATAACATGGAAAGAATAACACATGAAAAAATAAAGACGAAAAATTCGCATGACATGCGACGATCGGATGAAGAAATATAATAAAGAAATAAACAATAGATTAAAAAGATACAGTTGATAAAACAATACAGTTGATAAAAAATGCACACATAGCTCAATAGTGGAATTCTGGTAATAAACCGGATAACTTCAATGATGATACAAAATCAATTAAAAAGATAACAGAGAACAGCGTATATCTACACGTAACAAATAGTACACTCTGTCTTTGAATGGGGATGAATACTAAGTGTCCTGATGTGGCATAAACTACCTTGACGTGGATGACACTATACGAAAATAAACGATAAAAATGTTTGAAAAATAAACACAATGTAAAGTGAGAGCAGTTCATTCATAAGGTGTGAGCAATTCCTCCTCTAAACATGAACATTGTTTACAGAAAACAACTCAAATCTAATTTGTCATTGAGACCTAGTGGCATCATGGTGTTAAGCCTTCTAATCCAGAACACCTCTCTTTGTGACAATTTTTTGCTGAGATCAATTCCTGTCTGCGATACAAGTTTTTCCAATATCATAAACCGGAGTGGGTGTACTTGCCAAGTTGACATGGCAGTCCCAGACTGCACACAGGCTCTGCAATGGCAGGCCTGAGCCATATTTTACAAGCTGCTTCTGTGGAAGGCACAATCAGTGCTGCAAGCCCACCAGCAGCATTTGAGTTACAGGCCCTGGGCACTCATGGTGCAATGTACTAGGGTCTGACAAGTAAATCAAATAAGCCAATCACGGAGTCCGTAATCCATTACAACAATTTACAATAGGGAACACTTGCACTTTGGTACTGAACAGCAGTGGCAAAGTGCCCAAAGCATCTAGACCAGCAAAAACTCAGCAAAAACATAGGAGGCAACAGCAAAAAAATGGAAGGGAGACCCACGCCAATGGTGCCAGGTCTAACACGTGTCCCCTCCAGCTGAAATGTGGGGAGAACTACCCACCCTCTTGGGAGTTCTCTTCACTAAGGCGGACAAATCTGGACAGACCATCAGCGTTGGCGTGTTCTGTACCAGGGCGGTGTTCCACCGTGAAGTTCATCCTCTGTAGGGAAATGGACCACCTCAACAGCTTTGGGTTCTCACCCCTCATCTGCATCAACCATCTGAGGGGCCTGTGGTCTGTCTGAACCCGGAAGTGAGTCCCAAACAGGTATGGTCTCAACTTCTTCAGTGCCCAGACCACAGCAAATGCCTCACGCTCAATTGCACTCCACCTCTGTTCCTGTGGATGTAGCCTCCTTCTAATGAAGGCTACAGGTTGGTCTAGGCTCTCCTCATTCATCTGTGAAAGTACAGCCCCCACACCATGCTCTGAAGCGTCTGTCTGCACAATGAATTCCTTTGAGAAGTTGGGCGCCTGAAGCACGGGCGCCGTGCACATGGCAGTCTTCAGGGCATCAAATGCTTTCTGACAGGTGTCAGTCCAGTTCACTTTCTTGGGCTGCTTCATGGAAGTCAGCTCTGTCAAGGGGGCAACAATGCTGCCATACCCCTTGACAAACCTCCTGTAGTACCCTGTGAGTCCTAAAAAGGCTCTCACTTCTGTCTGGGTTTTGGGGGGTTCCCAAGCCAGGATCGTATCAATCTTGGGCTGTAGGGGCGCCACCTGGCCGCTCCCAACCTGGTGTCCCAAGTACACCACGGAACCCTGCCTGATCTGGCACTTACTCGCCTTGATCGTGAGGCCTGCCCTCCGCAGTGCCATCAACACTTCCCAGAGGTGGCGCAGATGTTCTTCCCAACTGGCGCTGAACACTGCGATATCATCCAGATAGGCGGCACTGAAATCTTCCAGTCCAGCCAACACCTGGTTGACCAACCTCTGAAAGGTAGCAGGGGCATTCTTCATCCCAAAGGGCATAACCCGGAATTGGTAGTGCCCATCTGGTGTGGAGAATGCTGACCTCTCTTTTGCCCCATCAGTTAAGGCAATCTGCCAGTACCCAGACGTTAAGTCAAACGTACTGAGGTACTGGGCACCCCCTAACCAATCAATGAGCTCATCAGCTCTGGGGATGGGGTGCACGTCAGTCCTGGTGACTGAATTGAGTCCTCGGTAGTCCACACAGAACCGGAGTTCGGGTGTGGCACCAGGCACGGCAGCCTTTGGGACCAAGACCACTGGGCTGGCCCAAGGGCTGTTAGAGGACTCAATCACCCCTAAGGCAAACATCTTGGAGACCTCCTCCTTGATGCAAGCTCTCACCCTGTCAGTCACTCTGTAGGTTTTGTGTTTTACAGGAGGACTGTCCCCAGTGTCCAAATCATGGACGCACCACTCAGTGACACCGGGAGTCAGGGAGAACAGATCAGGAAACTGTCCCAACAGTTGACAACAGTCATCTTGCTGCTCAGGGGTCAGGGCGGAAGAGAGGTTCACACCGTCCACTGACCCATCTTGCTCTGTTGCAGACAGGAGGTCAGGAAGAGGCTCAGTCTCCTCCTCCATACCATCATCTGTCGCTAGGAGCATGCCACCTTCGGACCTCTCCAAGTGGGGCTTCAGGCGGTTTACATGCAGGACCCGCAAAGGGTTCCTAGGAGACCGCAAGTCCACCAAGTAGGTAACATTACTCTTGCGCTCCACCACCTCAAATGGTCCAGTCCACTTATCCTGGAGTGCACAAGACTCCACGGGGGCCATGACCCACACTTTCTGTCCAGGCTGAAACTCGATCAGAGTGGCATTCTGATCATACCACTGTTTCATCTCCTCCTGGCTGGCTTCCAGATTCGCCTGAGCGAGTTGTCTGAAACGTAGAGTTTGGTTTCTGAAGGCCAGCATGCAACTATATACATTCTGGGGAGGTTTACTGGGAGCTTTCTCCCAGCCTTCCTTTACCAAACTCAGAGGTCCTCTTACAGGGTGACCATACAGCAGTTCAAAGGGACTGAACCCTAAGGACTTCTGTGGCACCTCTCTGTAAGCAAACAGAAGGCATGGCAAGAGGACGTCCCACTTACGCCTCATAGGTTCCTCAAGACCCATAATCATGCCCTTTAGGGTCCGGTTGAATCTCTCAACCAGCCCATTACCTTGGGGGTGGTAAGGAGTGGTGAACTTGTAGGTTACCCCACACTCCTACCACAGGGACTTCATATATCTAGATATGAAGTTGGTACCACGGTCTGACACCACCTCTCTGGGGAATCCCACATGGGAGAAAATCCCCATCAATGCATGTCCCACCACGGGGGCCGTCACAGTCCTGAGAGGGATGGCTTCCGGGTACCGGGTAGCATGGTCCACCAAGACCAGGATGAACCTGTTGCCCATGGCTGTCTTGGGATCCAGAGGCCCCACAATGTCAATGCCCACCCTTTCAAAGGGGGTGCTGACCACAGGGAACGGTTGGAGAGGAGCCTTTTGCTTCCTCCCACTCTTACCACTTGCCTAGCAAGTCTGACAGGTCCTGCAATGAGTATCTGAACTCTTGCGCATTTGGGGCCAATACAAGTGGGTGACAAGCCTTTCAAATGTCTTGTGTTGCCCCAAATGTCCTGCTAAAGGCACATCATGAGCCAGACCCAGTAGGAAGGCTCTGAAGCACTGGGGTACCACCAGCACTTGTGCTGACCCAGGCTCAGCAACCTTAGGCTCGCTATACAGGAGACCCTTCTCCCAGTAGATCCAATGTGATCCAGACTGATCACCTGCTGCCTGGTTTGTGGCCTGTTGCCGCAAACCCACAAGAGAAGGGCACTTCTTCTGCTCCTCGCAGAACTCTTCCCTGGAGGGTCCTCCTTCCTGCTGCCAATGGGTCAGCTCAGGCAGGTCCCCCAGTTCAGCTACTTGTTCCCCTGTAGGTTCCAGGGCATCCCCCTCAAGGTCTGCCTCCTCCTGGACCGTGGGAACTTCGGGGGCTGGTTTCCCGCGCCCCCTGCCTCCTCTCTTTAAGACAGGCACCTGGGCCACTCTTTCAGGCTCCAGGTCCTCTTGTACACCCTTACTGGCTGCCATGGACCGAGTGGTCACACACGCCCACTCAGGCAGATCCAACATCTCCAAATGAGCTCTTCGCTCCACCTTAGCCCAAGGGGAGCTTTCCAAATCATTGCCTAGCAGACAGTCAACAGGCATGACTGCCCTCACAGCTACTTGAAAGGTACCTGAGACCTCCCCCACTCAAAGGGAATCTGGGCCACCTTACAGTGGCTCTCTGAGTTGTCAGCGGCAACTACAGGGTAAAATGCATGGGGGATCACCTGCTCTTCAGACACCAGCCGACAACTGACAGCTGTCATACTGGCTCCGGTGTCTCTCAGAGCCTCCACCCTATGGCCTTTGATGGTCACCCACTGCCTGTATTTCTTAGTGTTATCAGGCAGCTGGGTCCTAGGAACCATCTCACTGTCTCCTAAAGAGACCAGGGACATCTCTGCGGGACCACACCCACCTTGGGCACCCATCTCCTCTCCTAGGGCTACACTAGCCATCTGCCGGGGCGGTGCACCAGTGGGTGCTGTGTTACCTTTGTCGGGACACGTAGGATCCCAGAAGAAGTGGCCCAACTGACCACAAACAAAACATTTCTTGGGACCCCTCTGAACAGGCTTATCTGTCGGGCCCCAGGCTTCTTCTCAGGGGGAGGCTGGGAACCCTTCCCTTGGTTCCCTTGGGGATTACTTTGGGGCCCTTTCTGGAACTCCCTCTGTTTACCCTTGTCCCCCCCACTCTTCTGTTGGGGACCCTGCCCACCTTTGGCGAAGTCTCCCACATGACCCTTGTGGACCCGGGTACTAACCCAGCGGTCCGCCTCCTCAGCAAGCTTCCTAGGGATAGTCAGCTTACTATCAATCAGGTGCTGGCGTAGCTCTGGAAAACAATTACTGGACAAGTGCTCCCATGCAATCAAATCATAGAGCGCCTCAAAATCATTTACTTTGCTACCCTTCACCCAACCATCCAATGCTCTGCAAAAAAAAGACACATATTCCACCCAAGTACTTGACTCCAGTTTCTTACAATTTCTAAACCTTTGTCTATAAAGCTTTGGGGTCAACCCATACCTGGTCATTAAGGCTTCCTTCATGTGGGCATAGGAATTCTGGTCCTCAGAGGGCAAGTCTAACAAGGTGTCCCGCCCATCACTGAGAAACCCCCCCCCACAACCCCGCTCCCCAATCCTTCTCAGGGACCCGGTGGGAGGACATGGCCACTTCATAGGCCTTAAACCATTGCCCAATATCTTCATGCTTGTGGAACTCCTTAATGACATCTTTGGGGATGAATACTCTTGCTTCTACAGGCATGGATGGTGTGCTGCCACCAGAGGGAGTAATCTCTAAGCTCTTTGCTTTCAATTCCAATTCCCTCAACATTCTCTCATGCTCTAAATGCATTCTCTTTTCTTCCAAGGCTAACTTCTTGCTTTCTAATTCCATCTGACCACCCAGTTTGAGCTTGGCTAGCTCCATCCTATGCATTCTATCCTTCTCCCTGTCCTCCAGCTCTTCTGGGGACAGGCCCTTTGAAGAAATACTGCTGCCTGCCCTGGAAGGTACTTTCTCCCCGGTCAGACCCAATGGCCCATCTAGCTGCCCATCTGTATTCTCTGCCTCCTCCCTAGGCTCTTCACGATGCTCAGGAGTATTTCTAGCTTCCAACCAGGCCTTCAGCGCCTTTTGGAACTCCTCCTTCTTGGTGATGCCTTTCACAGAGATTTTAAATCTTTTACCAAGGGTTTTAAGCTGTGGCACAGTGTAGGCATCAATCCTATCGTCTTCAAATTGTAGATCCATAGATGCGTTGGATGCTGCTTTGCTCATTGTAACAAGGATTGGTAGTTTCTAGCAAAAATAGAAGTCCCAAGGAGAAAATTCTACCAAGATGTATGTGGTTGCGTTATGGTCTTCACTCACTAGTAGTGTACACCAATCACTGTATATGAGTCACAAATGCAAGTCCAAATCCTCACCGCTGACCACCAATGTTAGAAATGGGGGTCTCTAGTTGGCAGAGGTAGGCACCTTTGACCAAGTAGGGGCCCTTGCTTCTAGTCAGGGTAAGGGGGATACACTCCTAAAATAACCCCTGCTCACCTCCTTGGTAGCTTGGCACGAGCAGGCAGGCTTATCTCAGAGGCAGTGTGTAAAGCATTTGTGAACACATACAGTAATACAGTGAAAACACTACAAATGGACACCACACCAGTTTAGAAAAATAAGTAATCTTTATCTAGACTTAACACAAGACCAAACGACAAAAATCCACAATACAGTTCTCGAGATATCCTTAAAAATAGGTTATTCACTTAAATCAAGCTTGTAGCAACAAATAACTCCACTTTGAGTTATACGACGTCGTGACAGATAGAAATCCCCAAAGTACAGCGCCGACCGCGAGGTGCGTGGCGTCGGGCCCGGATTCAAACAGACCCACAAAGAACAGTACCTTGGAAAAGCGATGAAAACAAAGACGGCAGTTCACGGCATCAGGGAGGTGCGGCTTCGTAGGCGCTGCGCAGCATTGGTTCCTTACGACCCCAGGGGAGGTGTAGCCTCTGTTCCTTACTGCAGCGAAGGGGAGGCAAGACGACGGTTCCTTACTGCGTCGGGGAGGTGACGTCACGATGGCGCCGAAACCACGGTTCCTTACGATGCCGCGATGTCGATGGATTCAGGGGGTCACCTACGTCGAGGATCGGCTCAGCGATGATGAAGTCGGCTTCGGAGTCGATGCGGTACAGCAGCAGGTGTCGGGCCCACGTCGCAAGTCGGAGCAGCGCTCAAGGCTTCGGGCAGGTTGCGGCGTTGCTCGCTGGCGTCGATGTGGCACGGCAGCTGGCGTTGGGCCTACGTCGCAAGTCGGAGCAGCGCTCACGGCTTCGGTGCAGGTTACGGCGTCGCTCGCCGGTATCGGTGTTGCAATTTCCTTCTGTAGCAGCTAAAACAGCAGTTCTAGATACAGGAAGACAGAAGGGGTGAAGTCTTTGTGTTCCTGAGACTTCAGAACAGGAGGCAAGCTCAGTTTCAAGCCCTTGGAGATCTTCCTCAAGATGATTAAAGTACACACAAAGTTCCTTTTCTCCTTTCCTTGGCAATAAGTAACCACTGCAGGCCAACCCCAAACAATCACCAGTGCAGGGGCAGTCTCTTCCTTCAGCTTCCTTGGTTTCTCTCCTTGGCAAAGGTTCGTCTTGATTCCCAGAAGTGATCTAAAGTTCTGGGGTCTGGGCCCTAATATTTATACTCCAAAATCTTTTGTTCTCTGAAGGCAGAGAGTGTCTGTACCCAGCCCAAACCAGTTCTGTCCTCCCTGGTGCAGCTTCCTGGCAGGAGGTGGAGACAGCATTGTTGAAAGCAGACCTGGCCCAGGTAGCTGAAAAGAAATCTCCCCCCCCTACTCTCTATTCTATGTAGGCTCAGGCATGTGAAAGGAAATCTCCTCCCGCTACTCTCTATTCAACCCAGGTCCTATTCAGCCCAGCCCTGACTCATCAGACTGCTGGAGCCAAAGCCCTCTCCAGCCCCTGTCACTCACAAACCAGACATGGAATACACAAACCTAGCAGAGGCATACTGGATGGTTAGGCAAGAAAATACCTACTTTCTAAAAGTGGTATTTTCAAACACAGAATGTAAAAATCACCCACACTAAAAGAAGTATTTTAACATTCTGAGTTCAGGCATACTAAACTTTAATTTCCTATCTTGTTCCTTGGGTCAGTTATGCTTATAAGATGTTATAATCAAACTGCCCATTCTGGCCTATGGGAACAGATAGCCTTGCAATAGTGAAAAACTAAATTGGCTGTATTTCACTATCAGGACATGCCACACACACCAGGGCATGTCCTGCCTTTCACATACAAAGCACCCTGCCCATAAGGGTACCTTGGGCCTACCTTAGGGGTGACTAACATGTAGAAAAGGGAAGGTTTAGGGACTGGCAAGTGGGTGCACTTGCCAAGTCGACATGGCAGTCCCAGACTGCACACAGGCTCTGCAATGGCAGGCCTGATCCATATTTTACAAGCTGCTTCTGTGGGTGGCACAACCAGTGCTGCAAGCCCACCAGCAGCATTTGATTTACAGGCCCTGGGCACTCATGGTGCACTGTACTAGGGTCTGACAAGTAAATCAAATAAGCCAATCATGGAGTCACTAATCCATTACAACAATTTACAATAGGGAGCTCTTGCACTTTGGCACTGAACAGCAGTGGCAAAGTGCCCAAAGCATCTAGACCAGCAAAAACACAGCAAAAACATAGGAGGCAACAGCAAAAAAATGGAAGGGAGACCCACGCCAACGGTGCCAGGTCTAACAGTCTGCCTGTGGTTGGTTGAGGGCTCACAGGTGTAATACTGCCTAGGTCACCGTTCCTTGCTGACTGGTGTCTTGCCACAACAAACAACTCTTTTTTTAATATGACCCACGTGAGCAGGCACTGAGCCAGGATTTATTGTCAGATTTTGACGTTTGAGGTTGTGGTTTTTGGGTTTCCCGTGCACGGTTTTAATATTGTGGATTATTCTTCATATTGCCTGTCTAACCAGATAAGGGATCACTTGTCTTACGTCTGTCCATGAAACATGTCATGCGAGTAGATAGGGCAAAAGCCAAATCTCTCATGCGCCTAGAGGCATGCCATTGTATTTTCTTTAATTCCTGGTGCGAGAAGTCATGCACCTATTTAATTAGTACAAATAGGGAAAGGAGAGTTGAGTCTTGTTCTCTCAGCTCTTGCGGGTTCTAGAAGGGTCTAGAACCTTTCTAGAACCGTCAGTTCAGGTCTGGTGACTGTTAAGGGAGGTTTAGTGTTGCCAGGATTACAAATCTCCAGCTTTTGCGGATGGTCAGGGTGAGAGTCCCTGAAGTTTTCAACTGTCCTTATATAGTGACAGGTAGAGGAGAGTGTGTCTGGCAGCTCTCAGCTTTTGCATGGTTTCAGGGTGAGAGTCCCTGAAGTTTTCAACTGTCCTTATATAGTGACAGGTAGAGGAGAGTGCGTCTGGCATCTCTCAGCTTTTGCATGGTTTCAGGGTGAGAGACCCTGAAGTTTTCAACTGTCCCTATATAGTGACAGGTAGAGGAGAGTGCATCTGGCATCTCCCAGCTTTTGCAGGTTTTCATGGATAGAGACCCTGATGTTTTCAACTGTCCTTGTATGATGGCAGGTAAGGGAGGTTTAGTGCTGAAAGTAGTAGAAATCTCCAGCTTCCACAGACTTAAAGAGGTAACAGCTGACAGACAAAATAAATAGCTTTGTGAAAGAGTGCCCGGCTAGCTTCTCATATTTTGGCATTTTAAACGTTTCTAACTGCGTAGCAAAATAAAGAGGAAGTACTTCACTTTCGAAACTAGTTCCCTTCTCAGTTTCCTGCTTTCTCCGTCTAAGAGAAAAATAAATTATTTCTATCTGTCAACATTTCTTTCAATGTACAAATTCGTCTTCTCATTATGTTTTTTGGCAAAGGAGTGCACAGTCTTGCCTTTTAATTAATTGTGAAGGAATTGTCGAACTTTTGAGAAAAACTGTTGCTTTTCCCGTGGGTAGCTCATGGTTTTTCTATCTCCACGTTTTCAAGTGACTCTGTTGTGTTTCCTTCTAAGATCGGTATCTGGTGCAACGACTCAGTGTTGCATTCTTGGTATACAAATTGTCTTTTATTTTTTTTTAGCGAGAAATAATCTAGGTGTATAAAATTGTATATTTCTATGTCATGTGCATTTTGACCTGCTCCATTCTGCTAAATATATGTGTGCCCTGTTAGTTCCCTGTTAGTTTGAGTTCAAAATACCCCTACTTGTCCCCTGCCCATATCATGTTGGTAGAATATGAAAAGTTAAAAGTGCATTGTTGCATCTGGCTTAAAAACACGGGCTCAACTTCCTGTTAATAAAGCCTTTGGAAAAGATTAAAATAAGCGCACCAATTAACATACTAGACTGTGAATAAAATAAAAGTTTCCTTTTTCTCTCTCTCATAAAAAGTCAACAATAAAAAGCACCCTGGGACACAACCAACGCTTATCCCCCTGTGCCTATCTACCACAAATAAATGCAGGAAGGCAGCTTTCAATTTCCTCTCTAAAACAAAGAGGTTTAGTGCGTGGCTGGTCCCAAAGCAGTGGGTTATCTCAATTGATTGTTCATCCAAGTGGCAGATAGAGTTGGGAGGGGGAACTTAGCGGAGAACTCTAGAGCCGAAGCGACGGGCTTGCGACTTCTGGCATGACCGAAACGAAGCTGTAATCGTCAAAGCTCCAAGAAGGCATCTGCGAAGGGGGACACTGAGTGGACAGACTGGGCCTGCGACTTCTAGCTTGTCTGGAACCAGGCTGAAACTCTGGAAGCTTGTGGGCACCCGGACAAAGATAGGAAGAGGGGTCCTTGTGAACATTTCTCTAAATTTTTACAGCCACATTACATTTTCAAAGTAACTAGGGAAGAGGACTGTTGCTTCATTGATAAACTTGACACTTTTAGCCCACTACTTCTAGCAGACGAACTTGCGCTAAAAACAAATTTCTGGCAAACGATAGAAAAATTAACACATGTAATAAATAATGAAGGTAGAAAGAGAACAGAAGTAATTCTCCACCTACTGCATAACAGACCAGTTGCCATATTTAACAGTCAATAAGACTAAATAGCACCAATTACTGCACATCAAAGTGACATTCTGTCAACGGCCCTAATACGTTCCACTAGGCAGAGGAAAACAAAATTACAGAAATATGATGCTCAGTAAACAAAATGCATTACAGGGCAAAGACCTAACACCCAATTAACTCATTGATGATTTGATGAGTTGGACAGAAAGTCTTGCCCCACAAATGATTCCGTGGCCACGAGATGGATCCTTTGATCCACAGAATATGGCAACGGCAGAAGACTGTATCTTACACGGGGAGGGCAACGAAGACTGGGAGTATCCTTACATGAGGGCAAGCTTAAAAATCTGGCAGAAATATGCATGTCAATTTGACCTCACACGACCCACAACAACAAATACCACAGTGACTCATCAAATGCCCCTACTGTTCAAAAGCCCAGACGCTGTCCCTCAATGAGTCCCATGGCCCCAAACGGACAAAGACAATTTGAAAGAACAACTACTGCCACTAACAGAAGGTGCTAGTAAATGGATAACAGCCTTAGAAAAACAGACAGCTGGTATCACCTTAGCAGTAGGTGACATTAAAAGCCTGCTCACCTCCCTGATTGGAGTGGAAGGAGAAGACATACTAAAAGCAGGAATAAAAGGAAGAAGGCTAAGAGAAGCACAATATGACGGTACTCCATTAAAAAAAAAAATGTGCACCATCATATGATCCCAGTTACACTGCAAGTACCCTGATATGCATTAGCAGGCAACACGCAGGGTGTTGCACCCCACATGCAGTCACAGACTCAAGCAATTCAGCCCCAAATAATTTACTTCTACTTGCCTCCAATTCAACTACAGCCCATGTAGTAAACAGTGCAACCCCTCCAGGCACCAGCAGTAGCCCAAATGTAAGCACCCATCCAAGTAGGAACAGCCACAGAGCACACACAGTTAGCTAACACAAAACAGATTTTGAAACTGCGGCTCATGAACAAGGAAGTTAGTGACACTGGACTAAGAGCAATGTAAATATCGGAGCAGATGCTGAACAATAGACAGAAGGAAGGAGTTAGCGAAATAAGCCTGTTCTTCTCTCCCGATTTCAAGTGCACAGAACTCGGGAGACAAGAGGGGAGACAAATTGGTGGAATGGAATGCACACTAACTACACCCAATTTTCATCTTGGATAACACATAACATTTCCTGGCCCCAAAGATTCAATGACACCTATCCCCTATCCACGACAATGGCCCCTACACTTAGTCTCATCTTGGAAATGGTTGCTAAAAGTGCGACAAAAGCCTACATACAAATATTTAATGAAAATTTCTGAATGAGAACCAGAATACGCTTCAAAATGTAGGTCCAATAAATTTGCACACAGCAACAGATACAATAGCATCTGCAATGTGGTTGCGTGGCAAAGGACTCATGTTTATTCTAGGCCCTTATGAGCAAAACGCAAAAAAATCTGGCGTATTACACCACATGCAAGACACATAATGCGCCTCAGTTGGGTCTGTGGGGGCCCGTGTTTGACTTCATGGTCACAGGTTCAAATGCTGCCAGGTCTACTCAGCCTTTCATCCTTCTGAGGTGGATGAAATGCCAGGTCTGCTCAGCCTTTCATCCTTCTGAGGTGGATAAAATGAGTACCATCGAGCTGGGTAACAATAAAAATCTGCTATTCAGCACCAAGATACCCTTCTGGGTGAACGTGCGCTTTACAAATACACATGTTATGTTAAAATAGGCTCCATTTAGCAAAAGGTACAATTCAATACAACACATACTTTTTGATAGTTCGAGGTGTTGAAGGGTTAAAGGATTTTTTCTTGGGCTGCCTTTATATTAATGCTCCTGGCTGGCCACAGAGTTTGGGCATTGAGTCCAGGCCAGAAAGACATAATGCAATAGATTTCCTGTGGTTACAAACGGAACAGGAAAAATAAAAAAAATGTATAGTTAGTAGAAGACGAGGAGATGTGTATATGTGTGTATGTATATATCTATCTATATATATATATATATATGCTTCGTTCCCCTATGCCCACTGTCCTACAGACACCCTCCAGCCCGACCACCTCTTTGCCTGGCATCAATTCAAAGCACTGTGCAGGGTTCGGTGTGGGCTCGGTTTGCTGGCGCACCACATCAGGTCTTTACTCACAGACTTCCCTCATCTTAAGTGTGTGAATTAGACCTCTCTACAATTCGGTTATAGGGTCCACTTTGCGATCTTTGACGAGTGCCAGAATAAGTGACAGGTTGCAGTACGTTCAAAATGTGGTTGTGAAGGAACTTGTGAGTTTTTGGCAGCAGGAAAGTGAAGTAAAACATTATGTCACTACGTGAAATACTACGGGCATCACCACTGCTTGAAATAAAGTCAGTTAAGTGTACATGGATATATAAATATACTCATGTCCTACAGTGACACATTTTGCAGACTATGACCACGAAGCGTGGCAAAATACGGCAGGTCAGGATCTTGTTCAATGGACGTGATGGGGACATCCCGTTATTAATTCACTGTTGTTCTAAATTGTGACAAATTAGAGGCCTTCCTAACACAGGGGCACTATGAGTGCAGCTGTGTGGCAGGAGGAAAGGAATAGTTGTGGGATATGTGCAGCTCTGTGCAGCATACAAAACATGGTACAGCGACCAGAGATCCGTAGGAATAGTTTACCACAGATAGCCAACTCACCGACTTCCTATACACAAGCCCCAGTGCTAGGAAATACAAAGAATGAATAATACGTGCTAATATAAAGAGTATTTCAAAGTAGAAGGACAATATGCATTAAGTAGCGATGCTCAGTATTGCAATATTTTCAGAATACAATGGGGGATATTCTCAAGAACGTGCGATAATCATCGCCAAAATAGGTTAACGCAATTTTTCACATCGCAGTCTACCGCGGGAAAATAACTCTGTGTTAACGTCCTATTCTCAACACGGCGGTAACATGCGATAGTTTCCCGATAACGCGTCAAATGTCCGTGATAAAATTACCGGGACGGCGATAAAAATCTAAAGCCTAACGTGAAAAAACTTGCGATGGGCCCAACTGCGATAAAAAATCAAGCGATAAGCAGCGCCAGGCCTGCAAGTCCCACAAGTCAGGCGGGAAAAACCACTATAAAAGCAGCAACAAAAAACACAAACAACTGCGAAGCACCATGGAGGTACCTGGAGCAAGTACAGAGGACAACCAGAACCCCACAAGCGCCACGGAGGACCAGCCTGGGACCTCGGGGTCAGGGAAGGGCAAGGAGAAGAAGAAGAGGAACCCGCCTTTCAGTACGCAGGAAAACCAGATCCTCATTACGGAGGTGATAGAACACCACCACCAACTGTTCATCACCTCCACTGTGTCATTGGCAACTAAAAATACTATATGGCAGTCCATCTTGGCCAAGGTGAATGCAGTCAGAGTGAAGAGAAGGGAAGTGAACGACTGCAAGAAGCGCCGGACTGATGTGAAGCGCAAAACCAAGCTGAAACTCGCAGCCAACCTGAAAGCAGCAATACAGACTGGAGGTGGGAGTCCAGCGACACTCCAGGAGCTGGATGAGATGGAGGAAATGATGACCCGAGTCTGTAAATTTTATCAAGAACAAAGAAAAAGGTTCATTATCCCTCTTATGCGTAAGCTGAATTTTAGCCATTGTCGTGTGGCCCTTTTTTATCTACAGTTATTACCTGATCCTTTTACATGTATTTCATTGGCGTCTTTTTTTCTGTCTGCTTTAAAGAAGAGAAGAGCAATTTCCCAATCTGCATCTAACCTATGGATCAAAGATATGAACAGTGTAAATAATTATGTGCATATTTGAGTTTTTGTTTTCTAATGTGTATTATGTGTAAAACTTGTAATCTTAGCTTGTTGTATTATTGTAAATGTTTTTAGAATACTTTTTATGCCACCATTTTGGTTGGCGAAATAAAGTTATCTTTGACTGACTGATGACCCGAGTCATCATTGGGGAGACGGTGGCAGGAGTTGGGGGACCGGACACTTCACAACATGACCTGAGCCAACAGCAACAGGGTGAGTAACGATCAGGGACTGGGAGGACGGGGGGAGATGGGCACAATGGCACACATGCACATCTGCGGACAAACCATGCCCAAGAGTCACAACTCCGACCAAGAGCCCAATTTACCCAAGTCTGCAATATCTCAGCACTGTATAAGCACAGAAGTGAAAGGCACATCGCCTGAAAGGGATAAGGGCCAGCAAAGTCAGAGCTGAAGGGGCAACACACCCACAATGCAGCACACACACATAAGAATCAGAGCACCTCAACATTGACAACAATGTGGTACAAACTGCAACACTTTCACAACAGAACAGAGGACACAACTGCTGCCGCTTGTGTGTAGAAAATGGCCATTCGCATTTGGCATAGCAGGAAACTGTGAGATGATAATGTACAAGTACAATCTCACATCCCTGATGGTGTAGAAATGTCAACTGCCCTGCATCAAATAGGCATCTCCTCACAAACAGTCACAATGTACATTGTCATGCAGTCTGTAAGTAAACTTGTACAATGCGTGAACATACATGTGAACACAATGTCAATCTGCATCTCCCCTTCACATTGCAGAGGGAGAATCAACACCTCCTGCAGAGCAGACCCAACAACTCAGCACTGATGATGAAGAGGACCTCCCCAACATCGACACCGATGCCCGTCAACAGCTCACGGACAGCTTCGGCACCCCACCTCCAGGAGCAGGGCAGCCCAGCTGCATTGAGGAGACCCCACCCTGTGCTCAGACCACACAGCAGGAAGCACCCACCACCACGGCTGTCTCCCAGGACCCCCACGACCAACACATGGCTTTCCAACGCCATGTGTTAGGGTGCCTGGAGAAGATGGCTGATCAGCTGCGGGTGGGGTTCGACCTCATGGCAGCCAAACTAGATGCCATACGTGGGTGTCTAAGTCCCATCAGGGACCACTTACAGTCCCTAACGGACACCCACTGTCCGCTCCATGCTCTCCAACAATCCATGGCTGACATCGCTGGAGTCATGACTCTGAGCCAAGAACAACTGTCTAGTCAGAGTGGCTCCAGCGATGTCAGCCGGGAGTTGGGACACATAAGGAGAATGATGGAGAGCTTGGAGCGGATGCAGGCAGAAAGAATGCTTGCCACGGCTGCACACCAGCGAGATGTAGCTGTGATCTTCCATGCCCTGCAGATCCTCGTCATGGCATTGCCACCACAAGGCCTGGCGCGGATGAATGCTGCTGCTACTACTCCATCCACATCTCTGTACCCTAAAGTGTCAGTGCCACACAGTGCGGAAGACATTCCACCTCCGGCCCCTGATGTGTCAGTGCCACACAGTGATGCAGACTAAACACCACCACCCACATGTGAGGCACCTGACACATCAGAGGACGAAGATGATGATGAATCTGGCATTGTGGTAAGAATGAAGTGGTAGCATTCATCTCCGCCATATGGCCTGTTTCAGCTTGGTTCTGCCCTGTGCATCATGCCCTGGAATAACACCTTCCACTGTCCCCCGATACACCCAGCAACACTCACCTTGGACCTCGACATGGTCTGCCATATATTGTTTGGTTACCAATGACACAGCAATCACACTGCGGACTGAAGTCTTCCTCTTCCGATGAACTTGTCAATCCCTAAAGGACTCTGGCTGGCCCTCCACGGGGCAACAATGTAAAGTGGGGTTTGCATGGCCCTGTACTGGTCCAGCTTCAACACTCCTCTGAATGCGAATAAAACATTCTAATTCACACAGATGTGTCATGGCTATGATCAATCAAGTATGAAAGTATGGATGGATGTAGGGACAGTGATTCCACAAAAAAAGGTACTCCCTGGGTAATGCTATCAATGCGCATGTATGGCTGTGACCCAGATTGGCAGTGAGACACACATTGTCATTCAAATCAACACTCATCACAGTTGAATACAAGTGAAGGTGCGTAGACTTTATTAGCATATGCGTGTCAGTACGGGCAAGATAAGTGCCACAATATGCACACCAATGCAGCAGTATGTCAGAATTTTGGAACGTTGACAAGCGCCGCAGTCCACTCCGGGGGAGTGTCTCACCTTTCACAGGTGTGTGTTAACCCGAGTTGTTGTCCGCTCATGTATTTGGAGTCCAGGCGAATGCAGCCATGTCCACTGTTGTCGTGGGATATGCGACCAGATCTCCAAGATGCAACAAGGTGTTGGGACATGTGCAATGGGTTCCAATCTGTTGTGGCTGCAGTACATAGTTACTCGTTCATGAAAGCGATTGCAGCTTCGTAGGCTATCATTTCCAACATGAGGCCGTTGTCGACTTCATCAAACAGGACGGCGAGGCAATCCATTAGCAGGTCCGGACAGATGTGCTGCGTCCACCCCCTTTCACCAGGGGGTTCAATGTGGTCACTGCACACGAGGAGTTGTGCAATCTCCCAGGTCCAGCTGCCAGCATGTATGCCAAGTATCAAGGCATCCCATAAACGGGTATCACGGTGACACTCCTGGTCGTGGGCCAACAGGGGGCGCACACACATGTCAAAATCCAGTTCAGCTACCGGCCTGTTGGATAGGCAGACATCCATGGACCACTCGAATATGCACGATCGACAATGCAACGCAGGCTGAACGCAAGTGCCGTTGGCAAGGCGGAAGCTTAGCCGGTAACTGATCCGCAGCACTGCCAATGGCAGTGCCCCCAGTAAAAGCAGCAAACGTGCACGGTACAGTTCCACGTGACAGGGGTTGTGCATGTGTCCGGGATGTTCTGCCATTGAGTTAGTGGCTCTGGTTGAAGCGGCACTGTTCTGACCTGCGCAAGTTCTGTGGATGAAATGCCACAGCTCGGATCAATGAGTTGTTTTAGTTTGCAACGGTTGTACACCTGGGATGGTGTGGGAGTAAGTGTGAAGGCCATTCCATGCAAGACAACTTCGAGCAAGGACTTCTGTGTGTGGGGTGTGTATATGTTGGTCTTTCGTCGGGCTGTGCGTAGTGTGGGAGTCGTCATCAGCTACTATAGTATCTGTCCGGGGGTGCCGGGCACATGCAGTTCCGAGGTCGGAGGTGCAGATGTGCTTCCGCCTGATAGCTCAGACAAAGGACCTTTCATCTCTAATGTTAGTTTGTCATCTGCTTGCATTCAGGAAATGTGATGTGGCTTGTTGGGGGTGGGGTGGGATGTGTGCGACTTTGGGATTCATGTTTGACATGTCTTGCATGTGGCAAATGAGCGGCATCACTGTGTGTTACGTTGCCTCACAGCTGCTCCTCCCTCCCCCGAGCCCATTTACTTGACTGCGCTGCGCGGTTGCATCACTTGCACTCCTACGGCACACCATTGTCATGCCTGGCTGCGCATGTCCACAAGCCTGACAACGACACTGTGATGTTGGCCGTTGAAGGTGGGCGGCCACATGAGTGTAGGCCTATGGTAAGGATAGGGCGGACACAGATGTAGAGTTCGTGCCTGGCTGTACTCGCGCTGCGATTAAGGCTAGGCATTTGGCTCATGCTGCGGCAATACAGATACACACAACACTTGGCATGTATGAGCCAAGACCCCGAGCGGTCTTGCGCTCCTTCATTTCTCCGTTCGTGCGAGCCTGCCCTCCAGGTGCATGCTACATTGCAACATTGTCGATTGCGGGCCGGGTGGCGCCGACACTACAGCAGAGACACACGCATTAGTCACTTCCTTGTCCAGGCCAGCACTGAACCACACCCAGAGCCCCGGGCAAATTCTTCACACCCCTACGCTGGACTGGCGTACGCCGGCCCAGCCCACTCCGCTTACGCTTACAGGGGACTACGACAAAGCTACGTGTCCAAGGTCTTACCCACTGCCTGAGGTGACATGGTTGGGTCCGCTGTCCACAGCACAATGTAATGTGGTAGGGCCCTGGGCCATCATGCATACATAATGACCACACGGACACAGATAGATAGTGGAACTGGCTACGGGCACGTGCGCCCGGCCCATTTTATTACCAGGGTCACATGTCCAGTGACGCCTGTGCTGGATGGGTGTAGGGCGAGTGCAAGCCAGCCCTCAGGGAGTGGTTGGTGCTGGCAACAACTAGAACAGTGATCATAGGTTCACACACACAAGATTCAATCATAAAGGGTCCATGACTTGCAGTGCACTGAGGTAGGGGCACCAGCTCTGGAATCACACACACAAGATTCAAACATAAAGGGTCCATGACTTGTGGTGCACTGAGTTAGTGGCACCTGAAGCACTCAGCGGGTGTGCAGCCTGCGATGATGCGTCGTCCGGGCGGGCCGCACTGGAAGCAATGTCTGTTGCCTACTGGACTCCGCCATAAATAAATCAAGACTCAATTTAAATTGTGAGCCCTGCTGACCGCAGTGTAGGCCAGAGGCAGCGGTCAGAAAGGGCCCACAGCCACATGGCGATGACTTGTGGTGCACTGAGTTAGTGGCACCTGAAGCGCTCAGCGGGTGTGCAGCCTGCGATGATGCGTCGTCTGGGCGGGCCGCACTGGAAGCAATGTCTGTTGCCTACTGGACTGTGCCATAAATAAATCAAGACTCAATTTGAATTGTGAGCCCTGCTGACCGCAGTGTAGGCCGGAGGCAGCGGTCAGAAAGGGCCCACAGCCACGTGGCGATGACTTGTGGTGCACTGAGTTAGTGGCACCTGAAGCGCTCAGCGGGTGTGCAGCCAGCGATGATGCGTCGTCTGGGCGGGCCGCACTGGAAGCAATGTCTGTTGCCTACTGGACTGTGCCATAAATAAATCAAGACTCAATTTGAATTGTGAGCCCTGCTGACCGCAGTGTAGGCCGGAGGCAGCGGTCAGAAAGGGCCCACAGCCACGTGGCGATGACTTGTGGTGCACTGAGTTAGTGGCACTTGAAGCGCTCAGCGGGAGTGCAGCCAGCGATGATGGCGTGTCCTTGCAGCTCAGGATTGGATTCGATATGTGTGAGCCCTGCTGACCACAGTGTAGGCCGGAGGCAGCGGTCAGCAAGGGCCCACAGCCACGTGCAGATGACTTGTGGTGCACTGAGTTAGTGGCACCTGAAGCGCTCAGCGGATGTGCAGCCAGCGATGATGGCATGTCCTTGTAGGCCAGGATTGGATTCGATATGTGTGAGCCCTGCTGACCACAGTGTAGGCTGGAGGCAGCAGTCAGAAAGGGCCCACAGCCACGTGGCGATGACTTGTGGTGCACTGAGTTAGTGGCACCTGAAGCGCTCAGCGGGTGTGCAGCCAGCGATGATGGCGTGTCCTTGCAGGTCAGGATTGGATTCAATATGTGTGAGCCCTGCTGACCACAGTGTAGGCCGGAGGCAGTGGTCAGCAAGGGCCCACAGCCACGTGCCGATGACTTGAGCTGCACAGAGTTGGTGGCACCTGAAGCGCTCAGCGGGTGCGCAGCCTGCAATGATGCGTCGTCTGGGCGGACCACACTGGAAGCAATGTCTGTTGCCTACTGGACTGCGCCATAAATAAATCAAGACTCAATTTGAATTGGGGGACCTGCTGACCACAGTGTAGGCCGCAGACAGTAGTCAGCACACACATAACTCTGCGGTGCTGTGCCGCTGGGTGCGCTGGGGGCCTGTGTCACGGGAGCCAGCGATCGACTGAGGAGGCTGGCGGTCATGGCGGCGGACTCGTGGCAGGGTGAGGGGCGCCGCCCTGGCAGACGCATTGGCCATCCCGTAAGTGAACCACGCCCAGAGCCCCGGCCTATTTATTCACACTCCTACGCTGGACTGGTGTACGCCGGCCCAGCCCACTCCGCTTACTCTTACAGACAGCTACGTGACAGAGGTCTTCCCCTCTGCCTGAGGTAACATGGTTGCATCCACTGTCCACAACACTACAAACACCAGCAGTATATGTCCACATGGACATGTCTGTGCTCTGCATACTGAAGTCTGTCCAGCACATCACCGCCACACTTGGCATTGTGTACATTCTTTTTCATGGATGACTTGCCTCCTTCACACATACTTGGTTCCCACCTCTCCCCACATTCTGTAATTGTGTGGCTGAGGGACCATGCCGTTTTCAGAAGGTCAGCTGTCTTCTTCTGCGATGCCTAGGTGGTAGTCCTGGGGGGTCCGGGGTGGGGGGTCCTGGGGGTGGTGGTGGTGGGTGTTGTGGCCCTCTTGGGTCTCCAAGATGCATGATCATTGGCTCCATGGCATCTGTTGGTCTTCAGATGTGGCTCTGGGCTGGGCTCCTTTTCATGCTGCAGGTTGTCGTCCTGCTTAACACCAGTAAAAGGCAGGTGTTAAATCCCTGCTGCTAACGCGCCTTATCGCCTGTTTTTGGGTCACTTCGCCGATCTGGCTGGTCGTTGGGAATATCGCGAAGTGGTGTTTTCGTGTGTTTTTGCACGTGAACGCCTACTCTGCATATCATTAGCGTTAGTTGTCGCTCTCATCCGTGGCAATGTTTTTTGCGTCAGCTATCGCTGGAAAACTGGCGATATCGGCAGTTTGCACCAGCTTGAGAATAGGGCGATAAATCTATTGCCACTTTTGTGGCGCTAAAGTGCCGATAAATCGGCGATAAGTCCTTGAGAATATGCCCCAATGTGTGTAGATTTAAAAATCTATACTACAGGTGCAGACTTTAAGGGTGGTTGCAAATATTTTGCAGTTCAACAACTATGAGTTTTTGTTTCTCAATTGTGTTACTGGGACGGATATTATTAAGATATTCCTATCTCTTGGGAACAATTATAGTACAATGTTTTGGTTCTTCTTTCGCTTTCGGAGTCAATTGATGTTTCGAGGTTTTGCACACTGTAGACATTATTATTTTCGGGGTTCTTCCCTTCGTCCGTAAGCAGTGTACTAGGTTTCCTGTTTTCAGGATGTTTGCATACATATGCTCAATGTTCATGTTTCCACCTCCTCATGTCTGATTAGGAGTTCCACCAGTGCATTTGTGTTTTTATTTCTGAATATTGTGCCTGCACAATTGCTCAGCTACTGTTTCACACCTAGCCACAGGTAATAGACAGAGAATGTTTGGGGAGGAATAGACAACACATTTGGTACGACAGTGGATTAGATGTGAACATATAAACAAAAAAAAGAGGGGAGTACAATTAGATCCCTTAGATTTTATCTATAGGCAGACTGTAACGGGAAAACATGTCATGCCACAGGCCCTACTACAAGTTTCCCTCACGTTTGGATCAAAGCTGGACCATTTAACCACTGTGATGCTAAAGCTGCAACCAATTTCAGCAATGCCTGAACGGATTGCCCTGTTTTCACTTAGAAATACTCCAAGTTCGGACCACCACCTAACGCCCCATATGCTTGTCACTGAACAATTAATAAAGGTATCAGTACCAGCAACTAGACTTAAGATTCATACTGAAAGTTCTTCTGAAATTATGAAAGCGGAAATGTATCAGTATCTGTATGAGTTAACAAGCGATGCGAAGTTTCTTTCTACTCAGATATCCAAGCAGAAGGAGAAGGGCCCCATCGATCCTGAGCTCCTACTCATCCTTCCCAGAACACAGATCTTTGTCCGGAAGGTCTCCATCGGTGGAAAAAAAAAACTAAAATTTGAAGGACCATTTAAAGTCATAGACTTCTCACCAACAGCTGAAGAACATGGATACATCGGAGTGACATCAGGGCCAACCCTGCACCACCTCAGCACTGACAATGTACAAAAGGAGGACAAATTATTCCCATTGACTATCTGAGAAGAAGGATGTGATCGATTTTGTCGTCTACGGATACAGCCGAAACACCAGCAGCGCAAAAGATCCTTATAACAAGATATGTTGATTTATTTTATGCCTTTATCTTATTGTTGGAGTGGCACTAACAATGTTTTAATTGGTTTGCTTTTCTTTCTTATTGCTTGACTCAGAAGACTTGTATTCCTCAAAAGGTTAAAGTTGTCCACACTACTGTACATCACATATCTTTTTTCCCCTTCACCTGCTGATGCTTGTAGCAGTAGTAGTGGCACCTTTAATAACGCAATGCGTTCCAATACCTCCATCATCTGTGATGGTACTGCTAATGTTACAATGTGTCCCCCTAAGTTGTCCCGTCATCGTAGGGATGCCCCATTTGCCTGGCAGCACAGTGTCCATGATTCTCTCCAGGATAATATGTGGTAAAGCCAGATGACAATATCAGGGAGGCAGAAGACTAATGAATACTGTTATGTGGCTCATACATTCCCCATGCAGTAGGCTCAGATAGACTGATTTTCCCAGGGAAGTATCACCACACACTGTAAAATGTCTCCTACTTCTGTTCCTCTATAGAATACAGGGGCAAGTTTAGATTATTGAGGCCAACATCTCTGAAGTGCTTGTAAATACCACAGTATGGGACCACACCCCAATAATCCAGGAGGGTATCACTGATAGCTCCAGAATAGAGGGGAGGTAACAAAGATGCTCAAGATAGGAATTCCTGATATCGACCTTAGTGCATCTTTTGTTAGGAAGAATGGGTTCATGATAACAAGATCACCCTCAGACTGTAATGGCTCTTTACCCCACACCTTACGTTGCCCATGCCAAAACAGAACTGCTCTACTTCTATTTGCACACATTTAGATGGAATAGACTGGAAGTCTACTTGGGGTGGGGAGAAAATGTCCAAACATAAAAAATCTTTCAAACTAAAGTCACCTCTTCTCTGTTTTCTAGGAAATGGCACGGTACCTGTTGGGCGCAACTCTAGATGCAACAGCACCATCTATAATTTGGACATGCAATATGGCACCTCCAGCCTAATGGACTTCTACTGGGCTTGCAGAGAACGTCTCTATCTCAAACTGCCTTCTCGATGGAATGGACTGTGTACCCTTGTGACCATGCACAAAGTCTCCCTGGTCGTTACTACAGCCAATATCTCCCACATCCATCTCCATCCAATGACTGGCTCTGTTACCTTGCTCCACCGACATCGGCGGTATGCTGAATACTTTGGGTGGACAGCCTTCAAAGACTTACCCCAGGAGTTCCGCCTATTGAACAAGGTCCAGCTCTTTTTCCAACACCATCATTATGATGTTCCAGATCAAGGCGAATGCAGGCTGGCTTTGAAACACCAAGAGGAGGGTATGCCTTCGGATAGGGAGGTCGTGCTGCACATTAAGTGCCTGCCAACGATGAAGAAAAAGGTTCCATCACCAAGGTCATCGAGGACTTGAACAACATAGAAAAGAAAATGATTCCTGAAGGAGGTGCCATAGCAGACACAGCCACTGATTAGTTGAACTTTGACTGGATGCCTTCGTGGCTGTCTGCCATTCTAAAACTTTTTGTTACCGGTTTTCAGTGTGCTGTTGCTCCTCTGTTGTGCCATGCAGTTGTTCTGTCATTGTGCTAAAAATACTGGTAGTAAATTAGTAGGTATGAATTAGGTAGGAATAGGGGACATTCAGAAGGCCTATATACAAAAAGAAGGATAGAAAAGGGAATGGGGATAACTTAGCACCACTCTTAGAAGTAGTAGAACTAGCAGCGACAGGACTACAGTCAATGCAGCCTGCTACCATTACCCAGTGGCAGGTCAATAGCCCCCAATTCACCACTAGTGGTTACCAACTGAGATAGGATTTAAATATTGATCCACCATCACCTACACCAACACCATATACATCCCTCATTGACATACATGAAGGAGAGTATAAAGAGCTAAGGAAGGCGCACGAGAGCCAATATTCCAATGTGCCAATGTTCCAATGTGAATGACACCCCTTGGATACCCCAACTAGGAGGAGGGCCTGCAAAGTATTCTGTAAGAGTTTTGTTCAAGAATAAACAAGAGGAGGGAATGAAGCAGGGTCTAGTTTTACCATATAGTGCCCCAGGCCCATTCTGTCCACATCTGAAGCATGAGAGTCATAATTGTCCCTGCCAGCCCATAGACAGGGTTGTGCTAACATTGTCCACACTGTAGGAGTGGGGGCCAACTTGGACTTTCCGCAGCTTTGGAAACTAAAATAGTGACAGGGCTTAAAATAAACAATAGCCTTATAAGGAGCTTCCACCTTAAAGCTTCCGAGAGGTGATGCAAAGTGTTTTTGATAAAAAGTTCAAACTTTTGTTATGTTCTGCGGTCAAGCACCTGCCAAAATTAGATCTTGTGGTCAACGGTTCCTCATTTTAAATGTATAAAAGGACTGCTTACTCTCCAGTTCGTTGACCACCTCGTACAGTGAACCATTGAGTCACGACGTGATGGTGCTCCTGGTTAACCGTTTTATTTAGCATCTTCAATTGAGGTTGTTATGCTTCATTGTACTTTGATGTTAATTTTCTCTCTCTCTCTCTTTTCCTTTGGATTGCTGTGATTTCAAACTTACTAGATTGCATGTTTTTGTTCATGATCTGCGATGTGTCTTTGACACTTGTTATTTAATAGATTACATGGTGTTAGTTTTGATTAATGATGTGTCTTTGACATTTATTGTCTAAATTGTTTGAATGAATGGTGCCACTCTTGACTCAGTTCCTGCACCTCACACGTGTGTCTTGTTATTTTAGATAGCACATCTCTGCGCTAAATTATGTGGTAAAAACCACCCTCCAACAGCCAGTACCAAAGGTTTTCATTTAAAGAAAACTATGTGACATGAAGTGTGAAATTACAATATTACATTTCAGGCAGTGCATGGAGAGTCAAAGTTAAAACTTAACACAATGGCATGCCGCCATCACTTTGAGGATATTACATCGGGAGTCATAAAATCATGGTTAAAATAATGTGAGTACTTTGCTACTCAGTTAAGTATTTTTTTTTGTTTAAATGCTTGCACATACATATATATATAAATAGAAATATATATAATATATATATATATATATATATATATATATATATATATATATATATATATATATATATATATTACTGCTCTGTTTACACCTTGATATTGGAGCACTCTCGAACGGGTGCTGGCGTCGCGGTGGTGTACCGCGAATTTAATCCAAGCTCCACTATTCCTACTACGGGAACAGAAGCCAGCACTCACGGGGTAGTTGCAAAAAAGTTTATTTCCTCAACGCAACAAACAAACACGTTTCGGCTTTGCGCCTTCATCGGTGTTACTGACACACACGACGCAGACATTTTTAAAAACCCTATGAGTTTACATTGACACAGAAAAAGAACCAGATTTGATTCAGATCGTTGAGCGCCATCTTTGCATGTCAAAATGTCATTGATATATTGCACTTGCCCGTGTTGTTTTGTTTTTATAATTCATTCCATATATATATATAAACATATAAACAAAACATGTCTCAAGTTATCCCTGACAATTACATAATGCTGCAATAACATTTTTAAATTCAATTTGTCACATAAGATAAACATCTTGTTCAATCTCGCCGTATATCGGCTCAAAATGGCCATCAGTTTGAGACAGTTAATTGTCAGGGATAACTTGAGACATATGTTTTGCAATATAACAATGACATTTTGACATGCAAAGATGGCGTTCAACGATCTGAATCAAATCTGGTCCTTTTTCTGTGTCAATGTAAACTCATAGGGTTTTTAAAAATGTCCGCGTCGTGTGTGTCAGTAACACAGACGAAGGCGCAAAGCCGAAATGCGTTTGTTTGTTGCGTTGAGGAAATAAACTTTTTTGCAACTACACCGTTAGTGCTGGCTTCTGTTCTCGTAGTAGGAATAGTGGAGCTTGGATATATATATATATATATATATGTTCACTGAAAAAACCGCAGGTTTCAGGGACGTTATAGTTAGTTGGACATTTCACACATACAAAACCAGAGAAATTCGGCCGTTATAGTTAGTTGAGCTAATTATAGCTTGCTCCTCAGCAATGCACTGCTGATGACATCACATATTACATCACTCATGACATGGTCAGTGACATCACTGATGACATGTCAAATGACATTACTGATGACATCATCCAGTGACTGAGTGTTTCTAAAAAGTTTAAATATGTTTTATATATCTATATGCCAAGGTGTATTGAAAAATGAGTGGGTGTATGAGTGTCTAAATGGATGATTTAGTAAGTGTATGACTGTCTATATAAGTGAGTGATTAAACATGTCTTACTAATGCATGGGTTAGTGACTAATCTGTGTGAATGTCTGTATCAGTCTATTGATTGGTGTGTACGTGGCTGCATGGGTTGATGAGCAGCTACATGAGTGTCTATATGGGTTTTTGATTGGGTGTCTGAGTACTAGTATGGGTGCCTGAGTGTCTGTGTGAGTGGGTGGGGAGTGTGTGACTCCCTGCATGGATGTGTGAGTGGGTGATTCACTGGGTGTATGGGTTCAAGAGTGCATCTGTGAGGGGCTGTATGGGTAGGTGAGTGTGTGTATGGCTGTGTTGGTGAGTGAATGGATATCTTAGTGGTACATGTGTGAGTAACTACATATGTGAACGGCAGTATATGTGAGTGTTGGAGTATATAAATTACTATATGTGAGAGTGAGTGATTGTGAGAGTGGCTGTATGGGTGAGTGTGAATTTGTGTCAGTGATTGTATAAGAGAGTAAGTATGTGTTAGTATCTGTATCAATATGTGACGTGGTGTGTGTATAACTGTATAGGTGAGTAAATGGGAGTGTGATTGATTCTTTGCATGACTGACTAGCTGTGTGAGTAACTCTATGGGTGAGTGGCGGTGTGTGAGTGTCTGTATGGGTGTATGAGTGCATATGATAGTGGCTGTATTGATGAGTGACTGCGTGTATGAGTAACTGTATCGGTGAGTCAGTGGATGTGTGTAAACCTAGGAATCAGTGAGTGGGTATGTAGTAACTGGTATTGGTGTGTCTATGGTTTCGAGAATGGCAGTCTGTATTTTAGAGTGGGTGTATCAAAGGTTATATTAGGGTGTGAGGAGGTGCATCAAATTATCACGTGGATGATGTCATCAGCGATGTCATCAGTGATGTCATTTGACATGTCATCAGTGATGTAATCAGTGATGTCACTGACCATGTCATGAGTGATGTAATATGTGATGTCATCAGCAGTGCATTGCGGGGGCGCGAGTTATAGTTAGATCAACTAACTAAAACAGCCGAATTTCTCTGATTTTGTATGAGTGAAATGTCCAACTAACTATAACGTCCCTGACACCTGTGGTTTTTTCAGTGAATTTCTATGGTTTTTTAAATGTTAATTTCTAACTATAACATCCCTGAAAGAACGAACAGAGGTGTAGAAAGAGGCAAGAGGAGTGCAGAAAGAGGGAAGAGGGGTGCAGAAAGAAGCGAGAGAAGTGCAGAAAGAAGCAACAGAGATGCAGAAAGGGGAAGTGGGGTGGAGAAAGACGCAAGAGGGATACAGAAAGAAGCAAGAGAGTTGCAGTAAGAAACAAAAGAAGTGCAGAAAGAAGGAAGAGAGGTGCAGAAAGAGGCAAGAGGGGTTTAGAGAGAGAGAAGAGGGGTGCAGAAAGAGGCGCAAGGGTAGCAGAAAGAAGGGACAGAGGTGCAGAAAGAAGCAAGAGAAGTGCAGAATGAAGCAACAGAGGTGCAGAAAGACGGATGAGGGGCAGAGAAAGAGGCAAGCGAAGTGCAGAAAGAAGCAGCAGAGATGAAAAAAGGGGGAAGAGGGGTGGAGAAAGAGGCAAGAGGGGTGCAGAAAGAAGCAAGAGAGGTGTACAAAGAAACAAAAGAAGTGCAGAAAGAAGCAACAGAGGTGCAGAAAGAGGCAAGAGGAGTGCAGAAAGAGGGAAGAGGAGTGTAGAAAGAGGCACGAACGGGTGCAGAAAGAAGCAAGAGAGGTACAGAAAGAAGCGAGAGAAGTGCATAAAGAAGCAACAGAGATGCAGGAAGAGGCAAGAGGGATGGAGAAAGAGACAAGAGGGATACAGAAAGAAACAAGAGAGTTGCAGAAAGAAACAAAAGGAGTGTAGAAAGAAGGAACAGAGGTGCAGAAAGAGGCAAGAGGGGTGCAGAAAGAGGGAAGAGGGGTGCTGAAAGAGGCACAAGTGTTGCAGAAAGAAGGGACAGAGGTGCAGAAAGAAGCAAGAGAAGTGCAGAAAGAAGCAACAGAGGTGCAGAAAGAGGGATGAGGGGTGGAGAAAGAGGGAAGAGGGAAGAGGGGTGCAGAAAGATGCAACAGAGATGCAAAAAGGGGGAACAGGGGTGGGGAAAGTGGCAAGAGGGAAGCAGAAAGAAGAAATAAAGAAGGAAGAGAGGTGCAGAAAGAAACAAAATAAGTGCAGAAAGAAGGAACAGAGGTGCAGAAAGATGCAAGAGGGGTACAGAAAGAGGGACGGGGTGCAGAAAGAAGCACGAGTGGTGCGGAGAGAAGCAAGAGAGTTGTAGAAAGAAGCAAGAGGAGTGCAGAAAGAAGCAACAGAGGTGCAGAAGGAGGCAAGAGGGGTGCAAAAAGAGGGAAGAGGGGTGTAGAAAGATGCATGAGGGGTGCAGAAAGAAGCAAGATATGTGCAGAAAGAAACAAAAGAAGTGCAAAAAGAAGGAACAGAGGTGCAGAAAAAGGCAGCAGGGGTGCAGAAAGAGGGAAGAGGGGTGGAGAAAGAGGCAAGGGGGAGCAGAGAAAAGCAAGAGAGCTACAGAAAGAAACAAAAGAAGTGCAGAAAGACGGAACAAAGGTGCAGAAAGAGGCAAGAGGGGTGCAGAAAGAGGGAAGAGGGGTGCAGAAAGAGGCAAAAGGGGTGCAGAAAGAAGTGAGAGGTGCAGAAAGAAACAAAAGAAGTGCAGAAAGAAGGAACAGAGGTGCAGAAAGAGGCAAGAGGGCTGCGGGAAGAGGGGTGTGAAAGAGGCACAATGGGTGCAGAAAGAAGAAAAAGAAGTGCAGAAAGAAGCAACAGAGATGCATAAAGGGGAAGAGTGGTAGAGAAAGAGGCAAGAGGGGTGCAGAAAGAAGCAAGAGAGGTGCAGAAAGAAATAAAAGAAGTGCAGAAAGAAGGTTCAGAGGTGTAGAAAGAGGAGTGCACAAAGAGGGAAGAGGGGTGCAGAAAGAGGCATGAGGGGTACAGAAAGAAGCAAGAGAGGTGCAGAGAGAAGCAAGTGAATTGCATAAAGAAGCACCAGAGATGCAGAAAGGGGGAAGTGGGGTGGAGAAAGAGGCAAGAGGGATACAGAAAGAAGCAAGAGAGTTGCAGAAAGAAACAAAAGAAGTGCAGAAAGAAGGAACAGAGGTGCAGAAAGAGGCAAGAGGGGTGCAGAAAGAGGGAAGAGGGGTGCAGAAAGAGGCATGAGGGGTACAGAAAGAAGCAAGAGAGGTGCAGAAAAAAGCAAGAGAAGTGCATAAAGAAGCAAAAGAGATGCAGAAAGAAATAAAAGAAGTGCAGAAAGAAGGTTCAGAGGTGTAGAAAGAGGAGTGCACAAAGAGGGAAGAGGGGTGCAGAAAGAGGCATGAGGGGTACAGAAAGAAGCAAGAGAGGTGCAGAGAGAAGCAAGTGAATTGCATAAAGAAGCACCAGAGATGCAGAAAGGGGGAAGTGGGGTGGAGAAAGAGGCAAGAGGGATACAGAAAGAAGCAAGAGAGTTGCAGAAAGAAACAAAAGAAGTGCAGAAAGAAGGAACAGAGGTGCAGAAAGAGGCAAGAGGGGTGCAGAAAGAGGGAAGAGGGGTGCAGAAAGAGGCATGAGGGGTACAGAAAGAAGCAAGAGAGGTGCAGAAAAAAGCAAGAGAAGTGCATAAAGAAGCAAAAGAGATGCAGAAAGGGGGAAGTGGGGTGGAGAAAGAGGCAAGAGGGATACAGAAAGAAGCAAGAGAGTTGCAGAAAGAAACAAAAGAAGTGCAGAAAGAAGGAACAGATATGCAGAAAGAGGCAAGAGGGGTGCAGAAAGAGGGAAGAGGGGTGCAGAAAGAGGCACAAGGGTTGCAGAAAGAAGGGACAGAGGTGCAGAAAGAAGCAAGAGAAGTGCAGAAAGAAGCAACAAAGGTGCAGAAAGAGGGATGACGGGTGGAGAAAGAGGCAAGAGAAGTGCAGAAAGAAGCAACGGAGGTGCACAAAGGGGGAACAGGTGTGGAGAAAGTGGCAAGAGGGGTGCAGAAAGAAGCAAGAGAGGTGCAGAAAGAAACAAAAGAAGTGCAGTTAGAAGGAACAGGGGTGCAGATAGAGGCAAGAGGGGTGCAGAAAGAGGGAAGAGGGGTGCAGAAAGAAGCAAGAGAGGTGTAGAAAGAAGCAAGAGAGGTGTAGAAAGAAGCAAGAGAGGTACAGAAAGAAGCAAGAGGAGTGCAGAAAGAAGCAACAGAGGTGCAGAAAGAAGCAAGAGGGGTGCAAAAAGAGGGAAGAGGGGTGCAGAAAGAGGCACGAGGGGTGCAGAAAGAAGCAAGAGTTTTGCAGAAAGAAACAAAAGAAGTGCAGAAAGAAGGAACAGAGATGCAGAAAGAGGCAACAGGGGTGCAGAAAGAGGGAAGAGGGGTGGAGAAAGAGGCAAGGGGGTGCAGAAAGAAGCAGGAAAGCTGCAGAAAGAAACAAAAGAAGTGAAGAAAGAGGCAAGAGGGGTGCAGAAAGAAGTGAGAGGTGCAGAAGGAAACAAAAGAAGTGCAGAAAGAAGGAACAGAGGTGCAGAAAGAGGCAAGAGGGGTGCGGGAAGAGGGGTGTGAAAGAGGCACAAGGGGTGCAGAAAGAAGAAAGAGAGGTGCAGAAAGAAGCAACAGGTGCAGAAAGAGGGAAGAGGTGTGGATAAAGAGACAAGAGAAGTGCAGAAAGAAGCAACAGAGATGCATAAAGGGGAAGAGTGGTGGAGAAAGAGGCTAGAGGGGTGCAGAAAGAAGCAAGAGAGTTGCAGAAAGAAACAAAAGAAGTGCAGAAAGAAGGAACAGAGGTACAGAAAGAGGCACGAGGAGTGCAGAAAGAGGGAAGAGGGGTGCAGAAAGAGGCTTGAGGGTTGCAGAAAGAAGCAAGAGAAGTGCAGAAAGAAGCAAGAGAAGTGCATAAAGAAGCAACAGAGATGCAGAAAGGGGGAAGTGGGGTGGAGAAAGAGGCAAGAGGGATACAGAAAGAAGCAAGAGAGTTGCAGAAAGAAACAAAAGAAGTGCAGAAAGAAGGAACAGAGGTGCAGAAAGAGGCCAGAGGGGTGCAGAACGAGGGAAGAGGGGTACAGAAAGAGGCACAATGGTTGCAGAAAGAAGGGACAGAGGTGCAGAAAGAAGCAAGAGAAGTGCAGAAAGAAGCAACAGAGGTGCAGAAAGACGGATGAGGGGTGGAGAAAGAGGCAAGAGGAGTGCAGAAAGAAGCAACAGAGATGCAAAAAGGGGGAACAGGGGTGGAGAAAGTGGCAAGATGGGTGCAGAAAGAAGCAAGAGAGGTGCAGACAGAAACAAAAGAAGTGCAGAGAGAAGGAACAGAGGTTCAGAAAGAGGCAACAGGGGTGCAGAAAGAGGGTAGAGGGGTGGAGAAAGAGGCAAGGGGGTACAGAAAGAAGCAAGAGAGCTGCAGAAAGAAACAAAAGAAGTGTAGAAAGAAGGAACAGAGGTGCAGAAAGAGGTAAGAGGGGTGCAGAAAGAGGGGTGCAGAAAGAGGCAAAAGGGGTGCAGAAAGAAGCGAGAGGTGCAGAAAGAAACAAAAGAAGTGCATAAAGAAGGAATAGAGGTGCAGAAAGAGGCAAGAGGGGTGCGGGAAGAGGGGTGTGAAAGAGGGACAAGGGGTGCAGAAAGAAGGAAGAGAGGTGCAGAAAGAAACAAAAGAAGTGCAGAGAGAAGGAACAGAGGTTCAGAAAGAGGCAACAGGGGTGCAGAAAGAGGGTAGAGGGGTGGAGAAAGAGGCAAGGGGGTACAGAAAGAAGCAAGAGAGCTGCAGAAAGAAACAAAAGAAGTGTAGAAAGAAGGAACAGAGGTGCAGAAAGAGGCAAGAGGGGTGCAGAAAGAGGGAAGAGGGGTGCAGAAAGAGGCACGAGGGGTGCAGAAAGAAGCAAGAGATGTGCAGAAAGAAACAAAAGAAGTGCAGAGAGAAGGAACAGAGGTTCAGAAAGAGGCAACAGGGGTGCAGAAAGAGGGTAGAGGGGTGGAGAAAGAGGCAAGGGGGTACAGAAAGAAGCAAGAGAGCTGCAGAAAGAAACAAAAGAAGTGTAAAAGAAGGAACAGAGGTGCAGAAAGAGGCAAGAGGGGTGCGGGAAGAGGGGTGTGAAAGAGGGACAAGGGGTGCAGAAAGAAGGAAGAGAGGTGCAGAAAGAAGCAACAGAGGTGCCGAAAGAAGGAAGAGGTGTGGATAAAGAAACAAGAGAAGTGCAGAAAGAAGCAACAGAGATGCATAAAGGGGAAGAATGGTGGAGAAAGAGGCAAGAGGGGTGCAGAAAGAAGGAAGAGAGGTGCAGAAAGGATCAAAAGAAGTGCAGAAAGAAGGAACAGAGGTGCAGAAAGAGGCAAGAGGAGTGCAGAAAAGAGAGAAGAGGGGTGCAGAAAAAGGCATGAGAGGTGCAGAAAGAAGCAAGAGAGGTGCAGAAAGAAGCAAGAGAAGTGGATAAAGAAGCAACAGAGATACAGAAAGGGGAAACCACCATTACAACGCAGTCATTACAACGCACTACCTTTACAACACAGCTGTTACAACGCAACTGCCTTTACATCGCATGCCATTAAAACGCATGCCATTACAACGCATGTCACTACAACGCATGCCATTACAACGCATACCATCACAACGCTTGCCATTACAACGCATTATAATGTAAGTAATGGGAGATTTTTAGTTTTAGGGTGGGTGTGGGTTTTGAGGGTACATGGGAATAGTAATTTTTACCCCTACACTATCCAACACTTACCCTACTGTTGCACTCACTGGAGTGGGAATAGTAATTTTTACCCCTACACTATCCAACACTTACCCTACTGTTGCACTCACTGGATTGGGAATAGTAATTTTTACCCCTACACTATCCAACACTTACCCCACTGTTGCCCTAAAAGTATTATGCGTTGTAATGGTATGTGTTGTAATGTATGCATTGTAGTGCTATGTGTTGTAATGGTAGTTTCTAAAAATGCATTGCAATGGCATGCGTTGTAAAATCATGCGATGTAATGGTAGTTGTGATGCAAAAAACGCTTTTTAAAGGCATAAGTTGTAATTGTTTGTGTTGTAACGTCATATATTCTGCAGAAAGGGGGAAGTGGGGTGGAGAAAGAGGGAAGAGGTGTGGATAAAGAGACAAGAGAAGTGCAGAAAGAAGCAACAGAGATGCATAAAGGGGGAAGAGTGGTAGAGAAAGAGGCAAGAGGGTTGCAGAAAGAAGCAAGAGAGGTGCAGAAAGAAACAAAAGAAGTTCAGAAAGAAGGAACAGAGGTGCAAAAAGAGGCAACAGGAGTGCAGAAAGAGGGAAGAGGGGTGCAGAAAGAGGCATGAGGGGTGCAGAAAGAAGCAAGAGAGGTGCAGAAAGAAGCAAGAGAAGTGCATAAAGAAGCAACAGAGATGCAGAAAGGGGGAAGTGGGGTGGAGAAAGAGGCAAGAGGGGTACAGAAAGAAGAGAGTTGCAGAAAGAAACAAACGAAGTGCAGAAAGAAGGAACAGAGGTGCAGAAAGAGGCAAGAGGGGTGCAGAAAGAAGGAAGAGGGGTGCAGAAAGAGGCACAAGCATTGCAGAAAGAAGGGACAGAGGTGCAGAAAGAAGCAAGAGAAGTGCAGAAAGAAACAAAAGACGTGCAGAAAGAAGGAACAGAGGTGCAGAAAGAGGCAAGAGGAATGCAGAAAGAGGGAAGAGGGGTGAAGATCAACAAGCCTTGTGGGGTAAGTAAAGGGATGACTGTGTTTTCTGTTCCCTGCAAAGTAACTGCTGATTCAAAGTGGTTAGTGATTATTGGTGGACTTTAAACCTAGTGGCTGAAGTGGGGAATGTCAAGGATGATGGTGGGCAGTGTGAGTGGTAATTCAAGTGATTCTACGGATCACAGGATGGAGATGTTCCTGTGACCTCTGCACATGAGTAAGAAGCTTATCATCGGAACCCATATCCTGTCACCACCGCAAATGACAGTATTGAAGACCACACATTTGTTTGGAAGAGGAAATGCTGCAGTTTATTGGCTGCTTTCACTTATAAGCAATCTGTCATAGTATCACATAGTTTATAATGTCCCCTCACCCACTGAATGTTCACTGGTGTCACCTTCAGTTAATCATGCATACAGAGTGGGTGAACCTTGACTCCTGTGGCTGTGGTTCAAGAGTAGATCTCACAGAAGGCATGTTTTATTATTTTCAGTCAATCAGGAGTGCTCAGGGGCCACCACTGCCAGGATATGTGCCTCAGTCAGATGCGCTGGGTGAACCCCCACTTCCAGCGGCTGGGCTTCACTGCTTTCACTTCATGCTGCTCCCTATCCATACCTACCCTTCCAGCTGAACATTCACTGGCATAATTGATCCCTCCTGTCTTCATTTCTGGATGATTTCTGTGGCCTTGTCATCGTGGCCTTTTGCACAGCTGTGTTTTCCTGGGTGCGGTCCCTTCTCCCTGGGCTGGGGCTGACCTTCCAGCTGAGGTGGATCGCCTTGTGAGTTGCTCCGAGTCTTGCTGGAGGCTTCCACTCTTTAATGAACCTGTCCCCTTGCTTGAGAGAGGCTGCTGCTGAAGGTCCCTGTATATAAACCAGGGGTGATGTGTATCAATATGATACTCCCTAAGTTTGCTCGTTGGACGCCTACATCAGTATTGGACCGAAGGCATTTGCCCTCGAGGTGAAGTGAGGTACCTTGGCGCGCCCTGCATCCCTGTTTACAATTCATTGGATAATGGCTGAGACTATTAGCAAGTATTATCATTCGTGTCTGTTCCACATTTTTGTATGCTTAATCGCGGAAACAAACCAGAATCTTGATGTGTGGTAGAAAATATACTCATCCCTTGAGAATCCACGGACCATGTCCCCACCTACTTTCCTTTTTCAGGGCCATGTCCCCCAGAATTATGGTCACTACTAATTGAGGTGCGGGGTGTCTGATGGGATACGGCATGCTCCAGCCCACGCGCTCCTTCGCTGGGACCCGCCAGCTCAGACCCGGATCCCTGACCACCTGCTCGCCCGTGGGTGACGGATGGCTGTGTCGTCCTCCAAGTCAGGATTAAAAGCATCCCATCACCCTCGAGAGGGTTCGACAAAGATGCCACAGTTACGGGATGATGAACTTTTTGTGTTCGCAAAACAGGTGTAATGGTTTCATACTTTGAAACTCGCCGGATTAATGTGTCTTTGTATCGCGATGAAGCGCAAACAAGTGCACCTGCAGTCTCCCTCCAGTGGGGTGCTTTCAGGTCAGCATCCTTGGGCTGGAAATGAAAGTGCGAATGCAGAGCACCTGTGGGGTGAGGAGGCTCGTGCTGCAGTCGGTGCCAGCCCTTGCCCTGGCAGTCAGTACTTTCTTTGCAATGCACTTGCTGTTTTTAAGCCTGCGTCCCTGAGTTTGAAATGTAGTGCACATGCAGAGAGTCAGCAAGGTGAAGATGTCCTAGTTGCAGTTGGTGCCAGCCCTTGTCCTGGCAGTCGGCACTTTCTCTTCAGTGCACTTTGTGTTTGTACACCTGCGCCCTTTGATTGGAAATGGATGCGCACATACTGAGAGCTACCAGGGTAAGCATGTCCATGTAGCAGTCAGTGCCCGCTCTGCCACCATAGGTGGCACGTACACTACAGTGCATTTGGGACCCATATGTACTAAAACATTTTCCCATTGACACAGAATGGGTAAAAGCCTTTAATACGTCTGGCCTTTGGTGTTTCTATGCTTGCGCCCTTGAGCTGAAAATTAAAGAGCACATGCGGAGACCACGCAAGCTATTCCCGTGTTGCAGGCGGTGCCAGCTCTTGTCCTTGCAGTCGGCACTTCCTCTCTGTGCACTTGGTGTTGTACTCGGTGCTTCCTCGCAGCTTCTCCGTGCGTTCACGGACCCGCACATACAACTGCTCACACAGAGCAATTCAAAAAACGTTTTTGGAATATATTATGGAGATTAACGTTTTTGGCGAAACCTCATTTGTGAATATATTATGGAGATTAATAGATTATTTCTCCGTTTTCCACTAACTCTCGGAGAAGAAATGTTGCCATATGGTGAGTAGAGCATTAGAATTTCATCACATTAGAGCAAAATGTAATGAAAAGAGCCCAGCACCTGAGGCCGGGTCTGAACGGCACGATTAAAATGGGAGCTGACTGAGAATTCCCCTGCGCCACCCTTCACCCCACAACCACAAATGACAGCTAAGGGGGTTATTCTGCCACACAGAGACGTTTCCTGACAATGTTGGGGAATATCGGTCTGCAGATGTCCCAAGATTGGGATTCTGCTGCTAAATCCACTGCGCTGTCTGGGCGCACAGGAGAAGCGCCCACAAGACCGCCCTGCCAGCTTCAGCACTAGCTCTGCAGCCTTTCACCATCAACTGTGACCATGTCGGTGCAAACAAATCTATTCATTGGCTCCTTTGCAATACAGCGTATGATTTCTTTAAGTGGTCTCCAAATATTCGTATTATCCAACCAGATATTAAGTTATGTCCTGCGTTACAATCAGAAAAAAAAACCACGTCCTCTTTGAAAGTTGTCCTTCGAACTATTGTTCCATAGAAACTAAAGACCAAAAGCGATGATTCGTGTACACGCTCATCCACACACACACACAGTGAATCACGCACACATTGATAGACACTTGTCCCGTGACAGGATTGCCCCCAGTGGAACTCATATAACTGGGGTTTATTGTGTATTTAGGGGCATATTCTAATTGACTTATCGCCGAGTTAGTGGCACTTTATCGCAGCCAAAGTGGTGATAGATTTATCGCCCTATTCACAAGCTGGTGCTAACAGACGATATCGCCAGTTTTCCTGCGATAGCAGCCGCAAAAAATATCGCCACGGATGACACCGGCAACTAACGCTAATGAGATGCAGAGTAGGCGTTCCCGTGCAAAAACCCGCAACAACACCACTTCGCAACATTCTCAACGACCAGCCAGATCGGTGATAAGATCACAAAACATGCGATAAGGCGCATTAGCAGCAGGGAATTAACACCTGCTCTTTCCTGGTATTAAGTCGGACGATAACCTGCACCAGAAATGGGAGCCCAGCCCACAGCCACACCAGAAGAACAACAGATGCCATGGAGCTACTGATCATGCAGCCGGACACCCAAGAGGGCCACAATACCCACCGCCAACCCCCCACCCCAGGACCCCCGGGGCCCTACCCCGGACAAAGATATTTTACATCAACTTTACGAAATCATGAACAAAACAATTCGCCTGATGTCGCACAAGTACAGCAATTAACATTCATGTGTTGTCAGAAAAAGGAGAATCATTCATTCATCTTTGAATTTCCAAACAAATTATTTTATTCAAATTTAACTCAAAACAACTATTCGGAAGAGTCATGGCGGGTCTTCTCTGGACAATCTGTAAGACACAGCCTGCAAGACAAAATTCAAGATAAGAAGGTGTGTCATGCGCTCATCAAAGGACAGAGAGAGAGAGAAAGAGAGAGAGAAAGAAAGGGAGAGAGAGAGAGAGTGAAAGAGAGGTAGAGAGAGAAAGAGAGAGAAAGGGGAGAGAGGGAGAAGGAGAGAGAGAAACAGAGGAAGAGAGAGAGAGACAGTGAAAGGAAGAGAGGGAGAAGGAGAGAGAGAGAGTAACAGAGGAAGAGAGAGAGACAGTGAAAGGAAGAGAGGGAGAGGGAGAGAGAGTGCCCACACTGCGGACCCAGGCCTCACTGCTCACCTGCTGCCACCGGTGTGTCTCCAACCACGTGCCGGTATACACTGCAGTCCACCAGGTCCCTTATCTGAAACAGAGTCCAGATTTATGAATGGCAGAGTTCATATCATTGCACATGCCATCATCGCTTGACAGCCCCTGCGCACACAGGCTGCTGCACCCCTGCCCCTCCCGCCGCCCAGCGGTGTTTGCCCGCCTCTGCGCACCCAGGCCTCACTGCTCACCTTCCGCCACCAGTGTGTCTCCAAGAGGGCCTACCACGTGCCGGTGCAAGCTCCAAGCCCGGGGACCGCGACCTTGGCAGCCTCCAAATCATGCAGCCCCGCCCCACGGGCCACCAGGTCACACACGTGATTCTGGGTCTTGATTTCGCAATGGCAGAGATCATATCAGTGCACACGGCATCATCGCAGGCTGCACACCCGCTCAGCTCTATAGGTGCCACTAACTCTGTGAACCGCGAGGCAACGCCACGTGGCGGTAGGCCCGCGCTGCCCGCTGGCTCAGGCCTACACTGCGGTCCAGCGGGGCTCACACAAATCCTTACCAGTCTGGACCACCAGGATGGCGCATCATCGCAGGCTGCACACCCGCTCAGCACCTAAGGTGCCCCTACCTCAGTGCACCGAAAGTCACCGTCCCGTGGTGGTAGGCCCGTGCCGGCCGCAGTGTTTCCGGTGCCACCAACTCTGTGCAGCGCAAGTCATGGACCCTTTCTGATTGAGTGTCGTGATATGCCAGGCGGACGCAGCCATGTCACCTCCGGCAGTGGGAAAGAACTGGGACACGTAGCATCGTCGTCGTCCCCTTTATACGTAAGCCGAGTGGGCTGGGTCGGCGTACGCCAGGCCAGCGTAGGGGTGTGAATAATTATCCCTGGGCTCTGGGCGTGGTTCATTTCTGGGCTGGACAGGAAACCAACTGATGCGTGTGTCTCTGTTGCAGTGTCTGCGCCACATGGCCCGCAATCGACAATGCTGCAATGTTGCATGCACCTGGAGGGCGGCCGCGCACTAAGGGATTGTACAAGGAGCGCAAGGCCGATCGGGCTCTTGGCTCATGCATGCCAACTGTTGTGTGTGTATCGCTATTGGTGCACCATAAGCCTAAGGCCTAGCCTCAATTGCAGCGCAAAAGCCACATCACATTTCCAGAATGCAAGCAGTA